>OY728163.1:593164608-594414608 GCA_963277665.1 Viscum album | reverse complement strand
AATTAAGGGTAAAAATGATATTAATATTAGCCTAACACATGTACTAATTCTATTGGACAAGTTTATCTCGACCAAAAACAACCTTAGGAATAATATATTATCATTTAGGTACACTTGGATTAGATTAGTACATTCATTATTATTTAATTCAAAGAAGAGTTAAAAGAGTTAAAATAAAAGTTTATTTACTAAAACATTTTTAATATCGGGATATACATAAGATAAATTCGATTGTAAATATTCATTAGAAATATAAACATATTTCCTACATAATTGTATTTTATTTATACTTTTTAGACATTAAATAATTTTATCTATTTATGACACAATAGTGATGCAGTAATTACCTCATTAATGAAATATTAAAATAATTGATATTATAAATATCAAAATAAATGTAATTTGAGACTTTTTATTAATTAAACTAATTTTCTAGGTTAATATGACATATTAGGATTGATTATATAAATTTTTTTCGAAGTAATAATGTTGTTATGAATTTATCAAAAACAAAATATCCAATAGTGTCAAAATTGACATAAAAGAGTTTTTAAAACAGATATTATATTATTAATTTATATTCAATTTTTAAAAATCTACGGTTCATCCAAGAGACTTATATCATGATATTTGTATCATTAATGGACCACTTTGGTGTCTCTTGGATGTATATAGTAAGTTTATTAACCATATAATATAAAAATACAAAGAGACATTGTAAAAGTGAAACTAATTAACTAAGAGTTAATACTTAAAGATAAGGTTAATATAATGACTCAAACCTATCTAAATTCTATTTATTGAGTGGTTTTTGACCCATATCCACTTTAACCTTTAATTAATCCACTTTGGATCCATTAGAAACTGAATATGAATTTATTATAAAATAATGTTTTTAGCATTTCCAAAGGTGCCCCTCACCCCTCTTATAAAAGGTCACTCACCCTTATCACTAATTCACACAATAAAAGTCTTTTGGATTGACCAAACCCTGGAAAAATACTCTCTCAACTTCCCTCACTACAACCTAGAGGAATTAGTTTTATCAGAAAGCCAACCTATGGATCCCTTTTGATCAAATCAAAAGGAGGAACCCAAAGAAGAGGTAATGTTTTCACCACCCTCTTTCAGGTTCCTTTCTTCTTCAACTTCTTATTTCTTTGTTATTTCTATTATAAAATAATAAATATAGTATCTTATATATACTGTGATGTTATTATAAATATGGTACAACCATATTCAGTATTCTATCCATCCTTTGAATGGCATGTCACCATACGTGTGTACGTAAGGCTTACCGTCTCCACGTCATGGTGTAATTGTCATTCAATAAATTATTATTTGTATGGGTATAATAATGATGTTTAATTCTTGTAAATAATAAATATGACATGATAATTATTCTGTATATATGATATATCATCCAATTATATATTATTTTAACATCAAAAGAATGATATTGTCGCTCGTGCATACGTACGGACTACCGTCTCCACGAACGCGATGAGATTCATTCTCCATCGTATCCATTCAAGTATGATTATCATTTGATGATTAAAAATAATGCATAAGGAATTGATATAATTCTGGATATTAATAAGATACAACCTATCCATAACAAACACGGCTTACATAACAAAAAATATAAAGGAAAACGAGTAAGTTAACACCCAAAATGAGGATAATACTAAGATATTATTAACAAATCAATGTTAAAAGATCATATATGATATCATATTAATGTTTATTATTCTTGTATAATTCAATAACAATTATTTCACCATTATATAGGAGGTTAACCTACCGTCTACCAAGGAAAAAGTACAAAGTAAGGGGTTTCTTATCTCACTTTTAATTCCGTGATATTTCCATTGTTCACCACTTATTTATTGCATGTGGTGTGTGTACTGACCATGATTGTATTCATTGTGCAATATACTTTAATTTATTTATATTTACATCATTATTGTATGATCCTTCGTTCATGGTTGTATGTTTCATAATTTACCAAATCGATAAGGGAATTTGAAATTTCAATTTCCACTCATTCAGCTTTAGGCATACTTCATTGCTTATTTTACTCCAAGATTATGTGTGGAATCACTATTCATATGATTATGTCATAATTTCTACTCCACTTTCTATGAATATAATTTTTATACACATAATAAATCCATTGATAAATTCTCAAGTCATTGATTTGAACATGATAAGAGTAATTTTTACTCGATCTTCATTTGTTGAGTTAAATATCCAATTAATTGGTGTTGTTTTTATAAGAATATGTGTGAATATCCTCTGATTGATTTACACTGAATATACTATCATATTGAGTGTATTTATATTTTTCACACATAATTATGTCCTTGATTTATCCTTAATCTAAAGAGATGGTCTTTATAAGAGAATTCATCTCAATTTACATTCCATTGAGACTTATTTGTTGTTATACACCAAATCACTTTTATATGGTGTATAGAATGTACTTTGACATAGTATATCATGAATCCCTTTATTCTCATGATATTATAATGTTTTGATTACCTCAATTATTTGTATTCACGCGTCTCTCTTTTGGTTAGAAACTCTAACTAAAATACATTTTTATGTGTTTTAAAGATTTATTCTTCTAAATATTTCTCATTAATGTCCATGTTTTAAAAATGGTTTTAAGAGTTTATTTATATGGACATTAAAGTTTTAAAATTAAAATTACTTTTAAAAGTTTCAAAGTGGTATGGGACACTTTGATTCAAAAATCTATTTTTAAATGGCTTCTTGACAAATAGTGTGACTTTTAAATGATTTCAAGAAAAAGGTGGGCATTTCTCTCTAATAGTTTTGACGATTATTTTCATCTATGTCAATATCCTTCATTATTATTGATTGAGATTAATCTAATACAATACAATCTTCCATATTGTATCGAATGAGTTATGTTTGACTGTGGATGTGCTATTTTTATACCATTCATGGTTTGTCGATTAAGTATTGACATTTCGTATGCTAGTTTAATAAGAATGTTTATGTCATATTTCAAACTTTTCATATGAGGAATGCATTGGACTTGGTAAGTGACGGGTGGAGCCCGCTATAGCTCCTCGATGCATCGGTAGGTATCATGACACAAACTAGTGTCTTGGCATGAGGCCTTGACAAAATTGTATTTGTAGTATTGGCATGAGGCCTTGGGTACGTGGTTATGATAGTCTGACATTATGCATTTTGTCATTATGAAAGTGGTTATTGATATTTTCATGTGATTATTCGACTAGTAGAATATCCATGTGAATAAGTAAATGGCATTATTTCATTTTATCCTTGCCATATTATGCTGAAGTTCATGTTTAAAAGGCTTTTGTTTTAGTTATACGTTGCCTTAAATTTTTATGTTTATTTCTGAATGTTTCCGATATAATATTATCCTTACTGAGCATCTGAGCTCACCCATTTCAATGTTTTATTTTTCCCAGTATGTGAAGAAGTATTTTGTGAATGACCTTCATGGATAGTATGAGGGTATATGAAGACAATATTTTGTTGTAGTTTTTCACTTATTGATGTAATGTAAACTGTATGAATATATCTAGTGTTTCCAAGGCTACTAAACTAATCAGTCTTTCGAGACTTGATCTTTTGTGATTAGGCCAATTTTATGTAATAATGCACCAACTCTAGGTAATTGGGGTTGGGGCGTTACAGTTGGTATCAGAGAAATTTTAGTACAAACCTTGAAAGCTAGATTTAGATAAACTCTGATTAGAACACGTAGACTTAAGATGAACTTTGAGGATTATTATAGAAGAATGACCTAGAATTTTTGTATTGTAGATATTTTGTGAGTTTTCTGTGCAATACCTCCATGTCTGGATACAAGCCGGTAGAGGCAGCTCTGGCATAGATGTACACATGGGTAAAACCCAAAAACACCGCTTTGAGCTAGACTCAAACAGGAACTGGTGCACGAAAATGGGTCTTGCTGCACTCTTGGTTACGACACACCCAGGGGATATGCTTAATATAATTTACATTTTCTTTACAAACTGATTTTAAGTATTATATATATAAGATTAGAGTAAATAACCTTGGTTAATCCTAATGTGTTTCAAATTGAGAATATGGTGACATGTTAATCTCTAAATGATATTATGACTACTATTACTCACACAATGATTTCTGGTTTTAGTTAATGGCTGGATTCCAAGGAAGTCATAGTGACTTTGAGAATGATGTACAAGGTGGGAACGGTGGTGGAAATGAGCAACAAAATGGAATGTTAATAGGCGTAAAAGATATCGTTTTTATGCCAAATCAATTTTCCAAAAATAGGATCAACAATATATATATTAACAAATTCTCAGACTCAACAAAGAAGAGAAAGGTGATGAATGATAAGAGCTCCAGCAGTGGAGACCATGGAGAAAGGAATCCTCAATTTCCATCATGCAGGAAATGTGGAATGAGATACCCAGGAAAGTGTCTCAATGGGACAAAGAAATGCTTTATGTGTGGGAAGGAAGGGCATAAAGTGAAGAATTGCTGAAGAAAAATGAAGAGTACTATGGAAGAAGATAAAAATGGTCCCAAGAATCCATTTACAATCATTTACTGTAAATGTAGGGGACCTAGCCATTACTTGAGTGAATTCCCTATTCTATAGGATATTTTCTTGGTCAAAGAAGAAGTTGTGTGGAAATAAATGGTTGGAGAAATATTTAAAAAGTATTAGTGCTTCTTGTTGATGGGTTTACTTTGGAATAATTTTCTCTTTTATTTTTAACCCTGCAGTTTTCCATGTGGGAATGATATTTGTGGAAGAATTATCTTTTCTCTTGTGGATACAGTTTTAAATAACCATTTTGTTTTATATGATCGTTGGGTTTGATGCAATTATAAGTTATTATAATTTGGGATGAAAATGCAAGGTATGAGATAATATTTGTGGTTAAATTATGTTATGGTTATTTTGAGGAAATTATCTCATTTTGGTAATGTTGTAAATATAGTTTTTGAAAATGGACAACACGCAGACCGTGTGACAACCCGTCGCGTCGGACAAAGCTGTGGGAATCGAACCCACAACCAATGTGTGATTGGGATTTATCGCCTACCACTGGACTACGTGAAGTCCCTGGTTAGTGTGACTATCATTTTTAGTTAAATGATTTTATTAATTAATAATAATTTGATTTGGGATCTTATGTCTTATCAAATGAATACCCTTAGTATAGAAAAATGATTTGGTGATTAAGTGATAAATGTAATTTTGGAAGTTGTTCGCTTTGTTGTGAACACTATATACCCATGGAAAATAGAATAGTATGGGATTTCATTTGAGGAGTGATGGTGGATTTTTATCTATGTTTTTATTGTGAATTTATAGTGATTTGTGTTATTTATGGAAATGATTATGTTAATTACTTTTATGTATGTGACTTTAAGATTAATTAATGACATTTGGAGATACAATTTAACGTGGAAGACTACATTCTTATATGTTTTGGGTTTCAATATTATTTTGGATTATATTGAAGTATTTTAAGGACAATTGATTATTGAATGGTATTTATTTTACTTTGGGGTATTGATGGTTTAATTTTAGAAATTAAGATTATTGTTTTTTTTCTCTAATGGAATATACATTTAGGGATCATCAGATATTATACTAACTATTTTGGTTTTGATTAATCTCTAAAGACAATGTAAATATATAGTTTATCCTACGTGGATCATGTATTTCTATAGAAGTTTATTCTAGCTCTTCCATTGTGACCAAGTCTTCTTGAATACTCATTGTTCAAAAAAAATGAGTTAGTGGTAAAAATTTGTTAAAGAATGAAACTCCACTTAAAAAGTAAGTATATCTCTTTATGTTCTTAGTCAATATCATAAATGATTTCCTCGTCCATGTGTAATGTAACTTAAAACAAAAAATGTTGTCCATTTACTTTTCCTACTGGGCGACTAATGACCATTTGTCCCAACACAAGTTTGTGATTTTCTTATTATTAAATTTCTCCTGATCATGTTTTCTATCCCTCTCCATCAGAACTTAACACTTAGTTTATCGTCCATATCCTTGTTTTCCTACATGGAATCCTAGTATGGGTTATCTTGGGTGACCTTTATACCTCTCTTCCTTTCTTTTAAAGTGATAGTTTTATTGACTTTTTTTCTGATGTGGGACTTTCCATTATATTATCAAGCCAAATTTTAAAAAAAATTGTGAGGACGCAATATATTGAAGAAGGGGAGAATTTAACACCCCAAGCTTCCATGGTACGTTTCCTTTTGAATAATTCAATGGCGTGCATTTTACGCAACATCGAGATTCTAACACACCACAACCAATCAAAGCAGTCGTTATGAATAGTAATACCTACTTTATTAAATTTTATAAATTTTATCTTTATAAATGGACTTCATTTTTGGATTCTTAATATAGAAATTAGCTTAGGGTGAAATTTTGGTACTTTTCGAATAACTTTCATATTTTGATGAATAGTGAAAATTACTATGTTTTAATTAAAAACAAATTTTTTAATAGAAATAATTAATAGTGATAAATTATTAATTTGAGTGGTTTTAATGTATATTTTGAATATATTTTTACCATTTAATACAATGTAGGTATTTGGATGTAATTTCACATTTAAACCAGACATAAACAAGTGTCAATCTTTTGATAGTTATTATCTCTTAAAAACACGCTATTTGTTTTGACAATGGGAATTAATTTTTAAATTAATTAATGCAACTGATATGTTTTGAATTTGGTAAAATAGAAATCATTTTTTAATTCATAATATCAAATATCTCTTAGGCCTAATTTTTGGTATTTTTCAAGAAACTTTCATTTTTTGATGAATAGTGAAACCACTACGTGGTAGTTAAAAACTGAATTTTTCATAAAACTTAATTTTACCGATTATGTGAGTGGAATTTCAAAAATACGAGAGACACGGTTAATATCGAGGAGTAAAATTTGGTTCAATGAGATGAAAATAATTTTTAGTGAATAATAACTTTTTACTTTTATTTACCACGGTTAAAAGTAAATAGGGTAATTAAGGGTAAAAATGATATTAATATTACCCTAACACATGTCCTAATTCTATTGAACAAGTGTATCTCGACCAAAAACAACCTTATGAATAAAATATTATCATTTAGTTCCACATGGATTAGATTACTACGTTTATTATTATTTAATTCAAAGAAGAGTTAAAAGAGTTAAGATCAATGTTTATTTACTAAAACATTTTCAATATAGGGTTATACATAAGATAAATAAGATTTTAAATATTAATTATAAATATAAAGAAATTTCCTACATAATGGAATTTTATTTATAATTTTTAGAAATTAAATAATTTAATCTATTTATGACACAATGGTGATGCAGTAATTACCTAATTAATGAAATATTAAAATAATTGATATTATAAATATCAAAATAAATGTAATTTGATACTTTTTATGAATTACAATAATTTTATAGGTTAATACGGAAAGTTAGTATTGATTATATAAATTTTTTTTAATTAATAATTATTTTATGAATTTATCAAAAACAAAATACTCAATAGTGTCAAAATTGACATAAAAGAGTTTTTAAAACAAATATTATATTATTAATTTATATTCAATTCCTAAAAATACGAGGTTGGACAAGAGACTTATATCATTATATTTTTATCATTAATGTACCACTTGGGGGGTCTCTTGTATGTATATAGTATGTTTATTAACCATATAATATAAAAATACAAAGAGACATTGTAAAAGTGAAACTAATTAACTAAGAGTTAATACTTAAAGATAAGGTTAATATAATGACCCAAACCTATATAAATTCTATTGGTTGAGTGATTTTAGACCCATCCACCCCTTAACCTTTAAATAATCTACTTTGGAGCCATTAGAAACCGAATATGAATTTATTATAAAATAATATTTTTAGCTTTTCCAAAGGTGTCTCTCACCCCTCTTATAAAAGGGCACTCCCCCTTCTCACTAATTAAAACATTAAAAGCCTTTTGTATCAGCCAAACCCTTCCCAAATACTCTCTAAACATCCCTCAATACAACCTAGAGGCCTTAGTTTTATCATAAATCCAGCCTAAGGACCCCTTTTGATCAAATCAAAAGGAATAACACGAAGAAGATGAAATGTTTTCACCACCCTCTTTCAAGTTCCTTTCTTCTTCAACTTCTTCTTTCTTTGTTATTTATATTCTAAAATAATAACTAAAGTATATTATATATATTTTTATGTTATTATATATATGGTACAACCATATTCATTATTCTATCCATCCTTTGAATGGCATGTCACCATACGTGCGTACGTACGGCTTACCGTCTCCACGTCGTGGTATAATTGTCATTCAATAAATTATTATTTGAATGGGTATAATAATGATGTGTAATTAATGTAAATAATAAATATAACATGATAATTATTCTGTATATATGATATAACATCCAGTTATATATTATTTTAACATCAAAAGAATGATATTGTCGCTCGTGCGTACGTACAGACTACTGTCTCTACGAAAGCGATGAGATTCATTCTCCATCGTATCCATTCAAGTATAATTATCATTTGATGATTAAAAATAATTTTTAAGGACTTGATATAATTATGGATATGAATAGGATACAACCTATCCATAACAAACATGGCTTACATAACAAAGAATATAAAGTAAAACGAGTAAGTTAACACCCGAAATGACGATAATACAAAGATATTATTAAAAAATCAATGTTAAAAGACCATATATGATATCATATTAATGTAAATGATTCTTGTATAATTCAATAACAATTAGTTCACCATTATATATGAGGTTAACCTACCTTCGACCAAGGAAAAAGTAAAAAGTAAGGGGTTTCTTATCTCACTTTTAATTCCGTGAGATTTCCATTGTTCACCACTTATTTATTGCATGTGGTGTGTGTACTGACCATGATTGTTTTCATTGTGAAATATACTTTAAATTATGTATATTTACATCATCATTGTATGATACTTCTTTCATGGGTGTTTCTTTCATAATTTACCAAATCGATAAGGGAATTTGAAATTTCAATTTCCACTCATTCGGCTTTACGCATACTTCATTGCTTATTTTACTCCAAGATTATGTGTGGAATCACTATTCATTTGCTTATTTCATAATTTCCACTCCCCTTTCTGTGGATATACTTTTTATACACATAATCACTCCATTGATAAATTCTCAAGTCATCGATTTGAACTTGGTAAGAGTAATTTTAACTTAATCTCTATTTGTTGAGTTAAATATTCAATTCATTGGTGTTGTTTTTACAAGAATATGTGTGAATGTCCTATGATTGATTTACACTGAATATACCATCATATTGAGTGTATTTATATTTTTCACACATAATTATGTCCTTGATTTATCCTTAATCTAAGGACATGGTCTTTATAAGAGAATTCATCTCAATTTACATGCCATTGAGACTTCTTTGTTGTTATACACCAAATCACTTTTATATGGTGTATATAATGTACATTGACATAGTATATCATGAATCCCTTTATTCTCATGATATTATAATGTTTTGATTACCTAAATTATTTTTATTAAAGTGTCTCTCTTTTGGTTATAAACTCTAACTAAAATACATTTTTAAGTGTTGTAAAGATTTATTCTTCTAAATATTTATCATTAATGTCAATGTTTTAAAAATAGTTTTAAGAATTTATTTATATGGACATTAAAGTTTTAAAATTAAAATTACTTTTAAAAGTTTCAAAGTCGTATGGGACACTTTGATTCAAAAATCTATTTTTTAAATGGATTATTGACAAATAGTGTGACTTTTAAACGATTTCAAGAAAAAGGGGGATATTTCTTTCTAATATTTTTTACGATTATTTTCATCTATGTCAATATCCTTCATTATTCTTGATTGAGATTAATCTGATACAATAAAATCTTCCATATTATATCGAATGAGTTATGTTTGACTGTGGATGTGCTATTTTTATACAATTCATGGTTTGTCGATAAAGTATTGACATTTAGTATACTAGTTTAATACGAATGTTTATGTCATATTTCAATCTTTTCATATGAGGAATGTATTGGACTTAGTTTGTGATGGGTGGAGCCTGCTATAGCTCCTCGATGCATCAGTATGTCTCATGAGACAATCTAGTGTCTTGGCACTAGGCCTTGACAAAATCTTATTTGTAGTCTTGGAACGAGGCCTTGGCTACGTGGTTATGATAGTCTGGCATTATGCATTCCGTCATTATGAAAGTGGTTGTTGATATTTTCATGTGATTATTCGACTAGTAGAATATCCATATGAATAAGTAAATGGAATTATTTTATTTTATTCTTTCCATATTATGCTGAATTTCACGTTTAAAAGTCTTTTCTTTTAGTTATATGTTGCCTTAAATTTTTATGTTTATTTATGAATGTTTCCGCTATATTGTTATCCTTACTAAGCATTTGAGCTCACCCCTTTCAATGTTTTATTTTTCCCAGGATGTGAAGAATTATTTTATGAATGACATTCAGGGATAGTATGAGGGTATATGAAGACAATATGTTGTTTTAGTTTTTCACTTATTGATGTAATGTAAAATTTATGAATATATCTAGTGTTTCCAAGGCTACTAAACTAATCAGTCTTTCAAGACTTGATCTTTTGTGATCATGCCAATGTTATGAAATAATGCACTGACTCTGGGTAACTTGGGTTGGGGCGTTACAAATAAAATCTAATTAAAATCTAATTTTTTTAAATAAAACATATATTTATTTTTTCATACCGTTTATAGTATTTAATACATCACTTTTGGGTCATTATGATGCCATAATACACACCATATATTTATACAATATTTAATTTTTACGTGAAAATTTGACTGTCTTAGAAAATTATGAAAACTTCAATGATGGATAATTTTAATGTTATGATTCAAAAAATTAATATTAATTTTATCGAAATAATTTTCTAAAAATATTTATTTTCACTTGTAAAATAATTGTTTACATTTATTGAGAACTGTTGGGTTTTTTTATAATAATTATTTTTGAACACTTATAAAAATTGCATTTTACTTCAAAAAAAACTAAATGATGATTTATATTTCATAAGAATTATATAATAATATTATTTTACTAAAATATTATTTTTTTTGAAAAACCATTAATTCATCAAAATAAATTCCATAATTAAATTTGAATATTACCCAAAAGTACTATTTGTTTTTATAGTATTAAAATAAAAATAATCTATAAAGAAACAGTAATAGGATAAAAATATATTAATTATTCTATAAAAATTAATGAAAAAACAAATATAGATAGGTTCATGATACATATCCCTTTAATTTACCAGTAAACACTATATGATTAAGGTGTGTGATAATGATACTTTCATGGGGTGGTTTGGTGTACTCAGTTTGGGCCATGATATCGATGAGCTTGAACTTCTCCCAAAACTGGTTTTTCGCATGCTTAACTAATTGGATATCATCTTAGGCTTGGTCAAGGTAAAATCACAGATATGTTATCTCCCTCAGAAGCTTTGATAAATTTTCTTTATATGGTGCGATCCTACAGGTTTAGGTCATCACTTCCTTTGTGTGTGTCAATTGGATTTGTTAAAACCCTATATTTATAATAATTATATGATCACTATTATACATATATAATATCAATGGTAATTATAATTAATGGTATTCTAAATCCAATTGGATATAATAATAAAATAATTGAATGTGTTCTTTATAACCATATTACATTATAATATATTTAATTAAATCATAAGGGGAAATTTATTTATAATAGTTCATGTTATTACACTAACCAGTATTCAAAATTTATATTCAAAAAATGAAAACGATTTTATAAAAATAATTTTCTAAATATGATAAATTCATGTTTTAAATAAAATCCTTATTTATTTTAAAAATACCAATTTTTATACTACAATCAATTTTTCCACCCTTTGAATAATTACTTAAGGAATCATAAAATTATATTACAATTTTAATGGAACTAAATATTATTTTATAAACCCATTTTATGAAAATAAACATTCATTTAAATTTTTATATTCATCATAAAAATTTTATATAAGTATATGTGATTTAGAAAAAACTAAATTGTTATTTTATCATTTTTAGAACATTTAGTTATTTGTATCATGATATAATGTTTCTATATTTTCATTATTTAAGATACATAAATATTATATTAGAATTACATAGGTGATGTTGCTATTATAATTGTCAGGTTACTATTCCTAATAGTCAGATTATTATTAGAATGTTCATATTACAATTGCAATGGTTATATTTATAATAGTTATATTTATTCCCTACATTCTATAAATATCTCATATTTCATTTGTAATATCCCAACTCAGCTTGATATGAATAGTAACTAGACTGATTGAACCAAAAAACTTTATGCATGCCTCCTCATATGCTTGAGGCTATCAAATAGTGGTGGGGGTCTAATATGGTTCCTTGGGGAGACTATACACTCCGATCAGATTATCGTAATATTATAAAATAGATGAAGCAAAATACACCACTTAATACCATAAATATTAGTAAGACATAAAACAAGGAAAAAAATAAACCAATTAATATACAAAATTATAATACAGAGAAAATAATACGAACATGTCAATAGGCATATACAATAGGTAAAAAGTGAATAAAAGGAAAAATTCAAAAAAAAGTTTCATGACTCCCAAAAATGTCTCAAACTCCAGCTGGATTCCCAAATCCAAATTTATAACCAATATAAGAAAAATCAATAATCTTTCACTCTGTGTTTTCCCTTGTCTAGAACAAGAATCATGAATTTTTCTCAGGTAAACATTGGTGGCCTGAGTAGGGTGTGAGTAGAACTTAGTGGGCCACCACCAATAGTGTCCCTAAATAAATCAAGTCTAAAAGATAATGCATATAAAAGTACAAAAATTAATCATTTAACAATTTAATTTTACAAAAGTAAATAAAATATAAAATACCTCATTAATGTTTAGTTACATGACATTGATCAACCATACCATCTTTGTCCAATGCCAGGGTCTCTTAGAGCATGTCTCGAGGACTGTGCCAACCAATAAAAAACCAATTTTACACTAGTATACAATAGGTATCATGGACCACCCTTAAGTTGTTTTCATAGAAAAAGTAGCAAAGAGAACCCCTTTAGTGGTTTTTTCGTCCAATTCATAAACCTTCAATACCCATTTCCCAATTTACTACTTTATAATTTTATTAAACCAATGTATAAGCCCATAATCATCACTTAAGAAGTAAATTTTCATTACACAAGTCAAAAAAAATAATTCCCATTTTCAATTTGAAACCATTTCCAAATCCATTTCAAATATCTATGTTTAATGTTATATTTCCCCAAACATTATTCTAATTCCACGATATCATTTTAAAATACCAATTCTCTTATTAAATTCCATTTATGATTTAAATTTATCAATTATATAATCAATCGATAGGTCATTATCTCAAGGATAAGTATTCCTATTTAATTTTCAATCCTTTTTCTAATACCAACTTTGAAGGTGGTTTTTAATAAGGAAGAAATGGGTTATTGAACATTGGGTTAAAATTTATGGGTTACCCATTTCAATTTAGAATAAAACACGACACAAACACTTATAAAAGAGAGTGTGAGTATAGGAAAAATATAAGGACCACTATCCTTAGTCCAAAACGATTACACATTCCCAAAACCAAGAACTTGTTTGACTTATAATGGATGTAAATGAGAAAGTAAATAAATGACTTGAAAGTAGGGGAAAACAGCTAAACATGATGGAATACCCCTTGATGATGAAGGAAAATAGGGAAGGTGGTGCATGATTCAAAGCTTCACCTATATATATATATATATCATTATAATATTCAATGTAAATGACCAATAATAGATGTAGTTTTTTGCAAGGAGGAGTAGGTGGTGGTGGTGGGGAATGCATATAGGGAAGATAGACTAAAAATGAAGAGAGAAATCATGTGAATGTTTAAATTGAAAAGGGGTAAAATTAACTGTAACGCCCCGACCCCAGCTACCCAGAGTCGGTGCATTACTTCGTGACATTGGCATGATCACAAAAGATCAAGTCTCGAAAGACCGATTAGTTTAGTAGCCTTGGAAACACTAGATACATTCATAAATGTTACATTACACCATAAAGTGAAAAACTACAATAAAATAGTGTCCATAGTCCACACTCATATCCACTTCTGACTATCCCTGCAGGTCACTCATAAAATACTTCTTCACATCCTGGAAAATATTAAAACATTGAAAGGGGTGAGCTCAGATGCTCAGTAAGGATAACAATATAGCGGAAACTTTCATAAGAAAATATAAGCATTTAAGGAATTGTATAACTAAAACAAAAGCCTTATTAAACTTGAACTTCAGCATAATATGGCAAAAGTAAAATAAAATAATTCCATTACTTACTCACATGGATATTCTACTAGACGAATATTCACATGAAATTCAATAACCACTTTCATAATGAGGGAATGTATAATTCCAGACATTCTGAAACATTTTGTCAAAGCCTCGGCCAAGACGTCTAAAATGATTAAGGCCTCGGCCAAAACCATAAATCAAATTGGGAAAGGGCCTCGGCCAATTCCACATCTAGTTGTCTCATGAGACCTACCGATGCATCGAGGAGCTATAGCGGGCTCAACTCGTCACTTATTAAGTCCAATACATTCCTCATATGAATAGGTTTAAACATATCAAAAACCATAACATAATCGTATCACATAAAACATGCATAAAGGAAACATAAAATTTCCACATTTCAATCACAATATATTAATACAACACATTGATATAATAAAAAAACACTTTCAAAACCATTTTCAATACCAAAATAAAAGAAAGTTTAAACTTTGTATTTATTTTTCAATAAAAAAGTTATAGCTTGTAGAGGAAGCCGAAACTCAAATAATGGTCACGGCGGCGGAGAAGTCTTTGTTGCCGCATATGTACGGCAAGAAAAAACATTCCCTTTTTGTCGTTTAGTAAAACGCTTCGTATAAAAAATATTCCTTTTGAATAAACGTAAAAGTCAAAGGGGTTTATACACCGTATAAAAGAAAGTTGTGTATAAAACAAAATATGCCTCAATGAAAGGAGATTGAGACGAAGTCCTTAAAAAGATCATTTTTAAAATAAAATAGATCTATTATGTGTATTCACTATAGGTACACATAATGAAAGTAAAAATAAAAAATAAGACATAATAATATCATGACATAATTTGAAAGTAGGAGATTAACCCAAAGAATGGAAGTTGGGTTAAGAAATTCCCTTACCTCATGTCTGACTTGACTCAACCATTCTTTAACCTCCTGAATAATAAACTAGAGTTAATATCTACCTTATTAAGAACCATTTTCAATTTCATTATCCTTTTTATATCACTTATTACAATGTTATGAACATTATGTAATTATTTAAGTTAATAACGGTCATTTTGTCAATCTTCGGTACTTGAGTCAACAATAAACTTCTTATAATTACAAGTTGTTCATGTGGTGAAATATCCATTATATCCAAAATTATATTCATGATTTAGTTATCATATATATCATATATATCCAGTATATACATTCATTCATAATATTACGTAACATTTAGAGGTAAGAAATGAAATGCACTGTTCATGGAGACGGTAAGCCGTACGTACGCATGAACGCTACTTTCATTTATATTTCATATTTAATGGAATGAAATCATAATTATAGAAATGTATAAAATAATTCTAGTATAATATATCATATAATAACATTTACTCCATCCTTTATACATCCCACATATGGTATTAACAATTCAAATCACTTTGAGGGGGCGGTAGTCCGCACTTCCTAAAATGAAAATATCACGTTTACCCATAATGGAAACCATAAAGGTATGCCATAAATGAAAAATAAAAAATCATAAGAAAAAAAACATAATATATATCATATATAAAAATAGTTTCATCATAATGGCCACCATTAGAGGTGTTATATGAGTGTTGAACAATCATCATTTCGTGAGGCAAAAATTCGTCATCCACAGAAACAATATGTTCTTTAACCATTAGATGTAGGTGTGTGTAAGTGTAGCTCGAATAATTCTTATAAATTCATCCTAGTATATTGAGGATACTGGTGTTGTTACAAAAGAAATGAATAAAAAGTGTTTAGGGGGTTGGAGATGAAAAATAAAACAAAACAACATTAGAAAAGACATTACCTTAAAATCGGGTAACCCTTTTTGATTTGAGACAAAGGCTTCCTTGGGAAGAGTTCTGCCCAAAGTGAGGCTTCTAGGAGTAATAGGGGGAAGTTGGGAGAGTATTTGGGCAGAGTTTGGCCGAGCCAAATGGCTTGAAAGTGTGAATGAGGTGGTAGAGTTGGGGGCCTTTTATAAGTGGAGAGGAGGGGCACTCTTGGAAAGTAAAGAAACGTCACTTTATTATTAAATGAGTTTCGGATTTTAGAGGTCCCACACTTATATAATTCGAGGATAAGGTGATAAGGGTTTGAAATATTCTCATAAAATAGGTTCTTGACAAGTGTAAGCCTTAGATATTACATTATCTTTTCATTTCATTTAAATCGTTATTTAATGAGGTAAACACTGCATCATCATTGTGTCATAAAAAATTTAATTTATTTAATGGATAAAAATTCTAAAAAAATAACCATAATGTAGGAAAGCTTTTTAGCTTTCAAATTAATATTTATGGTAAAAAATATGACTTGTATAACCCCATTTAAAAATTGTTTTAGTAAAATAACTCATGTTTGTGACATTCTTATTTTAACATTAAATAAAATGTTTTTAATGTCATTTTCCCACCAAAGTGGATCCATGGGGTCCCCAAGTTGACCCATGGATTTTCTTGGTCGTCCATTACTCATCCAATAGGGCTAGGACAAGTGTAAGGGTATTTTCATATTTTTATAATATCATTTTTACCTTAAATTTCACTAATTACCTTTAATCAAGATTAATTAAACTTAAAAGTTACTATTCACCAAAAATTATTTTAATCCCATTGAACCACATTTTACATCCTAATGACAACCATGTATGTCAGATTTTTGAAAATCAAATCACAGAAGTGGTAATATTTCATTTGAACGAAAAATTAGTTATTTAACTACCACTAAGTGGTTTCACTATTCATCAAAAATTGAAGTTTTTCAGAATAATGCCAAAATTTCACCCTAAGATATAATTGATATTCCAAATTCAAAAATGATTTCTATTTTACAAAATTCCAAAAATATAAGTTTCATTAATTAATTTTATAATTAATTCCCGCTGTCACAACAAATAGCATGTTTTTAAGAAACAATATATATCAAAAGATTGACAATTGTTTATGTCCAATTTCAAAGTGAAATTAATTCTAATGACCACCATTGGATAAAATGGTAAAAATATATTCTAATTATACTTTAAAACCACTAAATAGCATAATTTATCACTATAAATTATTTTGATTAAAAAAGTTGTTTTTAAGTATTTTTCACTATTCATAAAAAATTAGAAGTTCTCAGAAAAATACCAAAAATTCAACATAGGCTAATTTCGATATTCCGAATCCAAAAATGAAGTCTATTTTGAAATATAAAATATATATAATTTCAAAAAGTGGGTATTACTATTCATAATATCTATTTTGGTTGGTCTCGGTGTGTTAGAATCTCGAACTTGCGTACAATACAAGCTATTAAATTATTGAAAGAGAAGCGTATCGTGAAAGCTCAGGGTGTTACATTCTCCCCTCCTTTAATAAATTGCATCCTCACAATTTGAAAATTTTCTTTTCTTTGAAAATAAAAAGGTTGAAAATAGAAAATACCTTTGTGGAAAACCCACATCGGAAATAAGGTTAATAAAATTTAGCCTTAATAAAAGGGAAATGGAAATAAGAAAGTCACCACCAAATTATGATCTCGATAAGGAGAACATTGGTGGCAATTATAGACATATAATTGATCAAAAAAGTAAATATTTGTAGGGAGTGATTGAGGTCATCAATCACAAACAAGTGAAAAATTGAGGGCCTCAAAGCCTTCAATCTATGTTGATTTAAAATATTAACAGTTCAACAAGACATAAGGTATTAGGATAACACATTTTTTTGTTTTAATATCCCTTTATTATAGTTTAAGAATTAATTTATTCATAAAATAAGAGATAGGTATATATATATTTATGCTTGACAATTAGAGTTTCAACCTTCAACTAATTTCTACCACAAACCCATCTTTTACTCCAAATGGTAACAGAACTCAAAAATATTCTATTTATCCTAATTGTATAAGGTTCCAAATATTAACACATACCATTTAGATTAGTAAAACTATTTTGTAATAACCAGGGACTTCCTGTAGGCTAGTGGTAGGTAATAAAGGCTTATCGCACTATGGTTGTGGGTTCGATTCCTGCAGCTTTGTCCGACGCGATGGGTTATGCCCCACCCTGCAGGTTGTCCTTTTCCTAAAACTATAGTATTATAATATTCCAAAAATAATCTTCATAAATTTTTTAACCTTAAAAATACTATCCAAAGATCAACTTAATCCATTCCAACCTTTATAGTTATCCAAAAAAAACCTTCTTCCAGACTTTCTCTAAAGGGTCCTTAAATTCCAAAATCAATTGTAACATTAGATTCCCCAAACAAAGTAAAGTTCCTCTTATTGTCACATAATAAAAATATGATAACCTTCATCATATTAAAACCTTAATGAAATCAACAAGTACTACAGTACAATCCTTATATATATATAACATAATTCTAATAACCAGATTATAATCCATGAGTCCAAAAGCACCAATACATTAATTATTCCGCTTCAACTGTAGTAACAACATAAGATTGTCCTTGATCCCTTGACATTTTTTGAGGTAATTTTCCCTGACGCTTAGGACATTAATTTGCATAATGACCCATTTCCCTACAATTGTAGCATTTAATATTGATAGCCTCTTTCTTTCCCTTACAATCACGAGCCTGGTGACCTTTTTCTCCACATTTGTAATAGACTCCCATTCCTTTTAGGAAAGTACCAGGGTGATTCTTCCCATAATTATCACATAATGGAAAATCCTTCTTTCCCTTTTTCCCTTTATCTGTCTCTTGTTCCACCGTTCTCTTCTTCTCTTGCTTTACTTTATCATCATAAGATTTAGAAAATTCCTTTTCTGTCTTGATAGCACATGAGACAATATCTTCATACGATGAGAAGGATTGTGATACTAAAGCTCGACGGAGAAATGGTTTTAACCCATCAAAGAAACGATCAATATTACTTCTTGGGTTACGTATATAATCTGAAGCATGCCTCGCTAACCTTGTAAAGTTAGCCTCATACTTTGCGACATTCTCATCCTCCTTCTGCCTCAGACTCAGAAATTGCCTTTCCATATATGCTCGATGGTCACAAGGAAAGTATTTTTCTAAGAAAAGATCTTTGAACTCTCTCCATTCCATATTCGGTACATCATCATCTTCCTTTGTGTTTTGAATCAGCGACCACCATTGATCGGCATCTCTAGTGAGGCGGTAGACTGCCATGACAACCTTCTCCCTTTCACTACTCCCCAAGGCGTGGAATATTTTCTCTAAGGAGTTTATCCATTGCTCGGCTACTAATGGATTTGTACCCCCATTAAATGTTGGCGGTTGTTGCCTCATGAAGCGGTCTATCATTGATCCTCCACATTGTGGATCAGGGTGATTCATACGAGTAAGGTTATTATTCATAACCTGAGTGAGTTGTCCCAGTATGGTGATAAAGTGATCAGCACCAATTGTATCTCCAGCTCCACAATAATTATCTTGAGCAGGAGGGAAATCCTTACACGGAGTGCATGCATTGATACGGTTTCCATTCCTTCCACTAGGCACCATTTCTAAACAATGGCATAAACTAGATTAGTTTATGAATCAAAATACATAATTCCATACTTTTAAAACACTTAAAATAAATTGAACTAATTATGGATATAATCCATAATCATAAAAATGTCTTCTTTGAGTAAGTATATACTCGTAACCCTTCATAGTGGTTTGTAAAGAAAATGGGAATTATCCTAAGCATATCCCCCGGGAGTGTCGTAACCAAGAGTGCAGCAAGGCCCATTGTCGTACACCAGTTCCCATTCGAGTCTAGCTCAAAGCGGTGTTTTCGGGTTTTACCCCTAGGTACATCTATGCCAGAGCCGCCTCTACCTGCTCGTATCCAGACAGAGATTTATTGCTCGGAAAACTCAGAAAATATCTACAATACCAAAATTTTAGGAAGTTATTCTATACTAATCCTCAAAGTTCATCTTAGGTCTACGTGCTCTAATCAGAGTTTGTCTAAATCTATCTTCCAAGGTTTGTACTAAACTTCCTATGATACCAACTGTAACGCCCCAACCCGAGCTACCCAAAGTCGGTGCATTACTTCGTGACATTGGCATGATCACAAAAGATCGTGTCTCGAAAGACCGATTAGTTTAGTAGCCTTGGAAACACTAGATACATTCATAAATGTTACATTACATCATAAAGTGAAAAACTACAATAAAATAGTATCCATAGTCCACACTCATATCCTCTTCTGACTATCCCTGCAGGTCATTCATAAAATACTTCTTCACATCCTAGAAAATATTAAAACATTGAAAGGGGTGAGCTCAGATGCTCAGTAAGGATAACAATATAGCAGAAACTTTCATAAGAAAACATAAGCATTTAAGGCAATGTATAACTAAAACAAAAGCCTTATTAAACTTGATCTTCAGTATAATATGGAAAAATTAAAATAAAATAATGCCATTACTTACTCACATGGATATTCTACTAGACGAATATTCACATGAAATATCAATAACCACTTTCATAATGAGGGAATGTATAATTCCAGACATTCTGAAACATTTTGTCAAGGCCTCGGCCAAGACGTCTAAAATGATTAAGGCCTCGGCCAAAACCATAAATCAAATTGGGAAAGGGCCTCAGCCAATTCCACATCTAGTTGTCTCATGAGACCTACCGATGCATTGAGGAGCTATAGCGGGCTCCACCCGTCACTTATTAAGTCCAATACATTCCTCATATGAATAGGTTTAAACATATCATAAACCATAACATAATCGTATCACATAAAACATGCATAAAGGAAACATAACATTTCCACATTTCAATAACAAGATATCAATACAATGCATTGATATAATAAAAAAATACTTTCAAAACCATTTTCAATACCAAAATAAAAGAATGTTAAAACTTTGTATTTATTTTTCATTAAAAAAGTTATGGCTTGTAGAGGAAGCCGAAACTCAAATAATGGTCCCGGTGGCGGAGAAGTCATTGTTGCCACATATGTATGGCAAGAAAAAACATTCCCTTTTTGTCATTTAGTAAAACTCTTCGTATAAAAAAGATTCATTTTGAATAAACGTAAAAGTCAAAGGGGTTTATACAACGTATAAAAGAAAGTTGTGTATAAAACAAAATATGCCTCAATGAAAGGAGATTGAGACGAAGTCCTTAAAAAGATTATTTTTAAAATAAAATAGATCTATTATGTGTATTCACTATAGGTACACATAAAGAAAGTAAAAATACAAAATAAGACATAATAATATCATAACATAATTTGAAAGTAGGAGATTAACCCAAAGAATGGAAGTTGGGTTAAGAAATTCCCTTACCTCGTGTCCGACTTGACTCAACCGTTCTTTAACCTCCTGAATAATAAACTAGAGTTAATATCTACCTTATTAAGAACCATTTTTAATTTCATTATCCTTTTTATATCATTTATTACAATGTTATGAACATTATGTAATTATTTAAGTTAATAACGGTCGTTTTGTCGATCTTTGGTACTTGAGTCAACAATAAACTTCTTATAATTACAAGTTGTTCATGTGGTGAAATATCCATTATATCCAGAATTATATTCATGATTTAGTTATCATATATCATATAAATTTAGTATATACATTCATTCATAATATTACGTAACATTTAGAGGTAAGAAATGAAATGCACCGTTCATGGAGACGGTAAGCCGTACGTACGCATGAACGCTACTTTCATTTCTATTTCGTATTTAATGGAATGAAATCATAAGGATATAAATGTATAATATAATTCCAGTATAATATAGCATATAATACCATTTACTCCATCCTTTATACATCCCACATATGGTATTAACGATTCAAATCACTTTGAGGGGGTGGTAGTCAGCACTTCCTAAAATGAAAATATCGCATTTACCCAAAATGGAAACCATAAAGGTATTCCATAAATGAAAAATACAAAATAATAAGAAAAAAACATAATATATATCATATATAAAAATAGTGTCATCATAATGTCCACCATTAGAGGTGTTATATGAGTGGTGAACAATCATCGTTTCGTGAGGCAAAAATTCGCCATCCACATAAACAGTATGTTCTTTGACCATTAGATGTTGGTGTGTGTAATTGTAGCTAGAATACTTCTTATAACAACATCATAGTATATTTAGGATACTGGTTTTGTTACAAAAGAAATGAATAAAAAGTGTTTAGGGGGTTGGAGAAGAAAAATAAAACAAAACAACATTAGAGAAGACATTACCTTAAAATCGGGTAACTCTTTTTGATTTGTGCCAAAGGCTTCCTTGGGAAGAGTTCTGCCCAAAGTGAGGTTTCTAGGAGTAAGAGGGAGAAGTTGGGAGAGTATTTGGGTAGAGGTGGGCCGAGACAAATGGCTTGAAAGTGTGAATGAGGTGGTAGAGGTGGGGGCCTTTTATAAGTGGAGAGGAGGGGAGCTCTTGGAAAGTAAAGAAAAGTCACTTTATTATTAAATTAGTTTCGGATTTTAGAGGTCCCACACTTATATAATTTGAGGATAATGTGATAAGGGTTCTAAATATGCTCATCCAATAGGTTTTTGACAAGTGTAAGCCTTAGATATTACATTATCTTTTCATTTTATTTAAATTGTTAATTAATGAGGTAAACGCTGCATTATCATTGTGTCATAAAATATTTAATTTATTTAATGTCTAAAAATTCTTAAAAAATAACTATAATGTAGAAACTATCTTTATCTTTCCAATTAATATTTATGGTAAAAAATATGACTTGTATAACCCCATTTAAAAATTGTTTTAGTAAAATAACTCATGTTTGTGACATTTTTATTTTAACATTAAATAAAATGTTTTTAATGTCATTTTCCCACCAAAGTGGCTCCATGGGGTCCCCAAGTTGACCCATGGATTTTATTGGTCGGAAATTACTCATCCAATAGGGGTAGGACAAGTGTAAGGGTATTTTCATATTTTTATAATATCATTTTTACCTTAACTTTCACTAATTACCTTTAATCGCGATTAATTAAACTTAAAAGTTACTATTCACCAAAAATTATTTTAATCCCATTGAACCACATTTTACATCCTAATGACAACCGTGTATGTCATATTTTTGAAAATAAAATCACAGATGTGGTAATATTTCATTTAAACGAAAAATTAGTTATTTAACTACCACTTAGTGGTTTCACTATTCATCAAAAATTGAAGTATTTCAGAATAATGCCAAAATTTCACCCTAAGCTATAATTGATATTCCGAATTCAAAAATGATGTCGTTTTTACAAAATTACAAAAATATAAGTTGAATTAATTTATTTTATAATTAATTCCCGTTGTCACAACAAATAGCGTGTTTTTAAGAAACAATATATATCAAAACATTGACAATTGTTTATGTCCAATTTCAAAGTGAAATTAATTCTAATGACCACCATTGGATAAAATGGTAAAAATATATTCTAATTATAATTTAAAACCACTAAATAGCATAATTTATCACTATAAATTATTTTTATTAAAAATGTTGTTTTAAGTATTTTTCGTTATTCATAAAAAATTAGAAGTTCTCAGAAAAATACCAAAAATTCAACATAGGCTAATTTCGATATTCCGAATCCAAAAATGAAGTCCATTTTGTAATATAAAATATATATAATTTCAAAAAGTGGGTATTACTATTCATAATAGCTATTTTGGTTGGTCTTAGTGTGTTAGAATCTCGAACTTGCGTACAATACAAGCTATTAAATTATTGAAAGAGAAGCGTATCGTGAAAGCTCGAGGTGTTACAATAACTCCTTTACCCCATTAAAAAAACAAAATAGGATTCCACTATCTAGACGATTGCCTCCACCAACTAACCAATGGGCTAGCATCTAGTTGGTGTCCCTAGACTAGCAATATGATGGGACCACGAGAGCATTTTTTAGTCCCGACTCCTAGCCTCGGACCCCTGGTTCTCCCTCACCAACCTTCCAACCTCAAAAAACATTCTTCAACCAAGCTAATACATGGTTTATTAATTAAAATTAAATATAGACATATGTTTAGAAAGGGTTGGTTTCTACAAACACCCCATTGTTAAAAGAGCTCATCCCCAAGAAGCACCCCCAAATATCATAGAGATTCATCGATGAACAACTCCATACATTGTTCAAATACTACAAATTATCGCTCCCACATATCCTAATTGTTACTAATGTGCTTCCTAAGTGTGAATACCTTGGGGATGGTGTTACCATGGATTTTTTTCTTACTATAATCTTCAATGAGAATTAGTCCTTCCTTAAAGGAAGTATTAGCCTCCAGCTCAATTTCAACAATATCAATCACATAGGATGATTTTTTATGATATTGTTGAAGCTAGGGGTATTAAAAACATCATGCATATCTATTTACATTAAAAAAAATATCAAATAAGTATTACATGGGATATATTCTCTCCATTACCCCAAAATGTCCCACAAACCATGGTGCTAACTTCTCCTACTTCCAAATCTGATGTTTCCAAATTCTTGGAGAAACGCATAATAATACCTTGTCACCCACCTCAAATTACAAGGGAAGAAATATCTAGTCATCCTAGGATCTTTTTTTCTCTTGGTATTAACCAATCAAATATTTATTAATTGAATCTAATTATTAATCTCTTGAACTCGGTTCATCTTGTGAATGGATGAATCTCTAGCCTCTATCCAGGATAGGCGGTCGAAATAGACTATCATATAATTCCTCAAAAAATCATATGGTTCGATACATGATAACTATTATTTTAATTTAATTACAATAAGTCCATATGACTCTCCCAAGACCCACCAAAATCAAGAACATGGGATCAAATCATGTCTTTGATAACTTGTATTGTGCGCTCAGATTTCTCATCCATCTTTGGGTGATAGGCATTACTTATATGAACCTGATTTCCTAATGCCTTCTAAAAACCCTTCAAAAACATGAGGTGAAATGGGAATACCTATAAAAGATACTACCTTATGTGACCTCGTACAATCAAATCACTACAAAGATATATGATCTACCAAGATCATCCACTAAATAATCCCATTTTACTGGAAATAAGTTGGATAATTTCATCGACAGATCTATGACAACTCATGAAACATCATGACCATGATACATCCTCAGAAAAACCCAGCATAAATCCAATGTGACATCATCCCACTACCATTTATAATTCATTAAGGTTGGAGAATACTAATGGGCCACTGGTTCTTGTCCTTAACCTACTGATAAGTATTACACTGTGAAATGATTCCTACTAGGTCCTTCTTTATCCTTGGAAACCTCTATTGTTAGTGCATGTATCGATACCCCTTGTTTGAAACTAGATGCACAACCCACTTTAATTTATGGATCATTACTTCCTCACACATACCCTTAAGTACTACCACATGACCTCTGATGAAAATAATATATTCAACATCTAAGGACCAATCAAGAGGTAGCTCCCCATCATATATAGTTCCACCCATCATTATGTGATCAGATTTTGATAGATAACTTTCCATTACCCTATCATGAATTGAGTAGGTAATAGATAGGTATTCCAAATTTATTCACCCATAACTCCCCTAGATATCCAAATACAACTCATTGATAAAATACATCATCTAACACTAATAGCTTAACTCCTGGACTGCCTATTTATGAGTCTTCCTAATCAAGACATCCACAATGATTTTCACCTTCATAGGATTATAATCCACATCAAAGTCAAAGTACTTCAAGTACTCAACCCACCTTCTCTTCTTGAGATTTAGGTAATTATGGTAAAATATTTATTTCAATATATTATGATCTATGTAAACAAAAAAATCCACCATAGGGTAGTGACACCAATATCTCATGGTGTGTAACACTATTGAAAGATCCAAATCATGGTATGGGTAGTTAAGCTCATGTTTTTCATCTTTTTATCTCTGTATGTGACTAGTCACTCATCGTTCATAAGTACTACACCCAAATCAATACCATACACATCACAATATAAGATATATTCTTTCCTAGGATCAGGAATGTTTAATATCAACATGAATTTAAACATCCTCTATAGATCCTCAATGGCTGTCTCACAAGAATCATACCACTCAAACCGCACTCCCTAACTAGTCACACCCATCAACAGAACTACCATACTATCGAAATCTTGAATAAACCTATGATCATATTCGTTAAACCCAAATATGGTGTGAATCTCAAATAAGTTCTTGGTTATCTCCTAAAAAACCACATCATCCACTTATATGGGTCTACTAATACCCTATAATCTAATATAATGTGGCCCAATTAGTGAAATCAATCCAGTTTAAACTAACACTTTGATAATTGTTTATATAGTTGTCATCCTTGAAGGGTGCTCAAGACTATCTCTAAACATTGTACTTGTTCACCCTTCAAATCAAAGTAAACCAAAATATCATCAACAAACATGATGAAATGGAGTCAAATTAAGGATAAAACACCCTTTCATTAGGTCCATAAACATTATAGGAGTTGTTGGCAACTTGAATGGAAAAACCAAGTACTCATAAAGACCATACCTACTTAAAAAGTCTTTCTATGGGATATCATATGGTTTCATAGTGAGAATGGGATACCATAACTACATATCAATCTTAGATAAAACTCAGGTACCCTTTAGTTGTTCAAATAAATCCACAATGTGTAAGATTGGATATCCATTCTTAACTGTTACCTAGTTAATCTTTCAAAATTCTATACATAATATCAAGGAATAATCTTCCTTATTGGAGAAAAAAACTAGATCACACTAGGGGGACATGATCAAATGTATTAATCTATTTGTCACTAATTCCTCCAGTTCGTATTTCAATTCCTAAAGCTCAATCGGTTCCATCTTATAAAGAGGGATTAAAATAGGTTTCATACCTGATAAGAGATCCATTATAAACTCAATCCCACTATCAGGTGGTGAACCTAAAAATTCCTTAGGGAACACATCGTAATACTAATAAATAATAGGAGGTACCAATGGTTGGAATGCATCCCCCTCACTTAGAATGAATATAGAAATCTAGTCTATGATCCAACCTAGTAATTAATAGTTAGGTCTTGAACAACAAGATCACATGTCCCACTCAGCAACATATTCAAATTTATCCCCCTCATGTGAAATGAAGGACACATGTCATTGATAACAAACAATTTTTTACCAATAATTAACAATAAAGTAAATTCCTAGAATCACATAAAAACCGCCAATATCCAACACAAAAAAGCCCCAAAGGAATCTACAACTACCATGACCAAGGAAAAAAATTAGTGCATACAGATCCCTTCTGACTTCATGACTAATGGAGTTTCAATTAATAGCACTCTATAAACTTTCTCTATATCCAATCTCAAGCTTCCAATGAACTGGGAATAAATAAAATAATGTGAGGATCTTGTATCAAAAATATAAAAATCAAGATTCACAACTACTAAAATCGTACCTCGCGTGGTAAATGGTCCAACCTCCTAACCAATCGATGTAGGATCAACTATGTGTAACTAGATGGTACTACATCCCTATACTCTTTTCTAGTTGCCCTAATTCATACATCTATATTGACCCTAACCCGAAACCCCACTTTTAATACCTGGTGTGAATGGCCAGTGGTTTCCCAACTTCTAGTCTACTAAGTTGGAGTAGTCCTAGCCCTATAACCCTAAGCTAAGAATACACCCCTTCAACTAGGAATCTTTTATCCAACATCAAAAAATTGATATAGGTGTTCCATTATTCCACTTTGATAACACCCACATGGAATCTGAGTTCACTGTAGTTTCTTATATCTCTATCCCCTGCACTAATCATACTGATTATAACTGCTTCCCTGTGGAGGAATGGATGAACCCCCACTCTTTCGAGGATGACTACCATTTCACTATCATGAGTCATCTAATGAAAATTTTAAGCTACTAGATTATGCACTTACACTACCACCAATAAACAAAAAAATTATATCTTCTTTATAATCGTTAATGTTTCTCTTAGAGATCAAGTCCTAGTTCACAATCACTAAAACAGAAGTTAATAAGAATACATTTACCTATAATTTTATAACATAACATAGGAAATCCTCAAAAAATTTGTCCCAAGTAGTCTCATTAACATCTAATATGGGGGGTGATAAAGTTCTATGAAATGAGAGTCATAATCTATAATTTATTATCTCTTTATGTTAACCACATAAGATTCATTTCCATGACTCACTAAAAGGTCTTGGGGAATTAATGACTAAATAAATGCGTTTGGAAATCCACCCAAGTCAACCCAACATACTAGTTACCCCATACTATGAAATCCCAGCAGTTTTGTGATCCCCGTGCAACATATAAACCACAAGCTTCACCAATTTATCCTTGGATTTTCTAAATGGTCAAGGATAGTCTTAATGAATTCTAACCATAACTCAGAGACCTATGTACCACACTCACTCATAGAAAATGGTGGCTGTTATTGATGGAACTCATGGGAAATGTCTGACATTGAAGGTGAAACTCGGGGATTACCCCTCTCTTATGACTATAGTACATGCATAAGGCTCTCATGGAGCAAGTCATTCAAAGATGAACCCTAAATGGAAGATGCTTTGGCCCTCCCACCAGCATGGCATGCTCACCCTAACCCTATTGGAATGGGACCTTATATTTATGAGGTACAATATCACAAAAATTCCATAACAATCATCTCATAACAAGATAAAAACGTAACTAAAAAACTAAACGAAACAAAATTTGTATAAGGTCCCACTACCCTACATGTAAAACCCATAAAGACTCACACAACCAAGAGTTATATCAAGACCTGTACACTACTCAAGGTCATACAAAACCAATTTATATAGTATTACACAAGTCATTCCTTTCCATTCCCTTTTCAAAAAAGTCATATTTTATAATTCTCAATATTCTCAAGGTTTAATTTGATAAGGTTTCATTCACAAGCTATAAGGGGAAACATCTTATAGGTTTTTTACTAACACTTTATTTAACAAAACTCATTATTTAATAGTCCCATTTCAAATGAATTTATATCAAATTATCTTCTATGGAATTTTGTAAAAAATATTACACCGTAGGGTCATATAACAAATTGCCGTATGAGACATTGCGGACACATTAAATGGTCAACCCCCATTTTATCCATAGGATGATATATATATATATGTATATGTTTATCATTAAATCACAATCAATGTACAAATGACAAGTAACCCTACATGCCTAGAATGATACTTAATGCACATATTCTCTCTTGTTGTACCAGCTTAAGATATAAAATTCCAAAAACCAAGTGTACCACCCAACATGGAAACCAATCAACAGTAAGAGAAAAATTAAAAAATATTATCCCATCCCAGTTAACATGGATATTTCCCCTTACATGGTTTTTATTCTCTAGATAATGAGATCCTTTCCTAACCTGACACATCCAAGTCTCTGGTCTACTATCCCAAATAGTAAAATAAATCAAATGGTTCTTTGGTAACAATTTGTAATATCCTGGTTCAACTCACTATGAATATTAACTAGACTAGTGGTGCAATATAACCCCAAGTGTGTGTCCCCATATTCTATAGGATACTAACTTGTAATTAATTTCTAATAAGTTTCTTTAGGGAGAATTGACCCTCTGGTTAGATTATCATAACATTGGAAAATAAGGGAAGGAACATGTTATTGGAATTATATATTCCCTATATGGAACTTTATCAATACTTTTGATTATTATACAATGTGTACAGTGATATATTAATGATGTACACCTACTATTACAGTGTAGAAATGTTTTTCACACTATTTAATGGTAATTTCCATAGATTAATTGTCATATCAAATATTTATAGGAGATCCCCATATATAATGAGAACCTTGAGATATTATGAAATAAATCTTAAATATATGCCTTAGGGTCAAGATACATCATACTAACTAGAAATAGTTGATGTATGACTAGTAGGTGTTGGGGGTACATAATCATTGAGTCTTCTTCTCATGAAGGTCATACCGAGTGATCTATATTAGGTACAATCATGAGGACAGTCTTTCTAATAGGGACACCACATGTTTAAGGTTTAATTGGTTGTTCCTATCTATGGATATGTGTATTGGTCTCCAGAATGGATATCATTATCAACATGTTTCATTTGATTATGTACATTGATGAAAAGAAAAAACCCATAATAATGAAATAGTGGCAAGTTAGCTTGTGTTGGGTGCATCATTGGTGGTATGAAATTAGTTGAATGATCTACATATAATTTGTTGATTCTGAGTTAAGGAAGTAATATATCTCAGGCCTGGTTGATCAGGATGGTAATACCTTCATAAATTCTTGGCCAAGGTAATCTCATATAAGTCTGTCTTGACATATGAAAAAACAATAATGAAATAAAGGATGATGACATAAGTTTGTATCCTGATTTATTAGATACCAAAAGATAAAGAGATTATATTACACAGTACGTGTTCTTAGGTTTGTTTTTTTCTGCTTTGACAATTTCTTATCTCTTTATGGGGTTTCATGGGTTACTAAACTCCACTCTTGGTTTGTGAATACTATTCACTACTATTAAGATAAGTTACTAGAGAGTCATATAGAATATCATATTCAAGAATCTTTCTAATTTTGGGGAATAATTTTGTAGAACATAGTGGGCTCCATCATGATGTCCAAAGGTTTTCCAAGTTTTGATGATCACCGATGAAAAAATAAATTGATTATTATTCCTGTGTAGAATAATTATATTGAATTTATTTTTTAAATGTATTCACAAGGTATTAAGTGAATAGAGAACAAACATTATATTGAAAAATATTAATTTAATATTCCATGTTCATGTAATATTAGCAGGAATTATGAGTCAAGATAAATGACACAGTTTTATCACCTAAAATTTTTAATATATATCACAAGTATGTGATAAAATATAAATAATATTTATGATGTATTTTAGTTCATCGTAATTATTTATTTATTGCTAAGTTAGTGGGAGTTTTTTCTAGGATTGGGGAACCTGTTCGTGTATTTTAAATCTCCTAATATATAAGTAGGATAGAGGCACTCAAAGGATTGGTTTTTCATTCAATGGAATGATAGATTCTCTCTCCTCCTTCTTTATAGAGATCAAAACAGTCTCTCTGAGCACTAATCCACGAATTTAATTGATGGATCAAAGGAAAAATATCAACGTGATCAATGTGATGTTGAAGGATTTTTTGAAGCTCTACACTAGGACCAAGATTTCAATGAGTGGTGAGCGCATAGATTCTTGGAGTATATGTGGGTTATTTAGAGGTGTTTGGCATCGAATCCTTTAATCAAAAATTATCGGTGACTATCTGTAGTCTGGCATGCTTCATTTTGAATAAGGCATGTATTCATTTTTACTTTTGTGATTTTAATAATTCAGATGATATCATCAGATAGTATCAGGTGTCAGATCACCAGAGATGATAAGTTTCATTGATTTGGCGATAAAATTTTAAAATCTCCAACTCACTAGCTTCCGCTGTATTCCCCAGTACCAAAAATTTTTACAATATAAATCATGTGAATTTTCTAATCTTAGAAAAATTTATTTTCATTAAACTAAGTATAGGGATTAAATTTAATCTCAATTAAACTAACATCGATTCGATCTGAGGTCAGATGACCATGTTACGACCATCCAAAAAAATTATCGATCAAAATTGGCTATTTAATGAGTATTAAAATTTGAAAATATATTTCATATGTGTTAATTTAGCCATTTTTTCTAGCCAAAGATCTATTTTGATTAAACTATGTTATTCTAGTTGGAAACCATGGCCAGAATAGTGTTTTCTAGCCAAATATTATTCCACCAGTTTTGTGGAATTTAAAATTTAAAATTTTCATTTTAATTTATAAAATGCGGGAAGCTTGACTCCTTGCAAACAAAAAAAGTGGATGAAATTTTAAAAATGGGTGAAGATTTAAAATAGAGTGTTTTTTTTAAGGGCAGAATAGACATGATGCTTACGAAAAAAGCATGATTTATGAAAAACAGCTCATTGGCTACTTTTTTTTAAAATATATCTTCACTGCTTTTTATAAATTAAAAAATTAAAAGGTAAATGGTCACTTACTTTATCATTGGTGGCCCCTCAATATTGTGTAAGCTTAGTCGCACTCCTCCCATGTTCGGTGACTGGTAACACTGGCCTCCTCCTCCTTATGCTAGGTTTAACAACCTAATATTTTATTAATGGAAATTTCCTTCTTATATTTAAGTCATATAATCACATAAAATAACAACAAAATAAACTAATATGTACTATTTGACCTTTAAACACAATATTTTCACCTTTTTGATTTGAATTTCAAAAATCGGATATACATGGTTGAAATCAATAAGATGTTGGGAGTTCGATAATACAAACTTAATTTTTTGGTGAATAGTAACCTAACCTTATGAATAGTAATTTGACCCTTTAGAATAGTAAATCATACAAAAGAATAGTAACCTCACCCATGAATTTATAAATAAAATTTAGGCATCTTATAAGTGATAATATGACCATTGTAAAAGTATTAGTATTTTTCTAAGTCATAAGTAATTAACTAATTAATTTAATTAAAATTTATTTTCCAAAAATGTGTTCATAAATTATAAATTTTATGACTTCTGGTTTTAATATAATTTTATAAGACCTTATGTAATTTTTTAAAGCATTATAAAATCAGTTATAGTTTTAAAATCTATATTTTTAAAGTAAATTATGATTTTAAATAATAATAAAATAAATTATATTTAAGAAATTTATTTTTGAAAAATGGTATTCATTTTTTGATTCTACACATTGAAAAATTGTTAGGGTGAATTTTTGGAATTTTTCTAAAATACATGATTATTTTAGGAATAGTAAAATACAATAATTTACAATAAATGCTAAATCCTGAATTTTTTCATTATGCTTCAGTCATGGATGATGTAAATAGACATTGGATAGAACTCACATTCACATATTACTGTTTTTGGTCTCAATAATTAACATTATTCCTTGTCTTACGGAATGATAATAAACTAATGATTAAATTATTAAGAAAACCCTCCTCTCATCCACTATAAAAACCACCCACACTCCCCTCTTCTCATCACTCCTCTCAAGACTTGTGACTTCCCTAAATTATGCCCAAATCTCTTCCCAAGATCCTTGTCCACATAAAACTGCCCTTGTTCCCTTCAAATTATCAAGTATTCTCCCCTTAAGAGGCTCTCAATGAACATTTAATCAAGAGGTAAATTCCTCTTTTCTTTTCATTCATTTTATTTTCATGTTCCTTTGTTCCCTTTTTTTCCTAACCACTCCTCATCCAAATGTTATAAGAAATATAGTACCATATATTTATTTTAAGGTTGTTATACTAAGGGAATTATTCATTATCATATCTCCTTTCCCCTCTTTTTATACCAAATAAATGAAAACACCATCCCATATGTGTTAATTCATCACATTTAAGGACGACAGGTTATAATTTTTTCCATCTTCAATTATGGCCATGAAATAATTTTTATGGTTTAACTAGACTACTAAATATTTTTTTATCTTATTTTTTGTTCTGGAATCATTTTTCACACATGATGAAAAATAATAATACAAAACCAGTTAATTATGAGAAAAATCACCAAATTAATTCAAGCGTTTAACATTAATGTTTTATATAATGATCCAACTTCACTCTAAATAACTGAATGAATTTTATAACCATGAAATATCCTTTATGTTCACTAATTTCATATTTATTCAACTCTGTACAACCACTCTCATCATACATGTGTATCCGAACAAGGATATAAGTGAACTGATCATTAAAGCCAAGGAATAAAACAGACCCAAACAATGAAATTTATCCTCATAAACAATGAAAAAGGTTATGAATGAACTCAAAAAGGTTATAATAAATAATTTATATGTAAAATAAGTTTTTTAATTATTAATTAATGAACATAATTTGATTATTCAAGTAATTAAGATCAAGTGAAGAACACCATTGGACTTAAGGTAAGGGATGATCTCTTTTCCACAATTATTCAAGAATCTCCTATATGTTATGACATTTTTGTGTAATTACTAAAGATGGTGTATGAGTTCAGAACCCCCCCCCCATACATCCCTCATGATGTATAAAATATGAGAACCCCTTTCTCTCTCATTAATCCCTCCTAATGACACCTTAAACCATGCTGATATTCGTTAAGGGATTCTACCCAAACCTTCTATATTCCTTCAGGTTTCTATATCATTATTTTCATACAAATGAATATATCTTTTAATTTTGTGTAAAACTTATACATAATGTGTATATTATCCAAAATCATATTTCAAGATCCATCCCTCATTCTATTTTGGGGATATATGTGTTTTTAAATGATTCCCTCATAAGTACCTTTCGATAAGCATACCCATTTTAAGGGAACTTCCAAATTCTTACCCATAATCATGTACACTATCTTATCTATTTTTAATCCACCATTATATTAATAAAATCAGTCTTTTTATTATGAAAACCTTCTTGGTTCACTTCTTGTTTAATGTAAAATATTATTCCCTTTTCTATTTTAAAATCTCTTTAGTATTTGTTTTAATAGTAAATTTTTTTAAATACTCTTTTTACATGTTGTCACTTTTTTTTAACATAACATACCATGATTTATGCCTATTAGACCTTATGAATGTCTATGTATGTTATAATTCATTTCTTTCCTGGAAACTTTTATTATACTCCCATTCATTATGCTTTATGACATGATTATGATACCCATTTCATTCAATGGGTTCCCTTATGTTTAAGATTGTTTATGTATGATTTTATATGTGGCAAGAATATCCATGAAAATGTTATGGTGTGTGTGCCCAGATTTTGCTCCAATTTATTAGTAAATGTTTAGTCTCATGAGACGTTATGTGCAATGGCCCTAGCGGGTAGCCTTGACTCATGCTACCATGTGCAACGGTCTTGGTGGTTAACCTTGACTTGTGATCCACTATGTGAAATGAGCCTTGACTTGTGATAAATTCATGATTAATTCTACTTCCACATTACTATGAATTTATTTTTATATGATCCCATGTTTATGTGTTGTGATTCCATGTGTTTCATGCCTTTTATTTTAATTATTCCATACACTTTAACCCATGTGTTAAAGTTTAATTACTATGATTTTCCTTTACATTGTTATTTAGCTCATCCCTTTTTTCATGTGTTCCACAGGGTACCCTATAAATATTTAAAGGCTAAAAGAAAGTTAGGATCTCTTTATGAATATTAAATAAATAAGTATTTTATTTAGTACTATTTTTTCTGTTTTATGTACCTAGTCTTTGAAGAAACTAGACTTCATGATCCATATCTTAAACTCAGATGTATAATTATGCTTAAATCATGTAATATTATGTGTAAAGTTCTAGGGTTACTGTAGTTGGTATCATAGGATGGTCTAGTTATTTTTTTAGATTAAGAATAGATCACTTTACTAAGAACCTTAAGGATTAGACTAACTATAAGAAAATACCACTAAATTTTGGTAAATATATAGTAAGTATTTTATTAAGAAAATACACCCCTGTATGGATACAAATAGGTAAGGGTGGATTTGGAACAGATGTATCTAGGGGTAAAACTTGAAAACACCACTTTGACCTAGACATGAATGGGAACTGGTTCACGATAGTTGGCCTTGCTGCACTCTGGGTTTGACTATCCCGGGGGATATGTTTTGGTAAATTCATGAGCTTGGTATAAACCATTATTAACGGAATGAAAAAAATCCCATATGAATATAAGTCAATAAATAGATCAATGATAACCTATAATGAAACATAGGGAATAAAAAGTTAGTATATACTTACCCTTTACATGTGTTGGCGCCAAAATATGGCACGAAAGGAAGGGACGAAAAAGAAGGCTGGCGCGCTGCCTCACGAAGCACCGACGCGAAGCACCAATGCAAAGCACTGACGCGAAGCACCGACGCGAAGCACCACGATCATCACGGCCTCACAAAGCTCCAGAGGCGGTAACTCTCAGCGAACGCATTTGACGTTCGCAAGCCCGCCGCGAAGCTCCAGAGGCAGTAACCCTCCACGGACGACGTTGACGTTCGCGAGCGCGCTGCGAAGCACCTGAGGCGGCGTGCGAGTTCTGCTTCGCGGCGCCCCTTGCCTATAAATACTGGACTCCCCCTGATTCCCCAAGGACGGACAATCCGACCTTTCGGCTTCTCCTCTCCCAAATCGCGAAGCACTATTTTCCCCGGGAATCATGAGCTCCGCGAGGTACTTCTACTTCACGAGACACCTTTGCTTTGTCTCATTTTGATCCCCTCTTCCGAAAGGGATTCCCTTCACGAAGCTCAAGGGAATTCGTGAAGGAAGGGAATTCCCAAGGAAACCCGGGCAGCCATGGAGTGTTTATGCTTCGTGAAACACCCATGCTGCACTAGTGATCCCTATGCTAAGGAAGGATCGCTACGCATCGCGAAGCACACTGCTTCGCAGGACCCTGCTTTGTGAGGCACCTCTTCTTCGCGAGGCAGTGCTCCGCGAACACTGTTCCACTTCGCGAAGCACCTTCCACTCACACTTATGCCCCATGCTAAGGCCAAGGCACTCCACTTCGCGAAGCACACTCCTTTTCTTAGCAATTTCTCTTCCCGTGCGACCCTCCAGGTTTGCACGATGTGATTTCAAAGTCCCATGGACAATACCACTCGTAGCGTTGCTTCGCCTAATTCTTCTTCGCATAGGCACGCTAACGGGTATTGCTTCTTCGCATAGCCATGCTAACGTGGACCCCTTGATGGTTCGTTCCACAACCCCCCTTGACCATGGCCTTACTGGTACATTCCCTTCCCCAAGGACCAGAGGGTACTGGTTATGTATGTCCTAGGGGTGTGGAGTGAACCCACCTCGTCCGAGCTGCAGGACGTTAAACTTCCAAGCACCACGTCCTCAATACATGACGTTAAACTATGACCCGACCTCATGCCTCTCACGAAGGGTCCCCCCAGCTCGAACATTCTTTACACCACTTGTCTCTACAGGAATGGAATCACCCATCCACCAGGGATGATATCCTCCTTATTGGAGTGGCGTATTTTCATAGGAGAGGGGTGACCCTAGTTCCCCAATGGATGGCTGCACCTCTGCATCTCCGTACTTCCCCACTACCAAGGTCAGTGGAGGGCGTGATAGGGAACGAGGCACCTCCCATCATTGGTCCTAAATCCCTCTTTCACTGCGCTTTGTCACACACTGGGCCTCCATCCTGGAGTAAGTCCCAGCACCATGGGCCACCTAACACGTAATCCCTTCTTCACTTCTCACGGACGCATCCTTCGCGACGTGATCGTCAGGTCCTTGCAACCTCTTGTTTCTCACACCGATCATGACTCACATGGGCTTAGACTAAGCACCGACCCTGACCCCCACCCACAGCGAACTACGAGGACTTTGATCCATGTCAAGGCATGGTACGTAGGAAGCCTCCATGAGGTTCAGGCCACATTGCTCGGTCATCCATTCACGTCGAGTTTCTCCCTCGTCCTGCATGACGTTAAACTGTATGCCCCCCTTTGTCCCGTATGACATTAAACTGCACACCCATTTGAACTACGAGGTCTTTGATCCATGTCAAGGCATGGTATGTAGGAAGCCTTCCTGAGGTTCAAGCCCACCCATCATCATTCACGTCGAGTTCTACCTTCATCCAGAATGACTTTAAACTGCATTCTAGTCCGATGGCAAGCCGTTGTGACTAATCCGAACTACGAGGTCTTTGATCCATGTCAAGGCATGGTAGGTAGAAAGCCTCTACGAGGTTCAAACCCACCATCCGGTCATTCCGACCTCATTCACGTCGGTTCACCCCCATCCCGCATGACGTTAAACTATATTCCACAACTCGAACTACGAGGACTTTGATCCGTGTCAAGGCATGGTACGTAGGAATCCTCCCAGAGGTTCAAGCCCATCTCCCATCGAACCATGGTCCCTCATTTACGTCGGTTCGCCGACACCCACCGCCCGTCGTTTATTCACGTTAGGGTTTACTATCATCCCGCATGACGTTAAACGGTATTCCATCAATCCTTTGAACTACGAGGACTTTGATCCATGTCAAGGCATGGTACATAGGAAACCTTCCCAAGGTTCAAGCCCACCACTAGTGGACCCACGGGTCTACTTTCACATTGGTTCACCAATGAAACCCTTTGAACTACGAAGTCTTTGACCCATGTCAAGGCATGGTACGTAGGAAGCCTCCCCGAGGTTCAAGCCCATCTCTCATTGGACCAAGGTCCACCTTCACGTTGGTACTCTGATGATGCCCATCGGACCAATGTCGACCTTCACGTCGGTACGCTGACGATGCCCATCGGACCAAGGTCCACCTTCACCTCGGTACGCTGACGATGCCCATCGGACCAAGGTCCACCGTCACATTGGTTCGCTGACGACGTTCATCGGGCCAAGGTCTACCTTCATGTCGGTTTACCGGCACTATCCCGAACTACGCGGACTTTGATTCCCTACCACGGGGATACGTAGGAAGCCTGTTCAAGGCTCAAGCCCAACTTCACCATCGCCCCTGTGATGGTCCCATTTCACTCCCCCTCCACTCCATTCATCCACCTATCACCCATCCTGATTCTCGCCCGGACCATCATATCTCGGTGAGACCATGTCGGTACGCTCCTCTTCACAGCCGCCCATGGGCTGGCCCCGGTATCGGCATCCCTTCAAGGGAAATCCCTCAATCCGATCTATTCTAGCTAATGCTCTGGTTGGGTTGATTCGCCTCCGCTGGACGTTAAACTCACGGCGTACCCTGTGTTAAACACGGAAATCTGAGGAAAACCTCAGATATGTGTCTATGACATATAATTCCCCGCGCTTGATGTGGGATGCCTCGGGCTTCCACACCCTCAAGAAGCCCTGTGACCAGGAATAATAGACAGACATGCCAGGTTCCCCAGCATCCAGACACGCTACTGATGCCTCAACGTGACTACTCCCCCGACTGAAGGTTGCTGCCCTGACCGGACCATTTGGAATGTCCCAATAGAAGCAGTGTAATTAACCGGCATCCATGGAAACATGACACTGGGAAGAGTTTCACGAACTACATATTAAATCTATGAGGGAGACCTGGATTAGGTGATGAGTTCTGAGGAGGAATCCACAGAAGGAAGAACTGACATCCCATCATCCCATTTTGATCAAGGAGAAGACGTCCCTGAATAAGGAGTAAATTTCGCCTGCCTTTGGAAAGCGGGAACGTGGGGCAACAAGTGCGGCGCATCCTCCCCCACAGACGGATGCACGCGCGCCCCAGCGAAAGCGTCGGAAACAGAAATGGTGAACCCGATGTGAAATTCTTCTCCTCAATATGGAGATTAGTAGCGTTCAAGACACCAGTAGATTGACGTGTCACCGGATCTAGATATCCGGCGCCTAGTCCAGCCAAGCAAATAGCGGGCCTGTCGTGAAACTCCCTGGAAGTCGGGGCAGTAGAACATGGGGCACTCTGTTCTGCAGCGTGTTGGCATGGATCCTTCTTGAAGACGTGGATAATAGAAGGACGCTGGGGCACTGGTTTTCAATCCTTTTCCTCTCAGTGCTGATGAGTTGATCCCTTCGTTTCTCAGGAACCAGGTTGTTGTTACAGAGACGTGATCACCGCCCGCTAGCCTATGCAGGGGCAGGGGCAACATCACCACATCCACCCCACATGGCGTCGCTACCGCCACGACGGCTGCCACATCTCGGAATACGGGGTAGCCACCTCCCCTTTCCCCATCAGAGGTCATCCAGCAAAGGTTGATCAACAACCTCGTGCGCAGGTACGGGAAGGAAGGGGTCATCCCAACTAGGGATATGGCCCGCTTGGACCTGGAGGCCTCAAGGCCCCGCCGTCAACGCCGTCCTAACAGGCCGCGCAGGGAGCCCCTGCTCCCCACCCCAACGTTCAACCGTTTCGGGAGCCTGTCCCTGGAATGTCTTGACGACTCCTCGCCTTACGCTGAAGAGGCGGGCGCCATCCGGCTCAGCCCACCTAGGGTCCCGACCCAAGGGATCCAAGCGAGATCTCCCGTCCGGCTGCGTCAGCGCCGCTATCCGACTCCGCAGGAAGATCAGGCAGGCCATTCCCCTGCACCACCGGCACCAGCTCGCCTGACCCGACGTCAGTGCCAGGCCCGGGCTGAGGACGCTCGCCCAGGCACGTCGACGTCGATAGCTACAGTGGCCCGAGCCACCACGGACTTGCATCATGAATCCCCTACATACACCGAGCAGGGTCACTCCTTCACCCAACCAGGATCGAGACCCCAACGGCTCCACGGGTAGGCTGGGTTGACTCTCCAGGTTGCGGGCCCAAGTGGTGATCACCGTGACCTAACCCGCGGTGATGTCACCCCGTACGGAGGCCCTCCCCGTACCACTACTCCACAGAGCGAGGGCCTTCCCCGCTCCGAAGTTTGTCATGGAGGTATGCCTCGTGCTACCCCCATCCCGAAGGAAGACCTGCCCTGCGGCAGTGATGCTCAGCACGAAAACCTTTCCTGCGCCCACTACACAGGGTATGGAGTCCATCCTCCTGCCCCCGATCGCCGATCTGAAGGCACCATCCATCCGGTCCTTCTCCAATGTGGGGGTCCTCCCTACGTCCTCTCTACAACCGGCGAAGGTCCTCCTCGCCCTAGCAACTTGAGGAGTGAAGGTTAGCCTCGCTCCGTCCGCATCGACCATGGAGGTCCTCCCCATGCGCCTGCCGATTCCAACAGAGGCTCTACCTACATGGGTTCTGTCCATGGAGGTCCTCCCCATGTACCCTTCGACATTTTCCCTGGTGCCCCTCGCACCTCGGCTATCTCGAGTGGGGGCCCTCTTCGCCACGGTGCCAACACCACCCCGTGACTGCCTGGTAGGGATCAACCCTGTCCCGAAGAGCCACCCCGGGGCAGGAGAGTGGGTCTTCGCCGCCACAAGAAGAATCCTGGGAAGGCCCTGGTGGAGATCAAACCTGCCCGCTTCTCCGACTCTGAAGCGGAATGCAACTCGTCCATGGAACCTTCTCCCCAATCCTCCGTATCAAGGACTGGGGCAGGAACCAGATGCGTTAGCCTCATTCTCCCAGAATATAAGGTCCACCAGATTCCCATCTCTCTCCGCAGGTATATCCAGGTGGAAGAAATCTTGGGAATTCGGCAGGTATCGAACGCGCAATCACCGCCATTATCACCAGAAGCACCCTCTACCTCTACCAGAGATCATGGAGAGCTATTTTGGGGGCCAACGGCGGTAGAGCGACAACATGAACTATTTCCGGTAGCCGCGAATCCTATGCCAGAAGCTATGGCTATCAGCCCGTCGTATCGTGACATCGTGGCCAGGTCACCTTGCTCTTCGGAGGATGGCCAAGAATTCGGCGGCCAGTCAGCTCGTTCGCCGTATACTCCGCCACCAAGTTTGTTATCCCAGAGGTCCACCTCAGTACTACTACTGGTCCCTCAACTGCCCCGGTTGATGAGTGGGGCAACACAGGGCCAGACCCTGAGTCCGAGCCCAGGAGCTTCTGGAGTATTCTTGCAACAGATTACTTCCCGGAGAAGTTCTGGCCGACGGCGGTGCTAAATTTTCGCGTACCAGAGTCTCTTACCCCTGAAGAAGTGGGGGGGGGTTTATCAAACCCTATGGGAGACACACTTCCACCTTCGTTACGAACGAGTGGTGTACCCCATAAGTCGAGAGCACTTTGAAGAAATCGGCGAGCAGTGTCGCCTGATCGATGCGGCTGCACTCCTTGTGGCCCAGCACCCCGAGTCGCCAGGCCGCCAGGGCGCCCTTCAACGGAAATGCGTCTAGAGTTTCAAAGTACTCCGCAGTATCATCAGGGAATCCACCCCCCATGTGCAAGTCCATTGTTGGGGACACTATGCCACTCTCCTCTTTGACCCTATCCGACGGCAGCCCGATTCATTATGTGACATCGAGGACATGCCCTCGAGAGGGGTCACGGTCCACATGGCTGACGTTGTGGACAAGGAAAACGAGCTTGAATTCCTTGATGGAGACTTACCCCCCAAGGGCATACTGCCACTGTTGGACCCGTCAGGGAGGGTTACCCGTCAGTAGAGGAACCTGCTAGGCCTCCCCGTACCCCCCGAGTCACTGGTACTCGGTCGAAACGCCGGAAAGGGTAAGGAGCACGTCGGAACTGTCAAGAACTATGACCTGTCTGGCTCTGTGCAGAAAATGGAAGAAGATCCTGAGAAGCCCACGTTACACCAGCAGCTTTCTGAGCAGAAGAGGCTAGTTGACAAACTTTTGGCTGAGCGCACCGTAGAGCGGTGACCTGGCTATGGTAATCCCAGGCCGGGGCAGCAGGGGTAGGAACAATTTCCCCCCGATGAGATGCCTCCAGGAAACCCTGATCATGCTACTGCTGCAGATAGGGCAGAAGCTGGAACCTATGGCAAGAGGGCACGATATGTCTCGCCAAACCCCCCCGAGCGACGGGGCAATCTAAAGAACCAAGTCCGGGTTCCCCCAGTCGCCCCGCAGGTCGTTCCACTAGTTGATCCAAGAGAGGCTGAAGCCATCTACCGTGTTGAAGAACCTGGAAATGCACTTGTGGTTAGGGATCCCCATCAAGATAGGGACCCCCACCCGGATGATCTTATTGCGGCACTCACAGCCCGCCTTGAAGAGTTGGAAACGCGGCACGTGGCCATCCCACCGGATGGCAAGCCGTATCCCGTGTGGGTAGATGATATGTCTGCACCCTCGGGTTTTGGGAACCCCACTTTCTCACCATTCAACGGGATAGGGGACCTGCCACAGCACTTGGCACATTTTTCTTCCAGGTGTGGCCCCATGTTGGGGGCCCCGGCTTAGCAAGAAGCTGCCAAGCTCCGATGTTTCGTACAGACATTTGAAGGTCCAGCATTCGTCTGGTATAGCCAGCTCCCTATCGGATCGGTGACCGGTTGGGAGGAACTCCGCCGGCAGTTCCTGTACCAGTTCAGCTCCACCACACAGAAGACCAGCATTGCAACCTCTTCAAGTGCAAGCAAAGTCCTGATGAGAGGGTTGCAGATTTCATCGCCCGGTGGAAGGGACTTACGTATTCCCTCGATATGACACTGAATCAGGAGCAATTACTGACAATGTGTGTGGGGAACGTCAATATGGAGCTAGTACCCTCCCTAATTACCCAGAACTACCCTGGAGGGTTCAGAGATTTCTTGGATAAGGCTCAGCGCCTTGAGGAAGACCTGCAACAGGCTAGTCAAGCATGTTTGTTGCCCCCTATGATCCCAGCCAGGAGGACCGCCAGGGCTGAACCCGCCGCGGTGGCCCAAATAGAAGCCACGAGGCAGCTGGAGTTACTGCCAGCGGCACCATCCCCGCAACCCTACAGAGGTCCTCCACCTCAAGCACAGGCTCCTGCCCAGCAGCGATCGCCTCAGAACCGACAGGTTCCCCCGCACAATGCGCCACTGCCACCTAGGTGAGACAATCAGGCACCGCCTCCTCGGCAGGCCCCTCCGGCCCCTCGTCAGGGCCAGGCCCCTAAGGCCCCCTATTCGGAAAGAAGGCACCAAACTTATTCGTTCAACGAAAATCAGGTCCCTGGCTACTTCCGAAGCGCTCTAGAGCAAGGGATTGTCAGCCTGCCCGAGTGAAAAAGGCCGGCAGAGGCAAATCTCACCGATCACCCCACCTACTTCCCTTATCATCAGTTTCTGGGGGAACACCCTCAAGCAATGCTATGTGTTTAATGACTGGATTCAAGACCAGGTCAACAACAACAGAGTCAAGTTGGTCCCGGCACCAGCACAAGTGGCGGGTGTCTTTGCAGGATCAGAGATCGGCAGCGACAGCGAAGGCGAGTGGCAGCAGGTCCCTAGCAGCGGATCCCAGAAATACGACCACTGGATGGCTCTAAATACCGTCGTCCATGCCCATGGTATCATCCGGGCACGCCTGAAGCAGTTGGAACCTTCAGAAGAAGTATCTGGTTTCTCCGCATCGTCTTCACAGTCGACCTCTTCCCAAAAGGGCAAGCAGCGGCGATGCAAGAAGAAGCAACGAGCACCGCCGGTGCCATCATCATCCCGTACTCTCAGTGACTTTATGCCCCCTGAAATGGAGATTCCTCCCAGAATCCTCCCAGTGGTGGATGACTCCTCGAGCGACAGCCAGGGGTACGCTTCGGTTAACACTGTGGAGCTGGTAAAGCCCTATATGACTCCCGATGAGGGGGAACGCCAGGTGGACCTCCCCAACGTTTCCAGCCGATGTCAACGTCAGCGGAATCGCAACTGTGCCGGTCATCGAGGTACATCAGCGGGCACTTTTGGCCAAGCCGTGCATGCTACTGAGACCAGACAGCAGGCTCAGCGCAGAGCTCAGCACGCACAACCCCGTCTAACGCCCTCGGCCCTACCTCCACCGTCGTTCGTGCTACTAGATCAGGGAGAGCTGCCTCGTTCATATCACAGTCAGTATTGTCCAGCTACAGGCCATCCTCCGCTATCCAATCCTAGTCCAGTGACTACTCTCCAGGCTTCAACTAGTAGGAAGTAGGATGTACCCAATACTAGCCGATCGCCAGTTCAACCGGTAGGATCCGCTATGCCTCCAAATGCCAAACAACCTCCTGTAAGCAGAGGTTCGCATTTGGCACGAAAGTATGATGTCCTGAAGCACCTGGCCGGCATTCCGGTGAGGCTTTCTATCCTTGAGGCCCTTCGCCTATCATACGAAATGCGTGAGGCACTTGCCGAGGCCCTAAGGAGCCCCCTCCAGTTTGAGACGGAGGTAGCAGCTCCAGAAGCCTTCCATACCGAGACGATTGAAAATGCCAAATGTCAGGCGGTTATCTCGTTCTCCGGTAAAGATGAGGACCCTCATATACAGGGGCACATTCGCCCGCTGTACATCACTGGCCACTTCAATGGTGTGGAAGTTCGTCGTTGCCTCATTGACATGGGTTCCAGAATCAACCTAATTCCGACTCGGACGTTGTGAAAGTTGGGTCTGTCTGAAGGTGATTTAACTCCCTCTGACCTCAGAATCCAGGGGTACGACAGGACCGAGCAAACCCCAGTCGGTAAGATCTGCCCGAAGACTCAATTCGGTGGCTTAATTTCCAGCACCGAGTTCATGGTTGTCTCTCAAGACACCGCCTACAACGCATTGATGGGTAGGCCGTGGCTCCATCTGCATGCAGCGGTCCCTTCGTCGTATCACCAGTGCCTCAAATACTCACTCAATGGTCGAGTAGGCGTGCTCTAAGGAGATGCGTCCCCTTTCGCTTCTTGTGAGGCCCGCTATCTAGATGCGGGTTATTACAAAATTAAGGATAATCAAATCCTAGTAAGTGAGGATGAACCCGCCCCGGTCACAAGTGATCCCTGGGCAAGCATGGATGACGCCTACATCCTCCCGATCCACCGGTTGGAGGCCACGACCCCCGACCTGGGGAAATGTTTTGTTGTTTCGGGTACGCAAGGAAGGCATGTTCCCGTGTCCAAGCGACGGCAGAAAATCACCTCGTACTCCTACATCAACCAGGCTCAGGTCATCCTGGAACCTCCTACCCCTGAACGGTACCGACATGTCAAGCTTATGAGAATGGCGGTACTCCATATGTGTCTCTTCCATCGGGATGGAATCCACCGACTCAGGCCGACACGTCACCACTGCTTTGATATCATCAAACATGGCCCCTTAGGCCGAAGGCCAAATGGGATAGGATCGACTGCCTTCATTGCAATGGTCTCAATGGAAAGTGAGTCTCCCGATGTGATGACCGCTGCTGCCCGAGCCGGCACCAGCTGCCCCTCAGGATTTGATAGCCCAGAAGTATCTCCCGTCGCGGGAAATCCCCCCACAGGTGGGGAGGAAGACCTGGAGGATGCTCCCCCTGCCTTTGAAGAAGGCGTTTCTACCACGGTTGATGAACGGGTACAGGTGAACCTTGGTAGCGAGGCAGATCTGAAACCCACATTGATCAGTGCAGCCATGTCCCCCGAGGAGCGGCATCAGTACGTAGATTTCCTCAAACAACACTGTGACGTGTTTTCCTGGAGTAACAACGAGATGCCAGGGCTAGATCCCCAGGTATCCGTTCACCGTCTGGGCCTCCCGGAAAAACATCGTGGGTTTAAGCAGCCTCCCAGGAAGATGCACCCTTCTCATGGTGCTATGGTTGAGGCCGAAGTTGACAAGCTTATCAAAGCCAACTTCGTTAAAGAAGTCCAGTACCCCAAGTGGCTTTCCAACATTGTTCCAGTCAGGAAGAAGAATGGGCAGATCATAGTTTGCATCGACTTCTGCGATCTTAATCGCCACTGCCCAAAGGATGACTTCCCACTCCCGGTGACGGAGTTATTGATTGATGCCACGGCCGGGTTCCAAGCCCTCTCTTTCATGGATGGGTATTCCGGGTACAAATAGATCTGGATGGCCCCCAAAGATGAGGAGTCCACTGCCTTCAAGGCTCCCCAAGGTACCTTTTTCTACCAGTTTATTCCGTTCGGTTTGAAAAATGCAGGTGCCACTTATCAGAGGTACATGCATCACATATTCAAACCGATTCTCGGGACATTGGTGGAATGCTACGTGGATGACCTCATAGTCAAATCATGTCAGCGCCAGGACCATATCAAAGACCTTGAGAAAGTTTTTGGTTTCCTCCGTTCCCATCACCTGAAGATGAACCCGTTGAAGTGTGCCTTTGGGGTCACCTCTGGGAAGTTTCTGGGCTTTTTTGTCAGATACCGAGGTATCAAGATCGACCCGGAGAAGCTCAAGGCCATCAGCCAAATGCCTCCCCCGAGCAACATTCGGGATCTTCAAGGCCTTCAAGGCCACTTAGCCTATATACGCCGATTCATCGTGAATCTGGCCGGCAAGTGTAAGCCCTTTTCCCGGCTCATGAAGAAGGGCGCCGCCTACGAATGGGATGAGGAGTGTCGGACCGCCTTCGAGGAAATCAAGCAGTATCTGCTCCATCCTCCGGTCTTGATGCCTCCTGTCTCCGGAAAGCCGCTGGTCCTTTATGTGACCACCCTGGAGAGATCCCTCGATGCGCTGCTCGCCCTGAAGAATAACGAGGGTACTGAGAACAGTCTCTACTATCTCAGCCGCATGCTTCTCGATACAGAGGTTAGATACTCCCCTATTGAAAAGAGCCACCTTGCGCTCGTATTCTCCGTGCAGAAGTTGCGACATTACCTGCAGCACCATGAGGTGCAATTGGTCTCCCGGGTAGACCCACTGAAGTACATCCTGAAACGCCCCATGCTGACTGGTCGACTACCACGGTGGGCAGTGATTCTCCAGCAGTTCGATATCAGGTTTGTACCTCAGAAGGCCATTAAGGGACAGGCGTTGGAAGAATTATTAGCTACCCATCCAACCTCTGCGGATCAATCCATGGACCTGGATTTTAATGATGAGACGATCCTCTCAGTCGATCATGTCGTCCCGTGTTGGCAAATTCATTTCGACGGTGCCTCCCAGAGCCCCACCGGTATGAGGCTCAACGATCCCAAGCTCAAAAGAGTGGGCCTGGGTATTGTCTTCATTACCCCAGCGCAAGCTGTCCTACCATACTCGTTCCTATTGTCAGAAAGTTGTACGAACAACGAGGTAGAGTACCAGGCTCTCATCACCGGCCTCGAGTTGGCCCTTGAGATCCATGTGCCCCATCTACATGTGAAGGGAGATTCCAAGCTGGTAATCAAACAGGTTAATGGCGACTATATCGTCAGGAAGCCGGAGCTTGCACCGTTACTGGAGTACACCCTCCACCTAATATCCTAGTTCTCTTCTCGACCAGAGGTTACCCATGTCCCGCAGTCACAGAACGGTCAAGCAGATGCCTTGGCTGGCTTGTCCGCATCCCTCGCAGAACCCGGGCAAGATGATTTAATCATACATGTGGCACACTGGAGAGTCATTGCCCCCGTCACCCAAGAGGACAATGATGGCCTGCGGGTAGGTCATCTCACCGCCGGACCCTCCACGACAGGGGTCCCGGGTTTGTCAGGCATGGTGGTTGAAGCCACTCCCGACTGGAGGGCACCTTTTGTCGAGTACCTCCAAAATGGTTGCCTTCTAGACGACCGGGCCGAGCGTGAGCAAATCCGACGCTGCGCACTACAATTTACCCTCCAGAGCAACCCCAGTCTTGAAAAGATCCTTTATAAGCGGAGTTTCGATGGTGTCCTCCTCCGTTTCATCCAAGGAGTAGAGATACCTCAAGTTATTCAAGAGGTTCACACCGGTTTCTGTGGAGCCCATCAAGCTGGGCCGAAGCTGTCCCATCAAATCCGGAGGTTGGGTTACTTTTGGCCCTCTATGATCCACGATTGTATTGGATATTCCAAGAGATGCCACACATGCCAAGTACACGCCAACTTCTTGCATCTTCCGCCATAGCCCCTCCACCCCACCAAGTACTCTTGGACATTTGCGGTATGGGGACTTGATGTAGTGGGACCATATCCACCGGCAACAGCCCGCCAGTGTAGGTTCATCCTGACTGCTACAGATTTCTTCTCCAAGTGGGAAGAGGCAGTTCCGCTCAAAGAGGTCAAGGCATGTTCCATCGTTGACTTTGTGAGCTCCAACATTATCCACCAGTTTGGGGTCCCTCACGCCGTCCTCACCGATAACGGCACCAACTTCCGAGCGGCTAAACTAAAGAAATTGTACGCCAAGTACGACATCCGGTCGAACCATACCTCCCGCTACTACGCGCAGGTGAATGGACAGATCGAGGCGTTCAACAAAACCCTCTCTAACATTCTGTAGAAGATGGTTGTTCACAACAAGAATAGTTGGACGGACAGGCTCCCCAACACCCTCTAGGCTTACTGGACAACGACTCACAACTCTACCCAGGTGACCCCATATTCCCTGGTATATGGAGCTGAGGCCATCCTACCCATTGAGATCCAGCTGCCGTCATTATGCACTATAGTTAATGATCACCAGACATCAGATGAGGTAGTCGAGATCCATCTAGCTGAATTAGAAGCACTGGACGAGAATCGGCTTCGTGCCCTGCACAATCTGGAAAGGCATCAGGATAAGATAGTGAGGGCCTTCAACAAGAAGGTTCGTCTCCGCTCTTTTCTACAGGGTGTCCTAGTACTGGCCCTTCGAGCGCCAATGATTCCTGGTATAAAACCGCCCAAATTAGAACCCAAATGGGAAGGGCCTTATATCATCCATAAGGTTTACCCCAATGGAGCATACTCCTTGGTGACCACAGATGGAGAGCGTATAACCCCTCCCACCAATTCAAAATTCCCCAAGCGATACTTTGCCTATGGAAAAAGGGTCCTGCACGACCCTAAACTGCGAGATGGTCCCGCACAACCTTAAACTGCATCTTTTTCCTTACTGCAAGACGTTAAACTGCAAGCCAGTCAGGCCTTCCTGACCGAGGCTCAGCCTCAGGCCCCCTGGCCTCCTCGGGCCCCAAGGCCCCCCATCCTTACTGCAAGACATTAAAATAAAAGCCAGTCAGGCCTTCCTGACCAAGGCTCAGCCTCAGGCGACTTGTCCTCCTTGGGCCCCTGGCCCCCCGTCTTCACCACGAGATGTTAAACCGCAAGCTGGTCCGGTCTCCCTGACCACGGTCCGGCCTCAGGCCCCTTGGTTTTCCCTGACTTACCCTCTTGCTGGATTGTACGGTATGGTGTGGGATTACGTCCTCATTCATGTCGGATTACTTGTCGTACCTTACACTTCCCCAAATTAGATGCATCCTCGTCCCGCACGACATTAAACTGCATCTTGAGAACTACGTGTGGCTTGATTCCTATCTTCATGGGATACGTAGGAATGCTCAGATGCCTCGTCCTGAGCCCAGCCCCAAGCTTTTCTCTTCCACTATCCCCCCTGGGGGTAGTTTCCTTGGAGGATCTTTGTGTAGCAGGGATTAGGCTTTCTTAGCCCTGCTCATACAACCCCGCTCACACAAGGATTGTAAGGGCCGCACCGTGTACCCACTCCCGTTCTTCTATCCTCCCACGTCCACACTGCATGACGCTAAACTTCATGGCCTTAAAGAACTACGTATGGCTTGATTCCCATCCTAATGGGATACATAGGAACGCCTGGGCATTTCGTCTATTGGCCCAGCCCAAAAGCCAAAATCTTCCCCTCGGGTCAAGACAGGGCAGGGTGCACACTTTTCCCCAACTCACATCGAGCAAGCCTCGACCCGGCTGCACATCCCCCCTGGAGATGTTTGCCTCTTTTGTAGATGGATACATCTATGCTTCACCCACTCCTTGACTGGGACTCCATCATTTTTCACACCCAGAGGGACCCCCAAGAATGGCCTGGATACTATGCCCAAGGGCTCTCCTACCGTTACGATCCAACGCCCCCGAGGGTTTTCGAGCAACAAGCCGATACAAGTCCCACGTTGCGAATTTGGTCAGCGGTCGGCGCTCATTTGTTGCTCCCATATCAGGTCACCATAGGAACGTTGTGTTTCGAACATGGTCAACAGTGTCCTGGATCTTCGGGTCCACCCCGAGATGTCCCAGAGATCGAGTGCAGTGATTCGTTCTGCCCCATCCCGAGGTGACAAACTTCCCCCCCGGGTGGTGCTAGCAATTGGGCCCACGGCCTCGATTCCCCATATGGGTGTACGGTGTGGTGTAGGACTACGTCCTCATTCACGTCGGGATCATGTACCATGTCGTACGCCTTCCCTTACGAGGCCCAGCCTCAGGCCCCTTGGCCTCCTCGGGTCCCCGACCCCCGTCCTCATGTAAGTCGTTAAACTGCAGACCCGTCAGGCCTTCCTGATTGATGCCTGACCTTAGGCCCCTTTGCCTTCTCAGGCCCCTCCACCCAACCTCTTACCCAGGGTGTACGGTGTGGTGTAAGACTACGTCCTCATTCATGTCGGGATCATGTACCATTCCGTACGCCTTCCCTTACGAGGCCCAGCCTCAGGCCCCTTGGCCTCCTCGGGTCCCCGACCCTCGTCCTCATTACAAGACGTTAAACTACAAGCAGTTCAGGCCTTCCTGACCAATGCCTAACCATCAGGCCCCTTGGCCTTTCTGGGCCACGACCCAGGTCCTCTCCTATAGGAGTGTACGGTGTGTTGTGGGACTATATCCTCATTCACGTCGGCTTCTTCACCATACCGCACACCTCCCTTGTTTGGGGGTATATTACTCCCCTCCTCATCCAGTATGACATTAAACTACATTTAGAGAACTACGTGTGGCTTGATTCCCATCCTCATGGGATACGTAGGACCACCTGAATGTCCAGGATTCGGGTCCAGCCCCATCTCTCGGGAATCTTCATCCCATCTTGGCCCATTGGCCTATCCTTCATCCATGAGGAGATTATATGGTGTGGTGTGGGATTATGTCCTCATTCACATCGGTCTCGTAATGACCACGCCATGTACCTCTCCCTACTGAGCTGTTTCGTCGATCCCTTTTCGGCAGTTCACCAATGTGCCTAAGGGTACTCTGGTTTATTACCTGGAATGCTAAACTTTACTCGGACACGTCTGCACCCACTTTCCAGGCTTTGTGTATCCCTGCATCAGGGCTTCCATCATCTTTCACACCCGGAGGGACCCCCAAGAACGACTTGGATACTACGCCCAAGGGCTCTCCTACCGTTACGGGCCAACGCCCATGAGGGTTTTGGACAACAAATCGATAAAGTCCCGCGTTGCGAATATGGTTAGCGGTCGATGCTTGTTTGTTGTTCCCACCTCATGCTAACATGATATGGATGCTGCGTCTCCACCATGGTTAACAGTTTTCCTCTATCGCCACGCCAACCCATTAGGCCCAAAATTTCGGGTGCACAATTTACACCCTTCATCACTTCATCGTGTCCAAGTAAAGTTTCCGAACTCTTGGTACTCTTCCTCCGTGCACGTCCTCGCGTTGGGGGAACAAGTCATGTCAAAGGTGTCCTTCAGGACTCTACCAACTCCTGTTTGACTCGCCCCAAGTATTGCGAGGAGGATACCCCCCTTGTTTCCCACACCGAGTTTAACTCAAGTGGGCTTAGGAATCTGGATGACATATGTGCTTGCTCGGGAAGTTGTCACCATTCACGGTACGAGCTCTAAGACCATAAACTAAGATTCTCATCTGGAACTACGTTCAGCTTGAGTCCCATCTTAATGGGATACGTAGGAATGCCCAGACCCTTTTTCTATGGGTCCATCTTGAGTAGAAAATTCACCTCTCTGGTCCTGCCTTCAGGACCCCGACTACGGGACCGTGTGGCGTAGTGCGGGATTATGTCCTCATTCACGTAGAGTTTGCAATGGATGCACCACGCACACCCCCATTCTGAGATTTAGCCCTTTTATTCCTTGTCCAGCATGACATTAAAAGTCACCCTTTAGAACTATGTGTGGCTTGATTCCCATCTTCATGGGATACGTAGGACCACCCGGACGCCCTGTCTTTGGGTACAGCCCATTTAGGGAACTAGTCTCTCCCCCTGTTTCACCTCTTACCTCTATATAGGCCCCTTGTCCTAAGGTCTCCCTCTCCGATTGGCGTATAAATTGATGTGGTATCATGTCTCCGTCAATTGTGTTTTATAACACTGCGCACATTCCCCGCCTAGCATCGTCTCTGCTACGTCTGCCCTGCATGACGTTAAAATGCATGCTTGGTCCTATCAAATGACCCTAAACTGTGACATTATCGTCCTAGCCGCACGACGAAAAATGGCACTGCATTGTTGTGATCTCGTTGTAGAGGAAATCACGTTGGGTATTGGTCATGTGCCATGCCATTAGTCAATGCCCATCATGACTTGATCTTTGTGACGACATCACGGCCTACTATTCTCAGCTTGTCACTTCACAAAAAAAACCATTCACCTTAAAGAAAAAACAAAATTCATCAAATTACGCTTCTTTTATTGCAAGGGCCACGCCCGCACTCCCCTTTTCCCCGGGACTGGTATCTTACCACGTCACCTTCCAGAACTACGTATGGCTTGATTCTAATTCTTATGAGATACGTAGGAGTGCTCGGGAACTTCCCCGCGGGCCCTTCCTAACCTTCGTGTTCAGTCCCTCGACTCGAGCATTTCCTCAGAGAACGCATCGTAAGTAGGGATTAGGTCCTCCTCCACGTCGGGTCTTGATGCCATGTGTCCCCTGCTCCTTTTACCCATTTATGGTCTAAGGTCCATCAAGAACTACGTGAGGCTTGATTCTAATCCTTATGAGATACGTAGGAGCACCCGAACACTTCCCCCCGAGCCCGGCCTAACTTCCGCTTTTGGTCCCTTGACCTAAAGCCTCTCCCAAGGAGGTCGTGCGATGTGATATGGGATTATGTCCTCATTCATGTCAGGTTGTTCATCACACCATGTGCCCCTTATGTCTCCTCCCATCCATGGTCCGAATTCTACGACCCTAAACTAAGATCTCCCTATGGGAAAGAAATTTTCTCCCTCTATCTAATACGTCTCGTTGTCGTATTTAGATGTGTTTAGACAAAGAGCCCGAAGTGTGGGATTTCTACAGTGACATCCCCCTCATCCCATGACCATGCTTCGTGAGCTCTCTATTTGGATCCTCATCCTCTTCCACGTCCAAAAGGACCCTCGGACGACATGGATACTAGGCTTAAGGGATCTCCATGAATGATGGACCTAAGGGACCTCCAATCCTTTCAGGCCAACGTCCCTATGGATATCTGACAACATTTGTGACATGGTCCCGTGTTTTGAACATGGTCAACGATCAAACCTCATTAGTTTTTCCCCATTCTAGGCTAACGCGACAGGATGTTGTGTTGCGAACACGGTCAGCAGTTATCCTCTATCGTCACACTGCCATCATCGTGATCTGAATCTCGAGAACCATGATTCACACATTTCCACTTCCTCGTGTTCAAGTGGAATTCCATCATACTCGGATCTTTCTCTTCGCACATCTAGGTACGCTAAATGATCGTGTTAGTGACACTGGGCTGGTATTCACCGAGCGTCCCTTTGCCCTAACCTACACCTTTCTGTGTCAGGAAATTCCCACCACTACTGCTTGTTTCCCACACCGAGCACGACTCACGTGGGCTTAGTAGGTTTGGCAGGATGTGTACCAACATAGCCAGGATTCTCCTCGTCCTGCATGACGTTAAACCATGCTTCCAGAACTACATTTGGCTTGATTCCCATCCTCATGGGGTACGTAGGAACGCCCGACCACTCTGCTTCGGGCCCATCCCAATCCTCACTCTTGGTCCCTCGACTTGAGGAGTTTCCTCCGGGGGTATGTGGTATGATTTGGACTCCAAGTCCTCATTCACGACGGTTTCATATCTACCTCACCACACGCTCCCTGGGATCTTCCCTTTTATTCAATGTCCTATTGTATGACGTTAAACTACATGAGTCTATGTGTCCTCAACGCATGACACTAAACTGCGGTTCTACCCTGAACAAGTTCAGGATGCCCCAAGATCCCATTGGGAAGTGACAGATCCCCTCTCCAGATAGGCCTTGTCTGAAAGAAGGAATGATCCATGATCAAACCAATGTGCCCATATGGTGTACTCCCACCATGGTGGTGTAAATACCTAAGTGTTGGATTCTGTTTGGACAAACCATCACTCCATATTCCATGCTTTGCGTGCCCCTTATTCGGACCCTTGTCCCCTTTCATGTCTCACGGGACCCCCTAATGGCCTGCTCTCATGCCGCATCAGCTCACCTACCGTCTTGGGGCAATGTTCCGGAAGATGGGTCATGTCTGGAAGGACCCCCTAACAGTATGGATGTCTGACCTATGGTCTGCCAACTGTCTTGGGCCAACTTCCTGAAGGATTGATCGACAACACTTGTGACATGGTCCCGTGTTTCGAACATGGTCAACAGTCGACCCTCATTTGTTGTCCCCATTACAGGCTAACGCAGTAAGGATACCACTTCTCCTCCAAGGTTAACAGTTGTCCCTTATTGTCACGCCATCCCCACAGTGTTCCGAATCTTGGGTATCGTGATTCACACTTCCCATTTTCATCTGTTTGGACCGATTTCAGCGCCTCTGGAATTGCCTCGTTCGTTCATAAGAGCACACTGAAGAAACGGTAATTCAGATATCCTAAAAGTTCCTTCTCTGATCAAGCCTCTCCCGTCTTTCGGAAATCCGGACTGGTAATTCGAATCTCGGATGCCCGGAGCATGATCCCCACTCCTATGTTAGGTGCGATGAGAGGGCAACTATCTCCTGTTTCTCACATCGGGCTCGACCCACGTGGGCTTGGGGAATTGTCTTCGAACGTCCCGAAAACATTGTAGGGATGTAACAAGGTGATTCAAACAGTGGAAATCGTGCGCGCTACGACATTCAATACGAAGAAAGGAAATTGAAGCATGAAAGTAAGAATAAAAGGTTTTTTCGGTTTGTTACAATACCCGGGGGTTGACTCCCCACATGGATGGGTTGACCCCGTCAAAAGAACATTGCAGCTCCGCCACCCATTGGCTTGTGACATCCAAGGCTTGCTGCCGCTGACTTAGCTCCCGCTCCTCCTCAGTAGCGGCGGGGCGCAGTTCGTCAGTCCTGGCTTTGGCCCTCTCTACGCCAATTTGAACGGCAGCCATCTTTCCAGAGGTCTTCCTCATATGCTCTTCTGCCTCTGCCAGCTGGGCCTTAAACCATGAGACCAGCTCATATTGTGCATCAAGAGAGGCTGAAAGCTCGTCTGCCTGGGTCTGCATCTGTTGGACCTCGCCTTCATCCTCCTGGAGCTTCTTGATGTTGGTCGCCTTCCTCCGCTTCCAGCCCATGCTGAGCCCACGATCATGCTCCCGGATCTTCTCATCCATAAGATCTTGGATGAGTGCATGAGGACGTTGGGCATCCACTCCCACATCACACAGTTCGCGCAACCACGAGCGGAGTCTATCCATTTCGACCATCCATTACACTTGGGGGGTGTCCTTGATAAAGCGTGCGATCAGCTTCCATGACCGGTGGCAGACTATGCTGTTGTCTTCCTCGTCGGAGGCCGTTTCGTCCCAGTCTGCGTGATTGGCGGGCTCGTACGCAGGATACGCCCGCAATAAATCCTCGGCAGGATCTACATCTGGTGATGAATCAAGTATGACACCTGGCGCCGAAGCAGGCGTGACAGGACTGGGACCGATCGATTGATCCTCTTCCTCAGAGTCCACCTCAATGACTTCGGGAACGGCCATGCTGGTGGTCCCGCCAGTGGTGATGTGCATCGCAACTTGAGGAGATGGGGGGACTATCGCCACCATCACCTGCATGCCCCTAGGAGGGATGCCACCAGACATCCCGACTAGTCTTGCCGTAGCAGCCCACGCCAGTCAGAGAACTGTACGACAGAGAGGGACATAAATGTTAGTTGGCAGGCATAGTCTAGATATGACGACAGGGGAACCGGTAAAGGAGACATACGGAGATCGACCTCATGGCACTACTCTTGAGCCGGTACTGACGGGACCCCGAGGCGAGGCCCTCCATATACTGTTGTAAGGTCTGGAGATTCCGGAAGAGCCTCCCCGGGTGCTCTGGTCCCACCAGACGCGGAACTGAACGCAGCCATAGGCGCGGGTTCTGAATGTCCCGCATCATCACCCGCCGAGGGGCGAGAACGAGGCCTGCGAACAAGTTCCTCCTGCGTGGCTCAAACATTGGTGAGAAGTTCATAGTGACCCAAGGACAGATCGTAATGAAAGAAGTTTGGAATGCTACCTCGAGAGCCTCTGTGAATTCGTCGGAATTTGAGCATCGGTCTCCGACCTCGCCCTCCTTTAACGGGCTTCCTCCTCCAGCCTCATCCTCCTGATAGGAGTCCTCTGATTCTTCTGGCAAGGGGAATCACTCCCTCAGATCTGCAGCCGATAACTATGGGGGGACCGTCTGATTAAACAGTACCCTCACCCGGTCTGTCATTGGGCGAGGGACACCACTGGAGTGGACGTAATCCTCCAGCTCGTCCAGGTATTGTTCTACCTTCGCCGGAGACGCCATGAATCCAGCCCGAACTGGGCCTATGCACGGTAATTCTACTCTGAGGTGATTCAGGTGGACCCATATCTCAGGTGGGCTGAGAAATTTCCGGTTGACATCCCAAATGTCCCAAGCTTCTCGGAAGACGGCATCCTCTGCCATGTCGATATGAAGCAACCGCTTCCCCGGAGCCTGAGTGGATATCCTACGAAATCCCCTCGGTGGCTGCCCCTCCGGATGGCCCTGCTCTTCCGAAATCACCGGATCCACCACTGCTGCCATACCCTCGGCCGATGCAGGTCTCGCCGCCATGGCAGCCCCGCTACCGCGAGCGGCCCTAGCTGCCTTCCGACCCCGACCTCAGGATAGGGGAGGCCCACCGTCACCGACCCGAATAATTGGTTGCTTCAGCATCTCCCCTGGGTAAGCAGCCTCCCAACTGATGGCATACTCCCTCACCAATCCGAAATTGGTGGTGGATGGAGGCAATGCAATCCGAATCTTCCCATCTTCATGTGTAAACATGAGCCACAGCTGCCTCATCACACACGGGTGATCCTCGTGACACACCTCCCCGTAGACCTGAGGGGTTAGCTGCTGGAGGCACCGAAACTGCCTTGCAAACCGATGCAGGGTGTACGGTTCGCAGAGTGGCTCACGATCTATTCGTGCCACCAAAACTCCACCTCGAAAGGCCAGGAGGTAAGCCCGATGTTCTTCCGTTCCCCACCCGTCATCAGTAAGTATCCCCATAGGCAATGGGAAGGGGTGGAAATTAAACTCATCCTCCCTCCACACCTGATTCAGCACCATCGGAATGGCTAGTTTGAATGGGAAGCTCCCGACCGCATTCAGGATGGAGGGACGGAAGTTCGATCCCAGCGGCGAAATGGGGTTTGGATACTCGTAAATCCCCTTGATATGCAATGCGATCCACCCATACAGGAGGTGGAAGGGCCCGCATATCCTTGGTGTATTCTTGCCCTCGCTAATGTGCCGCAACATTCTGTACAGTTTGGTGATCATCGGAATCCCCAGATTGATCTGCTGCCCCATGACCAACATCGACCCCATAATAAATGATCTAGGACGCACCCCCACGCTTGTATCCCTCACCGGTAGGATCCAACCATAGATGAGAGCCGTGATGAATGCCGCCTGCCTGACTATCAGCTGTTGTTCAGTGCTGACACTGAAACCCCAAGTCTTCCATTGGCTGTCCTCCAAGACCCGCCAATACGAGTTCCCCTTGCCCCGTTGGGCCGCCCTTGGAAAAGTTCAAGGCCTCGGAGGGAACTCCCGATTCTCTGGGAAATTCAGGAAGCATTTGAACCATCTCCTAAAGTGGACATCCCTCACTGCCTCCTTGTCCTCTCTAGGGACAAGTGCCATCAGCGCTGACGCCAGTCGCGTCATTTTCTCTATATCCTCCCACGCGCTGATGACGGGGAGGAACTCGTCATACATGGCCCCCAATATCGGGACCCCAGAAATCTGGTGGACATCCCACAGGCTGATGCCCACCTCCCCGTGATGCAGGTGAAAGGTATTGGTCTTAGACAACCATCTGCTCAACAATTCCGGCATCAGTTGCTTGGGTTGGTAAATGTGGAATTGGGAGGCCCATGCCGCCTCATACAACCCCACTCTCCTCAACTCAGCCCCAAATTCCCCGCATGAGGCGCCTACCCAGTAGGCCCAGGCCTAGTCATCAGTAAAGTTGCCGCCCTGGCGCAGGTCCCACTCATCGGACCATCCCTTCTTCGAATCCTGCAAAGCCGCCTTCAGCATGGCACGGTAGAGAGGAGGGGACATCTCCGGTTTCAGTGGCTTCCCGTCAATGTTGTTCACATGTTTGTAGAGACAGTCAGCGGTGATGGGTGTGAAGTTCTCTTGTGCGTGACCATCGGCCGCCATGAACCATTGGTGCTGGCATGGTATGCTCCTGAACTAGCAAGCTGGTTCGTCCTTACTCGCCTCAGGGATGAAGACGTCATCCCTCAACCCGAAGTCGTACAATGGCAGTTTCTTGCACTGCGGATAATCCTTCTGACCCTCCGATAGCAGATCTGTCAAAGAAGTGTGGTCCGAGTGTCTTCGGACCATCTCCCCCAGGCCTGGACAGTTGGTCATCTCATCCCGACGAGCAGCATCTGCAAGCACCCCCAATACAGCCTCTTGATGGGCCATTTCGATTCCAGCCCTCAGAAAAGATTTTTTTCAGCTGGATCGCGAAGCTCGACCGTGAAGCTGAATCGCGAGGCCGGATCGCGAATATTGGTCGTGATACCAAGCCGCGAAGTCTGGCCGAGGCCGACAAGCAGAAGTTTGCTTGGAGCAGATGCGGAGTCAGAGACACGCGGTTCGCCACAAAGCTCGATTCGTGGAGGGCTTTCGCAGAGGACGCGGAGTTTCGCAAAGTCGAGAGCACAAAAAGACAAGGAAGTCACGTGAAGACAAAAGAGGTCGACCCCCCTATATATAGGCGGCGACCCCGGAGCATCGCGGCACACCTCACCCACGCGGAGCATCGCTGCGCGTCCGGATCCGTGGCCCCAGTCAGCACCGCGGGCCCCCTTCGCGTAGCTGCATTGCGAACCACCGACAATTTTGGAGATTTTCCCTCAGACATCGACCCTTCACCCTCTGAGGCTCCAAGTCTGAGGGGGGTCATTGGTTGGTGCCAAAATATGGCACGAAAGGAAGGGACAAAAAAGAAGGTTGGCGCGCTGCCTCATGAAGCACCGACGCGAAGCACCGACGCGAACTGCCCCGATCATCGTGGCCTCGCGAAGCTCCAGAGGCGGTAACTCTCCACGAACGCATTTGACGTTCGTGAGCCCGCCATGAAGCTCCAGAGGCAGTAACTCTCTACGAACGCACTTGACGTTCGCGAGCCCGCCACGAATCTCCATAGGCGGTAACCCTCAACGGACGACGTTGACGTTCGCGAGTGCGCCGGGAAGCACCTGAGGCGGCGCGCGAGTTCTGCTTCATGGCGCCCCTTGCCTATAAATACTGGACTCCCCCTGAGTCCCCAAGGATGGACAATCCAACCTTTCAGCTTCTCCTCTCCCGAATCGCGAAGCACTCTTTGCCCTGAGAATCATGAGCTCCGCGAGGTACTTGTAATTCGCGAGATGCCTTTGCTTTGTCTTGTTTTGAGCCCCTCTTCCGATAGGGATTCCCTTCACGAAGCTCAAGGGCATTCACGAAGGAAGGGGATTCTCAAGGGAACCCGGGCAGCCGCGGAGCGATTATGCTTCGCGAAACACCAAAGCTGAACTAGTGATCCCTATGCTAAGGCAGGATCGCTAAGCATCGCGAAGCACACTGCTTCACAGGACCCTGCTTCGCGAGGCACCTCTTCTTCGAGAGGCAGTGCTCCGCGAACACTGTTCCACTTCGCGAAGCACCTTCCACTCACACCTATTCCCCATGCTAAGGCCAAGGCACTCCACTTCGTGAAGCACACTCTTTTGCTTAGCAATTCCTCTTCCCGTGCGACCCTCCCAGTTTGCACGATGTGATTTCAAAGTCCCATGGACAATACCACTCGTAACGTTGCTTCACCTAATGCTTCTTCGCATAGGCATGCTAACGGCTATTGCTTCTTTGCATAGCCATGCTAACGTGGACCCCTTGATGGTTCGTTTCACAACCCCCCTTGACCATGGCCTTACTGATACCTTCCATTCCCCAAGGACCAGAGGGTACCGGTTATGTAAGTCCTAGGGGTGCGGAGTGAACCCACCTCGTCCAAGCTGCAGGACGTTAAACTGCCAAGCACCACGTCCTCAACGCATGACGTTAAACTGTGACCCGACCTCGTGCCTCTCACGAAGTGTCCCCCCATCTCGAACATTCTTTACACCACTCGTCTCTACAGGAATGGAATCACCCATCCACAAGGGATGATATCCTCCTTATTGGAGTGGCATATGTTCATAGGAGAGGGGAGACCCTAGTTCCCCAACGGATGGCTGCACCTCTGCATCTCCGTACTTCCCCACTACCAAGGTCAGTGGAGGGCGTGATAGGGAACGATGCACCTCCCATCATTGGTCCCAAATCCCTCTTTCGTTGCGCTTTGTCACACACTGGGCCTCCATCCTGGAGTAAGTCTCAACACCATGGGCCGCCTAACGCGTAAGCCCCTCTTCGCTTCTCACGGACGCATCCTTCGTGACGTGATCTTCAGGTCCTTGAAACCTCTTGTTTCTCACACTGAGCATGACTCACGTGGGCTTAGAGTGAGCACCGACCCTGACCCCCACCCACAGCGAACTACGAGGACTTTGATCCATGTAAAGGCATGGTACATAGGAAGCCTCCCTGAGGTTCAAGCCACATTGCTCGGTCGTCCATTCACGTCAAGTTTTGCCCTCGTCCAGCATGACGTTAAACTATATTCCCACCTTTGTCCCGTATGACATTAAACTGCACACCCATTTGAACTATGAGGTCTTTGATCCATGTCAAGGCATGGTATGTAGGAAGCCTTCCTGAGGTTCAAGCCCACCCATCATCATTCACGTCGAGTTCTACCTTCGTCTAGGATGACTTTAAACTGCATTCTAGTCCGACGGCAAGCCGTTGTGACTAATCCGAACTATGAGGTCTTTGATCCATGTCAAGGCATGGTACGTAGGAAGCCTCTACAAGGTTCAAACCCACCATCCGGTCATTCCGACCTCATTCACATCGGTTCACCCCCGTCCCACATGACGTTAAACTGTATTCCACAACTCAAACTACAAGGACTTTGATCCGTGTCAAGGCATGGTATATAGGAATCCTCCTAGAGGTTCAATCCCATCTCCCATCGGACCAAGGTCCCTCATTTACGTCGGTTCGCCGACACCCACCGCCCGTCGTTTATTCACGTCAGGGTTCACTATCGTCCCGCATGACGTTAAATGGTAGTCCATAAATCCTTTGAACTATGAGGACTTTAATCCATGTCAAGGCATGGTACGTAGGAAACCTTCCCAAGGTTCAATCCCACCACTAGTGGACCCACGGGTCTACTTTCATGTTGGTTCACCGATGAAACCATTTGAACTACGAAGTCTCTGATCCATGTCAAGGCATGGTATGTAGGAAGCATCCCCGAAGTTCAAGCCCATCTCTCATCAGACCAAGGTCCACCTTCACGTCGGTACGCTGATGGTGCCCATCGGACTAAGGTCCACCTTCATGTTAGTACGCTGACGATGCCCATTGGACCAAGGTCCACCTTCACGTCGGTACGCTGACGATGCCCATCGGACCAAGGTCCACCGTCACATTGGTTCACTGACGACGTTCATCGGGCCAAGGTCCACCTTCACGTCGGTTTACCGACACTATCCCGAACTACACGGACTTTGATTCCCTTCCACGGGGATACACAGGAAGCCTCTTCAAGGCTCAAGCCCAACTTCACCGTCTCCCCTGCGATGGTCCCATTTCACTCCCCCTCCACTCCATTCATCCACCTATCACCCATCCCGATTCTCGCCCGGACCGTCATATCTCGGTGAGACCATGTCGGTACGCTCCTCTTCACAGCCGCCCATGGGCTGGCCCCGGTATCGGCATCCCTTCAAGGGAAATCCCTCAATCCAATCTATTCTAGCTAATGTTCTGGTTGGGTTGATCCGTCTCCGCTGGAAGTTAAACTCACGGAGTACCCTGTGTTAAACACGGGAAGCTGAGAAAAACCTCAGATATGTGTCCATGACATATAATTCCCCACGCTCGATGTGGGATGCCTCGGGCTTCCATGCCCTCGAGAAGCCCTATGACCAGGGATAATAGACAGACATGCCAGGTTCCCTAACATCCAGACATGCTACTGATGCCTCAACGTGACTACTCCCCTGACTGAAGGTTGCTGCCCTGACCGGACCCTTTGGAATGTCTCGATAAAAGTAGTGTAATTAACTGGCGTCCATGGAAACATGTCACTAGGAAGAGTTTCACGAACTACATATTAAATCTATGAGGGAGACCCGGACTAGGTGACGAGTTCTGAGGAGGAATCCAGAGAAGGAAGAATCGACATCCCATCATCCCGTTTTGATCAAGGAGAATATATCCCTGAATAAGGAGCGAATGCCACCCACCTTTGGAAAGCGGGAATGCGGGGCAACAAGCACGGCGCGTCCTCCCCCACGGAAGGATGCACGCGCGCCCCGGCGAAAGCGTCGGAAACAACATGTTTATCCTTTTATGTTCAAATATTCCTTTTTATTATCAATAAATAATTATCTAATCCCTCTAATTGTATGCTCTTTTTCTTAGTTAATGGCGTTAAATAAGAGAACATGTGCCAACAATAAATGTGATAGTGAATGTGAAGATTTCCATAATGGCATGCTTGGTATGATAGGAAGGGGTGCTCAAAACATAATGATAGTACTTTATCAACTATCTCAAGTAATGAATAATAACATGAATCATTTGGAACACCCTTATCCTCCAAGGAAAGAGAAATTTTCCATTATATACTTTATGTGGCAAAGGAATCCCTTGTTTAGTATATCTTTTGATCCCCTCCACATGGAATAGCGGATTAACTCCATTGAAAAGATATTATATGTCCTCTAGTGCTTAGACGAAGAGAAAGTGGTGATGTAGGTCTATCGGTTTTATGGGGAAGATGATCAGTGGTGGACATTAATAAAGAATACGAAGCCGCTAGAGGAAATAGATTCTATGGTTTGGGAGGAATTCAAGAAAATGTTTTTCAATAAATATTTCCCCAGAACCGTCCATCTAATGATGGAAAAAGAGTTACTCAGACTCAAATAGAAGGAAGATGAGTCTATTGGGGCATATGAATCAAAAATTACAAGTCTTTCAAGGTACACCTTTGTCATTGTCTTGAACACCAAAAGCAAGGTGTATCACTTCTTTAGCAGACTAAAGTTGAGTCTACAAAAAGTGTTGGTGATTCGGGAATTTGACAGTTGTGATGAGATTGTCTGTTGTGCTCTCATGATTGAAATGGAGATCGGAGACTCTCAGTGGAATCATGGTCTGGATGCTAATAAGTGGAAAATGGAAGGTTCCAAAAATAAATTCCATGATGGAAAGAAGCTCGACCATACCACATGTAAAAATTGTGGGAAGAAACATCTTGGGAACAGTCTAAATGGAATCATGAATTGCTTCAAATGTGGAAGGTTGGGACATCTGGCTAAAAACTACAAATATAATATAAACAATCCCATTAATGTGGAAGAAGAAAGGAAGGTTTAGATCAACACTCAACTTGTAGTGTAGTGTTAAAACTATAATAAGAATGGTCATTATGTGAACAATTTTCGTAAGTTTGGGGTTGTTGGAGGAAACCAACAACAACCTCAACGGAAAAAAGGAAATGTGTATGCTATCACTACTACTGTGGTGGAGTCAGAGAATGATGTGGTGATAGGTATGCTAGTTATCCATTCAAGAATAGTGAATGTACTATTTGATTCTCATTATACACATACTTTCATATCTTGAAAGTTTAGTAAGACTATTCAATAACCACCTCAAAATTTGCAGGATATGTTATCTGTGAGAATAGAGAATGGAAATATTATTGCATCCATGGTTTATAACTCCTCTATGGTTAACATTTGTGGACCAAAACTCTTAGAAAATATCATCATACATACTTTAGTGGAGTTCAACTCTATCCTGGGCATGTATTTTCTATCTTTATATAAATTCAACATCAATTCTCGAGAAAAGGACATCACTCTTCACATACCAAAGAATCCTCCAATTCTTTTAAAGTGTAAAGAATAAGATGAATCTCCTTTAGAATAATTATCTCAAGTGTGGATATAAATTTATTATGATAATGCATGTCTACCTCAAATAATTGAGACAAAGGAGAGAATCATTCTTGAAGACATGCCTATTATGAGGGACTACACAGATGTATTCCCTGAATTATTGTCTAGTCTTCCTCATAATCAAGAGGTTGAGTAATTAATTAAAATTATTCTCGGATATCTACCTATATCATGGGGTGAGGCAGTCTTCTTTGACAAGAAGAAGGATGGATCAATGTGCCTCTACATTCATTATCCTGAGCTCAATAAAATCATGATAAAGAAAAAGTATCCCCTTCCACAGATAGATGACTTGTTCGATCAGCTTCATGGGGCCAGTTATTTTTATAAGGTGGACCTTTGGTCGGGATATCACCAATTAATGGTGATAAAGGAAGATATTCCCAAGACTAAATTTAGAACAAGTTATTGACATTATGAGTTCATATTGATGCCCTTCGGACTCATGAATTCTCCATTAATTTTCATGGATTTAATGAATATAGTCTTTAGAGATTACCTCAAAAAAAATTAGTAGTATTTATTGATGATATTTTGATATACTCTAAGAGTAAGGAGGAACATGAGGAGAATTTGAATACTATGTTAACGACTTTATAAAGTGAGATGTTGTATGAAAATTATAGTAAATGTGAGTTCTAGATATAGTTATCACCAGTAAAGGGATATCGGTGGACCCTTCCAAGAGAAAGGAAATTGAAGAGTAGGCCAGGGCAACATCTGTAACAGAGATCTGTAGAACTCTGGGCCTAGGTGGGTATTATCAATGATTTTTGAAGAACTATTCAGGATTGTAAAACCCAATTACCAGGCTGAAATAGAAGGGTGTGAAGTATGTCTAGACTCATGAATATGATGACTGTTTTAAGGAGTTGAAAAAGAGTCTAATCACTATCCTAGTACTCACACTCCCAACAAGTGGATAAATCTTTTTGGTGTACATTGTTGCTTCAAAGAAGTTCTTAGCTTGTGTGCTAATTCAAAAGGATAAAGTGATAGCTTGCGCCTTAAGGAAGCTGAAAATCCATGAGAAAAAGTATCATATACATGATTTGGAGTTTGCAGTAGTGTTCTTTATGTCAAAAATATGGTGCCATTATCTCTATGGGGAGAACTATGAGATATATATTTTAATCACAAGAGTCTCAAATATATTTTCACACAAAAATATATTTCTATTTTCTAGTGAAGATGGATAGATCTCATCAAGGATTGTGATTTCCCAATCCACGACTATCCTGGTAAGGCGAATAAGGTGGTGGATGATCTAAGTATAAAATATCATGCATCTTTATCAATGATGATAATTGAAAAGGATCTGATCTTCTTAGATCTGTAGAGTATAGACATGGGAATAATTAATGGAGGAACATCATCAATCCTTTCTCAAATGATTGCTCAACCATCCCTTAGGGAGAAAATAAAGGATGCTCAAATAAAATATGTGGAAATTCAAAAAAGGATAAAAGCCATTAAAAATGGGAAATCCATAGAGTTTATGATTGATGAGGAAGGAGTTGTAAGATTTGGTTCATGATTATGTATACCATTAAATCCTGAGATAAAGAAGAAGATTTTGAATGACGCACATAGCTCAACCTTATCTATGTACCAAGGGAGCACAAAGATATATCGAGATATCTAAGAGAACTTTTGGTGAGACAAAATGAAGAATGAGATGGCTGAATTTACATCAAATTTCCTAGTATGTCAATAAGTGAATGTTGAAAGATATAAGTCTAAGAGGATTTTTCAACCACTACCCATACCAACTTGGAAGTGGGGGAACATCACCATGGGCTTTGTTAATGGACTTCTAAGGACATATAGATGAAAAAATTCTATATGGTTCAATGTGGATCATATTAAAAACGTTTCACTTTATCATGATCCGATATGACTTCTCATTGGATCAACATGTACAAATATATATCAAAGAAGTGGTAAGGATACATGGAGTACCAATATCAATTGTATCTAATCTCGATCTGAGATTCACTTTGAATTTCTAGAAAAGTCTTCAACATGCTATAAGTACTGAATTGAACTTTAGTGTGGCCTATCATCCTCAAACTGATGCCCAATTTGAGTGGACTATTCAAACATTGAAAGATATGTTGATATCATGTTCTATGGAATTAAAAGGAGTATGGGACCAACATCTTCCACTAGTTTAATTTTTCTACAACAACAGTTTCCACTCGATCATCTGAATGGCACTATATGAATCCCTTTATGAGAAAAGTTGCAGAACACCAGCGTGTTTGGATGAAGTCGGTGTGCATAAGCAGCTGTGACCTAAAATGGTAGAAGAATTGGTGGAGAAGGTGAAAACCATTTAGCAGCACATCAAGGCAGCCCAAAGTTTACAAAAGAGTTATTTAGACCATCATCGACGAATTCTTGAATTTAAAGTTGGAGACATAGTATTTCTATGAATATCTCTATGGAAGAAAGTCATGAGGTTAATGAATAAAGTAAAGATAAGTCCCAGGTACATCAACCCCTTCAATATTCTTGATCATGTCGGGGATATGGTCAATCGACTACCAGTTCCACCTACCATGTTCAAAGTACACGACATCTTTCATGTATCCCTCTTAAGGAATTAAATACTTGATCCTTCACATGTACTCTCTTCAGAGGTGGTACAGTTGGGAAATGATCTTTCTAACGAGGAGTAGGCAGTGAAGAGATTAGATAGAAGAGATAATTTTATTTGTAATAATACTACTCACCTAGTCAAAGTACTTTGGTAGAACCATAGGTACGAAGAGGTAACATTTTAACTGGAGGAATCAATGAAGGAAAAGTACCCACACCTGTTTATGGCTTAGAATGTAAAATAAAATTTCGAGGGTGAAATTTCATAATGGGGGAATAATGTAATGACCCAATGTTTTATCAATGTAAATTCTATTTTTATAATTATTCCATATAATTACATTAAATCATAACACAATGAACTACTAAGTACTATGTGACCTTTAAACATAATATTGTCACCTCTCTGATTCGAATTTCAAAAATCTAATATACATGGTTGCAATTAGCAAGATGTTGAGAGTCTGATAATAAAAACATATTTTTTTGTTGAATATTAACCTACCCTTATGAATAGTAACATACCCTTATGAATAGTAAATCTTCCAAAATAATAGTAACCTCACCCATGAATGTATTAATAAAATTTAGGCATCTTATAAGTGATAATATGACCATAGTAAAAGTATCGGTATTTTTGAAAGTCATAAATAATTAATTGAAAGTAATTAATTAATATAAAATACAATGTATTTTCCAAAAAAATTCATAAATTATCAATTTTATGTCCTCTGTTTTTATGGTAATTTTATAAGACCTTATGAAATTTTTGAAAATATTATAAAATCAGTTTCAAGTTTAAAATCTATATTTTTTAAGTAAATTATGATTTTAATTTAAAATTAAATTAATTATATTTATAAAATTATTTTTCAAAAAAAAGAGTTTATTTTTGGATTCTACATGTCAATAAATGGATAGGGTGATTTTTTGGGATTTTTCTAAAATACGTGAATTTTTTATGAATTGTAAAATACAATAATTCATAACAAATGCTAAAACCTAAATTTATGCATAATGCTTGAGTCATTGATGATGTAAATGGCCATTGGTTTGAATTCATATGTGCATATTACTATTTTTGTCAGAATAATCATCATTATTTCTTGTCTTATGGAAAAATATTAAACAAATGATTAAAATATTATGAAAACCATATTCCCCTCCACTATAAAAACCACCCACACTTCCCTCTTCTATTCACTCCACTTAAGCCTTGTGACATCCCTAAATTCTGACCAAATATCTTCTGAAGATAATCCCCCACATCCAGTAGCCCTTGGTCTCCTCAAAATACCACATCTTCTCCCCTTAAGAGGCTCTCAATGAATATTGAATCAAGACGTAAATTCCTCTTTTCTTTTCTTACGTTTTCTTTTCATGTTCCTTTTTTCTATTTTATTTCCTAAACTCTCATCATCCTAATGGTATGAAAAAAAGTAACATAAATGTACTGTGATTTTGTTATGATAATGCAATAATTCATTATTATCTCTCATTTCCCCTCCTTTTATACCAATGAAATGAAAACATCGTCCGGGGTGTGTTAATTTATTACATTCAAGGATGATGGGTTATCAATTTCCATTACCATATTCAATTATGGTCATGAAAAAAAAAATTATAGTTTAAGGATCATATTAAATATGTGTTTTATCTTTTTTTTCTTCAATCCTTTTTCACACATGATGCAAAATAAATATACAAAACTAGTTAATTATAAGAAAAATCACCAAATTAATTCAAGATTTTATCATTAATGTTTTATATAATGATTCACCTTCACTCTAAATAAACAAATGAATTTTAAAACCATGTAATCTCCATGATTTATACTAATGAAATTTAACTTCAATTATGGACAACCACTCTCATCATACATGTGTTTCCGAAGATGAATATAAGTGAACATATCATTAAAACCGAGGAAGCAAATAGACTCGGACAATGAAATTGAACCTCAAAACCAATTATAAAAGGTTATAAATGAACTCAAAAAGGTTATAATAAGTCATTTACATGTAAAATAGGTTCTTTAATTGTTAATTAATGAACCTAAATTTATTATTCATGTCATTAAGATCAATCGAATAACTCCATCATACTTAAGGTAAGGGATCCTCTCTTTCTCAAATTCATTCAACAATCTCTTCTATGTTATGACCTATTATATAAAATTAATAATGATGGGGTATGATTTATTACCTCCCCATAGTGTTCTCATGATGTATAAAATATGATAAACCCATTTCCCCCATTAATCCTTCCTAATTACACCTGATACCATGCCGATATTCCGTAAGGGATTCTACCCAAACCTCCTATATTCCTTCAGCTTTCTATATATTTATTTTTATCCAAATAATGTTGTCATTTACTTTTGTGTAAAACTTATAAGTAATTTTTATATTCTCTAAATGCATGTTTCATGATCCATACCTCGTTAAATTTCGATGATATGTATGTTTTTAAATGATTCCCTCCTAAATACCTTTCGATAAGCAAACCTGTTTTAAGAGTAATTTCTGAATTTCTACCCATCATCATGTTCACTATATAATATATTTTTAAGCCCCTGTTATTTTTATAAAATCAGTATTTTAATTATGAAAACTTTCTTGGTTTACTTATGGTGTTATGTAAAACATTATTCCCATTTCTATTTTAAAATCTCTTTAGTATTTTCCTTAAAACCCTACTAAAATGTTTTAATGAAAAAATTTAATTAATACTCTTCTTACATGTTGTCAATTCTATTTGAAATCACTTACCATAATTTATTCCAATTATACCTTATTAATTTCCATGTATGTTTTAATTCCTTTCATTCATGGAAACTTTTTTGGTACTTCCATTCATTATGATTTATGACCTAATCACGATACCCCTTTCTTTCAATGGGTGCCCTTATGTTTATGAGTGTTTATATAAGATTTTATATGTGGAAATAATATCCATGAACATGTTAAGATGGGTGATCCTAGATATCACTCCAATGTATTGGTAATGTTTATTCTCATGAGACATTAAATTAAATGGTCTTTGGGATAAGCCTTGACTCATGCTACCATGTGAAATGGTCTTGGTGGTTAACCTTGACTTGTGATCTTTTATATGCAATGAGCCTTGACTCATGCAAAAGATAGGATTTATGCTGCTACCACGTTACTATGAATTCATGTTTATATGATCCCATGTTTATGTGTAATGATTCCTTATGTTCCATGCCTTTTATTTTCAATATTCCATGCCTTCTAACCCATGTGTTAATGTTTAATTACAATTATATTTTCTTTACTAGGATATTTAGCTCATCCCTTTGTTTATGTGTTCCCCAGTGTACCCTATAAAGATGTAAGGGATCGGGGAAAGTCAGGATCTCTTTATGAAGATTAAATAAATAAGTGTTTTATTTTGTCCCATGTTTTTAGTTTTATGTACCTAGTCTTAGAAGACACTATACATCACGATCCTTGTCTTGTACTCTGATGTATAATTATGATTAAAATCAAATATTGTTATGTGTAAAAGGATAGGGTTCTTATTATATGCCTCCTATGATGTACCACATATAACAGATCGGTTTCTCTCTTTAGCCATAGAAATAGTGTTCATGCCTCCTCACATCCTGTAGTGACCCCATCATACATCTCATTAGGCAGGTCGGACAACCACCTCCCTCTCCCAGATCAGGACTTGATGATGGTGCCTCCTTCACCACTGAGGGCCACCTCCTCCCAGGGTGTCGTGCCCCCCCCCCACTACTAGTCGAAATATGGCCTCTGTGACTCGTGATTGCATCGGCCACTGCCTACAACATGGACCGTCTTCTATTAATGACCCATGTACACATTTCTCCACCCCTAGCATGCTTAGGGACTGATACCCCTCCAGAAGCCACATCTCATCTACCGACCAAGCTAGATCTGGTTGTTCCATCATGGGGACATCATCAGATTGTCTTTGGGTTATCCACCTTGAAAGAAACACCACCTCTGAGTAGTCAATCAACCATAATCCTCCATTATTCGTCGCACCAACAAGAGCCCGCACAACTCATGTCACACAGTCATCATTGAACATAATCAGGTGCCTCCTACTAGCACCCGAGGTCACAACCACTGGTGTTCCCTGAACCTCACAACATTCCACCAACGGATCTTACCGACCACGATCCAATGTCCAAGAATGTTCTGACCACCATTCCCCCTTGGAATAGTTGCTCTCATGTCTTTTGAATATTAGAAACACATCTCGTACAACTTCAGCCACTATGTGTTCTCTTAGTAACGAGGTACCCATGCTACGCCCTTGCCTTCGTTTACAAGGGTTCCACAAGTCTCTTTGGACTGAAACCACCCCACAGTGGGTCAAGTATGGTCTAATCGACCACGAACAGGTCTATGTGTGCCTGTATGGACCATAACATTCCTACACGTGCTTTGAATGACCCGAAATGGGTCTGTATGGGGTTGTCCTGACCCACAATAGGCCTAGATGGGGACTCAGAGCCCATGTTATTTTAATATAGCCAAAATTATTTATGTTTATTAATTTAATTTTATTATTAAATTAAATAAATAAAAATTATTATTTAATTTAAAAAAATTATATCTTAATACCATGGGAAATTTAATTTAATTTAGATATTAAATTAAAATGATTAATTAATTAATTTTTTTGGAATTAAAATAAAATTAATATATGCACTGAATAGTATTAAATTATTTGAATTTAAATAATTCATTTAATTTAATAACATCCCCCGTACTTAACTTATTAAAATTTAGTTTTAATTATGCTTTTACTTTTACTCGTTCACTGGTCTTTACTAATTTGCTGACCTTGTCTATTTCTGTTTTATTAATTTATTTCATTAATTATTTATTATCTATGTGTAGTGATTATAAGTAATTAATTTGTTTTTTTTTGATTCACAACACATCATCTTATTTTAAATTAATATGTATAAGGGCCTATGCATACAATTTATCTATCTATGTATTTTACATCTAAGACACTCTCACCTATATATGAGTATTTTTATATAATAATGAGGATGTTGTAAGTTATGGATCATACTAAGTCAAGATAAAATCTAGATGATAAGTAGACATACTAGATGAGGGATGAAATGCACCATGATTCAAGAAATGAGTCAAGTAGGATTCACTTATGTCATGGTTGATCTATTAAGCTTAAATGGATCAAACAATATTATATTCTCAACACTAGTCATATATTTATTTCTTTTATGTATTTTTTTATTAGTTTATGTATTTTCATGAAAGTCAGAAACATAAAATGTAATAAATAAGAAAAAATTCATAATGAACTGATGGATGTTTTTCTATTAATATTTAGTTGTGAGAGTGAAAACATAGTATGAATAGATTAATATAAATGGATTACATTTTTCAATAAAATTGTTAAAACCCTTATGGAAATATTAAGTAGAAATTGCCTCTCGTCATTCAAATTTGAGAAAAACTAGGTGTTTTGTGTTCTTGATCATCCATGGTTGAGGATACCTCCTACAAATTTAGAGTTCTAATGAGAGTTATGGTTAAATTAATTGAAATTGGAATCAAAGGAGTATTTGTATCTTACTTTTTGCAACATTAGAGGCAGGTATTGAGTAAATCATATTAATGATTTTAGAAGCTGAGGCTTCACTCGATAGATCAAACAGTTATGTGTTAATGCAGTTGGCCGGTCAAATTCCTACTTTGAACTCTCTATGTTTTGGTTTGGCCATATCTTGTAGACTATTTGGGGAGGTTCACGGATCATTTCCACTATAATACTCAAGCGATAAAGTATTCTAATTATAGTATAGAGGGTTTATAGATTTAGATAAAATAGGTGGAGACATTAATGATTTAATTAAGTAATCAATAATATATAAATTAGTAATCAAGATAAAATTATAATATGCTATATTTTATTTTTTTAGAAAAATGGACATTAATACCACAAGACACACTGTGATAATATTGGATGAAGTCAATCTCCAAACTAGTATCAATTTCCAAGGTAGTACAAGTGCTTGTGAAAAGTACTATGACTTCGTAAATTCAAGGTGTTGGTGTCCTCAATGCTTGTTAATCCACCTAAATAAGAGAATGTGTAAAAAAATATAAGAGAGTCATGTATTATTCATATGATTGTTATGTCATAATTATATCATCAACATTCAATGTGAGTTATGGACACAATGTCGGTAAATCGATGGTTCTTTTACATGATGTCTGATCTCTAAGAAGCTTTCACAGAGAAATTCAAGCACATATATGAATAGATTATGATTACACTATATATGTGTAAACATAAATATTTATTATGATCTTTCAATGGACCTCTTTATCATACAATTTTCACCAATTTACTCCAATTTTGTTTAATATTACAAAACAAAAAGTCTAATCACAAGGTGAACAAGTTGAAATACATCGTGAGAAGGCCAATGAAAATTGTAACACTAAAGGAATGTTCATATCATCCTTCAGTGGAATATGTTTTTTTATTAAACAAGAGGTTATTTTCTTCACATATCCTAAAATAAATCAATGGAAGTTCACAAGAAATAAACTAAATCAAATAATCAAGTAGTCTCTTCTTCTCTAGTTATATTCATCAACTGTATTTAATGTTTCATTTATACTTTTTGGGTATTAAATAAAATATTCCAACCACATATGTGCATTATAATATAGAAACCAAGTATGGAAACATTACTATAAGTTAGTTTTGTTCTCTTAGTGGCTGAGAAAGGATAGTTCCTAATTCCATGGTGAGAAATACATTACTACTAATTTCCAAGTGAATGATTCTAGTTGAACTTTTATTGAGCTTTACCAAAACATTAATCTCACATGTATAATGAATGAAAGGATACACTATTCAAATTTATAAATGAATTTATTTTGTTTTTTCACATACTCAATCAGTATTTTAGTGATATTTCAATAATTTGAAATACTTGATGAATATAAAATGTAATACTTATATACCCTATTGTGGAAAGATAATTATTTTTCAAGAAAAACTAAAATTGGACATCAAGAATATACCTAGTATGGTATTTAGACTTAGTGGAGATAAATACCTTAGTTATAATCAACATATATACTTATTTATTTTAGATATGGAAACCTTTAGAAATAAAGATATTTTATAAAGCTTTTGAAATTAGTTCAATTAGTGAGTCTAAAATATTCCTAGGGTAAGTTAGTGGTAAATATACTTCATATGATTCCTTTAAGTGTTTAAGGAAATTGAAAGTGAACTATAGTATATTCATGGTCATAAGATATGATTTTTCTTAGGCTAGCATTCTGAAAGATATCTTGACCAAGCATTCATCGTTCAGTAGAATATAGCGTGGAGTAATTCCTAAATGCACATTACCTTATCCACATTTGGAATATGGAGGTAATAAGGAGGATCAATGATGATTCTTACACATTAACAGTGATCAACAAAATGTAGCATGAAGTAATTCCAAAATTTTCATTTCCTTAGACACATTAGATTAATGATGTAAGATAAAGAAGTATCAATGTTTCAACTTATATCTATTACCAAAACTTTTATTTTTTTCAAGAAATATATTGTAAATAATGGCATTATCCCATAACCATATGATTTATATTATGACCAATAGATATCATATGAGTTATAGTATGATGGGAATCCATTATGTATTAAGAACTTGTGTAAATATGCAACGATTTTGTTAGAATATAAACAAACTTGCATAAAGAAAAACACAATTTTCATCAAGAGTAATTATCATAATGTTTATTAAGATATTATAGAAATTACTATCGTAGAAAGGTTATAGTAATGTGATATACTAACTTCCTATAAAATGGTACACATCTCTTCTTGAGATAATAACAAAAATATTGACTTGGGTTTATTCAATTCCATATATGAATAAATAGTCGGTATAGGAATGAGTTCCACTACATGTGTGGAAGATAATGTTTTAGAGACCCATAATACATAGGAAGAATAAAACCATGGTGATGGTATTATATTCACCACTTCTGGCAACACATTACTTATTGAAAATAATCATTCCTAAAAGTAAGTAGCATATTGAAATTAGCTGAAATTGAAAATACCAATTAAAATTCAATAATGGATTCCATGTATCAAAGAATAAGGGCTTTTAATTTTGAATACAATGGTGGGTATTAAAGTGGAACAACACATGGATGGTATAAGTGTGGTACCAATAAGGCTTGATTGGTAACACCAATGCATTATGCCTAAATCCATTAGAATTTTACTTGTCATAGCTACTTTATAAGATAATTTTATTAAAAAAATTATGTCAAAAAAACCAACCATGTTATATGTCTATATGATGCAAGAAGAAAGGAATAGTGTCATCATAGAATACCAATAAGGGGTGCAATTTGCTAAAATAAAGTTCAGGATTAATGTAAGTAATAAGATCATAGAATACTCATTTGGAATGAATCTTTTCAATGTATCACTTTGAGGTTAGTGGGAGCTTTATGGTTTTCCAAGTAAAATATGTTTGGAAATATATGGAAAAACTATTAGTATTACTGTTAGATAAGACCAGGATAAAAGTAACCCTTTGGCGATTGAATTAAAGTAGCAACCTAAGTTCTAGGGAACATGATCTAATTTGGAATATGTAATGGTTTCTTACACCTATCTAATAGTGCATCTACTAATAAGACATTGAAAAATAAAATTTCGAATAATTTGAGAGAGAATTGTTACCAATTTCACATGGCATAAAACTATCTAAGAAGACATGCATGGGAATAGGATGATATTAATGTGGTGAATTGAATTCAATATACTTCTGTAATGGATCAATAACATATTCCATGTTATGTAATAAAAGGGATATTTAGAGAATATAATATGTAGTTGGAAAATATCAATTTTATCCAAGAGAACTACAAGTGAGGTTGTCAAAACTATCCAATGGTACTAGAGATGGTACAGAGGATATATACCTCATATCTATAGAGTAAATGATGATAGCTTTGAGGGTACACAAACTAGTTTTACTTTGATAAATTTGATCTAATATCATAGTTATTCTAATTTAATGAGTGAGACAATCTCATTTAGCTAGTGGTAACCATATCTGAAAATACCTAGTACATTGAAGAATCTAATGAAGTAATAGAAGAAGTGTGAAATACTCAATGATTTGCTCCAGTTTTGGGAATTTCACCATGAAAATTTTTATCAAGATGATAATTATATTATTGGTACTAGCAAATATGTCATGTTTGGACAGTGGAAAAAAGGATATATAAACAGTTTTTACATCTCTTGAAGAGTTTTACTCAAGGATATGAGGACTCACATAGCAGAATAGCCATGGAGTAGAGACATGGAAAACCTATCAACTAAATTTGTGACTCATAAGAAATGTGATCTTAATCATATGAGAGCTAACAAGGATAGTTAGCGAGTTGGATCTAGTATAAGTGGGAGTGTTTTAATTGTGGTTTCCTTAGACCTAAAATTATTAGTGATTTTGATTATTATACCATGTGTATAGTGAGGTATGAATGATGTACACTTACCATTATAGTGTAGAAATTTTCATATCCACTCTTTATTACTAATGTACATATATTATTTATCATATCAAAAGGTTATAGTATATCCCGGGCTATAATGGGAACTTCAGTATACTGTTACATTAATCTTAAATATATTTCATATGCTCTAGATAAATTATACTAACTGGACATAGTTTATGTCTGACTACCGAGTGATGGGGGCTCATAATCATTGAGACTTCTTCTCATGAAGTTTGTACATGGTGATCTATGGTCGGTAAGATCATGAGGATAGACCTTCCAATAGGAACACTATATTTTTAAGGTGTCATTGGTTGTTCCTATCTAGGGATATGTGTATTTTTATCTTAACTTGATATAGTTATAAATTTATTTCATTTAATCAAGTACTTTGATGCCAGGAAATTAACATGATAATGAAATCATAGTAAGGTATCTTCTTTTAGGTTCATCATTGGTGGTATGACATTGGTTGAATAATCAAGATAGAATTTTTCACTTTTAAAGTGAGTAAGTAATATATCCTGGGCCTCTCTAATCGGGATGGTAGTACCTTCATAAATCCATGGACAAGGTCGTTAGATGTAAGTCCGTCTAGATAGATTAACAAACAATAAAACAAAAAAGAATGATGACACAAGTGTGTTTCCTACTTTATGAGATATCAAAAGACAAAGAGATTATATTACAAAATATGTGTTCATAGGTCAGTTTTCATTTCTATGACTATTACTTATCTCTTTAAGGGCCTTGATGGGTTTCTAGACTCTTCTATTGGTCAATGAATACTATTCACTACTATCTAGATGAATTCCAAGATGGTCACACCCAATAACATATTCAACAATCTTCCTTTTTCTGGTGAATAGGTATATTAGACATGGTGGGCCCCAACATAGGGTATGTTGGTTGTCCAAGTATTGACGATCACCGATGAATAAATAAATTCATTATTATTTTAGTAAAAAATAATTTGGTTGAATTAATTTATTAAAACTATTAAAAAATTATTATGTGAATATATAAAATATATTATACGAATTAATATTATTTTCATATTCCAATTTCTCTTAACATTATTGGGAATTTCTAGTCAAGTTAAATGACTTGATTTTATCATGTAATATATTTAATGTATATTATAACTATGTGATAAAATATAAATAATATCTATGATGTAGTTTAATTTTTCATAATTATTTACTTATTGATTATTTAGTGGGAGTTTTATTTCTAGGGGTCAGGGAAACCTTCTGGTTATTTTGAATATCCCACTATATTAGTAGGAGAGATTAACTTAAAGGTTTATCTATTCATTCGAAGGAATGATATCTTCTATCCCCTCATGCTTTCTAGAGAGAGAAATCATCCCTCCAAACACTAATCTAGGAACACCTTTGATGGATTAAAGTTACATGATTAAGGTGATCGACGCAACACTGAAGGATTCAATGGATATCTATGATAGAGCTCAAATTTCTATAAACAACGAGTGCAATAATTATTAGAGTTTGTGTGGATGATCGAGAGGGTTTCAAAATTATATCCCTTGAGAAATGATTTCCAGAAACTAGTTGCAGTCGAGTGAACATAATTTACAATAAGGTAGTTTTATTTTTTATCATTGAATAATTCACAAGAGATCCACAAACTGTATCGATAATTGAATCACTAAAGATGACAAGATCTATTGATACGATGATAAAAGTTTAAAATCCTCGTCCCCCCGACTTCCACTATGCATCCTGGTACCAACACATACACCACATTATAATATAAATAGTATCAAAACATAATCCAACCACAAAATATAAACCATGAAATATAAAAAATAATTTTAATGTAACCTTGATACATACATGTCAATAGCCATACACAGTAGGTATAAAAGTGAAAAATGATAAAAATAAAAAAAAATCTATATGACTCTCAAATTTGGCTTCAGATATATCCTAACATCCAACTCCCAAGCTCCATCATATCTAAGAAAAATCAAGCATATGGCATTTTCCAGTGTTGGGGTGTCTCTAAATATATCTTAGGGAATATTTCTAGTAGTATACCAAACCTGAGTTTCCTTGGTATATAATATGTATCATGAACCACCCATTTATTTTCTTATGCATTGTATAGTAGCATGGACCACCCCTTCTAGAGTTTACTTTGACAAAGTATCACAGACCACCACTTTAGGTGTTTTCTAATCCAAAGAATAAGTCATCAACACCCATTTCCCAATGTTATCACTTTATAATTTTATCAAACCAAGGTATAATCCCATATTCATCACTTAAGAAAATACAATTTCATTACACAAGTTGTAAAAACCAATTTCAATTTTAAATTCAAAACCATTTCCAATTCCATTTCAAATCTATATTTTCAAGGTTATATTATCAGAAACACATTTCCAATTCCATGATATCATTTTTTTAATATTCCAATTCCTATATCAAATTCTATTTACCAATTCAATTTTTCAATTCCATAACCATTATATAGTTCATTATCTCAAGGAGAGAAATTACAATGGATTCACATTTCCTTTTTCCAAATCAAATTTTAAATAAGATGTTTAACATTGAAAAAATAAGATATTAAACATTTGATTACAATTTAGGGGTCACACGTGTAATGAAAGAGATACCCAAGATGCCAACAATTATAAATGAGGGTGTGGTCATGGGAAATAATAGGGGTAACCTACCTTAGTCTAAAAGAAGTATACATTACCAAAACAAATATTTGAATAATTTTATAATGAAAGGAAAGGACAAAGAAATGAAATTCCCTAAAAATTGGGAAAGTGATATAAACATGGAGGAGGTCCCCTTTCAAGTGAAATAAAACATGGAGAAAATGATTCATAGATTTACCTTGATGTATAAATCACACTAATTAGTGATAAAAACAGCCATGAACCGAAAGAGGTTAATCTAAAGAGAAAGAGTAGGTGGGGATTCATGTATGGGGATGATTAACCAAAAATGAGAGGGAAAATAAAATTATTTAAGGGGGAAATGGGGTAAAAATACCTCTTTACCCATATTTAAAAAAAATGAGGCCATTGGCTAGACACTAGCCTCCATAGATTGGCTAGGACTGGGTCACTAGCTGGTCAATGTGACCAAAACCCCTTATAGGGATACTGGTTTTTCACTAACTATATGGTGAGACTGTAGTAGCATGCTTCATCCTTGAAATGTGGCTTTGAGCCCTGGGTTCACCCCCACCACCCTTCAAACCAATAAAAACATGCTGAAAATAACCTAATACTTGGGGATTTATCAAAATTTAAAGTAAAATGTAACTCAAGAAAGAAGTTGGTTCTACATCATTATTTCTTTATTAACTTATATTTTATATCAATAGTATATATCCTTTCATTTTTAAAATATATATTTCATTACTAAAATTTTGATTCATTTATATAGTGTTTTTCATGAGTGTGGTCATTTTATGGGATCGGGAAGATCCAAATTTTATAATATAGTTATCTTATTTTCTATTTTTTATCTCATTATAATGTTAGACATTGTATTGAGAATATTTATATTCTAAATTTAATGTTTAATGTAATTCCCTGACCCCAGTTACCCAGAGTCAGTGCATTATTTTAATATATTGGCATGATTACAAGGAATCAAGCCCCGAAGGACAGATCAGTTTAGCAGTCTTGGAAAATAAATTACATACATGAACGTTACATTACACATTAAAAAATAAAACACAACATAAATTATACTTTGATAAATCCATTAATCCCATAGCTTAGCCATGCTTATCAATCATAATACACTTCTTGGAATCCTGGGAAAATAAAATAGAAGAAAGGGGTGAGCTCAGATGCTCAGTAAGGATAACAATATACTGGAAACTTTCTTAAATAAGTATAAACATTTAAGGAAATGTATCAAACTAAAACAAAAGCTTTTTAATCTTAAACTTCAGCATAATATGGAAAAGATATAGTAAAATAATTCCATTTACTTATTCACGTAGATATTCTACTTGTTGAATAATCGCATGCAATATCAATAGCCACTATCATAATGACGGAATGCATAATTCCAGAATTCATAACCACATAGTCATGGACTTGTTCCACGGCTACAAATAAGATTTTTTCAAAGCCTTGTGTCAGACACTAGTTTGTCTCATGATACCTACCGATGCATCGAGGATCTATAGAAAGCTCCACCCGTCACTTACTAAGTCCAATGCATTCCTCATAAGAAAAGGTTTAAACATAACATAAAAATTCGTATTAAAACTAGTATATGAAATCTCAAAACTTTATCCATAAACCATGAATGATATAAAAATAACACATCCATAGTCAAATATATCACAAAACCTTCGATACAATATGCATGATTTGTATCATAATAAATCAACCTAGATCAAGAAAAATATCCCGTAAAGGATTTTGACATACTTGAAAATTATTAGAAAAAATATTTAAGAGAAATATACCTTTTTCGTGAAATCATTTAAAAGTTAAATAATTTATAAAGGAATTAATTTAAAATATTGTTTTTAATAAAACTTTATAATACCACTTTGAAACTTCTGAAAGGAATTAACATTTTAAAACATTCATGTCCATATAAATAAATCCTTAAAACCATTTTGAAAACGTGGACATTAAGGAGAAATGTTTAGAAGAATAAATCATTAAAACATTTAAAATGATGTTTTAGTAAAAAATTCCCTAAAAAATAATCCCATTGAAAAATATTTTATAAAACATGTACATGGATAATAAATATTTCCCAGTAGATACTTACGTAAAAATAACCTCGGATAATAAAGAGATTGTGAAATTAACCCTTACCTTGTACATTCCTTTAGTCGAGGGTACGTTTAACCTCCTGTATAAAGACAATAGTTTGTTATTAAATTATAACAGAACCATATTAATATTTATTATATCATAAATGATTCATTTATTACCTTAAACTACCCATTTAATAATAATTTTCATGTTAAATTGACATATTGGGTAATAATTGCTTTCTTTATCATACGTGTTTTAACTGGTTACTCTTGATTGTATCACTTAGATCATGATTTAAATACTTCCAGAATACAAAGCATGATTTATATATCATATATATTTATAATATTAATTTTTATAATAGAAATATATATGAAATGGAAAACACCGTTTATGGAGACGATAGGTTGTATGTACGCATAAACGATGTTTCTGTTTTCATATCGTATTGAACGGAACTAAGTGAATAAGATATAAGTAAGTAAATAAATAAATATGTATATATATATCTATCTAGTATAATTATTATTTCATATATTACATACTTATTAATGGTATATATTTTTATAATCATTATTGAGTGGTGAATGTGGAAATGAATCTCATCAGGTCGTGGAGACGGTAATCCGTACGTACGCACGAGCAACAATATCATTATATTGATGGTGAAATAATATGAAATTGTATGGTATATCATATATACAGAATCATTAACATGTTATATTTATTATTTACATAATTTATAGTAATTATTATACCCATCAAAAGAATTAAGTGTTTGAATAACAAACTACACCACGACGTGGAGACGGTAAGTCGTACGTACGCACGTATGGTGACTTTGCCATTTCTAGGATGGATTGAATAATGAATATGGTTGTAAAATATTTATAATAACATTACAGTATATAGAAGATACTGGAGTTATTATTTTACAATGGAAACAACAAGGAAATAGGTAGTGGAAGAAGAAAAAAAACTTGAAAGGGGTGATGAAATATTTACCTCTTCTTCAGTTTCTTTCTTGATTTGATCGAAAGGGATACTTAGGATCACTTTATGACCAAAGGAAGGCATATAAAATACAGTTAATAATTTTGGGAGGATATTAGGGTAGGGGTTGTCCGTGCCAAATGGATTTTGAGGTGTAAAATTAAGAGAAGGGTAAGTTCCCTTTTATAAGAGAGGTGAGGGTCACTTTAGGAAAAGCTTGAAGTATTATTTTATAATAAACTCATTTTCGGTTTCTAATGGCTCCAAAATAAATTATTTAAAGGATAAGGTGGGGATGTGTCGAAAACCTCTCAACCAATAGGTTCTAGACAGGTTTAGGTCCTCATATTAACTTTATCTTTTAGATTTAACTCTTAGTTAAATAATTTGACATTTACCATGTCTCTTTGTATTTTTATATTATATAGTTAATAAACTTACTATAACAATCCAAGAAAACCCCATGTGGTTAATTATCAATATATATAATCTTATCTAAGACATTTGGTGGAACCATAGATTTTTAGGAATAATATATCAATTAATAGTATAATATTTGTTTTATAAACTCAATTATGTCAATTTTAACACTATTTAGTATTTGATTTTTTTGAAAGCAATAAAACGTTATCACTTAGAATAAAATTTATTTAACCAACCTTGAAATGTAATATTAACCTATAAAATTATTTTAATTCATCAGAACTCTCAAATTACATATATTTAGATTTTTATAATATAAATTATTTTAATATATCATTAATAAGGTAATTACTACATAATCATTGGGTCATAAATAAATTAAATTATTTAATGTCTAAAAATTATAAATAAAATACCATTATGTAGGAAATTTAATTTTATTTTTAAGGAATATTTATAGTCTAATTAATCTTATATATAACCCTATATTAAAAATGGATTAGTTATTAAACATTGAATTTAACTCTTCTAACTCTTCTTTAAATAAAATAGTAATAAATGTCCTAATATTATCCAAGTGGACCAAATGGGATCATATTTTATTACTAATATTGTTTTTTTTCTAATTTCACATATCCAATAGAATTATTACATGTGTTAGGGTAATTATAATATCATTTTTACCCTGAATTACCCAATTTACTTTTAACCGTGGTAAATAAAAGTCAAAAGTTACTATTCACAAACAAATTATTTTCATCTTATTGAACCACATTTTACTTAATGATTTCAACCATGTCTCTTGGATTTTTGAAATTTAACTTAGAGAACTGGTAAAATTAATTTTTATGCAAATTTGTAGATGCTCTTAGAAGGTGGGTAAAAGACGGAAAAATGTCTGATAAAATTTTATATATCTAAACTTATTATAAAATGAATCCAATGAATTATGTTGAAAATATTTAATAATTTTGTATCAATTTTAACCTAAATTAAATTAAAATAAAATAACTAGTTATTTAAATAAAAAGTCTATTTTAAATAATAATACAGTGTTTTTCAGTATTCATCAAAAATTGAAAGTTTTTAGAAAATTACCAAAAATTTACCCTAAGTTAATTTTGAAATTAAAAATTCAAAAAGAAAGTATATTTTACAAATTAGAAACATATAAGTTTTATTTATTAATTTTAAATTAATTCTCGTTATCAAAACCAAATAGATGGTTTTTTTAAAAGTAAAAACTATCAAAAGATTGACATGTGTTTATATTAGCTTTAAATTTGAAATAACTTATAATGACCTAAAATGTATTAAATGATAAAAATATAATCTGATTATACTTCCAAACCATTCAAATTCATAATTTATCACTATAAATTATTTCTATTAAAAAAGTTGTTTTCAATTAAAACATAGTATTTTTCACTATTCATCAAAATATGAAAGTTATCAGAAAAGTACCAAAAATTTATCCAGACTAAATTTTTATGTCCTGCCTCTAATTAAGAATTTAATTTCATTAAATTGAATATATAAAAGTGTCAAATATTGGTTTTAAAAAGGGTTCTCCATTAAAAGGTGGTAAATTTTATTTTTTTTGAAAAATACTTCTTCTATCTGCTAAAATGAATTTGTTCTAATATTATGTCTAATAAACACATAATATGCATGTTAAAATTATATAGAGTATATAAGATTCAGAATTTAGTTAATACTATTCAAAACCACCTTTTGAACGGCTAGTTTGGTAAGTTGTGGTGCGCTTGAACTTGGTGTTGTGTGTAGCGCAAGCTATTGAATTACTTTAATGAGATAACGTACTATGAAATCGTGGGGTGTCACATTATCCCCTCCTTCAATAAATTGCATCCTCGCAATTTTAAATTGTTATTTGAAATGGTTAAAAATATAAAAATACCTTTTGAGGAAAACTCACATCGGAAATTGTTTTAATAAAATTTACTCTTAATAAGAGGGAAAGGGAAATGAAAAAGTCACCACCAAATTATGATCTCGATTTAGAGAACATTGGTGGAATTTAGAGACACATAATTGGATGGAAATCATAAATATTTATAGGGATTGATTGAGGTCATAAATCATAAACAAGTGTAAAATTGAGGGCATCAAAGCCATCAATCTAAGATGATGTAAAATATCATTGGTTCAACAAAACATAAGGTGTTAGAATAACACATTTTTGGTTTTAAGATACATTCCTTAAAGTTTAAGAATTAATTTATTCATAGAATAAGAGGAAAAAATATACTTGACAAGTAGAGTTTCATCCTTCAACTAATTCCTACAATAAACTTATCTTTCACTCCAAAAGATAATATAATTCAAAAGTATTATATATATCCTAATTGTATAGGGTTCCAAAAATAATGAATTTATAATTCATTTTTCACACTATTTAAAAAACTAATTTATACAAGCTAGGACATCACGTAGGCTAGTGGTAGGTGATGCACCCTTTTCACCCTTCGGTTGTGGGTTCAAGTCTTATAGCCTTGTTGGACACGACGGGTTGTTGTCCAACCATCGGGTTGTCCTTTTTATGATAATCCAAAAATAATCTCATGAAATGATTTAACCTTAACAATAGTATCCAATGTCAAACTTAATCAATTACAACCTTTAGACTTATCCAAAAGACTTCTGTCCAAACTCACAGTCCAAAATTTATAAGGAAGGTAAACACAATGAAGATTCTTTTTTTCAAGTAATAACATGTGAATACCTTCATCGTGTATTATTTTAAAACATGGTTACACCCTGAATTATCATATAACTTTATTGATTACATTCATGCTCCCTTATTCCTTATATAATACTGGATATATTCCTTTTATCCAAAAATGTTGTGAACTCCAACAATGATGAAATAATCGAACCATTAACGAGTTCCAAGGATTTCAATAATATCCAATTTAGTTTATCCAAATCAATCATCTCTTATTCCAAAATAAATACCTCAGAATCATGACCATATTAATGTTTTTTCTTTACTCCAACCATGTATTTTCCAAAAAAAATAACTTTCTATTGAGTCACTTTTCTTGGTTCCACACAATCTCAAGTTCATAATGAAATAGTACTGATGTACAATCCTTATATAATGTATAATTATTATACTATGTACATCATTAATACTATACTCAAATGATACAATAATTTAATAACAACATAAGAACTCTTAATCACTCTTTTTAATCTTCAGTAGTATGATAACATGATTATTATCCAATAGCATCATTTGGGGTATACTCTAATGATTTGGAAATTGATTCGTGTAGTGCCCCAACTCCTTGTAGATGAAGCATTGTACATTTGAAACCTTTTTCTTACCATTGCAATCACATACATGGTGTCCTTTTTCTCCACACTTATAAAAAACTCTCATTCTCTTTAATCATTTACCAAGGTGGTTCTTTCCACAGTTATCACATATATAAAAATCCATCTTTCCCTTATTCCATTTATCCATCTTTCTCCCTACCATCCTTTTCTTCTTTGGCTTCCCTTAAAAGCCATAGGACTCATAAAATTCTTTACTTATCTTATTAACACATGATATTATTTCATCATATGATGATAATATGTGGGAGACTATTTCCTTTCTAAATTTTGGATTAATACCATGAAAGATATGATCCTTCTTACTCTTTGGATCATGTTTATTGTTGGAGGCCTCATTCCATCTACTGGGCACCATTTCTAAACAATGGCATACATTAGGTTAGTTTATGAATCGCAATGCATAATTACAAACTTGTAAAATAGTTATCATAAATTGAACAGTTTATTGATATAATCCATAATCATAAAAAAATCATTGATAAAATATATACCTATAAACCCTTCATAGTGGTTTGTAAAGAAAATGAGAATTATCCTGAGCATATCCCTTGGGAGTGTCGTAACCAAGAGTGCATCAAGGCCTGTTGTCGTGCACCAGTTCTTATTCGAGTCTAGCTCAAAGTGGTGTTTTTGGGTTTTACCCCTAGGTACATCTATGCCAAAGCTGCCTCTACCTGCTCGTATCTAGATAGGGATGTCTTTCTTAGAAAACTCACAAAATCTCTACAGTACCAAAATTCAAGGAAGTTATTCTCGACTAATCCTCAAAGTCTATATTAGGGTAGTGTTCTCTAGTCAGAGTTTTTCTAAATCTAGTTTCCAAGGTTATTGCTAAACTTACTCTAATACCAACTGTAGTGCCCCAACCCCAGTTACCTAGAGTCGGTGCATTATTTTAATACATTGGCATGATTACAAGGAATCAAGTTCCGAAGGACCGATCAGTTTAGCAGTCTTGGTAAATAGATTGCATACATGAACGTTACATTACACATTAGAAAATAATAAACAACATAAATTATTCTTTTTTAATGCCATTAATCCCCTAGGTTAACCCTACTTATCAATTATAATACACTTCTTGGAATCCTGGGAAAATAAAACATAGGAAAGTGGTGAGCTCAGATGCTCAGTAAGGATAACAATATAGTGTAAACTTTTATAAATAAGGATAAACATTTAAGGAAATGTATAAAACTAAAACAAAAGCCTTTTAAACTTAAAATTAATAATAATATGTAAAAGATACAATAAAATAATTCCATTTACTTATTCACATGGATATTCTACTAGTTGAATAATCACATGCAATATCAATAGCCACTTTCATAATGATGGAATGCATAATGCTAGACTTCATAACCACATAGTCAAGGCCTTGTTCCAAGACTACAAATAAGATTTTTTCAAGTCCTTATGTCAAGACACTAGTTTGTCTCATGAGACCTACCGATGCATCTAGGAGCTATAGCGGGCCCCCCCTTTACTTACTAAGTCCAATGCATTCCTCATATGAAAAGGTTTAAACATAACATAAACATTCGTTTTAAAACTAGCATAGGAAATGTCAATACTTTATCCATAAACCATGAATGGTATAAAAATAACACATCCATAGTCAAACATATCACAAAGCCTTCAATAAAATATAGAAGATTTGTATCTTAATAAATCAACCTAGATCAAGAATAATATCCTGTAAAGTATGTTGACATATTTGAAAATGATCAGAAAAAATCTTTGAGAGAAATATCCCTTTTTCATGAAATAATTTAAAAGTATCATAATTTATAAAGGAATTCATTTTAAAGATATTTTTGAAACAAATTGTCTCATACCACTTTGAAACTTTTGAATGGAACTAACATTTTAAAACATTCATGTCCATAAAAATAAATCCTTAAAACCATTTTGAAAAAATGGACATTAATGAGAAAGGTTTATAAGAATAAATATTTAAGACATTTAAAATGATGTTTTAGTAAAAATGTCCCTTAAAATGAATTACTTGGAAAACTCTTTTATTGAACATGGACATGGATAATAAATATTTCCTAATAGATACTTATGTAAAAACAACCTCATATAATAAAGAGATTGTGAAATAAACCCTTACCTTGTACTTTCCATTAGTCGAGGGTATATATAACCTTCTGTATAAAGACCGTAGTATGTTATTAAATTTAACATAAACATATTAATATTTATTATATCATACACGATTCATTTATTACTTTAAACTACCCATTTAATTATAATTTCCATGTTAAATTGACATTTCGGGTAATAATCGCTTTCTTTATTGTATGTGTTTTAACTTGTTAATCTTGATTGTATCACTTAGATCATGATTTAAATACTACAATAATACAAAAAATGATTTATATATCATATATATTTAGAATATAAGTATGTGTAATAGACATATATATGAAATGGAAAACAGCATTTATGGAGATGGTAGGTCGTACATACGCATAAATGTTGTTTCTATTTTCATATCATATGGAACAGAACTAAGTGAATAAAATATATGTAAGTAAATATATATATATATATCTCCAGTATAATTATTATTTCATATCTTACATACTTATTAATGATATATATTGGTATAATCATCGTAGAATAGTGAATGTGGAAATGAATCTCATCGCATCATGGAGACGGTAATCCGTACGTAAGCACGAGAAAAAATATCATTATAATGATGGTGAAATTGTATGAAATTGAATGGTATATCATATATAAATAATAATTATCATGTTATATTTATTATTTACATAAGTTACACTCATTATTATACCCATCAAAATAATTAAGTGTTTGAATAACAAACTACAACACGACGTGGAGACGGTAAGCCGTACGTACGCATGTATGGTGACTTTTTCATTTATAGGATCGATAGAATAACAAATATGGTTGTAACATATTTTTAATAACATCATAGTATATATACGATACTAGAGTTATTATTTTAGAATGGAAATAACAAGGAAAGAGGAAGTGGAAGAAGAAAATAACATGAAATAGGTGATGAAATATTTACCTCTTCTTCGGGTTCTTCATTTTGATTTGATCGAAAGGGCTCCATAGGTTGGATCTATGACCAATGTAAGGAATCTAGGATTAAGGGAGTAATGTTGGAAGGATATGTGGGCAGGGGTTGGCCGAGCCAAATGGCTTTGGAGGTGTGAAAATAAGAGAAGGAAAAGTGCCCTTTTATAAGAGAGGTGAGAGTCACTTTAGGAAAAGCTTAAAATATTATTTTATAATAAATTCATTTTCGGTTTCTAATGACTCAAAAATAAATTTTTTAAAGTTAAATGTGGGTATGGGTCTAAAAATTCTCAACAAATAGGTTTTAGATGGATTTAGTTCATCATATTAACCTTATCTTTTATATTTAACTCTTAGTTAAATAGTTTGACATTTACCATGTATCATTGTATATTTATATTATATGGTTAATAAACCTACTATAACAAGACAAAAAAACATCATGTGGTTCATTATCAATATATATAACCTTATATAAGTCCTTTTTAAGATTATTACATGTTTATAAATATTATATAAATTAATATTATAATATTTGTTTTAAAACCTCAATTATGTAAATTTTGACCCTATTTAGTATTTGACTTTTTTGAAAGCCATAAAAACTTTATCACTTCGTATAAAATTTATTTAACCGACCCTAACATGTAATATTAACCTATAAAATTAGTTTAATTCATCATAATTCTCAAATTACATTTATTTGGATTTTTATAATAACAATTAATTTAATCTTTTATTAATAAGGTAATTACTACATCATCATTGGGTCATAAATAAATTAAATTATTTAATGTCTAAAAATTATAAATAAAATACCATTATGTAGGAAATTTTTATTAATTTATAATAAATATTTATATTATAATTTATCTAATGTATATCAGTATATTAAAAATGTTATAGTTATTAAACATTGAATTGAACTCTTTTAACTCTTCTTTAAATAAAATATTTATAAATGTTCTAATCTTATCCAAGTGGACCAAAGGGGGGTCATACATTATTCCTAAGGTTTTTTTGGTATAATTACACTTATATAATAGAATTAGGACAAGTTTTATGGTAATTATAATATCATTTTTACCCTTAATTACCCTATTTACTTTTAACCGTGGTAAATAAAAGTCAAAAGTTACTATTCACCAAAAAAACATATTTTCATCTTATTGAACCATATTTTACTTAATAATGTATATTTTTTCTCTTGTATTTTTTATATTCAACTCATAGAATCAATAAAAGTAAGTTTTTTGCAAATTTGTTAATACTCCTTGAAGGTGGGTAAAAGCCGGTAAAATGTTTGATAAACTTTTATATATCTAAACTTATTATAAAATTACTCCAATGAATTAAATTGAAAATATATAGGTTTTATGTATCTATTTTGACCTAAAATTAATGAAAATAAAATAACTAATTATTTAAATAAAAATTTGGTTTTAAATAATAACGCAGTGTTTTTCACTATTCCTCAAAAATTGAAAGTTTTCAGAAAAATACAAAAACATTACCCTAAGCTAATTTTAATATTCCGAATTCAAAAATGAATTATATTTTACAAAATTCAAAATATAGAAGTTTCATTTATTAATTTAAAATTAATTCCCATTGTCAAAACCAAATAGCGGGTTTTTAAAAAAGTAAAACTATCAAAAGATTGTCATGTGTTTATGTCAAATTTAAATGTAAAATTACTTATAGTGACCTAAATTATATTAAATGATAAGAATATAATATTATTATACTTCCAAACCATTCAAATGCATAATTTATCACTATAAATTATTTCGATTAAAAAAGTTGTTTTCAATTAAAACCTAGTATTATTCACTATTCATCAAAATACGAAAGTTATCAAAAAAGTGCCAAAAAATTATCCACACTAAATTTTTATGCCCCACTTATAAAGAAGAATTTAATTTCATTAAATTGAATATATAAAAGTGTCCAATATTGGTTTTAAAAAGGGTTCTCCATTAAAAGGTGGTAAAATTGTTTATTTTTTTAAAATACTTCTTTTATCTGAAAAAATGAATTTGTTCTTATATTATGTCTAAGAAACACATAATATGGGTGTTAAAATTATATAGAGTATATTTGATTCAAAATTTAGTTAATATTATTCATAATTTCATTTTGAACGGCTAGTTTGATAAGTTGTGGTGTGCTCGAAATCGATGTTGCATGTAGCACAAGCTATTGAATTACTTTAATGAGATAACATACTATGAAATCTTGGGGTGTTACATTTAAGTCAATATAATAAAGTGGGATTATTTATATCATATGGTTCATGTGATTTATATAATACTACAATATTAAATATGACACATTTATATAATTCAAAGGAAACTTCCATTGATAAAATTATTGTTCACTATAATAGAAGTGCTACAAGGTTGTATTATCCTTAGATTCTACGTCAACTTTTCCTTCATCTCCTTCCAAAAAGACATGGGAAATGATATATCTTTTCTAAAAAATAAAGAAAATATGGAACTTTCTTACTAAAACATTTCTTACATATTAGTGATAACCTCACATATTCACAATGACCTAAAAACAAGATTGTAACCACTAGAAAAAAACTACATATTTGTGTTTATTTCACTCATTTTTGGTATTTAATAATTATATAATTATGAAATATCACCATCCTCCGTAAAATTCATATCATCATACCATTTCTCATCAGTGGACTAATCCTCCACAATCAAAAGTCTACAATTTTTGGATTAATTTTTTTTATTATGTTTTTTGCTAATAGTAATGATGCTAATATGTTAGGATAATGGCTTAGAAGTTGTTTGGAGTTCCTAATAATTTTTAAGAGAATAATATTATAGTTCCCAATCCAGGTAATCTATATACACAGACTTTTTCAGATTATAGAATACATTATAGTCCAATGTTAGAATAAGTTTTAGAGTTTCTTCCAACAATAATGTGGCATAAAGAACATTCATTTAGAAAGGATAGTTGAAGTTAGTTTAAATTCCAAAAAATTAAATAAAAATTCACGTTGAATTTTAATTATTTATAATTAATAATATGGTAGTTTTAGTAGGTTACAACTATGAAGATCACCATGCAGTGAGAAAAATTATTAATATAATATCTCTGTAAAGAAGTTTTAAAAAATAATTTTTTAGCACCATATTTGTGTACACCATGAATGAAGACATTTTTTATGTAAATTCACTTCGATAAATTTCAATAAATTATATTTAAATCTCAAACGGTTTTTGTTATGCTATAAAATTATTTTTAAATTAACAAAAATTCATTTTATTGTTTTCAAAAGTAATTTGAAGTGTTTAGAGAAGCCTGAAATTCATACATTGTATATATGAAATTCCCAAAAAGTAGAATTTTTTATGACATAGTGAATATGTAATAACTATTTATAGCTACCCTAAATACATTTCTTTATGAATGGAAAAGTATTTGGAATCACACATTGAGGTTCTTAGAAGTAACTCTGATCAGATATTGAAAATATGGCTAAGTCCTCATTGCATAAAATTAATGAAATCAATGTGTAAGAGTCATATGAGGAATAATGTGATATTTAAATGTAACTTTTTTTATATTTAAGATCATCATAGATGATGAATACAATTAACCTAGTGAGTAGAGAAGAATATTTAGTATAATCCCATGATAAACTATGTATGAGTCATTCAAGTCATACATAAGAGGTATTAGATGCATTCAAGATAATATATAAGAGTCATTATTGACTTACTCTAAAATTTATCTTATTTATGAATCACATATACATACATAAGAGTAATATATTTTTATATAAATTTAATTCCTCAGTCAAAATCATGTGATCTATGGAATTTAACTAGGAGTTCTGGAAGTTGTATTTTTAGAAAGAGGGTTTAAGATTAGAATTAATCCTGATAATTTTTTTTATTCCTAAATGGCCTAAATATTATTTTTATTATTATAATTATGATTCATGACATTAGATAATTAATTTCGATAAAGAAGATTAAACTTAACATCATTAATATGTAAATCATTCCACAAAACTATCTAAGGAGAAAATCAAGCCAAAGATGGCTTTATAATTGGATATATAGTCATACTACGAGGAGAGTGCCATGGTTCAGTGAATGATGAAGAGAATATTATGGTATAAATTTGTTCCACAATATCTAATTCCATGACCATGATAAAGTAACTTTATGTATTTATGTAGCTATGAAATTTTAACTACATACAAATTTTTTTGAGATATTTATCAGAGAGAAGTGCATAATAATTATAATTATTGTGTGAATCCAAAAAAAACATAGACATAAAGATAATTAAATAATAATGACTTTGATTAGTTTCAAATTGTTTTTTAATATCTAGATTTATTGATAATTAAGGTGTGTATATTAAGGAAAAAATATCAACAAAATTTAGGGAATATATATGAGATTGAGGATAATAAAAATAGTTATTTAGTGATTCTATTATTTGATAAATTCTATGAATTCAAAGAAGAAGAGAGTGGACCAACTGTTAGATTTTTATGGATATCCTATGTATTGATGAATCATAATAAAATAGTGTTGCTGAGAATGGTTGATATATGTGTAAAAGAATAAAAGTAATAATATTGACTTGGACTTACTTATATAGATTATTATTCAGGTTGAAGTAGTGAGATACCTAGTCTATTATATTCTTATATCATGATGTTTAAATAATATATAAGTATCCCTTATTATTACTTCAAACAGGGGAAGAAAATCATATCTTTGAAATCTACTAGAGATACATAAGCTATATTTTTTATCACTTAAAATGAGGAGATCCAAATTATATATTCAGTAAAGAAAATATAGATTATTTCCATATCTTATGAATAGTAAGTTGGTGTTTGAAATTATACATGTTTGGTGTTAAGATTACAGTTCCAGGGTTATAAACTATTCTTATCTTCTTCTTAGTAATAAAATAGGAGTAGTGTGAGAGTGGGATAACAATCAATTTACACTAGGGATATGGTCCTTCACATTGGAGTACAACCTCATTAACAAACCTATATGTCCTTTGTTTTTCTTATTTTTTACTTTAGTACATGCATGAAAACCAAAGGTAATATTAAGTGAGATATCCTTTAATTGACGAAGTGTGTATATAAATAAGGGATATAGTTTTTATTTAGTAAAAATTATCTAAAATGATTTACCCCTACCTCAATGTTAGATATATCCCAAGTGATCCTAATAAGTGGAATCAAAGAACATGGTTTCAACTCTAATTTTATTCTTTATAATTAAATATTTGAAGCCTTTTTGAGTTTCCCACTTAAATGATTTATAGATAACTCCTTTGAAGAATTATATAAGTTATTTTTTAAAGAAACTATGGAAGATATATCTACCCAGACTTTAAACAACTAGGAGAAAAGAGATATAAATAAAATGTGAATAAACTTATCAAATAAAGAATATAACAGTGAATATATAAAAATTTAAGGTAATTAAAGTAGATTTCATTCTATTGTATCTACTAGGAATGTTTCTCTTGATGAAATATGTTATTTGAAGGAATATATCTTATGAAAATAGGAATTTTTTCCCTCATGTTTTGGTCCTAATTATTACAGATCTAGCATGGAAATGGAAGAACATGTGGTTGAATCCACAATTGAGAGGATGGTAACAATTTTTTCATATGTAGTTCACAATCTATAAATAAATAATAGTTTATAGAAATTTATTTGCAAAACTATCCTAAATAAGAACCAATTACAATTAGTGAAGATCATACCTCAAAATAATTTAATGGTGATTCATATATTATCCTTAGGAGAATCATATAGAGTGTTACTAAAGAAATTTCCATTTTTTATAAGGATATTTCAAATTATTTTTGTATAAGATCACCCATATTGAGAAGATTCTAATAATATTGAAAACTAACAACATAAAAAAGTAATATTGATCATAGACCTCATAGAAAAATACAATTCCAAGAGTTCTAAAAAAAAATATTTGATAAAAATGCATCGGAGTTAGAAAGGATTGGTTTGATGAAATCTTAAATAAAGATGAATCTATATGGGGGATTTAATAGATGTTATATACATTTTAATAAAATAAAAAAACCTGCATTAATGTAAATGATTCATAATTTAAAATCTAAGTAAACAAGATAAAGGAAATTGACAATGCATTACTATAAAGTAACAAAATAAATGATGATAGTATTTAGATAATTGTGATGGAATGTGAATATATATTTAATTTATTATATTATAGGTAAAAAAACCACAATATAAACAGACTTTATTGTAAATCAAATAGAAAAATATGGGAATAGTTCAAGTTGAGTCTTTACAACAAAATGAGAGAATATATACTACTATAAATAATTCAAAGGAGGATATTTGTGCTAAAATATAAATATTTATTTTCAAAAAGAACAAAATATGATCTATGATCAATCTTATTAACTAAATTTTATTCCATTTTCAAAATTATATGATCTCTTGAATTTAATTGGGAGATTTAGAAATTTTATTTATGGAATGAGAATGTAAGAAAAGAATTAATTCTAATGATATTTTTATATTCTTAAATGATCTAAACATCATGATTATTGTCATAATTATGAGTTAATCCATTCAATAAAAAAATTTCTGAAGATGATTTTGTTACATTTCATGAAAAAAAAAACCACACTATAAAACTGTCTAATGAGAAAATAAAACTCGCTGGTTATTCTCTTTGATAGGTGGTATCTCTATGAGGAGAGTCTCATGCCGCAATGAATGGTGAAGAGAATGTTTTGGGATGACATTATATTGAAATATTTTGTTACCCTTGATCTTGAAAAAAATATTACATGTCATCATGCAGTTATGATGTTTTCATTTCATATATATTTTATGAATATATTTATGATAGATGTGTCTATGATAATTCTAATTATCATATCAAGTCAAAACATAGATGGTTTAGGATGATTAAATAAGAATAACTTTTATTAGTTTTAAATGAGTATTGAATACTAATATTTACATATAATTAAAGTGCACATATTATGGAAATAATATTTATATAGTTCAATGAATATATATAATATGGTGGAGAATAAAAAATAATAATAATATGATTTTATTATTTGATATATTCAATAAATTCAAAGAATAAGGGATTTGACTTAAGATATTATTGTTCTACATATCCTATGTATTGATAATGTTAATCCCACTTTGTGTGTGTTTTATTTATTTTTAATAGTTGTTTTTATGAGATGTCATTATGAAATAAAGATGAAGTATCTTGGATGTTGAAAGGATTTGAGGATGATAAAGTATTGATTATGAATAATTATGAATTCAAATATATTGAAGAAGAGATCCCATGAATTATATCCAATTATATTAAGTGAATTAAGATTGGAAGATACATCTTGGAATTAGTATTTTAATTTTGTTGTTAAATTAAAAAATAGAGTTCTTTAATTTTTTTATTTTTTTAGATATATTTAATGTTAAAGTAAAAATAGTATTTGAAGATTTGTGGAGAACTTAATATAATTTATCTCTATAATGAATTTCTTTTATGATTGTTTTGGTAATCTTCAATGCAATCAAATATAGGTTTTGATGGATGAGGATTCACTATATAAGACATTTTTAAGAAGTATTAAAGTGTGTATAAAGGCCTAAAATTTAGATAAAAAGGATATTTTTCAGTTTGATTAATGAATGGAATTATCCAAATTCATGAAAAAGATATCCAGTACCTATAAAAATCCACATATTTGATTCTATAATATTGGAGAAATCTAGGGGACGTAATCAAATCCATGTAGATGCCATGTAACTGATTTTGTGTAGTATGTGAAACCCTAAATATATATACAAGGTCACCCAACATAAATAATTCAATCCATGTATGTGATTCACATATCCATTTTAGAAGAATGTAAGAGATTATATCCTTATATAGTTGGTTTGATCTCTAGAATCTGAAATTATGGAAGATTATCATAGACAATTTAGAGATTTCTATACTTCAGTGATATTTAAATGATAGTGATGGTTATCATGAAGATTAAATATTATTAAAATGAAGATGAAGAAGAAGATTGGAGGTGGAATTTATAGATGCAAGGTTGATTTTGATCAATGTAAGAATCATCAGCATCAAGGAAATGTAGATAAGAGGAGAAGATTTGATTCAAAAAATTCCATGTGTACAGAACATAAATGAAGATTAACATCACAAGCTGTTATATAATGATTTGGTATGTGCAATGAAAAATGAAAAAGGGGAACTCATGAATGAAAGAATACATATGAATTTAGGTCACTATATTTATAGTTAAATAGAAAAGGTAGGCTTAATTTGGGAAGAAGATTCCATGATAAAGTCTACTTACATGCAAGAAGTTTAAATGTAGATAAATTACCATGAAAATATGAGGTAGAGATTTTTGGATAGATAATGATTCCATAAATGGGTAACATAAAGGCATATTTATGAAGACTAAATATGTGTTTGTTTTCTATAAAGGGAAGAAAATGTGGATGTGAATACAGGAAGAATAAATTTATACTCTCAGATATTTTTTACCACAAAAATAAGATTTGTGGTTGTAAATATAAATTGAATAAGCATTAATATGTATATTTTTTAGATTGAATTAAAAAAGGGAGGAATATATGATTTATATATATTTAATAAAATAAAAGAAACATGAATGATACTTTCGTAATATTTAAATAGGAATATATGGAAGTTAAAAAATTAAGCTTTTGGGTACTTTAAGTTACTTAAAAAAATTTTAAATAAAAATAAGGAATGAAGAAGGTAGAATGAGATTATGAAGAACTAAATTGTTTTATTCATATGTGTGTGTGTGTGTGTGTGTTTTGTATTTAGTTCAAGGATAGTATAGTATGTGAAATTAAGATTTCAGATTATGATTCAAGAAAGGATATTTTAGTGTTAAAAATAAAAATATCAAATTTAATTGTAATATTCATACATTTAGTGGATCAAAGCCAAGAAGGGAGATCCAATGCAGGTTGATTGAGTGAACTAAAGAAAAGTAGTAGATGAAAATGTTTCATGAATATTTTTATCATAGTAAGAAGAATAGGATTTGGTCATGTTGGTTGTGAAGTTTGTAACAATAAGAAGGTGTCGTTCATTTAGGTTTCAAAAAAGGAAGAGAGGTTATAAAACTAGTTCAAGTGAAGAAAAACATTATAAGAATAATCCTTGCACTTGTATAGGAAAAGTAGTATTCTAGTCTATTTCTATGAAGAGGTATAAGGTTTTGTTTACTGATGTGTATATAAGGGAATAATACAAGGAGTTTCTAGTATCTTATTGTGCATGTAAGAGAATAGGAAGAATCCAAGGCAGCATTGTGGCAGTTAATAGAATTCTCAACTGTTGGTGGACTCAATTAGTATTATAAAGAAATTGAATAAAATGAAGACTACCTATATATTTAGTATAAGGATCCAGCATAATTTGCATGTGGACCATGCTATGACTAATCTATAGAATCATTATTATTTTATGCCCCCTTCCAAATGTGTATGGAAAAAAAACTTTGTTTCATGATTTTTTTGGGATAAACCACTATAATTGGTACCAAATTATATAGTAAAATATTTATACCAGTTATCACCATGCACATCATGGACTAGCCGTTATTATTGAAAGGTAACCCTTAAACCTCCTTTCCACTTTATATGTGTGCTGAAAAATGATGGAGAGTTAAAAGAATAATAGAATCAAGAATATAATTTTTTTTAGAGGTAAAGGCATAAAAAGATAAAATTGGAAAATAACTAACCAAACAACAATTCATCCCCCTATTATTGTTGATTATAACCCATGTGGTCCTAACAATTGGTATCAGATCCAAGGTTCACCTCTAATTAGATTCACTATTTAAATCTGTTCCCTTTTGATGATTTAGTATAACTCTTTCACCTAAAATGATTCTAATAATCATGTGGTGTGTGAAAATTCAAGCACAAACTGTCCTTTAGAAAAATTTCTATGAATACGTAGTGATGTTATATCTATAATCTCCCTTGAAATATTAGTTGATGGATTAAAATAAATTATTTATTGTATTCCTAAAGAGATATTGTGATTTATGCGTATATTTTTTGAAAGGATGTAGGAAGAAAAAACCCATCTTGAAGATGAGGTGGTGAGCATAGAGAATGATTTCAAAGTAAATGTCTTAGAATGTATAAATCTCTCCATGTGGTTTGGATCCATAGGGATAAGAAACATAGATCATGAAGTAAGTTCTTTGAAATTTAAAAACAAATGTATGAAAGAAGTTAATGAAATTGAATAGATCAACAAGACTCTTTAATATAAGATACATGCAATTGAATAAAAACTAAAAAATAGCATAGATATCAAGGATGACCATCTAGAGGTAAAATAAAAGAATAAAAAGGATCTTGACACTTTAATATAATAAAAATCAGAATACATGGAGAATAGATTGAAAAAATGAATAATGTTTTTGAAGAGTGAATTTTATTTATTGAATATCAAAATAATATTCTTAATATAAAATGTTTAGAATTTAAAATACAATTGACCAATCTAGATAATATACAAATGGGATTTCCAAAATTATAAGGAAGGAGGATTTGTTGTCACTTGATGATCTATAGGGAAATATTATTATAAAATACCTATATATTCTGATAGAAAGACTATGACATCATTTGATGATCTATCATAAGAAGATATGGTGAAAAGGGTTTCATCCATGATTATATTTGATAATTGTTCTTACTCAATATTTATGAATAGTACAATATTAAAATTCTTTTCACAAGTATGGTTGAATAAAAGTGGTGACAAGCCTACTACCATGTATTGGGTGGATAGAAGAGGTAGAATGGATGTTGGTACCTCACGTTCAACATAACTATTTATGAAAGGAGTCCAAAAATAGCTTGACCATAAATTTGGACAACAAGCATTCAAACTGAAAAGGATCAAATTTTATAGGGTATTATTGGTACTGTAATAGATTTGGGCATTATTCATTGGATTTCTAGTAGAATACTCTAAGTGAAAAATCAAAATGGAGAACATTTCAAGGGGGAAAAAGTTAGAGAATAAGAAAAAAAATAAATGAGGATGAATATTTTTACATCACATAGATTTAATCGGGCATATGGATGTTGATCCAAATATTTCATTAATATATAATTGATTTAGATACTCACAAAAAACCTCATTTTTTTACAAAAGAAGTTTTTTTAGTGGATTTTATGATTATATTTATTAAAATAGTTATTTCATTTTCATAGTATTCTGGAGGTTTTTAATTATAATTCACCTAAAGGTTTATTTTATAAAGTATTCCAAATATTTTGAAGGAGTTTGGAATCGCTATTAATAACAACACGTTTAAGATAAATGTTAGGTTTTGGGACAAAAATTTAGATAAGGAACATCGCTTTTGGAGCCTTATGTTTGAACTGAATGTTAGGTTTATAAGCCTAACTTTTTTGAAGAACCCTACATTTTAATATTTAATATTTGGTATGTTAACATAACATTTGGAATCAACCATATATTATGAACCATAATTTTTGGATTTATCATCATGTAAAGAAACCCCACCTTGAATCAGTCATCTAGGGGATTTGAATTATTGATATTTTGGTGATTTCTGCAATGATTTCATCATTGTAAATATCACATTAAAATCCATTCGAATACCATTTCAAACACTCTTTAAAAATGGATTACATGGTTCTTATTTCTTAGAGAAGTTATGATTTTCCATGGATATTTTTTTCAATTCCAAATCAAATTAGATTTTTTTAAATCATGATTTTACTATCAACATTTTTATATCTTCATGACTAGGTTTAAATTTATCTTCTTATTTATTCAAAATAAATTTTTCTTTTCGAGATCTCTATGATCCGAGGAGTCGAATATTATTGACAAAATATTTGGTTATTTGAAGTTATATAAAGTTAAATATCTTTCAAATACCATCATAATTTTATGAGAATATTTTTACTTTTGTTTCTATTGTATCTATCTATTATTCATCTTTTATAATTCATTAAAGTTATTTTTTTGGACTACACATTTTTATTACAATTTATAATATACTCTTATATATTTGTTATGCTACTGAGAACTGTGTTTTTTTATTTTTGTATTATCTAGACACTATCTATAATAACCCAGATATTTTTTAGAGGGACTATTCTATGATTTCTATCTTATATTCCACTGATTACCACTTATTTTTCTAGTTGAAAAATTAGCATTTTATTTCATTTAGCAATTTTTTCTTCAACCAAAGTTTTTTCTAGTTATTAATAAAAACCCAAGAGTAAAATCTTTTGAGAACTATTTTTTCTTGTTTGAAACCATGTAAAATATTTTAGAAGGTATCAATTATAAGTACTCATTTTTTGATGTCCCTGGATAAATGGAAATATTTTGTAAAAATCACCAAACTCATCGAGAGAGAATTGGTGAAGAGGATTGGAGGATATTTTCATCTCAAACCACTATAAAAAATATTGTGTTCTTTTATTTATTATGTTACTAAATAAAATATTTGAGAAAAATATTATTGCATCACTTTCTAAATCAGAAATTATTATTGGTTATAAATTATTTGATGGGTTTTAATAGAACACAATTTTCCCTCATCAGGTTCCTTCATGTTCATTCAAACCCAAAAATCTGTATTAGAGGAGTGTTGTTTTGAATAATCCTGTTTAGATCTATAAATCATGATATAAAGTTATATATAAAGAAAGAGTTCTATGGATAATCTCAAAGAATTTATGTCAATGATCAGGGATCTATATTTCAATGGGGAAAATTATAGATTTTTGAAAACTTATTTTGTTATCTGTTTGGATAATCATGGTATCAAATTTTATATTAAGGTTGTTAAATCATTGGAAATCACCAAAAAATATCCAAAAATGGTAAGAAATACCAAATAAGTTGAGTATGTCCCTAATTCAAGATCCATAAATGTAATAATTTTTTTTCTTATACCTAATGAATTAAACTATGTATCTTAGTTTCCTTATTCTTATTAGATGTGCCAGATAATTTTTGTTTTCTAGGAAGGAACCAATAATATCAGATGGTTGAGGTATAACACTGATAAATTAATTTTTTTTCTTTCGGAATGTATGAAGGAGAAGGTATTACTCAAATGAATAGAAGATTGACTAAAATATTTCATGGTGTTTCTTCTATGAGAACTCTAATTATTGAACCAGATCAGGCACTGAAGTTAATAATTTTTTTACCCTCTATTTATGAGGGAATATCATATATAATCAAATAATCAACTCCCAAAAAAATCTAAAGATAACGGGATTGGTTGGTACTCTAATGATCTCTAAGGATGAAATGAATATATATATATATATATCAGGAAGAAAGGATTCAAGAATACATTCAATGATTCCAAGAATATTGGTCACCTTATAAAATAATTCATATATTCTGAATGAAAATAGGCGGGGAATATAAAACCAAATTTCTCATAACTAAAAGAGAAAAGAAAAATGGAGAAGAGGGAGAAAAGTCCCCATATAAAGTCATATAATGAACACAATGTAATGAAATGGATTAAGGTTGCATAAAGTGGTTCTAAATACCCTAGTAAATATTCATTTTTTGAATTGGAATTGGAGAAACAAAATTATAAGTAAAACATGTTCTTTATAGCTTAGGAAGATGAGGTACACGCTTACTACGCTTCTACTTCTGATTCTGAAAACTTCTCAAATAATAATTTAATTGAATATTTTTCTATTATTGAATAAAAATATGATACCATATTGAAAAATTATAAATCTCTAAATAATATTAATAATGTTTCCTTAAATGAAAAAGATTCCATATTAAAATTGCACATTGAATTAAAATAATTAATAAAATTTTCTTCATGTTTCACTAATCATGGACATAAAATTAAAGAGTTGTAGGATTAATTATAATATTTAAAAATTGTTTCTATCATGTTTACTAAGGTATAATAATCTTTAAATAATATTATTATGAAAAAATTTAAAAGAAAATATAGATATGGTATTGTTATTATTTGTGAAAACCTAATGTGTATGTAAGTTATTTTTTTCCTAGTTAAAAAAATCATAGCTTGTCAAAAGTTATTTGTTTTTGTTAGTCAGAGTAGAATACTCAAGAGGGAGTGAATTCCGTCTCTATAAAAAATTTCTGTTTAAAAAGGTGTTGTTAAAAATATTCCCCCTTCATGTTATAAACAACCTAGTTAATCAAGGAAATATGGTTATAAAGGTTTGATAGTTTAAATAACTTCTTAGAAGGTTGATTATTTCTCAGAAATAATAATAGTCATTATTATTACTTTTGAAACTATTTTACTAATACAAATCAATTAATACTTCTTTCCAAGATTAACTATCAAAGTAATTTTAGTGATTTCTGAATTATATAGTTAAGCAGTAAAATAGATAAAACTAAAAATAAGCAGAATAGTAGATATACAACAAGTGGTTCAGCCTCAAGTTGAGACCTAATCCACTCCACTTGGTGATCACATTCCACCAAGAAGTTTATATCAAAAAAATTGATCCACACCATGGATCGGGTTTAAACAACATTATAGAGGACTATCTAGGTCACACAAGGACCACTTCCACAGTTCTTCGTGGGTACAAACTGTCAGGACACACAGGGACCACTTCCACACTTATCCATGGGTATACATAGTAGTAAATGAGTGTTTGAGTAAGGATATCTTGTATCCTTCAGTTTAATGCAGGAGACAGATTATGTTATTATATAAAAACACACACTTCTTGAAAGTTAATAAAAATATACACAACAGAGCAGAACGATTGGGATATGTTTAGAAGTTTTCTGAGTGTTAGTCTTTGCAGCTCTGGACTTCTGAGATGAAGTAGATTCAGAACTTAGGTCCTCATTTGGAAAATATAGTGTCGTAAGTCAGACATATCTAGCTAGTGTTCTTCGTGATGTTTGACAGTGTGAATATGTTCTTAGGATTCCATTATGCTTCATGTGTTCTTCAGCAGAATCGGGTTTCATAAGCCAATTTGTAAGAAAGTTTTCTATTATAATGCTCACGCCCACCATCTTATACTTTTGTATCATGTTTTTTCTAAAAGCTTTTTCGCCTCTTTGTTTCTGGGCTGCACAACTCTTTTTATCTTGGAGTTCATGTGTTGGAGTCGACAAGTTTCATGTATTGTGCACCTCATACCACATATTATCCGATGATATGTCTACAAAGAAAAATTAATTATGTTAGTGCATTAAAATCTTCAAATATGACCGTTAGAGATTAAATTGAAAGACGCAAAAATTTATTAGGAAATGGTGTCATGGTATGTCATGGAAACGGTGTCTCCTTCCCATGGTGTTTGGGTTGGTCATGGTTTCTCATAGTCATAGTGTCTCACGGTCAGAGTGTCTCATGTTCACTGTGTCTTATGGTCACGGTGTCTCATTCACGGTGTCTTGTTCATGGTGTCTAGGTATTACAGTGTCTTGTTCATGGTGTCGGATGGTCACGGTTTCTCGATGTCACGGTGTCTTGTTCACAGTGTTTTATGGGCACGGTGTCTAATCCTTCACAATGTCTGATTGTCACGGTGTCTGGATGTCACGGTGTCTTGAATGTTCACAGCGTCTACTTCATGGTGTCTGAATGCTCACGGTGTCTGCTTCAGGGTGTCTGAATGTTCACGATGTCTGCTTCATGGTGTCTCAAACTTAGGTAAATATCTCTATTCAGACTTAAGTAGTGATACTTATGGAAAGAATTAAAGTTAATCATTTTTCAGAGAATTCATTATAAAGGTAAATCAAGGATAGTATAAAGTAATTAAACTGAATGTAAAGAAATTAAGACTTTGAATGGATATTCTTATAACACCCCAAGTTTTTATAAAAATAGATAGAAAAGCATGGAACTATGTTTTAAGTATATATTTATAATTATCCTTTAAAGCATAACTTTTCCACTTCTGTGTTTTGAATTTCAAGAAACAATCTTCTACAATTGTGTTCAGTATGTTATTTGGAGCCTATGGAAAACAACTTGTTTTTTAGTGAATAGTATCATACCCTTATGAATATATATATGAATATTAATATGATCCTAATGAATAGATAATTGTATTATTATTTTATTTTCATAAGGCTTTAAGATAATGACATTTTGATTAATTTTTCAATGTGATATAAAAGCAATTATAGTTTTTAAATAATTAATTTTTGAATTAGGTATGATTTTATTTAAAAATTAAATTTAAAATATTTAGAAAATTATTTTCAAAAAATGGAATTGATTTTATAAAGCTACACATCGATAAATGGATAGGGTGAATTTTGGGAATTTTTCTAAAATAGTTAATTTTTCAGTGAATAGTAAAAAAAATACACTTTTTAGTTTTGCTGTGTTAATGACATCATTAATGATATAATAATGATGTCATAAATATCGTATAATTTTGTATAGTTAAATAATATGTGATGTGTCCCAAGTGTCTTATACCATGGGAAAATACCGTGGGAAGGCCCATGGTTTTGCAAATACCACTCATGAGGTGTCCCTTGGAAATTGTTAAAATATTCCATTACTTTTCCTATAAATACCAACCCATTACTTCATTAACTTAATTCCCAATTCCTCATAAATAAATATCTGGAATCCTTACCTTCCTATTATTCCCCCCAAGGATTCCTCATGCCCCCAAGTTCCCATCCTTCATGTTCTAAGAGTTACTCTACAAGGTAAGAAAATTATCAATTTCTGTATTTTTCCATTCAAGTTCTCTTTTATGTGGTATAACTTTCAAGTTTCCATACCATGTTATTATTTACTTATTATTCTTGATCTAATCTATATTATTATTCATTTATCGATGGGTTACCATTGTCCCTTCTCTTTTTAATATTTTATAAAACCATGTTGCGTAGCCATTAGGCTGCCAAATTTTTGTAAGCGAATTCTTAACCTGATTTCCATTCATTGGGTTATCCTTCTACCTCATTATTTATGTGTTATTAAAATTTATTGTGTGATGGTTTTTTATTATATTATGTTTAGTTATGTCTAATTATAGTGTATATACATATTTCATCCACTCTATTAAGACTCTCTTCAGTTGAATGATATTTGTAAGGCGCTTTTCTTTTCAAATACTCTTTTTAAATTATGTTTTACAAAATTCAAAAGAAATGTTTTTATGATATTATTCATGTTGTATGATTATGTTATATTTCTTGGTCATTGCTTATGATGAATGGTGTGACCAATATTTCCCTCCAATGCATTTGATATGTGTATGTTGGAGTTCAGTCGTATGGTTACTCCAAGTGTAACAGCGATGGTTACACAAGGGAAGGTAGTCGTGAGGGTTACAAATTATAAGGTAGCCATGAATGGTTACAAGTTTATGTAATTAATACCCCATGACACTTCTATGATTATATTTATGTTATCATGTTTTGTGTGGATCTTGTGTAAATCTCATGTTACACAAAGTAAGTATATATGGGTGACAAGCATGTCTTTTGTAAATACTTTCATACATTATGAGTATTTGTGGACTAATTTTCTCGTTCCTTCATTTCCATCCATTACTGAGCTTTTGTGCTCATCACATGTATTTAAATTATTTTCATAGGTTAATGGATGAGTAAGAGAAGGAAAGAATCCATGTTAAATTTTGATGAATTGTCAAGGAGTCATGTTTAAAATTTAATGTTTTATATTTTGAAAAAAATAGAAACGTTTTTTATGGTATCCACTCTATAATAATGTGTAATTTTATGAATGTATTGTCCTAATTCTATAAAGAACTAAACTTGAAAATATTATCGATGTAAAAGGAATTTTTTCTTTACTAAATTCAATATTATGTATGTAATATGGTCGGTTCCTTATAGTTGGTATCAGAGGATGGTTTAGATAACTTTAGGGGTTAGGGTGATGTTTATAGAATACCATAAATGATTTTCACTAAATGTTTAATTTGGAATGTTTTGGCATTTAAATATTACCATGTTGCTTCATCTAAGATATGTTTGTTCAGAATGGTTGTATGGAGAATGAACAGGGATGCTGAAGAGGTGAGGCACCGACAAAATGACATCCTTCTGGATCTAGAGCCTAGAATGGTAGGGATTGGAACCGAGAATTTTGTGACGGTAATGGCTCAGCTAACGTAGAAAATAAATGGTGGTGGCATCCATGCAAGATAACCAATAGGGGTACCACAATGGAACATGACAGTAATAGAACATTTTATAAGACAACACCCTCCTGCATTCAGTGGATCTTCTGACCCAGTATCAGCTAAAGGATGGATCAAAGCCCTTGAAAAGATATTTGATGATATGGTATGTTCATAAAATCAAAAGGTAAGTCTTTCCATTTATCATATTGAAGGGGAAGATGATCAGTGGTGGTCAATGTTAAGGAATATCAGGGGTAGATAGGATTTTAATGCCTTGGAGTGGGATGAATTTAAAAGTCTTTTCCTTGAAAAATATTTTCCTAAGGTGGTGTGACATAGAATGGAGAATAAATTACTTGAATTGAAATAGAATGAGGAAGATTTGATGGATGTGTATGAAGTGAACTTCACTTGACTGGTGAGGTATGCTCCAAATCTTATTCTGGATCTTGATAGAAAAATCAACCGATTTTACTCAGGATTGAAGCCACGGTATCGAAGGGCGTTGGCCTCCTGTGAATTCAAAAGTTATGAGAAACTTGTCTGATGTGATGAGATGTTATAGATGGAGTTTTCTAATGATCACATGCATTTTGAAACAAAGAGAAGAAGTTTTCCAGATGGAAATCAATGGGTAAGAATCAATCAAAGAAATAGGATGGTAAGAAAATCCAATTTCTAGTTTGTGAAAAGTGTGGAAAGAAGAACCCTTGAGAATGTCATAGAAAAAATGGGAAGTGTTTTAAATGTTGTAAGTTTTGAAATATTGTAACACCCCAAACTTCCACGGTATGTTTCCCTTTGAATAATGCAATGGCGTGCATTGTACGCAACTTCGAGATTCTAACACACCACAACCAATCAAACTCGCCGTTATGAGTAGTAATATCTAATTTTTGAAATTTTATAAATTTTATCTTTCGAAATGGAATTCATTTTTAGATTCATAATATCGAAATTAGCTTAGGGTGAAATTTTGGTACTTTTTGGATAACTTTCATATTTTGATGAATAGTGAAAATTACTAAGTTTTAATTAAAAACAACTTTTTTAATCAAAATAATTAATAGTGATAAATTATTAATTTAAGTGGTTTTAAAGTATATTTAGAATATATTATTACAGTTTAATACAATTTTTTTCATTGGATGTAATTTCACATTTAAACCAGTCATAAACAAGTGTCAATCTTTTAATAGTTATTATCTCTTAAAAACACGCTATTTGTTTTGACGACGGGAATTAATTTTTAAATTAATTAATGCAACTGATATGTTTTGAATTTGGTAAAATAGAAATAATTTTTTAATTCATAATATCAAATATATCTTAGGCCTAATTTTTGGTATTTTTCTAGAAAAATTTCATTTTTTGATGAATAGTGAAACCACTATGTGGTAGTTAAAAAACTGAATTTTTCATAAAACTTAATTTTACCACTTCTGTGAGTGGAATTTCGAAAATCTGAGAGACACGATGAATATCAAGGAGTAAAATTTGGTTCAATGAGATGAATATAATTTTTGGTGAATAGTAACTTTTAACTTTTATTTACCACGGTTAAAAGTATATATGGTAATTAAGGGTAAAAATGATATTAATATTACCCTAACACATGTCCTAAATCGATTGGACAAGTGTATATCGACCAAAAACAACCTTATGAATAAAATATTATCATTTAGGTCCACTTGGATTAGATTAGTACATTTATTATTATTTAATTCAAAGAAGAGTTAAAAGAGTTAAAATCAAATTTTATTTACTAAAACATTTTTAATATAGGGTTATAGATAAGATAAATTAGATTTTAAATATTCATTACAAAGATAAAAATATTTCCTACATAATGGTATTTTATTTATAATTTTTAGACATTAAATAATTTGATCTATTTATGACATAATGGGGATGCAGTAATTACCTAATTAATGAAATATTAAAATAATTGATATTATAAATATCAAAATAAATGTAATTTGAGACTTTTTATGAATTCCTATAATTTTATAGGTTATTATGACATATTAGTATTGATTATATAAATTTGTTTCGAAGTAATAATGTTTTTATGAATTTATCAAAAACAAAATTCCCAATAGTGTCAAAATTGACATAAAAGAGTTTTTAAAACAAATATTATATTATTAATTTATATTCAATTTCTAAAAATCTAAGGTTTAGCCAAGAGAATTATATCATGATAGGTGTATCATTAATGGAAAACTTAGGGGTATCTTGTATGTATATAGTAAGTTTATTAACCATATAATATAAAAATACAAAGAGACATTGTAAAATTGAAACTAATAAACTAAAAGTTAATACTTAAAGATAAGGTTAATATAATGACCCAAACCTGTCTAAATTCTATTGGTTGAGTTTTTTCTACCATTCCCCACCTTAAACTTTAAATAATCCACTTTTTATCCAATAGAAACCGAATATGAATTTATTATAAAATAATATTTTTAGCTTTTCCAAAGGTGCCCATCACCCCTCTTATAAAAGGGAACTCACCCTTCTCACTAATTCAAACATTCAAAGCCTTTTTTCTCGGCCAAACCCTGCCCAAATACTCTCTCAACTTCCCTCACTACAACCTAGATGCCTTATTTTGATCGTAAAGCCAACCTAAGGAGCCCTTTTGATCAAATAAAAAGGAATAACCCGAAGAAGATGTAATGTTTTCACCAACCTCTTTCAAGTTCCTTTCTTCTTCAACTTCTTCTTTCTTTGTTATTTCTATTCTAAAATAATAACTCCAATATCTTCTATATACTATGATGTTATTATAAATATGGTACAACCATATTCAGTATTATATCCATCCTTTGAATGGCATGTCACCATACGTGTGTATGTACGGCTTACCGTCTCCACGTCGTGGTGTAATTGTCATTCAATAAATTTTTATTTGGATGGGTATAGTAATGATGTTTAATTCATGTAAATAATAAATATAACATGATAATTATTCTATCTATATGATATAACATCCAATTATATATTATTTTAACATCAAAAGAATGATATTGTCGCTCGTGCGTACGTACGGACTACCGTCTCCACGAACGCGATGAGATTCATTCTCCATCGTATACATTCAAGTATAATTCTCATTCGATGATTAAAAATAATTTTTAAGGACTTGATATATTTCTGGATATTAATAAGATAAAACCTATCCATAACAAGCACGGCTTACATAACAAAGAATATAAAGGAAAACGAGTAAGTTAACACCTGGAATGATGATAATACTAAGATATTATTAACAAATCAATGTTAAAAGATCATATATGATATCATATTAATGTAAATGATTCTGGTAAAATTAAATAACAATTATTTAACCATTATACAGGAGGTTAACCTACCATCGACCAAGGAAAAAGTACAAAGTAAGGGGTTTCTTATCTCACTTTTAATTCCGTGAGATTTCCATTGTTCACCACTTATTTATTTCATGTGGTGTGTGTACTGAACATGATTGTGTTCATTGTGAAATATACTTTAATTTATGTATATTTACATAATCATTTTATGATCCTTCTTTCATGGTTGTATGTTTCGTAATTTTCCAAATCGATAAGGGAATTTGAAATTTCAATTTACACTCATTCAGCTTTATGCAAACTGCATTGCTTATTTTACTCCAAGATTATGTGTGGAATCACTATTCATTTGATTATGTCATAATTTACACTCCCCTTTCTATAGATATACTTTTGATACACATAATCACTCCATTGATAAATTCTCAAGTCATCGATTTGAACTTCATAAGAGTAATTTTAACTCAATCTCCATTTGTTGAGTTAAATATCAAATTCATTGGTGTTGTTTTTACAAGAATATGTGTGAATGTCCTCTGATTGATTTACACTGAATATACCATCATATTGAGTGTATTTATATTTTTCACACATAATTATGTCCTTGATTTATCCTTAATCTAAGGATATGGTCTTTATAAGAGAATTCATCTCAATTTACATTCCATTGAGACTTCTTTGTTGTTATACACCAAATCACTTTTATATGGTGTATATAATGTAATTTGACATAGTATATCATGAATCCCTTTATTCTCATGATATTATAAAGTTTTGATTACCTCAATTATTTTTATTCAAGTGTCTCTCTTTTGGTTAGAAACTCTAACTGAAATAAATTTTTAAGTGTTTTAAAGATTTATTCTTCTAAATATTTATCATTAATGTCCATGTTTAAAAAATGGTATTAAGAATTTATTTATATGGACATTAATGTTTTAAAATTTAAATTACTTTTAAAAGTTTCAAAGTGGTATGGGACACTTTGATTCAAAAATCTATTTTTAAATGGCTTCTTGACAAATAGTTTGACTTTTAAATGATTTCAAGAAAAAGGGGGATATTTCTCTCTAATAGTTTTGACGATTATTTTCATCTTTGTCAATATCCTTCATTATTCTTGATTGAGATTAATCTTATACAATAAAATCTTCCATATTGTATCTAATGAGTTATGTTTGACTGTGGATGTGCTATTTTTATACCATTCATGGTTTGTCGATTAAGTATTGACATTTTGTATGATAGTTTAATATGAATGTTTATGTCATATTTCAAACTTTTCATATGAGGAATGCATTGGACTTAGTAAGTGATGGGTGGAGCCCACTATAGCTCCTCGATTCATCTTTAGGTCTCATGAGACAAACTAGTTTCTTGGCACGAGGCCTTGAAAAAATCTTATTTGTAGTCTTGGCACGAGGCCTTCGCTACGTAGTTATGATAGTCTGGCATTATGCTTTCTGTCGTTATGAAAATGGTTATTGATATTTTCATGTGATTATTTGACTAGTAGAATATCCATGTGAATAAGTAAATGGAATTATTTCATTTTATCCTTGCCATATTATGATGAAGTTCAAGTTTTAAAAACTTTTGTTTTAGTTATACGTTGCCTTAAATTTTTATGTTTATTTATGAATGTTTCCGCTATATTTTTATCCTTACTGAGCATCCGAGCTCACCCCTTTCAATGTTTTATTTTTCCCAGGATGTGAAGAAGTATTTTATGAATGACCTTCAGTGATAGTATGAGGGTATATGAAGACAATATGTTGTTGTAGTTTTTCACTTATTGATGTAATGTAAACTTTATGAATATATCTAGTGTTTCCAAGGCTACTAAACTAATCGGTATTTCGAGACTTGATCTTTTGTGATCATGCTAATATTATGTAATAATGCACCGACTCTGGGTAACTGGGGTTGGGGCGTTACAAATATGGCCTGAGATTGCAATGGAAATGATCCAAAGACTATTCCTGATAAGCAGACTCTAAAGTGTTTTAATTGTGGTGAGATGGGTCATTATGCAAATGCCTGCCCAAGGAGAGATACAAATGATGCAAATAATCCAGGATACAAGTAGAATGTTGTAGTGAGATCCTTTGCGACTATGTCATCAAATATCATTCCATCCAATGAAGTTGTATCAGGTACTTTTTTTGTTCACTCATATTTTGCTAAAGTTTTGTTTGATACAGGGTCTACACATTTCTTCATCTCTGAGAAATTTTCTGGTAAATTGGAAATATCACCTCAACAAATGAAACTCGAACTTGTTAAAACACCAGGGATGAAATTTCATATCAAAGAGGAATTATAAGAATCTTTCTATTGTGGTATGTGGCAATACTTTACCTGCAAACCTTGTTGTTTTACCCTTAGTCGAGTTTGATGTTATTCTGGGAATTGACTGGCTTTCTAATTATCATGCTAAGATTGACTGTAGAGCTAAAGAGGTTGTTTTTTAGAAAGAGTTTTAGTTTGTATACAAGAATGAACCCATACAATTGATAAAATATCAGGAATATGGGAAAATGTTGAAAGATATAAATGAAAGTTATCTTGCTCATATTGTTGCAAACAAGGGAACTATTCAAATTAATGATGTACCAGTGGTAAATGAATATTTTGATGTTTTTTCTGATTAGTTACCTGATGTCATGCCTGATCAAGAATTCGAATTCACAATTAACTTAGTTCTTGATGCTAAGCCAATTTCAAAACCCCCATATCATATGGCTCCAATAGAACTTATTGAATTGAAATATCAGTTGCAGGATTTTCTTGACAAAGGATTCATTCATCCTAAAACATCACCATGGGGAGCTCTTATTTTGTTTCTTAAAAATAAAGATAGTTCCATGGGACTTTGCATTGATTATAAAGCTTTGAATAACATCGCTATTAAAAACAAGTATCATTTTCCTCATATCGATGACTTGTTTGATCAACTCCAAGGAGCTTAGTACTTTTCCAAGATTGACATGAGATCCAGATACCATCAGCTAAAGGTGAAGGAGGATGAAATCCCAAAAACATCCTTTCATACTGGATATGGGCATTATGAGTTTGTTGTTATTCCATTTGGATTAACTAATGCACCTTCTTTATTCATGAATCTTATGAATATATTATTTCATGAGTTCATGGATAAGTTTGTGGTTGTATTTATTTATGAAATTTTGGTATTTTCTAAAAATAAATAGGAGAATCAAAAACATCTAAGGGTTGTTTTAATAACTTTAAAAGAAAAGAAATTGTATGGAAAATTCAGAAAGTGTGATTTTTGGTTGCAAAAAATTTCTTTTCATGGGAACACTTTAAATAAGGATGGAATAACAGTTGATCCTATCAAAAAAAGTAGTTTATGAATGTCCAAGACCCACAAATGTTACAGAGATTCATAGTTTTCTTGGGTTACCAGGTTATTACCGACGGTTTGTTAAGAACTTTGTGCAGTTAACTAGGCCGATAACTAAGTTAACATGGAAAGGGTTTAAATTGGATTGGACAGAGGAATGTGATGTTTGTTTTCAGGAACTGAAGAAGAGATTGTTGAATGCTCTAGTTTTGGCCTTACATTCCCGGAATAGTGAGTTTTTCATCTACAGTGATGCATCTTTTAAGGGACTTGGTTCTGTTTTGATGTATAATGATCAGGTAATTTCCTATGCTTTGAGAAAACATAAACCTCATAAGTTAAATTATCCCACACATGATTTGGAATTGGTAGTTATGATTTTTTCTTTGAAAATATGGAGGCATCATTTATACAGAACCAAATGTCAAATATATACTGAATATAAATGTATGAAGTATATATTCACTCAAAAGAAATTAAACATGACGCAGAGAAGATGACTAGAACTGATAAAGGATTATGACTGAATGATCAATTACCATCCTGGAAAAGCAAACAAAGTGGCAGATGCTTTTAGTTAGAAACATCGTGCATCATTAACATGCTACATTTGGAACACGATCCCTTTATTAATGATTTGATGAATTTTGTCTTAGATGTTGTTGGTGAAGGTAATACCTCTGTTTTGTTTCAGGTTTTAGTGTAGTCTTCATTGTTAGACAGAATTAAGCAAGCGTAGAAAAAATACCATGAGCTACAGAAAAAGGTATAATTGGTTAAAATGGGTACGTTTCCAGAATTTAATCTTGATAAAGATTGTGTTTTAAGATTTGGTAAAAGGATGTGTGTGCCTTGTTATTCCAAGTTAAAGAATGAATTGTTTTGTGAAGCTCATAGTTCCCCATTTTCCGTTCATCCTAGAAGTAATAAGATATAAATAGACCTTCGGGAGTATTATTGGTGGGATGGAATGAAAAGAGATATTTCTAATTTTACGATGATTTGTTTGATATGTCCACAAGTTAAATTGGAGAAACAGTTACCGAAGGGGATGCTTCAACCTTTTCCAGTTCCAGAGTGGAAATGGGAGAATGTATCTATGGACATTGTGGTGGGAGTACTAAAGACTTATCGAGGTAACAATGCGATTTGGGTTCTTGTCGATTGGATAAAAAAGCCTACACATTTTCTTTCTATTCGAGATACAATGTCTTTGGATCAGATTTCTTGATTGTACCTCAAAGAGATTTCTAGGTTACATGAAGTTCCTCTTTCCATTGTATCTGACTGAGATCCCAGGTTCACTTCTAACTTTTGGAAGGGACTTCATAAGTCGTTGGGCATAGAGTTAAATTTCAGTACATCTTTTAATCCTCAATCAGATGGGCAGTCAGAACGAATGATTCAAACTTTGGAGGATATGCTTTGATATTGTTCAATGGACTATCAGGGAATTTGGGATCAACATATTTCTTTAGTGGAGTTTTCTTATAATAAAAGTTTTAATTCTAGTATTCAGATGGCGCCTTTTGAGGCCTTGTATGGGAAGCAGTGTCGGACTCCAGCTTTTTGGGATGAAGTCGGTAAAAGAAATTTGATGGGGCCATAATTAATCGAAGAAGTGGCTGAGAAAGTGGGGATGAACCATCATCACATATGGATAGCTCAGAGTTGGTAGAAAATTTATACGGATAACAGAAGGAAAGACTTCTCTTTAGAGGTTGGTGACCATGTTTTTCTTAAAATCTCTCCTTGGAAAATTGTGATGCGTTTCGTTAAGAAAGGGAAGCTAAGTCCACGGTTCATTGGTCCTTTTGAAATAATGGAAAAAGTTGGACCAGTTGCATACCGAGTATCTTTCCCTCCAAGATTGTCTCAGGTACATAATGTTTTTCATGTTTCGATGTTGAGAAATTATGTGCCAGATTTATCACATGTCTTGAGCCCATAAGCAGTTCAGTTGGAAGAGAACCTTTCTTATGAAGAAAAACCAGTTCAGATTCTTGATTGAAGGGAAAATGTATTACGGAATAAGGTAATCCACCAGGTAAATGTTTTGTGGAGAAACCACATGGTTGAAGAAGCAACATGGGAGTCTGATAATGCTATTAGGGAAAAGTACCCTTAGTTGTTTAATAAGTAAATAAAATTGCGAGGACGCAATTTCCAGAAGGTGGGGATAATGTAACACCCCAAGTTTTTCTAAAAATAAATAGAAATGCATGAAACTTTTTTTAAGTAGATATTTATAACTAGACTTTAAAACATAACTTTTCCACTTCTATTTTTTTAATTTCAAGAAACTATCATCTACAATTGTGTTTAGTATGTTATTTGGAGTCTATTGAAACCAACTTGTTTTTTTGGTGAATAGTAACATACCCTTATAAATAGTGATATGAATAGAAATATGACCCTAATGAATAGTAAATTGTATTATTATTTTATTTTCTTAAGGATTTAAGATTAATACATCTTGATTAATTTTTCAATGTGATATAAATGCAGTTATAATTTTTATATAATTAATTTTTGAATTAAGTATGATTTTATTTAAAAATTAAATTAAAAATATTTAGAAAATTATTTTCAAAAAATGGAAATTATTTTTGAAATCTATGCATTGATAAATGCATAGGGTGAACTTTGGGAATTTTTCTGAAACAGTTGATTTTTCGGTGAATAGTAAAAAATACAGTTTTTAGTTTCAGTGTGTTAATGGCATCATTAATGATATAATAATGATGTCATAAATATGATGGACTTCTGTATAGTTAAATAAGATGTGAGGTGTCCCAATTGGCTTAAACCATGGTCAAATACCATGGTCAAGCCCATGGTTTTGCAAATACCACTCATGAGGTGTCCCTTGGAAATTATTAAAATATTCCCTTACTTTTTCTATAAATACCAACCCATTCCTTCATTAAGTTCATTCCCAATTCCTCCTAAACGAAGCTCTTTCCTCCTTACCTTCCTATTATTCCTCCCATGGTTTCCTCAAGCCCCCATGGTCCCAACCATCATGTTCTAAGAGTTACTCTAAAAGTTAAGAAAATTCTCAATTTCTTTCTTTTTACATTAAAGTTCTCTTTTATGTGGTATAACATTCAATTTTCCATACCATGTTCTTATTTTCTTCATATTATTGATCTACTATATATTATGATTCATTTCTGGATGGGTGACCCTTGTTCCCTCTCTTTTTAATATTTTCTAAAACCATGTTGCGTAGCCGTTAGGCTGCCAAATTTTTGTAAGGGAATTCTTAACCTGATTTCCATTCTTTGGGTTATCCTTCTACTTCATTATTTATTTGGAATTAAAATTAATTTTGTGATTTTTTTTACTTATATTATGTTTAATTATGTCTATGTACAGTTTATATACATATTCCATCCACTCAATTAAGACTCTCTTCAATTGAATGATATTTGTAAGGGGATTTTCTTTTCAAATCATCTTTTTAAATTATGTTTTATAAAATTCAAAATAAATGTTTTTATGCTATTATTCATGTTGTATGATTATGTTATGGTTCTTGGGAATTATTTATGATGAATGTTGGGACCTATATTTCCCTCCAATTCATTGGGTATTTGTATGTTGGAGGTCAGTCGTATGGTTACTCCAAGTGTAACTACGATGGTTACACAAAGCAAGGTAGCTGTGAGGGTTTAAAATTATAAGGTATCCAATAATGGTTACAAGATTATGTAAGTAATGCCATATATACCTCTATGATTATATTTATGTTCTCATTTTTGTGTGGATATTGTGTAAATATCATGTTACAAAAAGTAAGTATATATGGGTGACAAGCATATCTTTTGTAAATGATTTCATACGTTACGAGTATTCATGGACTAATGTGCTCTTTCCTTCATTTCCATCCCTTACTGAGATTTTTTCCCATCCCAAGTTTATAAATGATTTTCACAGTTTAATGGATGTGTAAGACAATAATGTAATCCATGTTAAATGTTTAATAGTTTTCAAGGGGTCATGTTTAAGTTTTAATGTTTTATATTTTGAAAAAATTGGAAACTGTTTTTATGGTATCCACTCTATAATAATGTGTAATGTTATGAATGTATTGTCTTAATTATCTAAATATCTAAACTTGAAAAGATCCTCAATGTAAAAATAAGTTTTTCGTGACTAAATTCAAGATTATGTATGTAATAAGGTCGAGTCCTTATACATCTTAAAGCATGAGAATAATTAAAAATAATACACAAGATTTGATATAATTTACTGGATTTAATGAGGTTGGATAGGATTTGTGATCATTAAAACATGAATAGTATATGAGGAGTCCAACAATCTCCCACTTTTTTATGATCAGAAATCATGTAGATTTAAAATGTATATTTGATTCAACTATAGATATATAGATAAAGGTATAACAAATAGTGATTTCTCCACCTTTTGGGATTATAAAAAAAGATGGAATAAGAGAAGTCATTAAAAGTGCACATTTCATTAAAGAAAATTTAGATCCAATACAATCAGAAAAGAGAAAAACAAAACCAACATAATTCTTATCAAAAAGGAGTAATCACTGTTCTTCTTTAGAAGCTAGCCTTCTCTTTTCCTTTAGCAGTAGTAGCAGAAGAGGAAGCCATAGGAGGAGAGGTCGAGGTTGAAGAAGGGGGTGAGGTGGTTGATATAGAAGGTAAAGAAAGGCCTTAAAAATATAGGGATCCAGAGTAGGAGTAGTAGAAGACTGAGGTAGTTATTGATCAAGGATCACAGGCCTAATCTGACTCAGTTCGTGACTAACAGACATGGAAGTGGAGTCGAGTGAATAGGTGAAGGTAGGCAATCCAGGTCTTAGAGGTGCAGCCACAGGAGCAACAATGGTTGTACTCTGTACATGAAGGTAGGGCCTCAGAAGCATAATGAAATCCACAATGATCTCCCCACTATACTGCATGGATTTCTCAAAATCATTCTTGTTTTCCATAAACATGTCCAGTAACTGAGTAAACTATGTGAGCTTTTGGACTTCGGTCTTGAAAGCTTGAGTAACTGGAGGAATCTGATGATTTCCCAAAAAACACTTGAAGTGATTATTCATGTCAGTCTAGGAGAAGATTCTGTTGAAGTAGAAATCCACTTTCTTATAAATCTCTTACTGTTCATAATTAGAAATTTTAAAATGGATCTGGACCAGGTAAAGATCTTTTTCACTGTTCTTGATGACTGTAGAGAGAGAATCTTTATTAAATCCACTAAGCACAGTCTGAATCTCTTCTTTGATTACTGTTCTGAGCAGATCACTATCTAAAGAGGGTTGAGAGGATTGACCAGATGCTTTAGAAGCATTGACAGTGGTGGTGAGATATTTTAGTTAATTCGTCACTTTTTGAAGACACCTCGTATACTCATCAGTGAGTTTGTTAAGATTTACAACAAGCTCTCTCATCTCCTTCAAAATATATTTGTTCCTTTCTATTACCTTTTCAACTAACTAAGCTAAAAGTGGACGAATCTCAAAGAAAAAATTTTGCGGGGTTTGAGGAACAGCATGTTCTACAGGATGAGAAATAAGCTCTGATCTTGAATGCATCTCTTTCTGAATGTCTTCAATCATAACTCTTAGGATCATTACTTCATCACTAAGAAGTTTGTTCTCAACTCTTACTTCTTGAATCTCATGAAGCATTTTGTGTCTTATTTTCCAGATAACATTCTCCAACAATAAAGAGGCATCTTTCTCTCTTAGATAAGTCATAAGAGTAGGTTGGGAATTTATAACTTTTTAAACACCAGAAGAAAGGGTAGAACCAAATTCTTTTAGATCATACTTTCTCACAAAGGATGGTTGTTCTGATGAAGGTTCAGAGACAGGGATTGATCCGGTTTTAGGTTCCTTTGCAGGAGTGATATTAGAGACCGATTTCAACTGGAACAAAGAGGAAAGGTCAAGGACTTTTTCTAAGACTTGCTGAGAGTCATCCACATCATAGAAACTGGGGAACATATATCGAGTGCTTACAGGGATCAGATCAACTATATTTCGTACTTTGATAGATTCCATATTTGGGGGTTTCTCCCCCTAAACAGTTTCATCCTTCTCGGGACTAAGAGGCTTAGGGTCTTAATCTAATTCCTCAAACTCATCTTGTAGTTCTTCTCTCATTTCCTATCTAGCCAACTGAAAATCTAGCTCCATCCTTTCCTCAGTTGAAGGAATTATTTTAGGAACAGATTATTCCACTGGGAGTTCCTCAAGGTTAGCTCCTTGCATAGCAGGTATCTCTTCCACTATAGGTTCTTCCATGGAATTCTTTTCAGTTTCTTTGGAAACAGATTCTATTTCAATTTCTTGTTGATCTTCCAGAGTAACAAATTCTATAGGAGTAGGGACCTCTTCTTCAAGAAATTCATGAGGAACAGAAGTATTGTCTTCCTCAATAGAAATAGTTTCCTTGGGAGGCACAACAACCTCTTCTTCTTCTTTAGAAGAGTATTAAACAACCTCATCTGGTTCCAAACTAGGATCAAAAATGTCTCTTGGTCTTGAGGGATGTTCCAATGGATTGAATTTTTCATAAAACCTGTCATTTTCTTCTAACTATTCCTTTTTCCAAGGGTTCCAATTTATCTTCATCCTCTTGATAGTGATTTTTGAAAGGCAGTACTCACAATCCTTTATAACTTCCTCATTAGATCTAACCATACCTTTCCCAAAAAGTACGGCTGAGATAAGCCGAGTGTAAAATAGGGAGGTTTACTTGGATGTGGCTTTGATCAGTTCACACATGTGGTGAATGATATACTTGCAAAGGTTAATATTATTCCCATTTTTTATAAGATGGATCAGAAACACATCCTGATATTTCATAATAGCAAAATCACCATTTCTGGGGATAAACAGATTCTAAATAAACATGAATAGAAGCCTTGATTCTCCATATAGTTCAGCAGCAATGGCTCTCTTCTTGGTAGCATTTTTAGTTAAGGCTTTCAAAGTATCCTCCAGATTAAATAATTCGGTTGAAGGTGGAGGTCCTCTCTGATAATACTCACATATGCCATCATGAGGTGTTATAAGGCATGTATCCCAAAACCTCGAAGATAATGATCATTTTTTCTCATTGATCCAGCTTCTCAAAACATATCTATCTTCAGACTCAAAGGTGAACTAAAGATATTGATAAAACTGAGCAACTAACTTAGGATGGATATGTCTATCTTCCATCGAAAATTACTCTATCCAGCCTTTCTCTTTTAAAACTTTCAGAGCCAGAGACTTACATGATAGTAGCCATTTGGGGAAACCTATTTCTCAGTTACGACAAGTCAGTTTACCAGATTTGGGTTTAGAGGAACTTTGGGTGCTAGCTTGGGTCCAATTTTCTTCTTCTTTGCGCTACATTTCTCAGGAGTCTACGATGAAGGGATTTCCATCCTAGGCATCCACCAAAGGTTTGATAGAGAGATAGAAGGGTTGTATGTTTGAATAATTATTCTAAATGAGTGAATTGAAGAATGCCCGAGTAATGAATTGAGTGATACTTTCTTTATTTTATCATTTAGGAATACAAAACCTTGAAAAAGTAAAAACTTGGGAAAACAAAAAATGTGAAATGAATAATTACCACGATACAGTTTTTAATTCATAACTAAATATTATATAAAAGCTTTACGGTGATACATATCGGGTCTTTATGGTGAGACAGAGAATGAATTTTATGGTGGGATAGTAATACGGTGAGATAGTAACTGGGCGTTACGGAGAGAGAGTAATACGGTGAGATGGTAATTAAGTGTTATGTTGAGACAGTAACTAAAAGACAGTAGTCAGGAAGAACTAACTGTGAGACCATAATCATGAAAGAAAAAGATATTCACTTAATATTTAAAATGCCTAATTCATGTATGATGTAGTCTATTCTTTCAAAATTTAATGATTTTGTAAATATATCAACAAGCTGATACTCAGTACCAATGAATTCCAAAGTGATATCACCTTTTTTATAATGATCTCTAAAAAAGTGACATCTTACATCAATATGATTTGTCCTAGAATGTCAAACATGATTTTTTGAGATGTTAATAGCACTTGTGTTGTCGCAGTTTATAGGTACATGGCTGAATTGATATCCATAATCTAGTAATGTGTGTTACATCCACAAAATTTGCGGACAACAACTGCCAGCAACTATGTATTCAGATTCTACAGTAGATAATGCAACAAAATTGTGTTTCTTACTACACCAAGATACTAGTGGCTTGCCTAAAAAGTGACATGTTTCAAAAGTGCTTTTCCTATCTAACTTAAATCCACCCAAGTCAGCATCAGAATAACTAACTAATTCAAATGACTGTCCTCTAGGATAGAACAGTCCTAGATTGGGTGTATGCTTGAGGTATTTGAAAATTCTCTTTACAGCATTTAAATAAGATTCCTTGGAATTTCCTTGAAAACGTGCACACATACACACAGTAAACATAATGTCAGGCCGACTAGCAGTTAAGTAGAGTAAACATCCAATCACTCCTCTATAAGTGGTTGGATCAACAGTTTTTCCATCTTCATCAAGATCCAACTTACATGTGGTACTCATGGTAGTTTTACTAATTTTAGTGCTATCCAATCCAAAATGTTTTAGAAGATCTCTAGTATATTTACTTTGAGTTAAAATAATACCATCATTATTTGAAATGATTTGAAATCTATGAAATAATTTTACTTCAACCATTATACTCATTTCAAATTCATTTTTGATCATTTTAGAAAAATCAAAACATGCAGAATTTCTTGAGGATCCAATGGTAATGTCATATATCTAGATTTGAACAACTAAAACATCATTATAAATTCATTTTATAAAAAGGGTAGGATCAACTATTCCTTTTGTAAAACCTTTGTAAATAAGAAAAGTACTCAGCCTATCATACTAGGCTCTTGGAGTTTGTTTTAAACCATATAAAGCTTTTGATAATTTAAAAATATGATTTGTAAAATGGGGGTATATAAAACCAAGGGGTTGTTCAACAAAAACATCCTCAGCTATATACCCATTTAAGAATTCACTTTTAACATCCATTTGATATAGTTTGAAATTCAGATGTGCATCATACGCAAGTAGGATTCGTATGGATTCAAGTCTAGCTACTGGTGCAAAGGCCTCCTCATAGTCAATTCCTTGTTCATGACTATAGCCTTGAGCAACCAATCTATCCTAGTTTCTAACTATGTTACCATCCTCATCTACCTTATTTCTAAACAACCATTTAGTGCCTATGGTGAATGTGTCCTTAGTTCTTTCAACAAGTTTTCAAACTTTGTTCCTTTCAAGCTAATTAAGTTCTTCATGCATATCCATCACCCAAAATTCATCATTGATAGCATCATTAATGTTTTTAGGTTCATGTTGGGACAAGAAGCCTTAATATTCAACCTGATTTCTTTGAGAAGGTCAAGTTTGAGTTCTTTTTTCTAGGTATCCTATAATAAAAACTAAGGGATGGTTCTTAAGAGTTATAACAACTCTATTAAATGAGGGACTAGTGATTTTAGGTTCATCAGTAGGTTCAGGTTCTAAGGAGTTTTCAGAACTGGATGTTTTGACTGATTCTTTCATAGACTGGTTTGAGGATTTTGGATTAATGTTCAGATTCAATAGATTATCCTCCAGGTTCTCTAGAATGGTTTTAGTCTCATGTGGATCTGTTTCATCAAATTTGACATGGAAAGATTATCCCACACATTTAGTTATTTTATTGAACACTCTATAGGCTTTACTAGACATGAAATATCCCCAAAAGATACCTTCATCAATTTTGGATGCAAATTTGTCGAGATTGTCCTTAGTATTAAGAATCTAGACTTTACAGCCAAAAACTTTGAAGTAGCTAACTTTGGGTTTTCTATTGTTCCATAACTCATAAGGAATCCTTTTAAGAATAGGTCTGATCAACACTCTATTGATTATGTAGCATGTTGTATTGACATCTTCAGCCCAAAAATAAATAGGTTGGTCATACTCACTAAGCATTATTCTAGAAGTCTCTTGCAAGGTTCTATTTCTTCTTTCTACAACTCCATTTTGTTGAGGTGTTCTAGGGGAAGAGAAATTGTGATTATAACCATTTTGTGAGAAAAATAATTCAAACTCTTGATTTACAAACTCATGGCCATTATCACTTCTTAAGGATTTAATTCTAAGTCCACTAATATTTTCTACACACTTGGCATATTTAGTAAAATAAGATTCGGCTTCACTCTTGTGATCCATAAATAAGGTCCATGTATATCTAGGAAAGTCATCTACAAGAACATAAACATAGTGCTTCCCATTTAAACTAGAGTGTCTAGATGGTCCAAATAAATCCATCTGAACCAGTTCGAGAGGTTGAGAAGTTGACACTTCTTTATTTTGTTTGAAAGAAAATTTGTGTTGTTTTCCCTTTTGACAGGGATTACATACTTTTTCATTTAGAAACTCAAGTTTGGGTAAGTATTTAACTAGGATTTTTCTAGTTAGCTTTTTAAGGGAGTGAACATTACAATGTCCTAGTCTCCTATGCTAGAGACAAGACTCTTTATGAAATACACTTAAGCATGAATCATTTTGAGAATCTAAGGAATCTATGTTAAGAGAGTAGACATTTTCATTTCTTAATGCACAAAATACTAATTTTTCTTTAGAATTAAAGACATTGAAAGCATCATCTTCAAATATAACATGAAATACATCATCACATAACTATGAGATACTAATAAGATTGTATTTTAATCCATCAACCAACTGTACTTTAGAAATCAATAATGAATTAGAGTTACCAATTTTGTTGAGGCCAATAACCTTTCCTTTGGAATTGTCACTAAATGTGACATGTACTCCATATATTTTGATTAGGTTCTTGAAGCATGAGTAGTATCTTTTCATGTGTCTTGAACATCCACTATCCAAGTACCATAAACTTTTACAGGAACTCTTTAAGCATCTTTCCTGTGAAATGATCAGGAAAAAACAGATTTTGGTACCCATACTTGTTTGGGTCTAGCAATATTAGTAATAAGTGATTTAGGAACCCATATTCGCCTCATAGGTTTCCTATAAGCATTAAGTCAAGTATTTGAAAGATAAAATCTATTTGGTCTGGAAAAACTTTAAATAGTAGACAGTGTATCATAACTTGAATTAGATGATTTGTGTCAATAATTGGGAGTAAAACTATATGTCCTAGATCTTGAAACAAAATTTATTCTACCAAGATTTCTTTTGTCAGGTTGATAATCTATGACAGTATTGTATTTAGGGGCAATTTGTTTTCTTGTTATTTGGGTAAGGGTATTTTTCCCATTGGTAAACTTTTCTAGGTTATTCTTTAATTTCTCATTAGTCATTTTTAATTCATTGTCCTCTTTGAGCAGTTGGGAATTTTTCTCCTTTTCAGTTGTGAGTTTAGATTTAATAGTCACGGTAAGAGCATGTTTTTTCTTAAATGGTTTATATTTTCCTTTTAGTTTCTTGCATGCTTCTTCAAGCATGTTACAGTATTCAAACATTTCTTCATTAGTCATGTTCTCAGAGTCACTCTCATTTTTAGAATAGTATGAATCATGTATAGATGATTCCAGTGTTACCTCAGATGTGTTTTTTATAAAACACATATTGTCTTTGTTATCCTGTTCATCATGTGATGTTTCTAATTCACTTGAACTGTCTTCAAAGGCACTCCTGGTTTCTTTCATTGCATTTTTATACTTCCTATCATTTTCCTCATATCACTTTTTTTTCTTGAGCTTTAAACAGTTTGCCTTGATATGTCCTTTTACCTTACATTCATAGCATAAAATTTCATCATCCTTGTCACTTCTTTTCCAATCCTTCTTCCAATTTCCTTTTTAGTCATATTTTCCCTTGATGTTGGGCTTTCAAAAAAAGTTTTTATTCTTGTAAAATCTTTTAAATATTCTGGATAGTTGATCTATATCCTCATCACTATCAGGTGATGATTTTTCAAGGCTAGAACTTTATATAGAAGCTTCCAATTTCCCTTTGTCTTTTTGTTTAAAGGTGGTGGTCTTTAATGAAACATATTTCTTTTTTGGTTCATCCTCCTCCTCCTTGTTGACTTTCAACTCTTCTTCATACATAATCAGTTTTCCTATGAGTTCTTTTACAGGTAGCTTGCTGATGTTTTATGATTATCTAATAGAGACAGAGGTTCCCCTCTATCTATCAGGCAGACATCTGAGAATTCTCATAATCTGTTCCTTGATAGTGACTTCTCTTCCAAGAGAGATCATTTTGTTGACAATCCTATTAAACCTAAGATACATATCAGCAATAGGATCATTAGGTTTCATTTTAAAATTATCATATTTTATAGTATAAGTATTGAGTCTCATTTCTTTTACACTATATTTTCCTTTATGTGAGACAGACAGGGTATCCCAAATCTCATGGATAATTTTACAATCCGAAATTCTATTGAATTTCTCATCTCCTAAAGAGAAACATAAAGCATTCATATCTCTACAATTGTTATTGTATGTAGTTTGGTAGGTTCATCCCATGTGATTAAATTAGTAGCAAGAATCTTATATTCATCTATAATGGAATACCAAATCACAAAACTCATACTCTCTAAATTCATTTTCATTTTAATTTTCCATTGAGTATAGTTGGTTCCATTAAAGAATGGTGTTCTATTGGTTGAATCACCTTCTAATATATTATCCATAATAACCAAATAGGTTTAAAAATATAGAAATTTATAATTGATAGAAATTTAAATATCTTTAAAGTACAACTACAATCACAGTTGAATATGATTAAACAGATTCCTAATAAACAGACTCTGATACCAAATGTTGGTCGGAGTAGAATACTCAAGAGGGGGTGAATTGAGTATCTATAAAAAATTTCTGTTTAAAAAGGTGTTCTAAAAATTATTTCGCCTTCAAGTTAAATACTTCCAAGTTAATCAAAGTAATACGGTTATAAATGTTTGACTGTTTAAATAACTTATTAGAAGATTGATTATTTCTAAGTAATATTAATAGTTATTAATATTACTTTTGAAACTATTTTACTAAGATAAAGAAATTATAACTTCTTTCCAAGATTAACTATCAAAGTAAGTTTAGTGATTTCTGAATTATATAGTTAAGCAGTAAAACAGAGAAAACTAAAAATAAACAGCACAATAGATATACAACAAGTTTTTCAGTCTCAAGATGAGACCTAATCCACTCTACTAGGTGATAACCTTCCACCAAGCAGTTTATATAATTAAACTTGATCCACACCCTGGATCGGGGTTAAACAATAGTACATAGGACTTTCCAGGTTTCACAAGGGCCTATTCCACAGTTCTTCATGGTTACAAACTGCTAGGCCACATAGGGACCTCTTCTACACTTATCTGTGGGTATACACAAGAGTAAATGAGTGTTTGAGTAAGGATATCTTGTATACTTCAGATTAATGTAGGAGACAGAGTGTGTTATTATACAGAAACACACACTGCTCGAATGTTAATAAAAAGATACACAATAGATCATAACGATTAAGATATGTTTAGAAGTGCTCTGAGTGTTATTATTTATAACTCTAGACTTCTGAGATGAAGTAGATGCAGAACGCGGGTCCTTGTCTAGAAAACAGAGTGTTGTAAGTCAGACAGATCCAGCTTGTGTTCTTCGTGATGTTTGACAGTGTAAAGATGTTCTCGGGATTCCAGTATGCTTCATGTTTTCTTCAAAAGAATCTGGTTGTATTATCCAATTTGTAAGAAATTATTCTATTTTAATTCTCACTCCCACCAACTTGTTCTTTTTTATCATGTTTTTTCTACAAGCTTTTCCACCTCTTAGTTTTTGGGCCGCACAACTCTTTTTATCTTGGAGTGCATGTGTTGGTGCCGACAAGTTACATATATTGTGCACCTCATACCTCGTTTTTTCTGATGATTTGTCTACAATGAAACATTAATTATGTTAGTGCATTAAAATCTACCAATATGACCGTTAGAGATTATATTTAAAGACGACAAAATATATTAGCAAACATTATCACAGTATGTCATGGAAATAGTGTATCCTTCACATGGTGTCTGGGTTGGTCACGATGTCTCATAGTCACAGTGTCTCGTGGTCACGGTGTCTCATGGTCATAGTGTCTTATGGTCACGGTGTCTCATTCACGGTGTCTTGTTCACGGTGTTTAGATTTTACGGTGTCTTGTTCATGGTGTCTGATGGTCACGGTGGCTGGATGTCACGGTGTCTTATTCACGGTGTCTGATGGTCATAGTGTCTGACCCTTCACAGTGTCTGATTGCCATGGTGTCTTGATGTCATGGTGTTTTGAATGTTCACAGTGTCAGAATTTTCACGGTGTCTAATTGTTCACAACATCTCAGACTTAAGCAAATATCTGTATTTAGACATAAGCAGTGATACTTATGGAAAGAATTAAACTTAATCATTTGTTAGAGAAATCATTATAAAGTAAAATCAAGGATATTATAAAGTAATTAAATTTAATGTAGAGAAATTAAGATCTAGAATGTATCTTCTCAAATCATGAGAATACTTAAACAATAATACAAATGATTTGATATAATTTATAGGAATTACCCTGGTTGAATAAGATTTGTGATCATTAAAACATGATTAGTACATTAGGAGTCCAACAATTTTATTGTGTAAATATAATAAATTATGATAATAACTATTTTGTGAAAAAATTATCAAATTAGTGGTGTTATAGGAGATAATTTTTCTAAATATTTATCTAAGTTTGATTCTCACAAGGTTAAACAGATCTGGTTTCCCAAATCTTTACTCACTTACATTGTAGGACCCATGAGAATTTGGGTACCAAAACATCTTTTTGTTTTGATATTTTTTAGGTGAAAAGTAATAGGGACTAAAATAAAATATTTTATATGGACAGTGGATATTCAATGACCATGAGTAGATACATTTCTAATTTCCATGCACTGTCAATAGTGTATGGTGTATTGGTTACATTTGGTGATATTTATGAAGTAAATATTACTATATTTGAATCAGTTGGATATCCAAAATCCATATTGATCAACTAAGTTATATATATATAATGGTTAAATAACAATCTAATAAGTATCTCTCATCCTTGTGATGATGAATTTTCTATTGATTTTTCAAATAATGTTTATTCTTTCATTAAATATATACTATTTAAGTTTTAAGAAACTAAAACTCAAAACATTTATACTTTAGAACTTAGTTCATTATGTGAACAGAAAGTAAACTATTTTAGTGATAAAATAAGTTAATCCTAGATATGGTATAAGAGAATTGTTTATTATAATATATTTAGTCGATCTATATTACCTAAGATTTATTTAGTTTCAAATTTTTCTATTCATAAGTTTTATTAGAATGAACTTTATGATGCTTTCCAAATATGTAAGTATCATAATTAATCTTCCTAGTCAATTAAAAAGGTATCTACATCTAATCATTTTGAACTCATCTACATAGACTTTTTTAGACCCTCTAGAGTAGTAATCTTAGCCAGCATATTCTTTGTATTTTTTAGTTGATGTTTTTACAGGTTTACATGGGTTTACTTATTGAATTTTAAAAGTGAAACTTTTTTGGTTTTTGTGAGTTTTTGTAAGTTTGTTCAAAATAAAAAAAATTCAAAATAATTTCATTGATAAGTGATCATGGAGGAGAATTAGAGAATTAATAATTTAATTCATTTTTATCAAACTTGGTATTAAACATATTTTTTCTACTCTAGGAACACCTCAAAAAATGAAATTATAGAAAGAAAAAATAGAAATATTTAATAAATGGAAAGAACTATGTCTAATAAATATATTTTACCTACATATTGTTAATCATAATATGTTAATATATCTTACCATATCATTAATAGAGTTTTAATTAGATTTTTCTTAAAAAGATCCCTTATAAGTTATGGAATAATAGAAAACCTAAAGTTGGATACTTAAATGTTTTTAAATGTAAGGTACATATCTTGAATACTAAGGAAAACCTTTTAAGTTTGATAAAAAACGTTGATAAAGGAATATTATTTAGTTATTCTTCTATTTCAAAATCTAATATATTGTTTTATAAAATTAAAGGATGCTTAAATAATATATTCTTGTTAAATTTTATGAAAGTGCTCTATTTCATCATAATATAATTCAAACAGATGAATGTTTATATTCTTTAAATAGATTGATGTTTGATTATTTTAATGATAAGGTTTAAAGTAAATTAAAATATGATCAGAATCAATACAGTATTAAAGAACATGAAACTATGTAAACTAAAATTGATTTACCTATAAATCCTAGATCCTTGAAGGAAACAATCCATTAAAAACTGTTATAAGAGACCTAAATGAAGGATTTTTTACTAGGATAAATGTACGAAACCTATAAGATTTCTCTTCCTTCATAACCAAATTTGAACCTAATATTGTTGAAAAGCCTTGAATGATGAGAGATTGATGTTAGTAATTCAGGAAGAGATAAAAAAATTAAGAGGAATGAAGTTTGGGAATTATTTAATAGTCCCTCAAACCATCTAATGAAAGGAACTAAATGGATCCTTAGGAATAAGCAGTATAGTCTAGATATAACTTCTAGGAATAAAGATAGTTTACTTTTAAAGTTTTATTACCAAGAGGAAGGAATAAAATATGAGGAATCTTCTACCTCAAAATATAGACTTAAACCAATTAGGATTTTTTAGCTTGTTCATATTATAAGAAGTTTAAATCATATTAGATGCATATTAAATATTCTTCTTTAAATGTTTATTTAGTTGAAGAATTTTATGTTTAACAACCTCCAGGATTTGAAAACACTCATCTACCAAAATTTGTTTTTAAACCTTCAAATTCTCTTTATGTTCTTAAACAAGCACCAATGTATTGGTATAAAAGATTGATTTAATTTTTTTTAAAGAGTTTTTTTTTCAGTATGATTAATTGATCCTACTATCTTTATGAAAAAAATTTGGTTTTGGTATTTTATTCGTTAAAATTATACAGATAATCTTATTTTTAGTTCAAGTAACAAAAATTTATGAGATTATTTTATAAAACTTGTACCAAATAATTTCAAATGATTATGATGAGAGAATTGAATTTATTTCTTTTATTTAAAAATTATCAAAAAAATATGGAAAATTTTTAAATAAACGTAAAAATATTATTTATTTTTAAAAAAAGTTGTGTTTTTGATATTCTAATCCATATATAAATCCAATTTATACTAATGTAAAACGTGATTTGGATAAATCTGGAAAACTAGTGGACAAAAAGTTATATAGAGGTATGATAGGTAGTTTGTTATATCTTACTACTAGTAAACCAGACATCATATTTTTCATTTTCCTTAGTGAAATATTTCAATAAAACATGAAAAAAAAACCTATTTAAATACTTTTAAAATAATATTTAGGTATTTAAAAGGAAAAAAATTTCTTTCCCTTATTTATTCAAACAAAAATGGCATTGATTTTATTCCATACTAACATACTAAATTTGTATGTTATTGAGTAGAAAAGAAAATAACTTATGGTAATTATCACTTTTTATAAAATTACATGATTTTATGGTCTTCTAAGAAGCAACACTCAGTTTCATTATTAACCACAGAAGAAGAATACATATCTACTGGTAGTTTTTGTGGATAGGTGTTGTGGATAAAACATAGACTTTTGGACTTTAGACTTAGTTTAGACCATGTTCTTATTTTTTGTGATAACTCTAATGCTATTAATATTTCAAAAAATCTATTGATTCATTATAGGACTATAAATATTAATATGAGGCATCATTTTTAAAGGGATCATGTCTAGAATGTGTACATTTCAATAGAATTTGTTAATAATAAGTATCAACTTACTGATATTTTTATAGAACCACTTATAATTTCTAGTTTTTATTTTTTTAATGGGGATTAGTTTTATTTAATTTTAAGTTAATATTTTAATTTTCTTGATTATCTGTATTTATTTTATTAATTTTTTAATTTAAGTATTTGTCTCCAAAATTTTATTTTTTATTTTCTATTTGTTTTTTGAATTTGTGAGATTAAAATTTATTTTGTGTGTTTTATTTTTTTGACTTTTTTTTTCATTTTTTGAAACATAAATGATTATATTATAAAAATGTCTTGAGAAACCGAATGTTTACCTAAAACCATCAGATTTAACCCTTATCTCTCCTACCCTTCAACAAGTTCCCTTTTAATTTTTTGAACAATAAATCTCTCAAACCCTGTTTTTTACCCTAAACCTTCTAATTCTTATGATTGAGAAGACAAAGAGGAACTATGAGGTTGGTCCTAGTGGTACAAAGAGGCAGTGGCCTTCTAGTTTTGAGTAGAAAATGCTATAAGGAAATGGTGTGGACTTTGAGTGTATTTTTCATAATAATTTGATGTTGACATAGGATTTAAGTTTTTAATTATTTGAATACATTTTGTATGTTGATAATTTCAATTACATCTATAAAATATAGGTAAAATAATTTTATGAGAATTATCTATATAGTTTTGGTGGTTATAAAGATATTTTTTCCTCTAATTTGAATAGCAAAGAGTATTAAATTTTGATTGTAGCTATGTATTATATATTTAAGTTACCTCATAAAGGGAAGTTTATTTTTAGTCAGATATTAATTACATATATTGTTCAAAAATCTATAGACAATATTTCTTTCCTATTTAGAACCTCTCAAGTTAATTAGATGTTAGGGAAATATCTGGAGGCTGACCATATAACAACCATGTTCTTTATTACACATTAAATCAATACTTATTACATAACAGTACACATAATACAACCAAAATATTGATAATTCTAGTGTAACTGGGAATTAGGTATATAGAATAAAATCTTGAACATGGGATATAACAACATTATTGAAAACTTCCTTTATATGCTTCTTAAATTTCATAGCTTTTAAAACTGCACAGGATAAACTAGAGAAAACATAAGAAAGTGGTGAGCTATAAATCCTAGTAAGGGAAAAATCATGGAATAAAGTGGTACATGTTAGACCATAGGCACATAAATGGGGAATAAAAGGAGTATGAATTATAAACATGAACAATGAGACATGATATAGCATGATAATAGTAACATCGGAAATGGGGAAACAACTTAAAACACTACATCATAAACATAGGTCAAGGATAAACCATCAAGAATTCATCATGTAAAAAGTACCATAATGGAATCGGGTTCATTACCTATCCCAACATTAAGTCTCATGAGACTAAGCATTACCCAATTCATTGGAGAGCTATATAATTCTGGGCTCACCCATCATAATCATTTCATTATCATGCTTAAATGTGGCACCTAGACAATACAATATGGATTCATTCATCAACATAATTTCTTCCATGATCAAGGAGTGTGGAATAAATATATGTAATTACCGAATCAAAAAGTATATGTACAAAAATTTGGATGCCCTTAATATTAAAATAGTATGTTATTCACCACATAATTGTTTTTTCATGTAAAATCACGGTGAAATTTCAACAGTATAATAGCATCACTTAATGATTCATAAAAATAGGATGATGAAATATAAGGGGGTATCTCATCAAATATAAATCAAATGGTAAGTGATAGTTATATGTAAAAACATATCATAACATTATAAATTTTAAATATAAGACATAAGTTAATGAAGAAACTTGAATAAATAAAAGAATCCTAACAATATTTTGACATGGTAACGAGTGTACATAATGGATCACGGGAGGCTTAATGAGGGATAAAGAGAGATATAATCATTTATAAATTAAATTTCAATTAATGTTAATATTGAAGAACATATCCCAACATAATAAAATGGTATTTAAGATACATAATTTAAAATAAGTTCTTTAATGGAAATAATAATTGAGAAATCCCTTACTTGAGTGTGTGACTCTAAAATCTTGGGAAGAGCTTCTTAAGAGATTTATAGAACCTTGGTAGGACTCTTTAGAGAAGAGGAAAGATTATGTACCTACTTCAAATATTTTGAGTGAAGATAAATGGGATCTTGGGTGGGATTATATAGGAAAATAGAGGGATTTCTTTATTATTTAGGTTTTGGAGTCTACATAATAAAATAACCAACACTACAAACCAACCCATGGTTTTTCCCATGGTTTCTGCCAAATGGTAGTAGTTCTCATTAATTTATAAGTCCATGGCCCAAAATAAATAAAATAATAACCTTCCTTATGTGGAGGTGATTTATACTCTTAAATAAATGGTTTTATAACATTAAAATATATTAATGGTTTTTGAGGATTAATAAAGGCATTATAAATTTAATCAAATAAAAATAAAATCACATTATTTTAAAGATATAATATATATTTGGTCATGGATAAATTTTATAGTATTTATTACATCACTTTTGGGTTATTAAGATTTCATAATACACAAAGTATATTTATATGGTATTTAATTTTTAACTGAAAACTCTTCTATCTCAAAAAATTATAAACGAATCCCCATTTTATAATTTCAAAATTATGATTCAAAAAAATAATATTTATTTTATCTAGATAAATTTCAAAATATGTGAAATTTTAATTTTAAAATAAAGTCGACATTTATTCCGAAATGCTGGGTTTTTTGAAAATGAATGTTTTTGAACCCATATAAAATTTACATTTGACTACATTAAAATTATATGATCACTTATATTTAATTAATATTATTTAATAATAATATTTTATGAAAATAATATTTACTTAAAATATACATTAATTCATCAAAATAAATTTATTGATTGAATTTAAATATTACCCAAAAATACTACTGGTGTTTTATTATATCTAAATAAAAAACATTTATAAAGTAACCATAATAAGATGAAAATATATTCATCATTCCAAAAAAAATTAAATACTTTTAATTCTTGGGTCATGATACATATTCCTTTAATACACCATCAAACACCCAAAAAGTAATGTGTATGATGGTGAGAATTTCATGGGGTGGTTCGGCGTACATGGTTTGGGTCGTGAACTCGGTGAGATTGAACTTCTCCCGTAAATGGTTTCACTCGTGATTAAGTTGTTAGATCTCAGCATGTTCTTGGTCAAGGGAAAAGACATGTGATGATATCTCCCTCATAATATCTCATAAATGGGATTTATAGGGTGCGATCCTACTGGTTGAGGCCATCACTTTTTTTTATGTGTCAATTGGATTTGATAAAACCCTATATTTATACTAATAATGTGATCATTGTTCAATGACTCTATTATTAACGATAATGATACATAATAGTATTTTAAATCCAATTGGATATAATAAAACATAATAATTTCATGTGTTTTCTATAACCATATTAATTACTAATACATTTAATTAAAACAAAAGGGGAATTTTATTTATAATAATTCTGGTCATTACAATATTCCCCCTTAAGAAATTTCAACAAGAAAATTTTATTCTCCCATATTAAAAAATGGATTTGGGTAACTATGTTTCTTCACCTTCTCCAGTTCCCACACCATTTCTTCAAACTTTTTTTTTCTCCACAGCACATTGACCAGGGGAATTGTCTTATTTCATTGAACTTTGACTCTAGAATCTGAGATCTTCACCAGTTGCTCCTCATATGAGAGATCATTCTCCAATTGTACCAGCCCTAGATTGAGTATATGTAATGGGTCTAGTATGTAATTTCTAAAGAGGGATACATATAATACATCATGTACTTGATATAGGTTCGGTTGGAGTGCAAGTTAGTATGCCACCGCTTCGACGTGATCAAGGATCTCAAAGGGGTCGATGTATCCTGGAATAAGCTATACTTTCTTCCCAAATCTCATAAATTTATTACATATAGATATGTGGAGGAATACCATGTATCCCACATCAAACTATATGTTTCATCGATGATTGTCAATATAGCCATTATTCTATCTCTGAGAAGCCTTGATGTATTGTTAAATGTTCTTAAATTATTTCACCATTTTCTCGACCATTTCAGGACCTAGTAATTTTCATTCCCCAACATCATCCCAAAATTTAGGTGTTCTTCACATATTCTCATAAAGGTCTTCATATGGATCCATTTTTATGCTCTAGTGGAAAATTTTGTTATGAGTGAACTCAACCATAGGAAGATGTTAGTCCCATCCTCCTTTGAAGTCAATTGATAATTCTCTCAACATGTCCTAAAGTTTCTAGATTGTCTTCTAAGATTGGCCATTAGTTTGAAGATGATAGGCCATTTTGAAGTTTATCATAGTGTGTAGATAATATTTGAGACTCTTCCATAACTTAGTGTTGAATACTAGATCTCGATTCGATATAATCGACAGTGGTTCTCCATGAAACCTTACCACATATATGATGTATATCTGTACAAGTTGATCTAATAAGAAATCCTCTCAAATTACAATGAAGTGTGTAATCTTTATAACATGATACACCACAACTCCAATATCTTTACTTCTTATGGATGTCTTTGGAAGTCCTATAACAAAGTCCATGGTGAAGTTTTCCCATTTCCATGTAGGTATGGGTAATGGTTGTATCATGCCCTTAGATGTTTACCTTTCTGCCTTCACATGTTGATATACAAGACATCTTGATGTATACTCTGCAATAACCTTCTTCATATTTCCCCACTAATAGTGTTCTAAGATATCTTGATACATTTTGTTCTTCCTGGGTGAATGGAGAAAGTTTAATTATGTGAAACATCCAACAGTTCCTTCATTAACTCATGGTTTTATGGAACACATAGTCTTGTTCGAAATCTCACAATTACTTCTTCATTAACATTGAACTTATTGTATTTACCTTTTCTTATAGTTTCCACTTTATTTTAAATTACCACATAAACTCTTTGAGAATCCTTTAACCTCTCCATAAGAGATGTTTGAGCAATCATTTGTGAAAGGATTCATGATTTTCCATTATTAATCCCATGTATATCCTTTCCAATTCTAAGATGATCAGATCCCTCTCAATTCTCATTCATGGTAGTATTGCTGGTTGATTTATACTTAGAGTGTTTTATACTTTATTCTCTTTACTTGGATGGTAGTGAATTGATTATTCATAGTACTTGATCATCTCTAACCATATTCATTGGATCATATTCATCTCTTTCTGTGTGAATATATTACTGAGGACTTTGTGATCTATAAATCTTTCACACTTTCATGCAAAGAGATAATTACTCTATATTTCCAAATCAAAGATCATTTTATCCAACTCCAGATCATGTGTTGGGTAGTTCAATTCATGAACTTCCAACTTCCTTGAAGCATAGGCTATGACTTTTTCATTCTATATTAACATGCTGCCCAATCCCTTCTTTGAATCATCGTAGAACACCATGAAAAGTTCTCTACTTGTGGGTAGTGTGAGTACATGGGAATTGATAAGCCTCCTTTTAAAATCCTTAAATATCTCTTCACATTAATTATTCCAAGAAAACTTAACTCCCTTATGAGTTATCTTGTTAAGAGAGTTGGAAAATTGTGAGAAATTTCTCACAAATTTGCGATAATACCTAGCTAACCCAAGGAAACTACATATCTCTATCATAGATGTTGGCCTCATCCATCCTTTAATTATGTTTATCATTAAAGGAAACACATATATCTCAGATCTTGTGAAAATATTCCCCAATAATGATACTTCCTTCAACCAAAACTCACATTTGTTATACTTTTCACAAAGATTATCCTTTTACAAGGTCATTATCACTCTGATCTGATGTTCCTCATGATCCTCATTGGTTTTGGAGTATTTTAGAATATCATCTACTAAGTCTGCCAATTTTTTTGAGGTAATATCTAAAGACTCTATTCATCAATTCTATGAAAATTAATAGAGAACTAGTTATCCATTATGGAATCACTATGCCCTCATAGTTAATATACCTCATATGAAAAGAAGTCTTGGGAATATCCTCCTTCTTCATCCTAACTTGATAATATAATAACCACAGATCAACCTTAGAGAGGTATTTTACTCCACATAACCGATCGACCAAGTCATCAATTTGAGGCAGTGGATACTTGTTCATTGTCATGATCTTGTTAAGATCACAATAATCGATGAAAAGGCATATTGACCCATCCTTCTTCTTGATGAAGAGGATCGTTGCACCCCATGGTGAAGCATTTGGGCATATGAACCATTTATCTAGAGCCTCCTATAGTCATTTCTTCAACTCCTCAAATTCAATAACATCCATTCTATATGGATTTTTTGACAATGTTAACACCCCATGTATAAGCTCAACTGAAAATTCAACCTCTCATCTAAGAGGAAGATCTAGCAATTCCTCGGCAAATAAATTAGTGTATTCCCTCGCAATAGGAATTTATTTGAGGATATTTATTTCCTTAGACTTAATAATTTTAGCTAGATATTCTTGCTTGTAAGTAATTATTATCCATGCTTTAAATGATAGCTCTAAATAATATTCATCCTCTTACTTTAACTTGTATAGAATCGGGGGTCAATTTTTGATATAGAGAGTGATTTTATTCTCAAGGAAATTTATGTTGGATCTTGATAGTTAAATCTAATCCATGCCTAGAATTGAATAAAATTCTACCAAAGGAAGTATAAAAACGTTAGCTGGGAATTTTATTCCACAAAATTTGATAGGAGATGATTTATATTGTTGGGATGCAATAATTTCCCCATTTTACATTTTCACTGACAACTCTACTTTCATTATTTTTGGTGGTTTTTGAATAGTTCTACTAAACTTTAGTGATATAAAGGAATCCTTAGAATGAGAATAAAAACTTACATTCACTATTATTTAATGAATAACTAGAATACCTCTCTCAACTTCATTGTCAATATCTACCTCAGCGATTGTGATGGAAAAAATCCCACCCTTGCCGACTTGGAGGCTATTGGTTGTCTCAAAAAAACCCTTGGATTGGGTCATTAGTTTGAAAAGTTCCTTGGTTCCTTGCAATTGAAGCAATGAAAAACGTCTTGAGGGTTTACTATAGAATTCTTTTTCTCTATTGCATTATTGGGTTTCTCCTATCAGTAAACACTAGCTAGGTTCCCTTCCTTCCCACACCTAAAGAATTTCCTTGTCCCCCTTAGGAATTTTTTGTGGTTATTCTTTCCACACCTTTGAAAAGTGGGATATTGGAAAATCTTGGAACAATTAGATTTATCTATCAGACCACCAAAATTAAACTATAATTTTCTCTTATTATCCCCATGGTACCCTTGAGATTTTCCAATCACCATTTCTACTTTGAGGAAACAACATACAATTTCCTAATTTCTATCGAATACTGGGATTTCCAGGTCTTTTCTAGGCTAGGTTTTATCCCACCAAAGAAGTATTCAACCTTGAATTATGTGGTAAATACAATTTTTGAGGCATATCATTCATGTCTTGTGAATTTTTCCTCATATTACCCAATAGATTTGCAATCTTTTTAATTAAGGTAGATTAAGTCCCTTTCCATTTTAGGTTGGAGAGTGTAAGTGAAATATTTATTAAAAAACATTTTCTGGAATTACTTTCACCCCATCACTTTGATATATTCCTCAAGCTTTGTATTGTTGATCAGTTTCTACCACTGATCAGCTTCTCCCTTCATATGATAAACAACTAATATAGCCTTCTATTATTCGGAACATTGAAGGATGAAGAAGATCTTCTCAATGGATTTGATCTATTTCTCAATTATTAATGCATCAGATGGTCCATTGAAAGTCAGAGAGATTTGTCACATAAAGGACTTGATCATAACTTGTTCTCTCTTAGGGGGATTTGGGTGCTACTCCTAATTCATGTTTCGATTCATAACCTGAGTCTGCTGAGAGATTATCCTCATAAATTTTATGATTTCTTCTCCCATCGGATTGGGGATCTCATTGGGGAAGTCATCACATTTCCCATCACATTGATTGTTTACTCAATTCCTCCTATTTATATCCATTAGTTAGAATAAAGGAAAATTACATATGAGTATTTTTAAACTATTAAACACATAGAAAGGAAAACAATTACATTAAATGGATAACTTATAAATTTCATTTATTTCTTCACCTATTTATTTCTAGGATTCAATCTATGTTATCCATGATCTATTTCTGAAAATATAATATTATGGGAATTTTTTTATTCCCTTAATAATGGTTTATATGAGATTGTGAATTTATGAAATCATATCCCCCAAGATAATCAAACTAGGTGCATAGTAAGGCTCATTATCATGTACTGAGTTACACTAATTTAGGCCCAACACACCTTGTCGGATTTGTTACCCCTAGGTACATTTGTGCCAAAACTAAATCCACTTCTAGTATCTAGAAATGGAAATATTTTCGGGATATACCAATTAATAAATACTTAACAAAAAATAGTTAAGTCTTATTATACTTACACTTATCTTTAATTCTTTCAAAAGAGTTTTCTAATCCTAATCCCAAAAACAACTAAACTTTTCCTCTAATAACAACTATAAGAACCATATTCTTCATTACACATTAATTAATGATTTATTACATTAAAGTACATATAATAAAACCTGAATGATCAATAATTATAGTGTCTTTGTGAATTATGCACCTTAAATAGAGTATTTAACATGGGATACAATAACATTATTGAAAAAAAAATTAACATGTTTCCAAAATTCCATGGACTTTAAAACTATATGAGATAACATGGGGAAAAACATAAGAAAGATGTGAGCTATAAATCCTAGTAACAGAATAAACATGGAATAAGGTGATACATGTTATAAAATAGGAATATCAATGGGGAATAAATATTATGAATCATAAACATGAATAATGAGACATGATATATCTTGATAATCATAATATGGGAAATGTGGAAACAACTAAAAACACTACAAAATAAACATAGGTCAAGGATAACCGCCAAGACATCATAGTGGAAAAATTACCATAAAGGATTTAGTTTCACTCCCTATCCCAACATGACCTCTCATGATACTAAACATTACCCAATTCATTGGAGTGCTATATAATTTCGGTTTCACCTGTCACATTCATTTCATTCTCATGCTTAAGTGTGCCACATAGATCATAAAAATCGATTCATTCATAATCATAATTTATTCCATGATAGAGGAATGTGGAACAAAAATATGTAATTCCCCAAAAAAAATATATGTGTAGAAATTTGAACACCCTTGATAGGAAATGGGTATGATATTCACTACACAATTATTTTGGCATGGAAAATCATGATGAAATTTCGACATCATAACGGCGTCACCTAAGGATTCATAAAAATGTGTTGATGAGAGATAAGGGGATATATCAAAACATAGATATTAAATGGGTAGTTATATTTATCTATAAACTATATACCAACATTATAAATTTGAAATATAAGGTATAAGTTAATGAATAAATTTGAATAAAGAAAATAATCCTGACTATATTTCGACATGGTAATGGGTGTACATAAAGGATTATTTGAGTGTTAAAGAGAGTAAAATGGGTCTCTAATAATTAATAGATTAAATGGAAAGCATTTGGAATATATAAGAACATTTCCCAACAAAATAAAATGGAATTGAAGAGACATAACATAAAATAATTTCTTGGGTGTAAATGAGAAGATAGAAATCCATAACATGAGTGTGGGACTACAAATGATTGGAAGGGGATTATTGAAAGCTTTTGAGCACCTTAGGAGGACTATAGAGAGGTGAGGGGAGAGTATTTATGTTCTCCAAGGAGTTTTAGTAAAGATAAATGGGATCTTGGGTGGGTTTATATCGGAAAAGAGGGGGATTCTTTATTTTTTAGATTTTTGAATCTACATAATAAAATAACAAAAACCACCAACCGTCCCATAGTTTTTTATAAGGGATTATTCAAAATGGGAGTGTTTATAATTATTTTATAATTCCAAGTTCTTAAATTAAAAAAATAATACCCATACTTATGTGCAGGTGAGCCATACTCTTAAAGAAATGGTTTTAAACCATTAAATTATATTAATGGTTTTGGAGGATTCATAAGGGCTTTATAAAATAAATAAAATAAAAATAAAAACAAATTATTTTAAATCTAAAACATATATTATTTAATTTATTACTCTTATAGTATTTATTACATCACTTTTGGGTCATTATCATGTCATAATACAGAAATTATATTTATATGGTATTTAATTTTTACCCAAAAATTTGACTATCTCATAAAATTATGAAAAAATCACCATTGGATAATTTTGATGTTATAATTAAAAAAATATAATTATTTTTATATAAATAATTTTCTAAATATTTTAATTTTTACTTTTAAAATAAAATTTACATTTATTAATAAATGCTAGGTTTTTTGACAATAATGGTTTTTAAACCCTTGTAAAAATTACATTTGACTTCATAAAAATTATATGATCATTGATATTTAATAAATATAATTTAATAATATTATTTTATAAAAATAATATTTATTTCAAAAATCTATTAATCCATTGAAATAATTTTCTTGATTGAATAAAAATATTACTCAAAAATACTATTTTTTATTATATCGAAATAAAAATCATTTATAAAGTAACCATAATAGGATGATAATATATTCATCATTCTATAAAAAATAATTTATACACTCATAATTATAAGTTCTTGATAAATATTCCTTTAATACATCATTAAATACCTTAATATTAAGGTTTGTGAATGTGATGCTTTAAGGGGTGGTTTGACATGCATGCTTTGGGTCGTAAACTCGATGAGCTTGAAATTATCCCATAAATGATTTATATCATGCTTAAGTTTTTGGATATCAAATTGGGCTCAGTCAAGGGAAATCCTAGAAAGGGTTTCACCATTAAATGCTCTAATAAATGGTCTTCATTGGGTATGATCCTACTGGTTGAGGCCATCACATCCTCTGACTGAGTCAATTAGATTTTTTAAAACCTTATATTTATACTAATCATGTAATTACTATTCAACAACTATATTATCAAAGATACTGATACATAATGTAATTTTAAATTAAACTGGATATAATAAAACAAAATAAGTGCTTGTGTTTTCTATAACCATATTACTTAATAAGATATTTAATTAAAAAAATTGGAATTTTATTTATAACAATTAAACTCATCATATACCATAAAGTTTTTGTAAAGTTTAATTAGACTGCAATTGTGTTAAGGATTTCTGAATTAGAGAAAATTATTTTCCTACACATCTATATCATGTTTCTAATATATAGTGACATCAATATCAATGTCTATAATTGCCTTTTAAGGTTCATGAACCATGTTTTCATAAGGATACTAGGTTGACCTTCTATCCCAATGGGTGATTGTTTTATCTATTTATTTATAAGAGAGGGATGATTGGTCACATCTATACAAAATTCATATTTCATCAAAGAAATGTGTTGTCGGCTAGAACTCTATAGAAATTTGGTTTCTTTTAGATTGTGGAAAGAGGTTAGTTATTGTCAGTCAGTGTCGAGGAAGAAGAGAAATTTGGTGTTTATGCTAAGGGGAGAATATGAGCATGAAATAAATTGAATCTATAAGACATGGTGTCAAATATATTGGAGAATATCGGATTCAAGGAGTAACTAGGGCACCTTAAGTGGGGATAGTCCTAGAGGACTATTGTTTGTGGTGAAAATGTTCATGGAAGTAACAAACCGAGTAAAATATTAAATGAGAACATTCTTTCAATTATTAGGGGAGTTTTTCAGTTTCTCATATCTCTTCAAGAACCATATATTGAAACTGGTAGTGGTATTATTCTTATTCAAATTCTATAGAAGGGAGAGGCTATTTCACCTTTTGAATATGATATTTAGTGGGTTGGTGAAGTTTATCAACAAGTTTATATTACTAAATAAATGATTAAAAAGGTTATTGAGTTAGAAAATGAATAAAGAGATGATCAAGTTTCTCACGTTGAGGAACATCTGGTTGATGAAGGTGCTCAATCTTCTAAGATAGAAAGGAATTAGAAAGCTCATTCTAGGAAGAAAGTAACTTCCCCAGAAGATTCTACAATTTAATTAATCTAGGATCAAATAGTTTATTTTATTTAAAGAACTTTATATAGGATTATTGAAGAGTTTGTTGAAGCTACAAAAGTGTTCAGATATGTGTCTTCTCATTCCACTAAAGAGTTGAAAGTTCAATCTCATCAATTGATTGAGGTAGGAAAAACTTCTGGGAAATGTGAGAAATTTTTATCATTTTCTAATGATACATATTTATAGTAACGTATTCATTACTTTTCCTTGGGTATGGTTTCTAAATTTAATTATCTAAAGGATGAAACTATAAAGTTTCAAAGATAACTTGAGAGTTCGCAAAAATCTTATGAGGAGTTGGAAATTTTATCTATTTCTATAATATATTTTGAGTCTCTCTATAATGAATATCAAAATTTGAAGGAAATATCAATATCAAGAAAGTATTTTTATTATTTCAAGAATGATGTATCTTAATAGGTTGTAATACTAATAGGTGAACTCTTTTTTAAATCTATTTTCAGTTATCTAAATAAGTTCTTTTAAAAATATATTTATTCTGTAAAATCCAATTCAATTCAGGGAAGAGGTTATACATCTAGGGGAGTAGGATCTATAGATGTTTTGAGAATAATAGAGTAACTGTTAAATGATCTATATTCCATGGATGATATAATTCAATGTTTATAATATTAAAGTGTTCCCTTATACACTTTCTTAGAAAATCATAAAGATTTAGTTAAAAGGATAACTTCTGCTAAACTAGAATTTCACTTATAGGTCAACCATTTCGGAGCTATGATGGGAAGATATGTTCATTATTTTAATATTGTCCATAATGTTTCGAAGTTTAATCTGGTTAAAGTGTTAAATATGTTCTTGGAGTCATGGTATCTGGTGAAGGAATGGGTTGGTCTAATGAATCATAATTTCAAGTAGTTGATATAGGAGATGAAGGTTTTTCATTGGACTATCATATATTCAATATCCACATAATCCTATTCCATTTATGATCCTAAACCTAAACCTTACTATAATCATGAACCTTAAATCTTTAATCCTTGAGCCAATACTTCTTTATAATCTAGGATAATTTATAAAATTAGTTCTGTTATTATTTTTCAATTATATTTATTTTTTATTTTGTAAATTTTTTATGTCTTTAATCATATCTATCTTTCTTGATGCATTTATTTTTTTCTTAATAAACGTTTAATCGTAGTTTTTTCTTATATTTAATGTCTTTTAATCCATTTATATATATTATTTTAGATTTCACTAATAGGAGGATAAATCTAGATAAACAAAACATTTTAATATTATAATTAATAAATATCTATTTTTATGATTAATAACTGAAACCTATAATTATTTTTGTGTTTATATTTCTTTGGGATTTTTGATAATCAAAAGGGGGGAGATTTTTGGTCATATGGATCTTGATCCAACAATTTCATTAATTTCTCATTGATTTTTATGCTCACAAAAACCCTCATTTATTTTACTAATGAGATTTTTTTAAGTGGATTTCAGGATTATATTTATTAGAATATTTATTTCAATTTCCCTGAATTATAGAATTTCTTTAGTTATAATTTTTTTGAATTTTTATTCCATAAATTATTCTGGATTTTTTCATGAAAGCTGGAATAACTATTTAAACCCCTTTTTTAAGTTAAATGTCCAGTTTGGGAACCTAACTTTTGATAAGAAAAATCACTTTTAGAACCTCATGATTGAACTGAATGCTAGTTTCGGGAACCTAACTTTTATATAGAACCCCATATTTTAGTATCTATCATTTGGTATATTAATCTAAAATTTGGAATCAAGTATACATTGTAAACAATATTATTTAGAGCTATCCTCATGCAGATCAACCCCATGTTGAATAAACCTTCTTTGGAATTTGAATTGTGTCTATTTTTGGGATTTTGACACTGATTTTTCCATAGTAAATATCTTATTAAAATCTATTCAAATGACTTTTCAATTTCTCTTAAATAATAGATTAAATCATTCCTATTTCTAAGGGAAGTTATGATTTTCTATGGCTATTTAATTTAAATTTCCAATATGATGAGAATTTTTAAAATTTTTATTTCTCTAGAAATATTTTCATTTCTTTAGTATGTTTAAATTGATATTATAATTTATTATTAATGGATTTATCTGGATGAGATATCTGAGATCCTAAAAGTCAAATATTTTTGAAAAACTCTATGGCTATTTAATGTTATGTAAAGATAAATCTCTTTCAAATTTCTTTAACAAATTTTAAGAATATTTGTGTTAATTATATTATTGTATTTATCTATTAGTCATCTTCTATAGTTTTTTGAATCTATTTTTTAGGAATACAATTTTTTCATACAATTTATAATATTTTGTTGTGTATTCCTCCTCCTACTGATTATTTTTTGTGGTATTATTTGTAAATTCTCTACCACAACTTGAAGATTTTTCAAAAGGATTGTGTTGTGAAGTCTTTATTATATTACTCTAAAGATATATTCTTTTTTCAGTTACAACATATTCATGTGAATGATTTAAACAAGTTTTAATTAAACAAAATTCTTTTCAAATTATTTTTAAATACTCATAAGTGGAGTGTTTTAAGGAATACTGTTTGTCCTATTTGAATCCTTGTAAAATCTTTTTTAAGGTACCAACTTCCTGTACTCAATTTTCGAGGTCCCCGTATAAAAATACATATTTAGTAAAAACTACCAAGCACATGGAGAGAGTATTGGTGGAGTGGAATAGGGGTTCATTGTTCCCCAAACCACTACAAAAACATCTTTGTTCTTTTATTTATTATTCAATTGCATAATTTTTTTGAAGAAAATAGTAATGCATCGCTTTCCAAATTTCAAAGAGGGGTTTGTTTTAAATTATATGAGTGCCTTTAAAATTAAAAAATTCACACTACCCCCCCCCCCTCTTGTGTATTCATGTTTATTCTGTCCTAACATAAATGATATACTAAAAGATATATGTGATTATTGCAACAAGAGTGGTCACAGGAGTGGTGCATGTACATATCAATATGTATCAAAATAAAATTTGAATAAAAGACCATATAATTTGGTAAATAATGAATAAATAATTATGGGATAAAATGAAAATAAACTTTTAAATAATAAGATGTTTCATGAGAATACGAATTTTTCTTGGGACAATAAGTAAAAGTAAATATAGATACCAATAAAGTCTAATAAGATTATAAAGAGTGAAAAATATATAGGATATCATGTGAATAAAATCAATTATAAATAACCATGTGGAAACCCAAATGAATAAATAAATATACCAAAATAATTAATTACAATATGTCCAGATTATATAAAAAGAGAAAAAAAGATGGAAGGATCCCAAGAAAATTCTAGTTCTAAGGGAAAGATAAGAACCAATAAGAAAATTCCAAATTCCATGAGTGGTTTTTAGTAAGATATAACCCTTGTGTAATTTAAGTACTATGTGTGACGTGAAACATGGTTTGGAATACTCTTATATATTAATTTACTATAATTATAGCACAAGAGGAGTTCTTAGAGATGATAAAAGTTGTACATGGAGATATATGTTCCATAAAGGCTCTTGAAAAGAGAAATTTCATGCATAAAGAAATTAAAGATATGTTAAGATCATTATTTCCAATAGTTAAACTAGATTTGAAAAATAGATGTGCAATTAAAAATATTGGAGCAAATTGGTTGGGAAAATACACACAACCATATTGTTTAAATTCAAAATAAATAATACCCCATTATTCCCTATTATATGTGTTTTGTATTTGTGTTTACAATATAAGGAATTGAAGGTGAAACATGCTCTAAAGAGAGAAACATGAGATAATGGATGAGTTTTTAACACTAGATAGTATCCTTTTAGGATTTTATCATCCTAGTTTGATATCATATTTTGGATTTCTAAAGAATATGTGTTAAGGAATATCATCTTTGGTGATGATGTAAAAGTTTTCTTATCTAGGAAGTCACTTATAAAAGATCCATTTTGGTTTATTCTCAACATGAAACATCGTATGATTCAAATTTATCAAAGATAAACCATTATAAAGATCTTGAGGAGTGTAACAATGAGGGGGAGAGAAGTAAAGAATTTTTATGAAGTTTCCATAATTATCATCCCATACAAATATAAATATTCTTGAATATTCTTAAAGGAATGTCATTGATAGGGTATGTTTTATAACTCCCTCTAAATTTTGGACTAAAATAAAATAATAAATATAAAGGATGAGAAATTAAATTAAATCAATGAAATTAAAGATGAATTTTAAATATGATTCATATTTGTTTCCCATAATAATAAATCTTCCTTTTTGTTTTGTAGTTTCTGACTAGTTTGTTGAAGTCAGTGTAAGAATTTCAAGTTGATTTATTTTGATGATATACTTATATATATTTCAACTCAAAAACATATAGAGAGTTTTAATAAAGGTAAAGTGTTCTCTTTTTAATGGACAGTTGTTATCAATATCCTTTGATAATGTACATATTTTTTATCTAGAAAAATCCCTCTTATTTTTCATACTGAGCATGGGTCAAGTAGACTCAGAGTGGAATGTTTGATTGAACATTTTTTAAGTATGCATTTATGTCATCCTCCCTAACAACTTTGTATTTATTATCAATTGGATTGAGAAAGTGAAATGAACTATAGATGATAAAGTGGGAAATAAGTGAGTAGATTAAAGAGAATATATTGAAATATCATTTCATGTGGGTATTGTAAACAAATACAGTGTGGGATATTGTTAATCTCACCTTGTGTATGTTATAGTTTGTTTAAATATTCTTTTTAAAGGGATTTTATTATTTTATGAAGATGAAGTAAATTTTATGATGAGTGAATATGGTGATGGAAAATTATTGATTATGAATGATGAGGAATCCAAGATTGTTGAAGAATAGATTCAAAGAATTGTGTATAATCATATTAAGTAAATTTATATTTGAAGATGCATCTTATAAGTAGTATTTGAAGTTTCTTATTATATTGAAAAATGGATTTCATGAATTATTGGTTCTTTGGAAAAATATTTATCATTAAATATTAAATGTTATTTAATGATTTTTGGAGTACCATGGATAATTTTTCTCCATAATAAATGTTTTTTATTATTGTTTTTATAGTTTTTAAGGTAACAAAATATGTGTGATGAAGGATGAAGTAAAATTGTATACAGTATTTTTTTTATAAGTATTAAAATGTTTTTAAGGTGTATAATTCAGATAAAATGGAGATGATTCAATTTTAGTAAATATTTTTATTCATCATCTTCATGAAATATATTTCCAGTGCATACAAAAATCTATATATATTTTTTTGTGATGTAGAAAAATCCCTAGTGATGTAAAAAAACCCTTGTAGATTCTATATAGTTGTTTATATAATTTAAGAAACATATCAACGATGTTTCCATGCTGAACCACTTAGAATAATTCAATAAATTTATGGGATTTATATTGGCATTTGAGAACAATGTAAGGGATTATATCCAAATGCAAAGGGCGAGATCTCCAGAATCCAAAATTCAAGATGATGGTCTTAAATAATCTAAATTTATATATTATTTAGTGATATTTATATCTTAATAATTGTTATCATTATTATTGAAAAATATGAAAAATAAAGGAGAAGAGTGGAAGTGGAATTCAGAGCTATAAGGATGATTTTCATCTATTTAAGGATCATCAACATCAAGGAAATACAGAAAATAGTAAGGGATTTGATTCAAATATTGTCCGGTGTACTAAACTTAAATGAAGATTAACAACATTAGTTTTTATATCTTGATTTAGGTAGTGTAATTAAGAATGAAAAAGGACACATCATGAAGGCATGAATACATATTTATGTAGGTAACTATATTGAGGAAGAAAGATAATAAATGAGGTTTACTTTGGGAAGAAGATTATATCATCAAGTTTGATTAAATTCATGCAGTTTAAATAAAAATAAATTATCAAGGAAATATGATTCCAAAATTTGTGTTTATATAATGATTCCATAACCAAGTAACATGAGGTAATATTCATGTTGATTGAATATGTATGTATTTTTATAGAAATAGAAGAAAATATATTTTTGAATATAAGAAGAATAAAGTTGTAGGCTTAGAGATTTTGCACCACAAAATAGGAGTTGGGACTCCAAATGTGAATTTAATGAGAGTTAATATCTGTATTTTGTAGAACTACTTAAAAATAGAGTGATACATAATATTTCCATATATCATGTAAAAAACAAAAGAAAGAGGACTAAGAATTTTGGGATTTTGAAATAGGAATATCCCTAAATTATATAACAAATATTTAGAGTATTTTGAATTACAAAAAAAAATCATGGTAATTAAAAACAAATAATGAAGGAGGAATGAGATTATGAATAAATAGATGCATTTATTCATATATATATATATATATATTGTTTTTAGTTAAAGGAGATGATAGAATATGAAAAATATATTTAACGCTTTAATTCAAGAAATAATATTCTAGTGTTGAGAAGATAAAGATCAAACTCAATTTTAATCTTCATACATTATATGAGTTGAATCCAAAAAGGGAAATCTATTACAAGATGTTTCAGTTAAATAATGAAAATCAGAGGATAATAAATTGTTTTACATATTTTTTTCATAGGAAGTAGATGAATAATTGGTCAAGTTGGACATAAATTTCATAAGAATAATATGGTGTTGTGCATTCTTTGTTGCACAGATTGAAGATCGGTCTTGTAGCCAATACAAGAGAGAATAACTAGAGAAGAATATTTCTTATACCTATTTAAGAAAATTATCATTCCGTTTTAATATTTTAAAGAGGAATAAATTTGTGTGCACTTTTTTCATAAAATGGAAGAAGAATATAAATTTCTTACATGTGGATAAGAAAGTAAAATAAGAATAAGAAGATAATACATCACTATAATATTAAATATAAGTCTCAAATATTGGAGGAATCTCTTGATTTTTCAAAGTAACTGAATAAATTGAATACTTTTTATATATAAAGTATAAATATCTAATAATATTTATATGTTGACCATGAAATCACCATTCAGTATATTCATGATTTTTTCTATCCCCCTCCTAGAGTGTAGGGAACCACACTTCGGTTCAAGATTTTTTACAAACCAACCTAATATAATTAGTATCTTATTATATTGTAAAATTTATTTGATGGTCATAACCATTCATAGAAAGTACTAGTCTTTATTATTAAAAATTAAACCTTGTAAATCTCATTTCAGCTTCACGTGAGTTCAGAAAAACAAAAAGGTAAGAGAATGAGAGAATAAATATCTTAACTAGTAAAATAGGTAAAGGGATGATAAGATAAAATTATAATAAAACTACACCAACACTATTTCACACCAACTCCCCCCCCCCCTCAGTCTTGATTATATCCTAAGTTTTCCTAACAAATGAATTGGATGAAACCAACATTATGTTGAAGGTTTGATCTATGTGTTGGAGAAGAAAATGATTAAGAGTGATTCTAAACATACTTATACATAGTATATGATATTTTTATATCATGAGGTCTAAATAATATCTAGTTATCCCTTCTGATTTGTACAAAAAGAGTAAAATGGTAAGATTTATTAAATCCTTCTAGAGATACTTAAGCTATATTATTTATCACTTCAATTGGGATAAGATGAATTCTATATTCTATAAAGGTAGTACTAGTTAGTTCCAGAACCTAATAATAGAAAGTTAGTGCTTTTAATTGTACCTAGTAGGTGTAAAGACAATAGGCCCAAGGTATACCCTTCCCTGAGATTCTTCTTAATAATATTAGAGGATTTTTATGTGCACAGGATAATAATCACCGTACACTAAGGACATAGTCAACCACATTGGAGGAGAACCTTGTAAACAAACCCTAGAGTCCTTAATATTTATGCTTTCCTACTTTTGTACATGCATGTAAAAAAGGTTGATATAGAGTGAGATAATAATTAACTAGAAAAGTGTATAGGTAAAGAAGGTATAGTGTTTAAATTGATTTAAAAACTCCAATAGTGAATCACCCCCCCCCCCCACACACACTCACAGCCACATTGTTGGTTTTATTCTATTAATTCCTAAAATGGTCATAACCATTCATATGACCCTACACTGTCAGCTCCAGACCCTAATATAACACCTTCCGAAATTTTATCTCCCAAAACCACAACCTTTGGAGAAAAAAACCTTCTATATATAGATAGATTTATTGTGTGATGGGAATTTATAAAAAGCTCTATTAGATATATCATACCAAGGAACTTTCTCTAATGGGGTGGATCAATACCAAGATATACATCACAATATTCAAACTAAACACTAACTTAAAATCATTATCTATATAGGGAATTGGATTATGTGCTTCCCACCTTCAGGAAAACCTTTCAGATACATCACCTATGAAAATATAGTCATCTGATATAACTAAATTTACATCATCCTTAATGTCCCCTCTCACACAAAGTAATAATATAGGGACCCCACCATTATAAAAGTTGAGAAACATATCAAACTACCAAAAATAATCAACTACATTGAGGCGAGTTTCTCAAGCACCTATTTTGTCAACTAAACAAAGAATTTCCTACAAGGGAAATTAGCAACCATGCCACTATTGTAGTAATCTAATATCATAAACTTCAAAACCATAACCTTTATGAATTCAATCTTCTACTGCACACTCATCATCAACATGCCTCAAATAAAATACTCAATTAATCATGAACTTATACTAGCATAGTTCACTACAAAACTAATACTCTCATGATACAATTACGAAAATCCTTGAGCACCCAACAATATCTTCCATAAACTAATAAAACAAAAAAATAAGAATTATATATACTTAGTGAGGTCATACATCATTCTACTCACCATAACTAAAACTTGTATTATTCCAAATAATAATTTAATGCCAACTCTAGAATTTACAATGACACATACACCCATTTCTATTCAAGGGATAACCATGGGTTGACCTACAAAAAGTATTTTTTTATTCTTTCACAATAATATGAAGTTGATACTAAACAAAAAAAATATCACACAAATAAATTATTAACATATTATGGGTAACTATCCACATATTGAGTGTTTACTTGACTTTTCAAACTTGAGGGGGTTCCACTCACCACTAAAGGTGGACATCACCTTGTTTTCTATACATAAAATAATTGAGAAATACTATGAAAAAGTGGTAAGTAATACATATCAAGTATGTTACCACTAGTTAACATCTATACCATGATTTAATCCCATGAAATACTTCTTCCACTATCCAAGATATACATACTTCACCAAAAAGAGTGAGTGATAGATTATTTCCATCAACAGAAATATCTACAAAAAAAAGTTGACATATTAACTCCATTATAAAATCTAAACTTTGAATAAATAGTGGAGGAAGAATATATTTCATATATGATAACAATTATAAGGATATATGATGAGAGTAAATAAGTTATACCTCAATTTACACCAGGTGACATATAACCATAACTATCCACTACACATGTAAACCAATATATCTAATTATCTTCACCCTATACATGACATGCACTAATTGAATGAGGTTATAATGGGAGTGGATTGATGCATCACAAACCTCCAATAGTTTATACACCACCAATTTATCATTCTACCGAATAGATCCCTGATAAGAAATTATTCCTACTTTTGTAAGGTATCTAATATCAATGTTACCTTTAATATAAAGGGCCACCCATGACACCACTTTGTCCACCCTTAAGAGAAACACTAACCTTCTACACAGTCATGGTATATTTCTGCTTGAAATTATCAATATATCAATTCTCACTCAAGGACCCCAGTGTATGTGGAGTTTCATAATAGAACAACCCTAGTCCAAACTCTCTCTGTCTCTCTATAGAGGTTCTACCTAAACTATCAATATTCAATAGTTTCATTGTAGATGATTCATAGGGAAAATGCCTTATGAGGTTTGGGGTCCTCAATGCATAATTGGACACAATCACCCTACCCTATAGAGGGTTCATCATCTCTATAAATCTAAATATTATTAAAATATTTCAATAAAATGTTTCCCACAAATTATAACCTTAAATTTTAAAAATATAATCAACTCTCCATATTATATTATTCTTCTAACTGTTATACTTCCCATGTTATTAATTTTATTTATAGGAAAAATTACTATTTTACTTGATGGAGAGTATCAATCTTATCTGATGGAACCTTTTTAAGTACACCAAACATATATGTAAATTGTACATCAGATAATAGATACCTAATTCACTGGATATAGGTTTATGAAACCTATCTAACAGAGTATAACAAATTATCCTATATGATGTTCTAAAATGTATATCTGATAGAATTTTTTGAATGGAGGTAGAAATGTATACCAGATAGACTTTTATCAAATCTATAGGATGAAGAAATTTATATGTTCTACTATAAAAAAATTTCATTCTTCCAGAAGGAACCTACATTCATTTTATTATTGTAAACCATGATGACCATCAGATAAAGATGTTATGCTGAACATTCCATGTGAAGATGGAATTCACCTGATGTTGTTGCAACTAATTTTTATAAATACAGAATATAACCATTATATTCCATCTATAAATATATCTTCAATATTTAGTATAATATTATTTTATAACCCAAACTACCTATAGTTTCTATGAAGTTTTTTGTAACATATTGTTATTTTATGGAACATCCTTCTAAACTTTAGATATTTTTTCCTTAAGGCATCTAATTTTGAGGTTATCTTTGTAAATTCCTTATGATTTAATTTTTTAATTGTTGTGCATGATCTTATTGATTGAGGGATCTCATGTTTAGAGATATTAAAGGATATTCCAATCGGTCTAATAGAGGGTTCCCTGGGCTAGGGAAATAGAGCTATGTCTAATCTTTTTGATTTAGGGTTTCCTCATTGTGGAAGGATGGACTTAAAAAAAAGGTTAATATCATGGATACCTCAATTCAGGTTATAAACATCATTTACACTAACATTAAAAGTGTGGAAACTTTATTATAATGATTTTTTAATCTTTTATTATTTACTTTATAAATGTTTGTTTTACCTGGTTTTATAATTTTATAAATTCTCCATTCATTTTCATAGAAAATTTTTCAATGTTTTTTATAAATCATTTCCTACTCTGATTAAAAAGTGTATCAGTATAAAAAATGATATAATAAATTTTCTTAAAGAGGTTGGTAAAAATTCAATGTTTTAGTTTTATAAACTATAATTCACCCCCCCCCCCCAGATATTGTATACTCTTTTAGTCCTTTATAAAATACCATCCTGAACAATGGATCAAACTCCAACCTTAGTAGAGTAGTCATGGCATGAGTCTGAGAAAAAAAATCTACTAAAATATCATTATTTCATATTGGGATCCCAATATAATAATCACTATCTGGTTAGTGGGGGGTTCAAATTATAATAATTTTACAATTCATTAAAACTATCCAATTCTCAATCACATGATGATTATGTTCATCATTGAATTTAGGAAGTCACCCATACTAGAACACATAAAGAAAATTCATCTTATAGTTGGTATCATTAGTGATAACTACCATCTACTCTAATATAATTTTTGAAATAAGAATAAAGGCTATAGAATATATCACTACTCATGGGGAAAGGATATCTCTCAACTGAGTTAGTAAATTCATGCTTCATCTCTTAATGATGAGAGGATCAACTAGGTATGATATCATCATAACCCTTCCTCTAAATACAATTTGGTTCTTTATGGGTTGAATTTTTCATTCAATTTAATGAACCTAAAATGATAGAGAATGTCTATATGCGATGATATAGAATGGATATGAATGATCCTAACTAGAAACTATATGATCCATATACATTCATGATTATACCCTATAATTGGTGCCTCAGAGTTCTGAGTTGATCAAAAAAATCAAGTTCATGGTGAATAGATATGTTGATTTCCACACCTATACTAGGGTCCATGGTAGTTACCTAAAATATCAACATTTTAACATTGTTCTCCAAAATTCCTAAACAAATCTTTACAATATTTCTCACTCTATACTCTATCTCGAAGACCCAACCACTATAATACCATTTTTACATAACCTAATCTAGTAAAACCTCTCCTAATCTAGTGGTAAGATGATTCTGACACCCCAATACCGTCTCTAAGAGGATTAGGGTTAGATACTATCACCAATAAGGTATAACACAGATGGTAGACCTTATCCAATATTAACCTATGATAGACACATAACTCTGATTCAAAAAATAATTAACAACACCATCATTATATATATATAAAATAAGCATTATTCAATGCATGAATGAGACATTATATTATTAGTAAATCACCACATTGGAAAAAAAATATAGAACTATATATCTGAAAGTATCTAAACATGATGAAAAAGAATAAAGATAAATCACTTCATCACTGCAAGGACACCTATAACAATATCCAACTATAGAGGTCACTACCACCATCATGAACTACCAAGAACTAAAAAGTGTCAGCTTTGAACAAGCTTTACCATCTCTACATCCATCAATGTTATGTACGAACTTTGAATCATCTTCATGGACATAACACATGTGATAAAAAAGTCTATACATGGGTGAGTATAAACTTGCTTAGTAGGATGACTTGATATCACAAAGGGAAAACAAAAAAATGTGACAATGCATACTTTAATAAAATAGGAACTAAAAATATGGAAATAATCTACATATACTCTACAACTATATGTATTAAGGATACAGGGAATCTCTAGTCATCACAATTCTTCTCCATGAAGGATTGTTTCTCATGGGAAACTAGAAATACTCAAAATACTAAATTTATCACGAAGTTTAAATTCAAAATCCTAGATGAATTTATTAAATAGATGAAAACCAAGAATTTATAAGGAATTTTAAAACCTATAACAATCATAATATCCTAAATTTCCATGATATTACCTTAAATCATAATGGGGAAGCCCATGCCTCACTGAGGTATGTCTATCAACGGAGTGTCACGCCCTATCACCCACAACTATTATATCACTATTTCAAATAGATTATGGGGAAAACACACCATTTCTAGGAATACTATTCAATTAATGGGTTATTGACCCCTGATTTCCATAACTACTCATCCGTGTGAAAATCCAGTTACCTCGTAGAATTTTTAGTGGGGGACTCATGCCTCACTAAATGTAATCATTAGTTAAGGGAGTAACCAACCTGGTGTAGGACCTACACCACATCAAGTAAAATCACATCAAATTACAAAGTTCTTAACTCTATGTATAGAGGATCCATGCCCCATGTATGTTGAGGAATTCCTTACTCTATCAATCATGTGGGCGGATTTTGCCATGTTGGGTCCAAGAGAGGATCGATCTCAGACCCGATATGGAGGACTTGTTCTCGAAGCATGATAGGGAGTACCAAACTCTAAGAAGAATGTGAGGGACCAATTATTTTTCATCAATACTCTAATAAGTGAGTTTATAACCCCATATACACTCTAGTTGTCACATATGATCTCATTTATCATCCTAAAAAATCTAGAAAAAACAAGACTACATAGATTTTCTTATGTTTTATCTTTAATGACAAATAAGGATGTATTTTAATGGTTTAAGCATAAAAAGTATTAGTATAGACTACTCTTGTTCTAAAATACAAGTCCTATGAAATAATATATGAAAATCATCATGGTTGGAAAATTACATGGCATGTACTTTAGGGGTACATGGAAAGTAATCCCTTGATGATATCCTAATCATGTATTTCTATCCACAAGTCATATGGACGTTGATCTACACCGGGTGTATAATAGTGTACATAAATTTTGGGACATATAGTGGTATTCAGTGTAAATTGTCATAAACTAAGTTTGGTAGGATCCAAAATACACATTCTATCTAAAGATAGGTTCAAGGAAGATATGGACAACTGACTCACTCTATGAATTTCTCTTACTTGAAATGTTTTTAAGGGGTTGACATTCATAGCGTGTGCTCTTTTTTCACATGTCACATAGGTCCAAACATCCATTTGGGCATGTTACCTAAAAACACTCTGATCGTGGAAAACTAGAAATATAATATGTGTGTACCTGAAATTACACCTCGTGTGATATTTATCTTTATTATAAAATCCCACCCGACATTGTAGGGGATTACATAGTTTTTGTTTCAAGTACAAAATTTTTTGTGATTATGGAATCAAATTCTAGAAATTACTACAACTAAGAATTCATGTCACTTCCTACATTTTTAACTCTGATCACAATCAAATTTCCATAGTTATAAACATTAATCCCTATTACAAATCTAGTGGCCATTTTTGGTTATATTTCACTAGAAAATCTCCATGGCAATTATTCTTACATATCCCTAATGCCTCACAACACACCATACCTACAGATCTCATGATATCATTAAACTTAATAATTTTCCATCACCTTTTGATCTTTCCACCCAACATTTTATCTATATTTGTGTCCAAATTAGTTTTCCACAAACCCAAATACTACTCATTCATTGATTCGATCCATGATTAATTGAAACATGTTCCATGAAGAAGGCTAGAGTCCAATACATAAATAATAGGGGGAATGGGGATGAATAAAGGTTTGGTGGTAGGAATTATCATTTGGTCACTACTCATTATGTGTAGATCCATAAATAATTTATAACATGAGAGGAAATAAAAAATATGATAGTTTAGGAATTAAATAAATTTATAGGGATAAGAAATTATGAATATTAATCATAAATAAAATTCTAGTAATTGAATTCATAATTAACATGGTGAAGAATTTGAGATAATATGTCATGCATCATGGCTGATTGTTGTTGCTTTATTACTTCACAAATGTTGTGGTTTGAATGATTTTTACCAAAAGATCTAGTCAGTGATTTCTTTGTGAATTTGGAATCCATATTCCCATTGAAATCCATTGGAAGATAAAAAATCCCTCTAACTCTCTCTAGGGTTCTATCAATGGCAGAAATGGATATTGTTGGATAAAATAACATAATATTTTTTTAATCCATAGTTAGTTCGACTAGGATTTTTTATTAAATTCTAAAAATTAACTAGTTTGGGGACTGAAATCTAAGAAAAAAACATATACCTTTCCTATGGAGAACACCTTATTTTGGTCATAACTATGGAGTTTAAATTTTTATCTGAATTTATATTTAGGATATATAACCATTCTTGCTCGTAAGAGAATTATTTATTTAATTATTAAATATTAAATATCACTTAAAATTATATTTTCCCATAATTTCTCTAATACTCTTGTTGGTGATAACCACTAAACCCTGAGTTTCATACTCTAAATAAAATTGTGAGGTCATTTTCTAGGATAAATTTACCATTTTACTCGCATAGCAGACCTAAGATTCCGAAACTCCTAAAATGAGTTATGTCGTGGTAAGGGAAAACTGGTGTTTCTACATACAAATTATATCTCATTCCATATAAATCAAATGTATTTAATATTAAAATTTATTATTAGGGATATTTATTTAAAATAAATTTCATAAAAATTTGTTAATTAAGTATAGACACATTATAATTAATTAATTTATAAACATTTTATAAATTAAATTTCCATCCCAAAATACATTTTACCATAACTTATAAATATTTTTTAAATTTTATAATTAAATTCAAAGTTGAATATTTTAAATATTATATTTTTCATCTCATTTATATATCATGCATTATGAATTAGTTAAAAACCGATATCACATCTTATGACTAACATGTAATGACCTATGATACATAATCCATTATTATCAATCATAATTTATGATATATATCAATATCAAATTTATGATTCAATAATCTATTTTTAATTATGTAAATAGTATACTTTAATTCCATCATACACTATAATTAAACTTATCATGTGTTATGATATGTTGAAAACTAGATAATTATATAATTTCGCCAGCTAAGATATCCTATTTCATATTTTAGAGACTCTATTTTTCCCTGTAAGACATTGAAATATATCAGGGAAAATTTCTAGAGGTAGGCACTGAGACAACATTATATTCCGAGCCCTCGTGAGCTCGGAATTAATTTTATAAAAATATTAAATATATTTTATATCATGTGCGCATATTTTTTCAGAAATAATAGAATATCTCTTGAAAAGAATCTCGAATAAAAAATTTGATACAATAGTTGATTCTGGAATGTAAGGTTTTCCCTAGGTGTGACCTAATGTTGGTTGGCATCATATGTTTGGATCAGGAATCCATTGGTGGGTATATTGAGGGGATTAATTAGTTAATTAATTAATTTAATTCATTTAATACCCAAAACCAATTTCCCTCTATAAATATACTTTTATGGAAAATCTTCAGGATTATACATATAACCCTAGGATCATTAAGTGGAGTTTTCATCATTATTCATTAATGGATCGAGATCAAATGATGACTAGTGATCAAATCAAGGTGAATCGATAGGCAATGGATGCAACAGACCATCCTCATCCTTGCATAATTCATTCCTCATAAAACAATGATCTAATATTGAGAGAAATCATGGCTTCAAGGACATGATCATGGCCAGGAGCACAAGGTAAGGCCCCAAGTGGTCAAGACACATCGTGTGGGTCCATACATGTAATGTATAGTGACATGGTCACCAAGCTGTGTACTGGGGAGAACATAGTTAGTAAGTAGAGAAGGATCACATGACATGTAGTACTGCATGGTTAGAATTCTTTTTTGTTGGTGGGGACATGGATAAGAGTCCAACAGGTCACACTTCATGTGGAAAACCTTTCACACCATGTATTTATTATGAAACTTCCACCACTAATATCTCCTTCATTTGGACTCAAATTTTGGCCCACGAGTGCCTATCCTGAGTATTTTTTCACATAGGGTGTGATGGTATCCTTTGTAGTAGATATTGAGATATGATGTAAGATGTTCTGAGCATGACACTCCCTTAGATGATTCTTGATGATAGCAGTGATTAGGCTAGATCATCATAGATATGTAGGGGTTAGAAACCCCCCATCATACCAGGGTGTAGGTCTTCTATACTTCTTGCAATGGTTTGAGTGGAACCCCCTTATTGAATAGGGCATAGTTCATCTATATTTTGAGTGGACCCCCCCCCCCCCCCCTGACAGACTAGGGTGTGGTTCCTCTACCTACTGAGTGGCATCCCCCAGATGGAATAGGGCATGGGTTCTCTACCTATTGAGTGTATTCTCCCAAATGGACTAGGGTGTGGGTCTTGTATCCATTGAGTGTCATCCCCCTAACAGAATAAACATGGGTCCTCTACCTACTGAGTGGAATCCACCTGACGGGACAGGGAATGGGTCCATTGCCTACTGAGCGGCATCCCCGTGATGGAATAGGGTATGGTTCCTTTACCTACTAAGTGGAATCCCCCCAATGGACTAGGGCGGGGGTCCTCTACCTACTAAGTGGCATCCCTCTGATGAACTATGTCACAGTTCTTCTACATACTAAGTTTAATCCCCCTAGAAGACTAGGGAATGGGTCCTCTATCTATTTACTAATTGGCATCCCTTTATCTTATAGAGGTGTGGTTCCTCTACTTAGAGATTGTTCCACCTCAAATGTGTGTCATATTGGAGAGCTTTGGGTCCTCCATGAAATTAATTTTTCAGATACACATGTGAAGTTGGGCATTGATGATGGACCTTTGGAGCTATAGGAAGACTCATTATCCTAGGATGGGTTTGGATATGGATATCCCCTTTCTCTTTTATATGGGTTTCTTGTATGAGAATATATCTATGTTGTTGGGTTTCATATCCCTATTTCTTTGGGTTAAGATGACTAATTCTATTATGTATTCTATTGATCCCTCTTCAATTTTTAGGGCACCCTACTAGGTATGTATATACTCACCCCTATATAGGATTTTCCCACATGTGTCATGTCTTATGAATAATATGGAAAGGTTAGTGGTGGAAATGGAGGAGATTATAAAGTACATGGTTGCATTTGATAGCATATGATGGTCAGGCAATCGAGATCTAGATCTGAACATTCTTAGTATTTTTTTTCTGGTTGTTTTAGTGTTAGAATATCTTTTCTGGGTGGGTGTATATTTTACCTTTACTTTTCAAATTATATTGTTGTACTCTTTGAATTCCTTTGAGGTTATTGAAATAATGTTTTCTACTCTAGATGTTACTATATTTTATTTTTACTCATATTATCTTCTACATGGATATGGTTGGGTGTGTGCATATAGGTACATTAGGAAACATTCTCCCATAATAGTTATTCCTTCTTAATGATTGTCACCGTCCCCTTGTATATGGAGGTGTACTTGGGGTTTTGATGTCCTAGTCTTCCTCCAGTTAGGCATGCCCAGGTGGGTCAGATAGTTACCCATATAGAGTGATCATATCACTATTTATGGAATGTTATATCATAATGCATATAAAAAAAATCTGTTTCTTGTGATATCCTATATCATATAAGAATCTATAGTTCGAAATCTATATCATTTTCTATGACTTAGAATAAAATACAAAAATAAAATCCATTTCTTCTTCATTTTCAATATAATTTTTATAATCAATATTCATGAAAAATATTTGATTCTAATAATGGTTTTATAAATATTAAACAAGACTTATTCATTTTATTTGAGGACCATAAGAAACCCAAAATAAAAAACATTATGCAATAAAAATAAAACCATATCTAATATATAAAATGAATAACATGTATACCTTACACCAAAGATGTTCAATCCTCCTATCTTTAAACACACTTTTGATACAGCTCACTAAATATAATCCAATGGAATCTTTCCTTTGGGTTATGTATAGGGGGAAACCTAAATCACCCAAAAATTGGGTGGGATTTTTTTTAACCATGATATATTATTATCTCAGGTAGAAAATGGTGAGGATGAAAAAATGCTTCAGGTTGGGAGAATCCATAAGAACTATGAACAATTATGAATTCCATTTTAATGGACTTAAACCTATTTATATAGGCCTTGGGGACACGCTTGAGTCTTCCATGAATTTATACATACATTTATAACATATTAGTAAAGGATATACATTTGAAAACTGGTTATAACTACTCAGATGATCATACATGAATTTATTGTATTAATACATTTGATTATATATATTTTTCATATCATGGATTGTTCAATATGAAACATTACCAAAATGTTGACACTTAATATTCAGCTACCTTATCAATCATACAATAAGATTTATTCATATCACAACAATTATTAAATGACTATATAGTATAATATGATATAGTGAAAGATAGTTCCATGATATCTTATATCATGCCTTATGGTATGCCTACACCAACAGAGTATTATATACCTTGGTATATTAATTTCATGCCACATGACATCCCCATATAATCAAATGTGATATAGCCAAAATATAGCATATACATACTTGTATTTAAGACATATCTCCATAAATTTATTACATTAAAGATAGTATGATATGTAATGTTATAGTATGCATGAACATTTACTCTTTGAATTTATATTGAGTTTCCCTTTATCCTTCCTTTGGATTAATTATAACTTTAAATTACTCCATGTACTAAGTTAACTCTCCTAAGTGTATCATTATAAAAATAAAAACCTCCATATGTATACACAATATGAACTACCCTTCTTCTATATTGATAATGGATCAACTCATCTCTAGGAATGGCCTTCCTTTGATGAGTGAGATGGAGGTTTCTTTCTCTACATCAAGGATCAAAAATACCACTATAAAATTGAACTTTTTTACGTACTTAATTAATGAAGTCCCAAATAGATTTTGATCATTATATTTGTTTCCAACTAGTAATATTATTTTTAATATGTGTTTGGTGATGGAGGTAGTTCTTAATGATTGAAAATGAATAAGATATAACTTTTAGTTCCTTTGGAAAATATGTATTTTTTGTTTTTCATTTTGTGTTGGATCCCATTAATATTATCAATGATTATTTAAAAATGATAACTATGTTACTTCTTAGAGTTCTTAGATAAATTTATTCTTGGAATTAGCCTATGAATATTATACTTTTTGAGGTGATCTTAATGAGAATCAAATACAAGTGCTGCTATGGTTTTGAACATTGTCTAGAACATGTACATGATAAGTTTAAAAATTCAAAAATGATTCAAGGAGAATAGATATGATATGTTGAATATCATATCTGGGTATAAGAGTAAGAATCATTCCTTTTATTATCAATCATGAAGGTTTCGGTAATATTTGGAGAATATCCATTGGATAATGATTAGTGAAGGTTGAGATTGAATCTGGAATTGATGTTGTAGTGTAGTTTTATTGAGACTCAAAAATTTGGGTACTCATATATTATAAATGTTTATAAATTAAGTTAAATAGTGTTGTAAATGTTTTTATAATTTCCAAAAGTAATTTTAGTTGTTTTTAGATGTTTTGGAGTGAATGGAGACACCCTAATTATGTTTGAAAATCTTATGAATTGATTTAAAGAATTTCTAGAATTATGAGTTATATGATCCCAACCTTTTATGAAGATCTATTTATCTAATTTAGAGGTACTATTATTCCTTTTTTAGTATATGTTTATTGGGTTTTATCTTGAGTTTTTTTGGGTGAAATTTAGAAGTTTTTTGAGAGGTTTTGGGTAGTTCATGGTTGATGTACGGTTTTCCAAAACCGTGCAACCAACCCCAACAAACCATGAAACCAAATAAAGAGAGATATTAGATGGTTGTTGCATGGTTTTTCAAACCCTAAAAACCTATTAAGAGTAACCATTCACCCCCAATTGTAGATTCATACTATTTGGGTGCATGGTTTGGAAAATCGTTCTCCCCTGTCCAAAAAAACTATGCGCGAGAGTTTGAATATTCTTAAAATTGGTTTTAAAAAACCCAATCCCCCATACTTCACCCTAATTCAACAAAATTTTACCCTAAATGATTTCAATAATTTTTGGAGTCTTTCATGCGTATTTAAAGGCCTTCTAACCTCCGTTCTTGATGAATAGAATCCTAGAATGAATATTTACACCTCTCCAGGTATGTGGTTTTTTCCCGATTAAGTTTCTCTCTATCTCATCTCTATTTCCTTATAAAAAGGGGATTATTTTCTTCCATGGGTGAGGGCTATAGATCTAGGTTTTGGTATATATAATTTTTTTGATCTTGGATCAAGGTTTTGGATCTGAATCTTTTTCTTCATCATGATCTAGGTTGATCTACTTGAATTAGGTATTTCCATGGGCCTTCATAAATTTTGAGGTAGGTTGTCCAAATTCAATTCACATAGTATTCATTCCAATTGAGTGTATGTATTTTTATATTTCAATTAGAACATTTACCAATTTAATCTTGAATTGAATAAATTAATTGATTACTTAATTTATGGACACATGGAATTAGATTAATTAATAGGTGAATTAATTAATGGAATGTTGTGATTATGAAATTAGTGGAAGTGGGTTAATTAATTAGTGAATTAATTAATGGTATGTTGAGATTATAAAATTGGTGTAATTGGATTAATTAATTGGATAATTAATTAATATAATGTGTGATTGTGGAATTAATGAGAAATTGGGGTTGTGGTATTGGACACTTAGTGTGTTTATGAATTAATTGATAATGGGGAGTATAAGATGTTTTAATTGACTTTAATGGGATAATGAGTTATATAATTTCAATATTCCTAAATGGTTTACTGGTGAATTTTTCATATTATTTGATTGGATTAAATTAGAGAACCATGTTTTTTGTGATAAATTGTAATGGTATACAATGATGTGAAATGTTGAAAAAAAGATAATATTTATTAGCCTTTATTGATGTGATATATGTGATATATTTGTGATTGATTAATATATGAGTGTGAGATAGGGAATAGGGATCCAAATACCCATATATTGTTATTATTTTATGGGATAGGGACTAAGGCTCCAAATACCCATATATGATTATTATTTTATGGGATGGGAACTGAGGATCCAAATAACCATGTGTGAGAAATGAGTGTGGGATAAGGACTGAGGCTCCAAATAACCATATGAGATAGATAGTATGGGATAGGGAATGGGGTTCCAAATACCCATGGGACATTGAGGTGTGGTATATGGAAGGAGACACTAAATAGCCATGGGGTGTCATACATAACATTTCATTCCCATGATATTGGCATCATACTATTGTTCTAAGTGGTCATTATATGAATTGAAATGAAATCAATAATGAAAACCCATGTGTTATAATGAATTATAAATTTTCTAAGTGGTATGGTTTAGACTCCAGCATTGTCCAAAGCATATATTGAGTTTTCAGGTGTCCTCAAGAACCTAAGGGTTTGTCACTACCCGTCCTATTGGGTCCCATGCCGTTACACCCCAAGCCCACCTCCAATAGGCCATGGGTTGGAGACTAGATCCAAGAATGAATATCACTAACATTCGAGGCCTTAGCATATGTAATTGTACACACACACACATCTCCAAGCCTATAAAATATTGAAATTTAAAAACAACTAAATAGACATTCATGAATACATCTAAATCCCATAACCAAAGTGTGATAAGAAGTAAGAGATAGTAAACATGGCCAAATAAAATCCCACCATAAAGATTATAAAACACAAGTACAACCTGAAAATAAATGGACTACTGTCTAAAGCTGCAAGAACACACCTTGGTTTTTTCGATCTCACTAAGCATTATTTGGTCATGGTATATCTAGGACTCTGTGAAAAATTCAATCATCTTTAAAAGAAACTACATGTGCGGGAAAAGACCATGTAGGTTTGAGTATAACAATACTCAGTAAGACACCTTGAAACCTCAAAGAATAAAATAATGTAAATATAGTCAGCTCTACTTATGTATATGTCCATAGAAAATATAACTAGAATATCCAGATATACTAAAAAAAGACACACATTCTAGAGGTAAGTCACAACCATAGAAAACTAGCCCTGGGATTCCATCTCAAAGGATCCACAAAACACTCATCCAATAGGACAAAATCATGATTCTAATAGCACTGATGATGTTTGTCTGAGAGGTACTACTTTCCAGGTATCATTAAGATAAATAGCACGTTGATAGTCCAAACACTACTAGAATTCATAGATATACCAACACTTTGATGCCAATGGTTTGAACAAACCATTGTCATAGGTGGACTACCCCCAATGGTTTGAACAAACTGTTGGTAAACTCCCATTATTACTAGCCTTTCCCAATAGTTTTCCCAAACCGTTGGGAAATGCCTCCTTTTCCCCAATGGTTTCAATGAAACCGTTGGTCAAATTCACATTACAATAACCTATACCAACTGTTTTTAAAAACCGTTCGTATAGAATACATTTCCCAACGGTTTTTAAAAACCATTGGGAAATGTTTCCCTAAAAATAAAACTGCCCCAATTCTCCTCTGTTCGCATGACTACGGCCCTAAAAATGAAGATATTTCGAAGCTCTCTAGTTACCTAGGCTATAAAAATCCTTCCATCCTCTTCAATCAATATCAAATCTATAAGTCCTAAATTAGTTTTAATGTTCTTAATATTTTTTTCTTCTCTATTCTGATTTGGCCTAAACGTGAGGTCTTTCTCTTTACCCAGGTCGGGAAACTACTTCCACCCAATAGATCCATCTTAAATAAAAAAATAGTTATACACTCCAAATCTGTAAGCACTACCTTAGTTTAAATGTTTTTCATCTATTATGTTTATTTTATATTTTGATTTTTTCTAAACCATGTCGTGATGTCCCTGGAATGGCATAACCAATAAGTGAAATTTGATTTTCTTTATATTTTTTATCAACACTTAAGTTCTATTATTATATGGATCAACTTTATTTGAAGTCTTCATAGAAACTCCTTCTGTGTAGTTAGTGAACCATATAAACTAATGGAGTTGTTAGTGAGATGTATCACTACTAAAATATGGTAAAGGCTTTGTTTAGTCATATTGTGTCGAGGTGGGTAATGGATATAAGGATGGTCCATGTGAAGTTATTGGGGATGGTTGGGGTAGTGGCATAGGTGGTTTTACATTTCTTTAGTGGGGTGATAAGGTAGTTTATATGGTCTTTAGTTCAGAGGAAAATTGGATTTGGATTTTGTTTTTATGTATTTGTTCAAGGAATAATGGGAAGGGTAGTGATATTGAGGATGAATTGGTTGTTGTATGTGTGATTGATTAGAATTTTGAGGTTGGATTGATTGGGTATAGTTAATTTTCAAAGTATTATTTGGGTATTTCCTCCCTTGAACACCACCCAACCCCCTGGACCCCCACTGCCTGGACCCCCCTCACCCCCTGGACCATGGACAGCCCCCATGACATAAAAATTTATGGGTTATTGTAAGTATTTTATTTCCCTTTAATTGATTGGTTCATAAAAAATAAGTTCGTGCTACATATATTATGTAATTGGAATTGGTGAAGTAAAATTTTGATCTTGGATTTCCGAGTTGGTTATTTGGATGGTATTCCCTATCAAAAGTCGATATATCTCTATTAACTATGGGTGTATTTTTCAATTGTCTGATGTATTTATTAAAATGACCATGAAATACACATTTCCCACAATACAGAAGCACCACAGAAATCATAGATAGACACTACATACCACAAAACACCCATGGGAGACACCCCTTGACATCTATGGATAGATAAGGGCCCATTAACTTAGGAACTGAAGTCGATTGGCACTCAAGCCTTGAGAAATTCCCATTGCTGGTAGAAAAGATACATGCACATTTATTATTAGTATAGTATAATGAAATGTTTTACACCCTCATGACCAAGTAGACCATCTGGTTCATGGACTGGTGCCCAAATAGGTTTAAGAGTAGGATCAACTACTAAACATTTATTGTGGTCCTTATGAGGTTCTTTCCATAGTGGAGAAGGTTATGTTCACAATATTCAACTCATCTAATGTAGCATAGGTTCATAATCAATGGCTAAGCGTACTAGTATAGTGTTTCCAATAATGTGCTATATAAAGAACATAATGAAAAATGAAGTGATTATTAAATGGAACTGTTTCCCCCTTGCGTGCAGGAACATGATTTGACACATGGGGCAGTGTGGTTCTTATATATTGGGCGGTCACATGTATAGTCATAGGATTCAGTTATGTTTTTGTTTATTTTTTATTTTATTTTCTTTATCGCATTGGCCACATAGGTATTTTACTACTTTCTACAGATGGAGGGTAGTGATGCTATCCTGATTAGTTGATGTAGATCACTTGTATACTGTAATACCATGATGTGGGAGTGTGAGGAAACATTAGAAGATAGAAGAGCCTTGGGGTCTTCCATGAGATGGAATTGTTTTTCTAGAAAATTGTCTGGGAACATTTTTGGAGTATGTTGGAGTCATAAAATAACCCCAAGTGTCTCTACGAGATATCATAAATAACACCAAGTGTCTCCATGTGTCTTTATACATCATATCATCCTCGCATGGGTTGGCCACTCACCAAATCCTATCAAACCTATCCTATTCTATCCTCTCAGTCACATAGTCTAGACTCATCTCTCGAGGATTATCCCGTGCCTCGATGCACATCTCATCTTCCAACTAGAAAAAGTGGATTATTCACCTTATGATTATCCTAGTCACAAAAGTACACCATGTTAAACCCATATACATTATATTCTCAATAATCTGGTGAATAACCTCGTAAAAATCATGTATTATAACCTAGCCCCACTACCCAAGTTCCATCCTAAGCTAAATCACACCAAGATTCTTGGCATTATAATGCCAATCTATCCGAAAATACCCAATACCCACACTAGCATCTCATCCTTCATCTGTTTAGTTTAACTATTGAATCATTAAATAGAGAAAAACATTTCATAATACATTTTATATACTAAGAGGGACCATCCCACTCTAAGAACCGACCAAGATTCCAATCCATCCTCATAAGTATTTCCTCATCAAACGCTAGATGTACAATTTCCACACCTATCACTACAAGGCCCGATTCTCTTAGGAATATTTTACTTGATCTAAATCCTCATCATTACTGACATCAATCACATTAAAGCACATAAATGTCAACTAAACCGTACATTCCAAGAATTATTCATGTGGACAGGCCCCATGGAAACAGGCTAATAACTAAGACCATAAATAATAATGCCAAATACATGCATAATTTTTAAATAAATATCTCATGTGTAAACATAAAAATCCAAGAATAATAATACCTCATCCCTTGTATCGAACAAAACCAAACTAAGTTGAAACTTGGGCCAAATTGATTATATACCATTAATAGGAAGAGTAATTGTTAATTAAGAAGAATGTACTATTTGATAGTATTATTTTGAAACATTGATCTGTTTCCCCTTTTCTTGCAGAAACATGATTTGACCCATGGGGCGCTGTAGTACTTATATGTTGGGAGGTGACAGGTACAGTCCCAGGAGACAAGTATGTTTTAGGAATTTCAGTAGAGTATATAATTATATCCATTTCAGATAAAGTCGATATGAGTATCCACAATTTTTATCCTTGAGGGAAAGCCTTGAAGGTGGGGAGTCACCTTTATGTTGGACCATAGATGAGGATGAGATCATCTATGTCAGAAATAATTTTTTTATACCAACGGGTATGTGGGAGGAGCTGATGTGTTAATTTCATACCTCTAAGTGGGTGGTTCATCCTATTGTGACCAAAATGTTTTGTAACCTATGATGATAGTTTCGGTTACTGGTCATGAAAAATGATATTGTAGGGTTCATGACACAATGTTACACCTACAAACAGGTGAAGTCCATGCATCAACAACCAACTGGTTTATTACATCCATTTCCCATTCCAGAATGGAAGTGGGATGAAATTACTAAGGAATTTTTGGTGGGTCACCCAAGGACACATTAGAATAATGATGTTATTTGGGTGACTGTGGACTGATTGACTAAGGTTGCGCATTACTTTCCTATACAGGATACTTTCTCAGTTGAGTTATTGGGAGATTTGTATGTTTGAGAGATAATCCATTTGCACGGGTGCCATAAAGTATAGTTTCAGACTCTGACTCACATTTTTGGTAGGGATTACAAAAGGTTCTTGGAACATAGGTATTAATAAGTACATATTTCCACCCACAGACATGTGGGAAGTCATAGCGTACTATACATGTGCTTGAGGATATGATTTGAGTGTGTGTTTTAGACTTTTGTAGGTCTTGGGAGAATCACCAAGATTTTATGGATTTCTCCTATAATAATAGTTATCAGGAAACTATACATATGGCACCATATGAGGTACTTTCTATTAGGACATAAAGAACAACTCTATGTTGGATAGAGGTAGGTGAGATAGAGTTGTTGGGATTGAGTCTCATGCAGGAGAGGTCAGAGAAAGTTCAGCTAATTCATAAATATATAGATATATCTTAGAGTCGATAGAATTCATATGTTGATAGATGTCTATGACACCTAGATTTTATATAGGGTTATCATCTGTTCCTTTGGGTATTTCCTAGGTTTGGTCACCATAGGATTCAAAGATAGTGCAATCTAGTGCCTATGTTTGTTGGACTATTTGAGGTTGTGGAGATAATCATACCAGTGGTGTACCGATTCTATCTTCCATAGTGGTATAGTGTTATTCATGACATTTTTCTTATTTCATAGCTTTGGCGGTATCACCCTATCCCCTATCATGTGATCGATGTGGATGATGTGGAGCTTGAGACTGATTCATCTTTTTAGGAGCATCTAATACGTGTGTCGGATCATAGTGAGAAAGTATTGTGGGGAAAGACCTTGTTGATAGTTCATGTATTGTAGAAACATGGTCATGTTAATGAGGAATCCTAAGAGAGAGAATTGGATATATGGGCTCATTGGCCAGATCTTTTTACCTTGGAATCTTAAATATTTCTTGGATAATATCTTGATGATAAATTGTTATAAGGTGGGGAGATTGTAAGATCCTGGCCTTTTCTGTAGATTCCTCAAGATCATTTACAGGTAATATTTTTTTTACTATTTTGAGTATATCTTCCCTAGGTATAATATTGGATATGTTTGGGAGAAATTTGGATGTTTTTGGAGAGGTTTTGGGCAGTTCATGATTGGTGCATGGTTTTCCCAAACCGTGTGCCCTGTCCTAGAAAAGCATGAAACCCAAGACATAGAGATATTTCATGGATGGATCATAATTTACCAAACTATACACCCACTATAGGAGAGGCACATGGTTAGGGAGAATGGTTTGGAAAAATATGTTCCCTTTCTAGGGAAATAGTGTGCATGGGTTTTAATATTCCGAAAATTGGTTTTTAAAATCCCAAACCCCCCAGACTTCACCCTAATTTGACCCAATTCGACCCTAAACGATTTATCTCATTTTTTGAAGGCTCTTGTATGGATTCTAAGGTCTTATAACCTCCTTTATTTATTAATCAAATTGAATATTAAAGATCTAAACATCTTTGGGTAAGTGGTTTCTTCCCAATTAGGTTCCTCTCTCCCTTATCTCTCTTTCTAGACAAAAACGGGATGGTTTCTTCTATTGGTAATGGTTCTAGATCTATGTTCTAGTAGATCTAATCCGTTTGATATTAGATTTAGGTTATGTAACTATATCTTGTTCTTTATCTTGATATTGGTTGATCCACTTCAATTGGGGATTTTTTTTGGAAATCGTTCATCATCAATTTTGAGTTAGGTGGTCCAAATTCAATTCATATAGTCTTGATTTCAATTGCAGGTATGAGTTTTTATATTTCAATTAGAATGTTTGGAAATTGAATCTTGAATTTAATAAATTAATTTATTATTTAATTTATGGAAACATGGAATTGGATTAATTAATTAGTGAATTAATTAATAGAACATTGTGATTATGAAATTGGGGGAATTGGATTAATTAATTGGTGAATTAATTAATGGGATGTTGTGATTATAAAATTCTTGGAATTGGATTAATTAATTGGGGAATTAATTAACTGAATTTATTATTCTATAATTGATGAGAAATTGGGTTTGTGTGATTGGTCAATTAATGTATTTATGAATTAATTGATAATGGGGATTATGAGATATTTGAATTTACCTTAATGAGATAATGGGTTATATGAGTTAAATATTTCTAAATGGTTTAATGGTGAATTGTTCATATTCTTCCATGTGATTAAATTAGAGAACTATGTTTATTGTGATAAATTTTACTGGTATACCCTATTTTGAAATGCTGAAAATGGTTAATATTGATTAGTCTTAATTGATGTGATATATGTGATATATTTTTTATTGATTGGTATGTGAGTGTGGGATAGGGATTAAGGTTCCAAATAACCATATATGATTATTATTTCATGGGATATGGATTAAAGGTCCAAATACCCATATATGATTATTATTGTATGGGATAGGGATTCAGGCTCCAAATACCCATGTGTGATAAATTAGCATAGAACAAGGACTGAGACTCCAAATACGCATATGAGATAGCATGTATGTGACAGGGATTGAGGCTTTGAATAACCTTGTGACATTGAGGTGTGGGATAGGGACAAATGCTCCAAATACCCATGGGGTGTTAGATAGGATGTTTTATGCCCATGAGATTGGTATTGTACTATGGTTCTAAGTGTTCGTGCTATGAATTTAAATGAGATTGATAATGAAATACCATGTGTTATAATAAATTTTTAATTCCCTAAGTTATATGGTTCAGACTCTAGCACAGGTCGAATTAGTTATTGAGGTTATGGGTGTCCTTGGGTGCTTAATTAAATAATAATTGAAAATTTTATAACTTTTTACTTATGAATTTTACTTTATTATTTATAAAAATATATACACTATTATAGACTGTCTATTATTTTAGGTTCCATTGGTGTTGGGATACTGAGTGGTACTCACACCCTACTCAGGCTGCATGATCGGTACACAAATAGATTTTAAGGTTGTAGGACAGGATAAGGGAAAAATTACTATGTTAGATGGATGAGTTGGGATGGATCAAGGATTAGGGAACCAAACAGGATTCAAGAACCTCTTAGGAGTTTTCATTGTATTTATTTATTTTTGGTTTAGCATATTGACATTTGACACATATTTTGGCATGACATCTCTACTGTTTTTGTTTTGATATTGTATTTATATTTCAGTCATCATGTGATACTAGTTTGTTTGGTTTATGGTTATTATATATTAGAAATTATTTATTCATTTACACTATTGTACTACTTTGATAAAGAGGTTATATTCTCCCCATGATTGATTGTATACCCTCACTGCTAGTTAGCAACCTTTGGTGTACGAGGAGTCGTGTCTGAGGTCACATGACAAACTAGGTCTGGACACCAGTGTGTGGAACCTGGGTCAGGATATCAGATGAGTTTAAAATAAAATTTGTAATAGTAATTATTATATAATGGTACTTTTGAACCAACATTATATACATAAAGGTATTCAAAAATTGCATACTAGAATCTGGAAAAGTGTTAGAACTTGTTGTGGTATTTAAAATTAATCAGGACGGTATGTAAAAGTAACTCCAATAGTCCAATCCATAAATAAGAGTAACTCAGAGTTTAATTGGAGGAATTTGAAAATTCAAAAACCTTACATTAATATAGAAGATTAACTTTAATTTGATGCTTAAAGGTTTCTCAATCCTTGAATACTAGAAATCAGCAAGTCTTAAGTCACATTGTGATACATAAAGGTAATTTATTTTATAAATAAGGGTTATCATAATGGATGCATAAAGGTACTCAAATGAAATGATATTTGAAAAAGTATCTAAGACACTATGATACATAGAATTTATTTCCATGTTATGTAAATTTCAATACATAAGGGTTTATAGAGTAAACTTCTCAAGGTCTATATGTAAGGTTTCCTCATAGAAAATTAGAAAACTACCAATTAATAACTATGATGTGTAATGGTAAACATGAAGATATGTAAGGGTTATCTCAATTCATAGGGGGATATGTATGGGTACTTGGATGGACTAATATTTGATAAAGTGCTAAGGTTTACTATTATAGATAAGAGTAAATCCAAATTTCTAGTGCATATATAAAGGTTAAGAGGATCAGATATAAGGGTCAATTTGAGATTATAGATGATATACATGGGTCTTCGAAGAAATATGTAAGAGTGACTATGAACTCTATGGATATACGTAAGGATTTACTAGTTAGAAAAATGTGAGATTACTGGAGATAAAGATAAGATGATGTTGTGTTGGACTTTAAATTTTAAATATCATGATGTTGTGATTAGGTTATGATTCAAGATAAGATTTTTTTATAATTAAATGTGAATAGATTTAGAAGATTATTTCTCAATTATTATAGAATTTTTAAATATGAAGATTTGAAAATCACTAATTGAAATCCAAGATGAAGAAATTATCAGAAGAATTATTTAACCAGTTTAAATAAGGAGATGGGTATTTTTGGAATATAAGTAATGATTTTTGTAAATGATCAATGCTAAAAAATTGGAAGGAATATTTTCATATTAAAATTATATAAATAATATTCACATTATTCTAAAGAGTTATTGAGGTTTTGGTTAAAGATATAATAATCTGATACTGATATATTCCTAAACATCTTGTGTATTGAAAGGTGTGAGAGAAGATTGAGATAGCCAATATTGTATTTCTAAATATTTTATGTTTCATAGGATAATAATAAGGATGAATAAATATGGTGATGTAGTACTAATACTACATACCAATTATTATTCAAGGTAGAATAGGAAAAAGAAGAAGAATGAAAAGTAATAATGAAGTCCTTCCCTATGATATATTTGTTTTATAAGAAAAAGGAATGATTTTGAGAATAATTCTAATGTGAAAATAGTGCTACTGATTATTATTTTTAAGAAAAAGTCCTTGAATATTGAATTTGAGTTGAGATATAGATAAAAACATTCATACTATTATAACTAAATATCTATTGGTTTTCAAAGAGTCTAATTGAGGAAGAAAGTATTACTGCTAATGTAGTGACATCCTATATTTTACTAAATGTCATATTTAGGAGTCTAAGGAGGACTATTTAATTCTGGAATGATCTAGTATAATCTCTGAAATATTAGTCAAGATACTCTAGAACTATCAGAAGAGAGTTATTTTCTAAAGGTTATGGATGTTAACCATAACCTTATGTTTCTTCTAGAGTAAAAAACATCAGTTTCAGTATTGATTTTAGGGTAATTAAATCTCACCCATTATAATAAATTTTCTATACTAGTGATAAATATGTGTCTCATAATTAGATCAAACATGATAAGTATTAGATTCCCATAATGGGGATGAACCTATAAAAATATCATGTGTATTATATATTGTTTATTTACAATTTTTATGGTGGTGGTGTGTGTTGGAAATGAATAAAGTGTTCCATAAATATTAACTGATATATATGTTTGATTATCAAGAGGGGATAATTAAAAGGAAAATAGAATTTAGTAAAAAAAGGTTACACTGATTCACCTCCCCCCCCTAGAGGGATTACATGATTTATGGAGAATTCCAAGTGGTATGAGTGTTGTTTGATGTTACCTCATGTTGGATCTATTTTTACCAGTTTTTTTATAAGATATATATGAAGTGGTGATTTTAAAAAGATTTAGAATTTACTCAGAGAGAAATTTGAGTTTTCTAACCTATTAAGACGAAGATGGAAGTTTTGGATAATACCCTGAATAATAAGAAGGATAAAGAGGAAAATAGGTAGTGAAAACTTCATAATAGAAATAGGATCCACCACTACTTGAATGTAATAAAAATTATACTTTATCTATCAAAAATATTTGTAATAATCCTAAAAGAGAATTAAGTTTTGTCTATTAAGAGTATTTGTAGAATGCTTCAATTATTAAATTTTACTCTGAGGTGAAGGATTACTTAAAAATGTCCTTGTAGATGTTTTAACTTTTATACATGCATTCATCAATGATATAATGGATGAAAAATCATGTTAGAGATGTAATTGTATGTTCTCGAAGGAGGGTTGGGTGAGAAGTTCCAAAAGTAAAACACTCTCATAAAAGATATGAAAGACATGGAATAATACTTAATGGTCAGTAAATAAAAATTATCTATAGATGAATAATTATTACAATATAAAATTTATGGGAAATATAAATTATGTATATTCTATAAAAAAGGATCCATTCTTTAGAAGAAAATCACAATAATATTTTTGGTTTCAATGATTATTAATTGAAGATCAAGGGAAAATGTATTAAGAATATTAAAAATTCATTGAAAGAAATTAGAAAAGGTAATGAATATTATATAAAGAAGATGAAAATTAAATGGGAACAAAGTTTGAGATAAATTGAGTTTGATAAAAATATCCCCAATATTAATTCCTTGAATTGTAAGTCAAACTAAAAATATGGAGTCAATAAAGGTAGAATCTTACAAAATAGTTGAAATAATATTAAATACCTTGAAATTTTGTTGATATGTGTATTACTTATAAAGAGTCTCACTCTAGTATAAAATAATTCTTGATATCATCTAAGAATCTATCCACTTCATTGGGACAGTAAAAGTTAACCCTTTCCCTAGAAAAAAGTGTTATGTACTAATACTATTTTAGTGGTTTTTGTATGATATAATTCAAAATATAGGAAAATACAGGTGGAAAATAATGCTAATAAATCCAACATTACGTTAAAGTAGGATATAATCATGTTTGAAAACATCATCACCCCAAGAAGAGCCTAAAATAATGGCATTTATATTTAAAAATAGCAAGCTATAAATGTTACACCAACTTGGATTCAAGGAAAAATGTTCAAGAGTTATTTGTTATTATTAGTGTAGTGCAAGGTTTGGGATTATAGAAATCAATTTTTGGTATAATATATCTTTTTTCTTTATAAAATATTTTCTGATGAACTTTTCCACATAATTTATGATATTATCCCCACCTAGACAGTGAAAGTCAAACTTGAGTATAAAATTACCTCCATGACTGAAGAGGAAGTATATTGAATTCTCATGTGTCACATGACTATTCACGCACTGGGGGTTAGAAATTCCTTAAAATGTCACTCAGTGATGATGCGGTGGTATAAACCTCCCTCTTATATTTGTTCATGTATTTCAAAAATTATAGATGATATGGGTGTCAGAGCCTCAAAAACCATTTTTAAGGCTCTTTCAAGCACATTTTGGATTTATAAAACAAATTAATGTTGTGTATACACCAAATATATGGGGAATATAATTATTTTTAGGATTTTATTTTATAGTTTTTTGATCCAAAATATACTTACAGATTAAAATTTATGGTCGACAGAAGTTGATAATTTTTCATGAAGAAATCTAAGCTCACCTTTAAGTCAAAAGCCCAGCTCCTTCACCCAACTTTTCAATTTTCCCAAGTCCCAAGAACATGCCTCAAATATAGTAGAGCCCAATTCTCTATGAGTCCCCAGTCTAGCACACCCAACTTGTGTGTGTCACCTTTGAGTGCCTCTGACATGTGAAACTCATGCCTGGGCACACCACTTTCATGCCAAACCACCTTCACCCAGGGAAACAAATGTTCCTATAAATAAAACCCTTGGTCTTCTCATTCTAAACTTTTTAGGAAGATTAATAGATGTATTGAAACTCTAATTTCCTAAATATCAAACCCAATTCTTTTTCTCAAATCCCTAAAATCTCTTAAAATAGCTTATTTAATCCTAAAATCATGGGAAATTTACCAAAATAGAGGGTAATTAAGTTCCTTGAGGATTTGAAATGACAATAGCCTTTATAAGGATTCACTTACTCCCTAGTGTAGTAACACTAGTTTTTAGGACCATTCATCATCAACACACTTGAGTGCCATCCTTCTAATGGAATCTATGGATACCCACTATAACTAGGGTAAAACATCACCCAAATTTTTTCATCTGGAATATCAACTCACCATAGAACCACAAGTGTGCCACTTCACACAAGTATCACATGGAGTAAAGTTCATATATTCCCTAGATATAGAGAACACCTTGGTCACCCTCACCAATGTGAACCACTTTTATTTCCCTAGAATCACTTGGTTTAAACCTTTTACTCACCTGAGTATCACTTGGTTGAAATCATCTTCATGCCCTTTACTTTGAAAACCCATCATTTTCTGATCTTATAACGAGGACTTATAAAAACCCTAGATTTAATGGTAGATAATTCCTTTACCTATGTCTTCTAATCGAGCCTCAAATAACTAAGTCCTCCTATGAGGCCACCAAATATACACGATCAAGGAATATGCACCAGCATACCACCCTTCGATCATGGATTCCCTTGATAAAAGGAGTCTTGGGAATTATCATACCATATAGAAATAATCATTAAAGGAATAATGATCATGGAATCCCTTGATAAAATGGATTCTCTATTAGGAGGATCCTAGAGTAGTCACTCTTAGCTTGATAATGGATTTCTTCTATATCCATCAACTCAGATCGAATAAGGAGTACCTCCTAAAGTAAACCTCTAGGCTTTATTGAAAGTGATCACACTCCCTCTTCTTCTATATCCCAACCATCACATTATCTAGTAGTAAGAGTAAAGGATGGTCCTTATCTCAATTATAAGACTAAATAGGTTCTAATTGGTGATGTCAACAACATGGAAATGATACTCACCCAAAGAATCCTCAAAGTAATCCCCATTAAAATATTATTATGCACTCCCATACAATGTTTTGCCTGCCTGAATGGCCCGAAGGCCTTCATTTTTATTGATTTTTGATAACCCCCTTTTCAAGGGATGAGGGAGAACCCTTACAAGGCCCGTAGGCTCAAAGATTACATGGCATGTAGGCTTTAGGAGATTACATTACCTGAAAGTCTTTAGGGAATTCAACCAGACTATCTACAAAGAACTACCCCTCCCCAGCATCTGCATCCTGATAGTATCTCTTCACCTTTGCATGACCATCCGGCTAGGATTTCCATCCAAGCACAGGCTGGTATCGATGGCATATCCATACCCTCTCATTCTGACAATCCATTTTGCTCTACTCTAGTGATTGCACCTGCTCTGAATCCTCATCTGGGGCTGCTCCTTTTTTGTAGTGTGTCTGGGTCCGGCATTCGTATGGCCCGAAGGCCTTGCGGTGGCCCTAAGGCCTTAAGGTGGCCTGAAGGCCTTGATAATCACCTGGCCCGAAGGCCTTGGGTGTCTCGAAAGCCTTGTAGGAACCGAAGACCAAACCGGTGGCTCAAAGGCCTAGATGGATGAATAGTTCTGGCTGCTACAGTTCCTGCTATAGTACTGCTATAGTACCCGGAAATATGCCTCCACCTGGATTTGATCTCGGGTCTCTTGGATGCACCTAGCGAGTCATCACCAACTAGGCTGAGGCTCTTTTGCTCCCATACAATGTTCTCAATATTCTATTATATATTATTTCTTGTGATTAGAATTAATTTCATGAGTTTATAAATTTGATATGGTCATTCCATTAGAATAATTAAAAATGTCTCATTGGGCTTCCTATACCGACTTGTTCCTTATTCAACCCCTAAATACATGATTTATAACAAGGTTTTCAATTTATTACATTTTCAATATCTTTTCAGTTTATAGTTTGAGGTAATTTGCTAATACATAACATGAAAGAGTGTAAATTTCTACAAATTATCCATTTCTCACACAAAACATGTTTTTAATAAAGACACACTTGTTCATTCAAGGTAAATCTCATATCTGGAACCCAGACTTTATTAACATTTCTACTCATCCTTAAGACCTATGAAAAATAAATTTAAAATATAACATGATAAAAACAAATATCAGTAAGGAAAATAATATAAAATAAACCTATTAGTCCATTTTTAAACTTGAAAAGTCCATAATAATGTTTTTATTTTCACATTAATCATTTAACCTCAAATATCCATTTACTTTTACCTAAAACTAACTTGATTTCTTAATATATTTCATGAAACATTTCATATTAAATAATGAAGGTAAAATCATAATCATAAGGTTTTATTAAAATACATGAAAATTTATGAATAATTTTCACTGAATAACATTTCTTTTACATTTATTTTCAAAACAAAATTCACAAACATTTCTTAAAAACATGAACTTGTTTTCATACCTTTTGAAATAAAAATATTTCCTTTATAAACCATGGAAATCATATGATGAAGGAACCTTGGGATATTATCCTTACATTCACCCTTACAAAAACCATTAAAATGGAATCACCCAACCATATAATTTCAATAACTCTTAGGATTAATCTATTACTAGTAAAATATATTACTTTATGCAGTGCATTGGAGAGCTATATCAGGATCACCTATCATAAAATCTATTTTGGAATCACACAACATCCATATAAAAATTATAAGAGGCATAGCATGAATAAAACACATATAGATTATGATTTAACAATAAAAATCATTTTCTCTACAATTAAATCCAATAAAGAATATCACTTTCAGTTATCTAAAAAAACTAGAAGAAATTTCCATTTCCTTAGAAAAAATTTTAAAAATAAAAAAAATTAAAAATACCAATAAAAATATTTTATTTCAAAAAAACCTTGGTAAATTATAAATAAATATTGATGCATATAACGTATATAATAATGAGAAAATTCAATCAATACATATATTTTAAAAAATCATTCTTGATGCACTTTAGTAAAAAACATCAAAATGGAACACATGGTAAATGTTTAAAATATTCATTTTAAAACCTTTAAAAAAAATACCAAAGTAGTTGAAAAAGAATTTTAACAATTTTGGGTGTATAAATATGAAAATTAATGGAAAATTTTTAAAAACATGGATATGTATGGGAATGATTCAAAATGAATACTATAAAACGATGTTTTAAAGAAAAATTACATACATTAAGTCTCATCAAGCTCTGCATGTTCTCCAACTCCTCCTCCTCAAATATCTCCCTTTAGATTTAACATTAAGCCATATAGGATTGGTATTTTGAGAGGAACAGTACTTCTAAGATGTGGGGAGTTATATTGGGGAGGAATTTGGGTAGGTCTTGGTTGAACTATAGTTCTCAAAATATGTTGGTAAGAGAGTGTAATAGGTAACATTTTATAAGTGAGGGGAGTGGCACACTTTAATTTTTCTAAACTTTTAAATATTATAAATCTATTACTCAGGGTAAAGTGGATTAGTAACTATCAAATATTAAATATAAGTTGATAAGGGTTAAAAAACTATCCTAAAATAATTAAGATAATATTTTGTGGCCCTTTTACTTGGTTTTTACCTTAATTAACCTGATTTTTCGTTCATCATGGTGACACATTTTTACCATAGTTACTATTTATAATGACTAAAAATGAAATTGAAATCATTAATAAATTTGAGCCTCCTAATAAAAAATATGGAATCCATTTTTAAAGATTAAATTTTTATAAGTAGTGGAAATTTATTGTAATATAATGCAGTGTAACGCAATGAAAATATTTTTTAAAAAAAATCATTTTTAAGTATGAAAATAAACATATACCAAAATTGAATATAATGTTGAATCATATGGAATTATTTAAATTTTTAATTATTTGGATCTTTTTTACTTTATAAATGAATCTAAATTTTAATAGGACTTTTAAATTTCTTTTTTTAATTAAAATAAAAGACAGCTTTACAAGAAATGTCATTTTCATTGTTTACACAAAAATAAATATTTTCATAAAAAATGAAAAAAAATCTAAGATATATTTGATGTTTTTATTACAAAAATAATTATATTTTATAGAATTAAATTTCTAAATCAAGAAATTTAACCTTTAAATAAAATCATATAATACATGGAAAAACAATTTAGTTCAATAAAACTATTCCTTTTTCAATTGAAAATTTACATAAAGGATTTTATAATACTATGATGAATATAAATCCATAAAATTAATACTTATAAATTATAATATTTATTTGTTTATAGGATCACTTCAGTTTTCAAATTATTTTCTTATTAAGAAATTAAACACTCACAACTTTATTCATTACTTAAACAAGTAGGGTTATTTTTTCCTCAAAACATTTCCGGATTCCCTTGTTGTTTCCTCAATCATTTGATTCTTCCATAAATCATTAACCTAGTGAATCACCTTATTTCATAGTACATTTTCTCTATCATCTAAAATCTGAATTGGATTTTATTCAAAAGTAATATTACCCCCAAATTATGCCACTTTAGGGCTCAAAATATGAGAGGCATCAGGTATGTACTTTCTTAAAAAATTCACATGAAACGCATCATGTACTTGATATAAACTCATAGGTAAGGCTGACTAATAAGAAAAAGATCCCACTTTCTCTAGAATTTCATATAATATAATGAATCATTGGATCAAATTTACTTTTGTACTCAAACTCATTACACCTTTCCAAGGATATATTTTATGAAATACATGATCACCTACGTCAAATGAAATGTATTTCATATAGTTATATGAATAAATATTTTTTGTGTATTATAGTACCCTCAGGTTGTGTTGAATCATATTTACTTTCACAACCACATCTTTGACCAATTCTATTACCAATAATTTCCTCTCATTGAATTCATCCTAATATACTAGAATATGAAATCATTTTCAATATAGTCCCTTAAAAGGTTTAATATATATACTCCAATGAAATTTTTTATTATAAGAAAAATCAATTAAAACATATGTTGACCCGAACTTCCCTAATAATCTATAGATATATATCAAGGAATATCCATTAAAGTTGAAATTATACGCTCAAATTCTCCAACTGATTAATAGTAAAAACATATAATGAAATTTAAATCAGTACCCATTGATGTAACACCCCAAGCGTCTATGATATGCTTCTCTTTGAATAATACAGTAGCGTGTGTTGTACACAACTTCGAGTTCTAACACACACCACAACCAATCAAACTAGTCGTTATTAAAAGTAATACCCACTTTTTGAATTTTTTAAAATTTTATCTTTCAAAATGTACTTCATTTTTGGATTCTGAATATATCGAAATTATCTTAGGGTGAATTTTTGGTATTTTTCTGAAAACATTCAATTTTTGATGAATAGTGAAAAAACACTGAGATATAGTTTAAAACCGAATTTTTATTTAAATAATTATTTATTTTATTTAAATTTAATTAAGGTCAAAATAGATACATAATACCTATATAAGTTCAATGTAATTCATTGGAGCTAGTTTAGAATAATTTTAGATATAGAAAAAATTTATTGAACTTTTCACCGTCTTTTACCCATCTCCTATGAGAATTTGGAAATTCACATAAAACAAAATTTTACCGCTTCTGTGAGTGGAATTTCTAAAATCCGAGTGACATGGTTAATATCAAGGAGTAAAATTTGGATCAATAAGATAAAAATAATTTTTGGTGAATAGTAACCTTTTACTTTTATTTATCACGGTTAAAAGTAAATAGGGTAATTAAGTGTAAAAATGATATTAATATTACCCTAACACATGTACTAATTCTATTGGACAAGTTTATATCGACAAAAAACAACCTTAGGAATAAAATATTATCATTTAGGTCCACCTGGATTAGATTAGGACATTTATTCTTATTTAATTCAAAGAAGAGTTAATAGAGTTAAAATCAATTTTTAATAACTAAAACATTTTTAATATAGGGTTATACGTAAGATAAATTCGATTATAAATATTAATTAGAAAGATAAGAATATTTTCTACATAATGGTATTTTATTTATAATTTTTAGACATTAAATAATTTATTTTATTTATGACACAATGGTGATGGAGTAATTAACTAATTAATGAAATATTAAAATAATTAATATAATAAATATAAAACTAAATGTAATTTGAGACTATTTATGAATTAAACTAATTTTATAGGTTACTATGAAATATTATTAATGGTTATATAAATTGTTTTCTAAGTAATAATGCTGTTATGAAATTATCAAAAACAAAATACCCAATAGTGTCAAAATTGACATAATAGAGTTTTTAAAACAAATATTATATTATTAATTGATATTCAATTCCTAAAAAACTAAGGTTCATCCAAGAGCCTTATATAATGATAGGTGTATCATTAATGATCCACTTGGGGTTCTCTTGTATGTATATAGTAAGTTTATTAACCATATAATATAAAAATACAAAGAGACATGGTAAATGTCAAACTATTTAACTAAGAGTAAAATATAAAAGATAAGGTTAATTTAGTGACCCAAACCTGTCTAAAATCTATTTTTTGAAATTATGTAGACCCATACTCACCTTATCTTAGAAATAAGTCACTTTAGAGCCATTATAAATCGAATATGAATTTATTATAAAATAATATTTTAAGTTTTTTCTAAGGTGCCCCTCACCCCTCTTATAAAAGGTCACTCCCCCTTCTCACTAATTCACACATTCAAAGCCTTTTAGCTCTACCAAAACCTGCCCAAATATTCTCTCAACTTCCCTCACTTCAACCTAGAGGCTCTATTGTGACCAGAAAGCCATTCTAAGGATCCCTTTTGATCAAATCAAAAGGAAGAACCCAAGGAAGAGGTAATGTTTTCACCACACTCTTTCAAGTTCCTTTCTTCTTCAACTTATTCTTTCTTTGTTATTTCAATTCTAAAATAATAACTCTAGTATATACTATATACTGTGATGTTATTATAAATATGGTACAACCATATTCAGAGTTCTATCAATCCCTTGAATGACATGTCACCATACGTGCGTACGTACGGCTTACCGTCTCCACGTCGTGGGGTAATTGTTATTCAATACATTATTATTTGTATGGGTATAATAATGATGTGTAATTAATGGAAATAATAAATATAACATGATAATTATTCTTTATATATGATACACCACCCAATTATATAATATTTTAGTATCAAAAGAATGATATTGTCGCTCATGCGTACGTACGGACAAGCGTCTCCACGAACATGATGAGATTCATTCCCCATCATATCCATTCAATAATAATTTTCATTTTATGGTTAAAAATAATTATTAAAGACTTAATATCATTATTTATATGAATAGGATACAACCTATCCACAACAAACATGGCATACATAACAAATTATATAAAGGAAAACTAATCAGTTAACACCCGAAACAACGATAATACAAAGATATTACTAACAAAGCAATGTTAAAAGATCATATATGATATAATATTAATGTATATGATTCTTGAATAATTTAATAATAATTATTTCACCATTATATAGGAGGTTAAAGTACCCACAACCAAGGAAAAGTACAAGGTAAGGGTTTATTTCACAATCTCTTCATTATCCGAGGATGTTTATACGTAATTATCTACTGGGACCTCTTTATCATCCACATCCATGTTTCTTAAAAATGTATTTCAAATAATTATTACTATTTTATTGAATATGGGATAAATTAATGTATACCCTAGTTTTACTTTTTATAATAAGTTTATAATGTAATCTTTCTGTCTTTTTCCAAACAAGTTTCTTTTTAACCTTTTCGACAGAATTAAGGTAAGAATGTCTTTTTTAACTTATACGGTGGGTGTGGCTATTTTACACTGTTATAAAATCTTAGAATCTTACATTAAAATATTATAAGTATATTTTCAAAGTAAATGTTTTATTTTATAATTATGTGACTTTTAAATGATTTAAAAAAAGAGATATTTCTCTCAAATAGTTTTGATTTCATCTATGTCAACATCCTTTGATGGATTTTAAGCTTATTTGAAGTTGATTTATTATGATACAAAACTTACATATAGTATTTAAGGTTTTGTGATATGTTTGGATGTGGATGTGTTATTTTTATACCATTCATGATTTATGGAGAAAGTATTGACATTTCGTATGCTAGTTTTAATACGAATGTTTAGGTTATGTTTAAACCTGCTCATGTGAGGAATGAATTGGACATAATAAGTGATTGGTGGAGCCCCTATATCTCCTTGATGCATCGGTAGGTCTAATGAGACAAACTAGTTTCTTGGCACAAGGCCTTGTAAATATCTTATTTGTAGTCTGGGCACAAGGCCTTGACTATGTGGTTATGATAGTCTAGCATTATTCATTCCATCATTATGAAAGTGGTTATTGATATTGAATTTGATTATACGACTAGTAGAATATCCACGTGAATAAGTAAATGGAATTATTTAATTTTATATTTTCCATATTATGTTGAATTTCAAATTTAAAAGTCTTTTTTTTTAGTTATACATTTCCTTAAATGTTTATGTTTATTTATGAATGTTTCTGCTATATTGTTATCCTTACTGAGCATCTGACCTCGCCACTTTCTATGTTTTATTTTTTCCAGGATGTGAAGAAGTATTTTATGAATGAACTGTAGGTATAGTATGAGGGGATATGATTGTGGTTTATGGACACAAGATGTTGTTGTAGTTTTTCAATTTATGATGTAATGTGAACTTTATGAATGTATCTAGTGATTCCAAGGCTACTAAACTATTCGGTCATTTGAGACTTGATATTTTGTAATCATGCCAATGTTATGTAATAATTCACCGACTCTGGGTAACTGGAGTCAGGGCGTTATAGTTGGTATCAGAGGAAGTTTAGTACAAACCTTAGAAGATAGATTTAGATAAACTCTGATTAGAGCACATAGACCTAAGAGAGACTTTGAAGATTAGTATAGAAGAACTTCCTATAATTTTGGAATTGTAGATATTTTATGAGTTTTCCGAGAAATACATCCATGTATAGATATGAGCAGGTAGAGGGGGCTCTGGCACAGATGTACCTAGGGGTAAAACCCGAAAACACCGCTTTGAGCTAGACTCGAACGGGAACTGGTGCACAACAGCGGGCCTTGCGTCACTCTTGGTTACGACACTCCTGGGGGATATGCTTAGTATAATTCTCATTTTCTTTACAAACCATTATAAAGGGTTTATGAGTATATACATCCTCAAAGAAAACATTTTTTTTATGATTATGGATTATATCCATAAATAGTTTAATTTATGTTAAGTGTTTTACAATTATGGAATTATGTATTTTGATTCATAAATTGATCTAGTTTATGCCATTGTTTAGAAATGGTGCCTAGTGGAAGGAATGGAAATTGTATCAATGCACGCACTCCATGTAGGGATTACCCTCCAGCTCAAGATAATTATAGTGGAGGTGGTGATGAAACTGGTGTTGATCAGCTAATCACCATACTGGGACAACTCACTCAGGTTATTAATAATAAACTTACCAGTATAGAGCACCCTGATCCATAGCGTGGAGGATCAATGTTAGATCACTTTATTGAAGAAACCACCATGAACATTAAATGGGGGTACAAATACACTATTAGCGGAGAAATGGATAAATTCCTTAGAGAAAATATTCCACACCTTGGGGAGTAGCGAAAGGGAAAAAGATGTCATGGCAGTTTACCGCCTCACTGGAGATGTTGATCAATGGTGGTCATTAATTCAAAACAAGAAGTAAGATGATGAAGTATCAAATATGTAATGGAGGGAGTTCAAAGAGATTTTATTATAAAAATACTTTCCTCGTGACCATCGAGAATATATGGAAATGCAATTTCTGAGTCTGAGACAAAAGGAGGATGAGAATGTCGCAAAGTATGAAGATAACATTACAAGGTTAGTGAGGCATACAGTAGATTATATACATAACTCGATGAGTAAGATTGATCGTTTCTTTGATGGTTTAAAACCATTTCTTCGTCAAGTTTTAGTCTCACAATCCTTCTCATCGTACGAAGACATTGTCTCATGTGCTATCAAGACAGAAAAGGAATTCTCTAAGTCTTACGACTTTAGTGAAAATAAAGAGAAGAAGAGATCTTTCGATCACTTTGGAAATGGAAATAATGGGAAGAAAGGAAAAGTTGAATATCAATCCTACAGTAAATTTGGGAAGAAACACCCTGGTACTTGCTTGAAGGGAATGGGTGTCTATTACAACTGTGGTGAAAAAGGCCACCAAGCTCGTGATTGCAAAGGTAATAAAGAATCTACTGATTTTTAGTGTTACAATTTCAGGGATATGGGACATTATTCAAATGACTATCCTAAGTTTCAGGTGAAATTGCCTTATAAAAGGACAAGGGATCAAGGCCAAGATTATGTTATCACTACTGCTGAGGTAAAAGCTCTGAAAGATGTGGTGGCAGGTAATTTAATGGTTTCCTCAAGTTTAGAAAATGCTTTATTTGATTCTGGATCAATGCATTGTTTACTATCTTCCCAGTTTTCTAAGAAAATTAGGTGTTTCCAATTTGATTTAAGAAGGGTTTTTTTAGTTAAAACTCTTAAGGTAAGTATCATCACAACAAAATTTTGTGAATCTGTTCTCATTAGAGAATATAAATGTTCTTAATCTACTGATATCATCGTCATACCTATGATTGAGTTTGATATAATCCTCGGTATGGATTGGCTTTCAGAACATGATGGGAAGATTTATTGTAAGAAGGAGGTTACGATTTTTGATGATGATGATAAGGAACACCTTATCTTTAGATCAGAATCGTCACCACTTGATTCTTATCTAGATCCACCCCCAGTAGCTCAACTAAATTCAATTATTGGGTAGGAAGAGAATGAAATAACTATGGGTGAGGAAAGGAATGTTCAAATAAAAGATGTACCTATTGTGAAAGAATATGTAGATGTGTTTCCGAAAGATTTACCTGGACATCCTCCAGAATGAGAAATTGAGTTTTCCGTTGATTTAATTCCTGGTTCAAGGCCCATATCGAAGACCCCTTAGAGAATGGCCATTGTGGAGTTAGTTAAACTAAATAAAAAACTAGAGGAATTGAGTAATAAGGTATTTATTATCCATAGTGTTTCTCTATGGGAATCCCCATTCCTTTTTGTTAAGAAGAAAGATGGATCTATGAGGTTATGTATCAGCTACAGGGAGATGAATGCTATAAAAATAAAGAAAAAGTATCCCCAACCTCACATTGATGATTTATTTGACCAACTACATGGAGCTCAATACTTTTCAAATATTTAACTTCGATCTGGATACCATCAGTTGTGTGTGAAGAAGGAAGACATTCTAAAGACAGCATTTCGAACCAGGTACGATCATTACGAGTTTACAGTAATGCCTTTTGGGCTGACTAATGCACCCTCTGTTTTCATGGATCTAATGAATAGAGTTTTCAAGGAATATCTTGATAATTTTTTGGTAGTATTTATTGATGTTATCTTGGTATACTCCAAAAGATACGAAGATCATGAAAATCACTTACGCATTATCTTGAAGACTCTTAGAAGACATGAGTTATATGGGAAGTTTAGAAAGTGTGAATTCTGGATTCAGGAGATTTATTTTCTTGGACATATTGTCTCTAAGGATGGAATCTTTGTTGATCCATCTAAGACAAGAGCAATCTAGGAATAGAAAACACTAACTATTATAACTAAGGTATGCAGTTTTATTGGTTTAGCAGGTTATTATAGATGTTTCGTCCAGAATTTTTCCCGGTTGGATAACCCATTAACAAATCTCACACGTAAAGGGGCTAAATTTGTTTGAAAAAAAGATTGTTGAAGAATATTTCGAAGAACTGAATAAAATATTAGTCAATTCTCCTATATTGACTATACCATTGGGGAATGATGGGTTTGTTATTTACAGTGATACTTCAAAGAAAGGACTTGGTTGTGTCCTTATGAAGAATGATAGGGTTATTACCTATGCATCACGACAGCTGAAAATTCATGATAAAAACTATCCTACTCATGATCTTGAGTTAGCTGCTATAATATTTTCTTTGAAGATATGGAGACATTATCTCTATGGTGAAAAATTTGAGATTTATACTGATCACAAGAGTTTGAAGTATATTTTCTCACATAAAGTACTCAAAATGAGGCAAAGAATATGGCTTGAACTACTCAAGGATTATTATTGCACAATAAACTACCACCTGGGGAAGGCAAATAAGGTGGCAGATGCCTTGAGTAGAAAAAATCATGGAGTTTTGAACAATATGAGAGTTGATAGGGATCCTATTTTCATGGATCTAGTAAATATGGATATGGGAATCACCATGGAAGGTGAAACATCGATACGTTTTCAAATGGTTGTCAAACCATCTTTACTAGAAAGAATTAAGAGTTCTTAGACCAATGAGGAAGAGTTTCAAAAGAATATTAATGCTGTGAATGATGGGAGATTGAGTGACTTTGTGTATGAAGATGGAATTTTGAAATTTGGGAGGAGAATTTGTATTCCCGGTATACCTGATCTAAAAATGGAATTATTGGATGATGCCCATAGTTCCAATTTCTCTATACACCCTGGGAGCACCAAGATGTATAGATATTGGAAGGAACATTTTTGGTGGGACAACATGAAGAGGGAGATTGCTGATTTTGTGTCAAGATGTATGGTTTGTCAACAAGTGAAAGCTGGAAGGCAACATCCTGGAGGAGTCATGCAACATCTTCCCATGCCTGAGTGGAAATGGGAAAATATCATGATGGACTTTGTCATGTTACTACCAAAGACTCCTAGAAAGAATGATGCAATATGGGTCATTTTTTATCATCTTACCAAGTCAGCACATTTTCTTCCTATAAGGGAAGATTTACCACTTGAACGTCTAGCAAGGATATATATTAATGAATTTGTGAGACTTTATGGAGTACCCCTATTGATTGTATCTAATATTCATCCCCGTATTACTTCAAGATTTTGGAAAATTCTTTAGAAAGCCCTGGATACTAAACTTAATTTTAGCACTGCCTACCACCCTCAAACAGATGGACAATCAAAGCGGACTATTCAAACCTTAGAAGACATGTTGAGATCTTTCCCACTTGACTTTCAGGGTATGTGGGGTCAATATTTACCTCTGGTAGAATTTTCCTATACCAATAGCTTTCATTAAAGTATTCAGATGGAACCATATGAAGAGTTATACTGAAAGAGATGTCGCACACCAACATAATGGGATGTCGTTGGTGAAAAAAAACTTCTAGGCCCAGAACTAGTGGAGGAAATGATGGAAAAGTTAAAGGTAATCTAAAATCACATCAAAGCATCTCAAAGTAGGCAGAAGAGCTATGAAGATAACTGAAGGAAGGATTTGGAATTTCAGGTGGGAGATCATGTTTTCTTGAAGGTATATCCATGGAAGTGAGTTATACGTTTCAGTAAGAAGGGTAAATTGAGTCCCAGGTATATCATACCTTTCGAAATTCTAGAACGAATTGGGTTCGTAGCTTACCGTTTGGTAATGCTTCCAAATCTCTCCAAATTTCACGATTTCTTCCACGTATCATTGTTGAGAAAATATATGCCTAACCCAATGTATGTACTCACCTATGAGGAATTAGAACTGGAACCCAATATGTCTTATTGCGAAGAGCCTGTCAAGATTCTTGATACGAGAAAACAAGTGCTGAGAAACAGGATGACTCGTCTGGTAAAAGTTATTTGGATAAACCATAAGATGGAAGAGGCAATGTGGGAACCCGAGAAACTTATGATGAAGAATCACCCGAGTATTTTCATGTGGTAGTATTCTAGAAATTTCTAGGATGAAATTATTTGAAGGAGGGGAGAATCTAACACCCCAGGCTTCTCTTGTACGCTTCTCTTTTATTAATACAGTAGCGTGTGTTGTAGGCAACTTTGAGTTCTAACACACACTACAACCAATCAAACTAGCTGTTATGAATAGTAATACCCAATTTTTGAAATTTTATAAATTTTATCTTTCAAAATGGACTTCATTTTTGGATTCGGAATATCGAAATTAGCTTAGTGTGAATTTTTTGTATGTTTCTGAAAACATTCAATTTTTTATTAGTAGTGAAAAAACATTGAGTTATAGTTTAAAACAGAATTTTTATTTAAATAATTATTTATTTTATTTAAATTTAATTAAGGTAAAAATAGATACATAATACCTATATATGTTCAATGTAATTCATTGGATTTAGTTTAGAATAATTTTAGAAATATAAAAAATTTATTGAACTTTTCATTGTCTTTTACCCATCTCCTAGGAGAATTTGAAAATTCACATAAAATTTCATTTTACCACTTCTGTGAGTGGAATATCTAAAATCCTAGAGTTGCGGTTAATATCAAGGAGTAAAATTTGGTTCAATAAGATAAAAATAATTTTTGTTGAATAGTAACTTTTTACTTTTATTTACCACGGTTAAAAGTAAATAGGGTAATTAAGCGTAAAAATGATATTAATATTACCCTAACACATGTCCTAATTCTATTTAACAAGTGTATCTCAACCAAAAACAACCATAGGAATAAAATATTATCATTTAGGTCCACTTGGATTAGATTAGGACATTTATTGTTATTTAATTCAAAGAAGAGTTAAAATAGTTAAAATCAAAGTTTAATAACTAAAACATTTTCAATATAGGGTTATACATAAGATAAATTAGATTATAAATATTCATTATAAATATAAAAAGATTTCCTATATAATGGTATTTTATTTATAATTTTTAGACATTAAATAATTTAATTTATTTATGACAAAATGGTGATGCAGTAATTACCTAATTAATGAAATATAAAAAAATTGATATTATAAATATCAAAATAAATGTAATTTGAGACTTTTTTATGAATTCCACTAATTTTATAGTTTAATATGACATATTATTATTGGTTATATAAATTTTATTTTAAGTAATAATTCTGTTATGAAATTATCAAAAACAAAATACCCAATAGTGTCAAAATTGACATAAAAGAGTTTTTAAAACAAATATTATATTATTAATTGATATTAAATTCCTAAAAAACTAGGGTTCGTCCAAGAGACTTATATAATGATATTTGTATCATTAATTAACCACTTGGGGTTCTCTTGGATGTATATAGTAAGTTTATTAACCATATAATATAAAAATACAAAGAGACATGGAAAATGTCAAACTATTTAACTAAGAGTTAAATATAAATGATAAGGTTAATTTAGTGACCCAAACCTGTATAAAATCTATTGGTTGAAAGGATTTAGACCCATCCCCATATTAGCCTCTAAATAATTCACTTTGGAGCCATTATAAACCGAATATGAATTTATTATAAAATAATATTTTAAGTTTTTTCTAAGGTGCCCATCACCCCTCTTATAAAAGAGAACTCCCCCTTCTCACAAATTCACACATTCAAAGCCTTTTGGATCGGCCAAACCCTTCCCAAATATTCTCTAAACTTCCCTCACTTAAACCTATAGGCCTTAGTGTGATCATAAAGCCAACCTAAGGAGCCCTTTTGATCAAATCAAAAGGAAGCACCCGAAGAAGAGGTAATGTTTTCACCACCCTCTTTCAAGTTCCTTTCTTCTTCAACTTCTTCTTTATTTGTTATTTGAATTCTAAAATAATAAATCCAGTATATCCTATATACTGTGATGTTATTATAAATATTGTACAACCATATTCAGTGTTCTATCCATCCCATTAATTACATGTCACCATACATGCGTACGTACGGCTTACCGTCTCCACATCGTGGTGTAATTGTTATTCAATACATTATTATTTCGATGGGTATAATAATGATGTTTCATTCATGTAAATAATAAATATAACATGATATTTATTCTGTATATATGATACACCACCCAATTATATATTATTTTAATATCAAAAGAATGATGTTGTCGCTCGTGCGTACGTACGGACTACCGTCTCCATGAACACGATGAGATTCATTACCCATCGTATCCATTCAAGAATAATTTTCATTTGATGGTTAAAAATAATTTTTAAAGACTTAATATAATTTTGTATATGAATATGATACAACCTATCCATAACAAACATGGCATAAATAACAAATTATATAAAGGAAAATGAATCAGTTGACACCCGAAACAACGATAAGACAAAGATATTACTAACAAAGCAATGTTAAAAGATCATTTATGATATCATATTAATGTATATGATTCTTGAATAATTTAATAACAATTATTTCACCATTATACAGGAGGTTAACCTACCCTCAACAAGGAAAAGTACAAGTTAAGGTTTTATTTCACAATCTCTTCATTATCCGAGGTTGTTTATACGCAATTATCTACTGGGACCTCTTTATCATCTACATCCATGTTTCTTAAAAATGTAATTCAAATAATTCTCAATATTTTAAAAAATATGGGTTAAAGTCATGTATACCCTTGTTTGGATTTTTATAAGAAGTTTATAAAGGAATATTTCTATCGTTTTCCAAACAAGGTCCTTTTAACCATTACGACAGAATTAAGGTAAGAATGTCTTTTTTAACTTATACAGCAGGTGAGGCTATTTTCCACCATTATAAAATCTAAGAATATTAGATTACAAGATTATAAGGATATTTTCAAAGTAAATGTTTTATTTTATAATTATGCGACTTTTAAATTATTTCAAAAAAATGTATATTTCTCTCAAATAGTTTTGATTTCATCTATGTCAAGATCCTTTGATGGATTTTAAGCTTATTTGAAGTTGATTTATTATGATACAAAACTTCCATATAGTATTGAAGGTTTTTGATATGTTTCACTATGGATGTGTTATTTTTATACCATTCATGATTTGTGGAGAAAGTATTGAAATTTCTTATGCTAGTTTTAATACGAATGTTTATGTTATGTTTAAACCTGTTCATATGAGGAATGCATTGGACTTAATAAGTGACGAGTGGAGCCCTCTATAGCTCCTAGATGCATCGGTAGGTCTCATGAGACAAACTAGTGTCTTGGAAAAAGTCCTTGGAAAAATCTTATTTGTAGTCTTGGCACAAGTCCTTAACTATGTGGTTATGATAGTCTGGCATTATGCATTCCATCATTATGAAAGTGGTTATTGATATTGCATTTGATTATTTGACCAGTAGAATATCCATGTGAATAAGTAAATGGAATTATTTCATTTTATATTTTCCATATTATACTGAAGTTTAAGTTTAAAAGGATTTTGTTTTAGTTATACATTTCCTTAAATGTTTACGTTTATTTATGAATGTTTCCGTTATATTGTTATTCTTACTGTGCATCTGAGCTCACCCATTTCTATGTTTTATTTTTCCTAGGATGTGAAGAAGTATTTTATGAATGACCTGCAAGGATTGTATGAGGGGATATGAGTGTGTTCTGTGGACACAAGATGTTGTTGTAGTTTTTCACTTTATGATGTAATGTAAACTTTATGAATGTATCTAGTGATTCCAAGGCTACTAAACTAATCGGTCTTTCGAGACTTGATCTTTTGTGATCATGCCAATGTTATGTAATAATGCACCGACTCTGGGTAACTGGGGTCGGGGAATTACAATTGATGTCTGAATTCCTTTCCAAAAATTTTATGTAAACCTAGGGTCATGATAAGATACAATAGAGAGAGGGAACCCATGTAATCTGAATATCAATTTAAGATAAATTCTAGCAATTTGATCCAAATACATAGTATCTTGGATTGAAATAAAATGCATATATTTATCCAATCGACCAATAGTAACCCAAATCACATTATTTAATTAATATGTATTTGATAATTCCACCATGAAATCCATGTATATGTTCTCCCATTTCCATTCAGTTACTAAAAATGGTTGAAACATCCCCTTCGGTAATTGTTTTTAATCTTTAACTTTATGACGAGTTAAACATTTCATGGTAAAATGGTATATATTCTTCTTTATACCTTCCCACCAAAAATATTCGAGAGGGTATTTATACATATTAGTGTTTTCGTGACGAATTTAAAATATATAACTTTGAACATCACTTAACAATTCATTCTTAAATTGAGAATCACTTAGAATACATAACCTCTTTCCAAATCTGATAAAACTTTCTATATCCACATTAACTTAGGAAACATAACTTTTTTGACTAGTTCTACTCTATCCTAAAAACCATTATCTTCCTTTTCAGGATAAATAATTCTATATAACAAATATGGAAACACTGATACCTGAGTAAAAATGGAATGTTTTTCTATATACAAAATTTCTAGGCCAACATTTATTAAATCGTTTTCTAAAGGATTATGTTTTAGACATAACATAGTTAATGATGTATTATATTTTTGACTCCAGGCATCAGCTACCTTGTTTTCTTTACCTAGATGATAGTATGATATTAAATCATAATCCTTAATTAGTTCTATTCATATTATCTACCTCATTTTTAACTCTTTTTTAGTGAATATATACTTTAACCTTTTATAATCAGTATATATTTCACATTTCTCCCCATATAGATGATTACTCAAAATATTTAAAGAAAAAACTAATGTATCCAACTCATGTTCATGTGTAAGATAATTCTAATCATGGGGTTTCAATTAATGAGATGTATATGTTTTAACTGATAAATTTTCATCAAGAAAAAACATAGTTCTTTCAAAGAAGTATCATTGTAAATAAAATATTCACCATTTCTTATTAGCATAGACAACATTGGAGAATTAATAGATAATATTTTTAACTCTTGGATACATTTATCACATTTATTTATCTAGATGAATTTTACTCCTTTTTAATTTAACATAGTTATGAGACTAGATTATTTAGAATAAATTTCAACATACTATCAGTAGTAACCCACTAATCCAAGAAAACATTGAATCTCAGTGACATTTTTATGCCTTTTCTAATATTACAGCACTTTAGTTTTAACATGATCAATAGGTATTCCATCTTTATAAATAATATTACAAATGAAGGAAATATGTTATAACAAAAATTCACATTTAGTGAATTTTCTATATAACTTATTTTCTTTTAAATTATTCTTAACAATCCTTGGTGGTTTCTAATGTTCCTAATAACTTTTAGAATAAACTAGAATATAATTGATAAACACAACCACAAATTTATCCAAATACTCATAGAAAACATTATTCATTTGATCTATAAATACAGTGCGTTAATTTTTTAACACAAATGGAAAAAACCACAAACTCGTAATAACCATACCTAGTTTGGAATATCTTCCTCAGAATGCCTTCATCATTTACCTTTATCTGGTGACACCCAGACCTCCGATCAATCTTAATTAAATATTATGATCCCAAGTGCTGATCAAAAAATTCATCAATATGAGGCAAAGGATACGTTTTATTAATAATGATGTTATTAAGTGCTCTATAATCAAAGGAAAGTCTAATGTAACCATCATTGTTTTTAGAAAAAAAATAGAATCACCCCAAGGTGAAGTACATGAGTGGATGAAACCCTTATCAAGAAATTACTATAACTTCTTTTTCAATTATAACTACTCAAATGAATCTATTTTATATGAAGATTTTGAAATTGGATTATCATCAGGAACTAAGTCAATAGTAAACTCAAATTATCGATCCAAGAAGATCATTATAAAAAACATCCATATATTTGTTTAGTATCATAGAATCACTAATTTAAATATTTCAGTTCTTTTCAACAATATGTGAAACATAAATTTACTTCTATATTTTACTAGTTTCTCAACTTCTTAATTTGTTATCAAAGTTATGAATTTAATATTATATAAAAATTGAAACTCATTCAGAAATGTAACTTCTTTATCTCTATAATTTATCTTATCATGATAAGCTGAAAGCTAATCCATATCCAAAATATCATAAACTCTATAATAGGAAATACAACAATATTTTTAGGAAAAACCATTCTGTATATGATAATATAAATATTTTATAAATTCTTATTTTCTTTATACTACCCCATAAGATTTTATCAAAATTTATGACTTCATTTCATAAGATGGTATTTCCATTTTACTTGAAAATATATCAAATATAAAATAAAATGTGTATCCTAAAACAAAAAATTCATTGGCATAATCTGAATAAATAAGTAAAATAACTGTCATCACTTCATTTTAGGGTCCTTAATCTATCATAATAGTATAAAAAGACTTTGTTTCATATTTTTGATTCCAATCATGTTGTTTCCCACATTGAGAAAATAACTTTGGATATGAATTATCAAAATTTATCAAATTATTTAAATTAAAACATTTCAATTCCTACTTTTAATTTCCAATATTACCATTTCCGTTTCTCTTTTATTTGAAGTATTGAGTCATGTTTCCAGAAATTCTATTTAAGTAACACTTCCCATGTATTATAATAAATTCTACATACTTCTTATTTCTACACTTATCATCATAGGGTAAAATAATTTTATTTCCTTCAAGTTTCTTTAATAAATTCATTATCATATACTTCCAACTAGATCTATTATTATCCTTTTTGTTATAAAATAACAAAAAATCCATCTTGAGTTCCTCATCAGACTGCACAATTTCCTCAAAGCATCTAACGTCATGAGTAAATAGAGTCCATCATAAACTTAGCTTCCATATTGATTAAAATAGATCAATTTTACTATCATGGCCCATAATGAAATTTTGTGTATGCCTAGCTAATTTAGTAAAGTAATATTTATAGTCAAAAAAATACTCCTCCTTATTTTACTGCAACTATAGGGATTTATTTTCCATTTTATACCAAAAAAATTCATCAAAAAAATTCAATGAATAGATATTTAAATTTTTTTCAGTTTCATAGATTCAATTTATTCTATTTCCTTAGTTATCTTAATCAAAGAAAAACATTTATCAGTTTTACATTCAAAATGAAAAATAGAAATGGTTAGATTTTGATGTTCTAAACTTCCCAGAACTTCGAATATCTTCTATAGAGCATTAATCCATCATTCATCTTTACCTGGGTCTTAGGATCCACCAAAATCTAAGGGGTTGTATTTCAATAAATTTTTTAATATAGAAATATTCCTATTTTGTAAATTTGGTTTCTATATTTCATTGGTTCCACCATTGATATCATGTTTCAACTATATTAACATAGTTACAAACTATTCTATTCTAATTCTAACAATTATGTATTATTGTTTCAAAAGGATATTATCCTCTTTATTCCTTTCTAAATTATCATGCTTTCATTTATGGAAAATTTTAAAATCAATGTATATTATAATCTCTATAAAGTTTCTTTAAACATCACCTTAACCTTTAAAATTATCTAAACCATTTCTATAATACCAACTATAATGAATTATATATTATTCAACCCGTTAATACATAATTTATAATAAGGGTTACACTTTATTTCATTACCAATAACTTTTTAGTTTAGTGTTTTATAAAATTAGGAATAACATTACGTAACAATGTGTAAATTTCTATACAGTGTCCATTTTTTACAAAACAGTTTCTTTATAAAGACATACGTACTTCTTTCAAGGTAACTCCCATATTTAGAACTATTACTTTGTTATTATCTCTAATCATCCTTAATCCTTATCAAAAATTATTTAAAAATATGGGATGAGGAAAACAAATCCCACTAAGGGACATAAAATAAAATAAACTCATTAGTACATTTGTAAACGAAAAAAATCCATATGAAATTTTTACTTTTTCACAATAAACATTTAACCTAAAATATCGATTTTGTTTTCTATGAAAACCACTTAATTGATTAATAGCTTTCATGAAACATTTTATAAGAAATCATAATGCAAAAAATCATAATTTTAAGGTTTTCTTGGAAACCATGAAAACTCATGAATAAATTTTCTTTAAAAACAATCTTTTCACCTTTATTTTACAAACAAAATTCAAAAACTTTCATGAAAAAACTAATATCATTTTCTTACCATTTGAAATAAAAATATTTCTTTTATAAAACATTGAAATAGTATCAGGTAGGTACCTTGGGAAATTATACTTACATTCAATATAAAAATAAACCTTACAATGTAATCACCTAACTAGATAATTCTCATTTCACTTAGGAGTAACTTATTATCAGTAAAATCCATCACTTTACCAAATACATTGGAGAGTTATATCGGGTTCACCTGTCAGAAGAGTTATTTCAGGCTCACCTTTCATTCATATAAAATTTCTAGGAACCAAATCATGAACAAAACACACACACACACACACACACACACACACACACATATATATATATATATATATATTTCTCTTTAACCATAAAAATAATTTTAATTGGAATCCAATACCATAAGTAATATAACTTTAATTTATCCAATAAAAATGAGAAAAAAACTTCCATTTCCATTGAAAAACATTTTAAAAATAAAAAATTATAGAATATCAAGGAAAATAATTCTTTGAAAATAACCATGGAAACCTATAAATGAACCTAGATAATGTATAACAGATATGGTGGTGATAAAGGTAGGTCAATTTATAAATATTAAAAAACATAATTTTCACTTTTGTAAAAAAACATCAAAATAACCTAGATGATAAATATTTAAAAGATTATTTTTTAACCTTTAAAAAGAAATTCAAAATAGGTTGAAAAAAGAATTTTAACTACTGTTGGTGTGTAAATAAGAATATTCCTGGAAATTTTTTAAGAATAAGGATATAAACGATAAATATATGAAATGAATAATTTAAATTATTCTTTTAAAGAAAAATCCATTACCTTAAGTCTCATCTAGCTCTGTACATTCCCTAACTCCTCCTCCTTATATATTATATCCCTTTTTATTTCACCTTAATCCTTATAGTAATAGAATTTTGAGAATACTAGGATAATTATAAATTGGGGAGGGATATTGGGTATATATTTTATCAGGTCTTGGTTGAACTATAGTTATCAAAATTTATGATTAAGGGAGGATATGGTGTTCCCTTTAATAAGTGAAAGAATTGTCACACTTGTAATTTTTCTAAAATTTTTATTATTATTAATGTATTAATTGTAGTAAAGTGGATCAAAAAAATATATATATATATATATAAGGTGATAAGGTTTGAAATTAAAATATACACTAAAAAATGAGATAATATTTTTTTTATTTGTAACATAGTTTTTAGTTTAAATAACTTGATTTACCTTTTACCATAGTGACACATTTTTACCATGGTTACTATTCATAATGGCCAAAGATGAAATTTTACTCATTAATAAATATAAACCTCATAATTACTAATATGGAATCTATTTTTCATTATTAATTTTATAGAAGTGGTATAAATTACTTTTATTATACATGCACAAAATGTAATGAAAAACAGTTTTTAGAAAATTGTGTTCTTAAGCATAAAAAAGAACTTATATGAGAATAAAATATAATATATATTCCTATTGAATTATATATATTATGTTTAATGAAATTGGTCTTATATTAATTTAAAACCAAATAAAAAATATAATGGTAATTTTATATTACATTATTTAATGAAAATAAATGAAGGTTTTTCAAAAATCACTATTTTTCACTATTCACTCAAAAATCAATCTTTTCATAAAAATCTAAAAAATTAACCCTAAGATATATTAGATATGATGACCCCAAAAATGAATTCCATTTTATAAAATTCAATTTCTAGAATCAATTAATTTAACTTTTATATAAAACTATGTAATACATAGAAAGCAATTTTGTTAAATAAAACTATTCCTTTTTCGATTGAAAATTTACATAAAATCCTTTATAAAACTATTATGAATATGAATCCATAAAATTAATACATATAAATAATAATATTGATTCATTTATAAGATTACCTAACTTATCACACCACCTATTATGTGTAATCCCTAACCCTAAATTTCTATGGTAGCCTTGTACACATAATACTCGTTCAATCCCCTATTATCATACAATTCATGACACAAAAATCACTATAGCATGATTTTAAACTATGTAGACAATTTACTATTCACATGATGTGAAACTACACAATAATATCCTTACTATATAAAATTAAACCATATGGTATGATTCTATCACACAACCTTAAACTATGCATCTCAAACTTTGCAGGACTTTATTCTTATTAAGAGGTATATGTAGGATGCCTCCTTGGGGTTCAAACCTAACATTTAAACCATAGATATATCTCCTAATTGGGGTATATTCCAGTGAGTTTGAACCACCTCGCTCATTGGGCCATATTTCCTCTAAGATTTTGTTCACCTCTACCAGGTCCATATTCCATGTCATTAATCCCTCTATCAGTCCATACTCTTGATAAAGTCATGACCCTGCCCTAAGGGATATATTTCATCTAGGTCCCATAATATTTCCCTCACTAGGAAATATTCCCTATTATACTCATCCTCATTAGTCCTCATTCTTTAATACCAACATAATTTCATATGTCCATATTTCCTGTAAGTTTAACTAGATAGGTCCACTCATGCATAAATCCCAAACCAACCAATTCCATGAAACTTTCACCTATATATACTTACTTCATGATGTTAAACTACATAGAACAACACATATCATGTATCCATAAAAGGTACAACATGTCCCACTATGTGGCACTAAACTACATGGGTTCTGATTCATTTTATAAGCATGTGTTGGAAGCCTCTATCATGGGTTTGATCAAAAAACCATGGACATTTATTACTTTCCTAGGTGGTAATAAACTTCATAGTGCCTAGATGTGAGGCTTTAAATCATATCCCCCTTAAAATTAAGCATTAGTAGTTAATAATGAAATAATATGGATAACCTATGATATATAAATATGTTACCATTGATGGAGAACCTTAGATACATATAGATGTCTATATTGGAAAAAAAACCTCTTATATAAATATATGTTCACATTGATACATGATAACTGATGTGGACATATTTGTACATAGATTTCCACATCCTTTTTATTAATTTTTAATGATTTATTTCATTATTTTAACACTTTTTATTAAATAAATGCACTTTTGTATTTTTATAATTAAAATTTTAAAATATTCATTTTTTATAACAATTTATGTAATTATAGACCCTAAAATAATCGATTTATTCTTTCTTCATTTTTAATATAACTAATTTTCAATTTGTTTACTTAATATTTATTTGTTTATTTTATTTGAATTTTTCATTATTAATAATTATTGAGTTTGCTAATTAATTTTCTTTTAATTTTAAAAGTGTACACATCCAAAAACTTAGTTACTGGTAGCCAAGCTACCGATATCGAAGTTACTTTTTCTCAAACTAGCTGTAACTAGGTTACCATTACTGACTAATGGTGACCTGCATTCTTTTTTCTCTAGTGGTAACTAGTTTTGAGATGTAATGGTGACCTGCTTTTACCGGTGACCTTTTTCATTGTTACCCTTTTTTATCGGTAACTCTTATTTTTATAAATAACGGTGACCGGTTTTTTATTTTGTAACAGTGACACCCCCACGTCGCTGCTCATTTTTTTTGTTTTGTTTTACTCTTTTGGTAACCTCATTTTTTTTAATCTATCAGAAGCCTTAAATTTTAATTCTACCGGTGATTTTTTTATTTTAATTATTAGTAACCTTTTATAACAGTGACTATTTTATCTATCAGTGACCATTTTTTATTTTTTTCGAAACGGTGAAGCACAGATTCCTTTTCTAACGGTGAGCCTTTCTTCACCATTCCTCTTACCTCAACGTTAGACAATTTCCACACCTCACTATTACATCCTTCCCTCACAGCCACCATTACCCATTTATGCCTCACTGCTCTTCTCTACCACACTGATTTCTCTTTTCCCCCTCTCTCTCACTGATATACAGCATTCCCTCCAGCTCACCATTTATTTTCTTTCTCTCACCATTTTAGCCCTTTCCCAACCTCACTGGTAGCTCATTCTCACTGATAGCCCCTTTTTCCCTTTCTCCTAACCCACATTGATTCATGTTCCTTCTAGAGTGTTGCTGGTATGTTGTCTGAGAAAATACTGAAGCCAAAGGAGGCCAGGCGTGTTACGGAGTTCGTCAGTGCAGCAGGTTGCTTCGACATTGATCTGACACAGCCTGCTCGAAGGACCATTGCTGTTGATTTTGGAGGGTTTGATCATGCTTGAAGGTGCGTCACTGGTCCAAAATGAGAGGCTAGACTATGATTTTGGGTGCCACTAGATTCAAGTTCACTGCTCCTATATCAAGGCTTGATTGAGATATCAAGCTGAAGTCGGGACATGTCTACTACCATAGGAGTCCAGTACTAGTGGCTTGGGTATTTCACTATCGCACTGATTTTTTTTGTTGGTTCATGTTGCTGGTTTGAATGAAGCTGGTCTCCGAGCCGAGGAGTAGGGCAAGCTGAGAGCTGAGGAGTACGATGCACCACTGAAGAGGTCCGCCGCTATGGAAGACCTATGCAGCGCCTGGCCTGGAAGAAGAGAAACCCTAATCTGTTGCGCCATGGAGAAGAGGGAGGCGGACTTGTGAGATTTGGGGAAGAATACCAAATAAAAAAAATTACTTAATTAAAATAAAAAAATAATAGAATAAAATAAAATAATTAATTTAAATAATAATAATAAAAACTTAGAACTTTATAAATAAATATCTAAAAATAACTAATAGATAAATAATAACAATATTAAAATTAGTCAAATAAAATATATGATAACTAAAATATTAATGCTAAAATTTTTAACAAAACTAATTTAGATAAATTTAATAGTTTAATGAATAATGTAAATTATAAATGTTGTCCTTTATTAGTAAAATAATTATAAAATATAATGAATTTTCATTAATTTTTGTAAATTGTAATAATTAATTTCCAAAAGAAACTAAACTCTAATAGTCTAACAACTACTAATTTTTTAATTTAATATATTTAATAAATCACTCTCATTAATTAATTATATGAATAATGACATATAACAACTTTAATTTTAACAAGTTAATTAATGAATACAATATATACTAATATTTATTAATTCAAATTTGTTAACATGCAATAATTATCTATTTAAACTTTTATTTGTTTATAATAATTAAAATTTAATCAATTATTCATTCATTTATTTTTCTGTTCTAACTTTTTAGGTTCATTAAAAAGACAATTATATGTCCAGATTCACTTAACTAACTCATCGGGAGTTAGTTATGTGAGAAAATCTAGTGTGACATGCCTGTCGGGAAAAAAACAAATGTTGTCCAGTGCATTTGTGAAGGACTCTTGAAGTCGGTGGTAAACAAGCAGTGACATGATGTACATGATGGAGAATATAAAAAGCATAGTTTCATCATTATGAGGGAGGGGACAGAATAAATTCACTTTTTCGGAGATGATCAGGAGCATTAGAGGGGATCCGGAGCATTGCAGTCCTGGAGTCAAAGGAGTAGAGGAGCATAGCATCTTCGGGGAGTTATTTCTCCATTCTGTTTTAACTCTTATACTCTATTTCTTTGAAATGTTTTCCATTACTATAGTGATAATGAACAATATATTAGTTAGATAAATTTCTAGTTTGGGGAGAGTTCTTGTTCTACTAGTGATCATTTTCATCCTTTTCATTAAACATTTCTTCTGTGATTAGAATTGATCAGAGAGATCGATTCTAATTACACATTTCTTCTTCGTATCACAAACACTGAATTTTTCAAAAATATGTAATCATTCGGAGAGTTTGATTATGGATTCCTCTTTTAATTAATCAACTCATAATTAAAACATCAGTACTTACGGTGAGTTTGTACTGTTGTCCTTTTAAATCATCTTTCTGAATTTTTACTTCTTTCGAGTGGTGAACTCTATGTTGTACAATTGCTATGACTTAACTCCTTGCGAGGGAAGAAAGTTGCCTATATGTAGTGGTACAATGTAGTAATTTTACATGATTAGGATAAATAATTTAAACCAATAGACTAGAGTAATCCCCTAACGTTCTTTTCTGTTTGTTTTTTTATCAGCATTTTATTTTCTTTGTTACATCTTATTTTCAGCTGTTATCTGTTTGAGTATAGGTTAGAATAAATTTACAAGAGATGTGTGGTTTTACTTTACAGTTTATAAAAACATAAAAAAATATTAAAAGATAAAAAAATATTAAGAAAACCTAACTCACTGCTGACAACAGTGAGGGTTTTGAAGTAGTTTTAGTAAGGTTGTGGTCAAAATAGCTTTCCCTGTGGGTTCGACCCTACTTTCCACATATATTGTAGTTAGTAGGAATATAAATATTAATGTTTTACCGGTTTCAATTATGGTATATGTCAAGTTTTTGGCACCATTTCCAGGGAAGGCACGATCCATTTCATTACTAAAAAAACACATATTAAAAAAATATTTAAAAAAAACTACTAATTTTGAAAATTGTAAAAAAACTGTTGTTATCACTATTAGTTCTTATATTTCTTCTCAAAAATATTTCATGAGCACTAGGTCTACTTTTAAAAGTTTAGACACTTTGAATCCTGAATTGAACAAACATCTTACCGCTCTAAGGAAAAACAAAAAAAAATCAGAAATGGAAAATAGAGTTCCTACACCTCAGGACTACCAAAACCATCCGGAAATCATAGAAAATGAGAGACCTCAGATGAGGGAGTTTCAACTTCCCCATGTGTCTAGTAACCAATATTCAATTAGGATTAGTTCTATAGATAACAATTATGAGCTAAAAAAATCTCACATTTCACTACTGCCTGCATTCAATGGGCTCTCTAATGATGACTATTTAGACTTCATTAGAGATTTCTACAACACTATGCAACAACTTACTTTATTATGACTCACTGAAAATGAGATAAGGATTAGAGTTTTTCCCTTTTTTCTTAAAGTGAATTCAAGTAATTGGTTTTTAATTTATATGAAAACATTTTTGAGAATTGGTATCAAGTTTACAACTCATTCATTGTGAAATTTTATCCCCAAATATTAAAAGGAGAACTGAAAACTAAGATCACTAGTTTTTACCAATAGGATGGAGAATCATTTCATGAAGCTTGGGATAGATTTAGGGACCTGATTAGGTAGTTTCCTCATCATAAACTCCCATCTCATCTCCTCATGGATACCTTCTATGAAGGGTTGTCCTCCTCTAGTCAGAATTTAGTGGATCAAGCTGCTGGGGGTAGTTACAATGATAAAACATATGATGAGTTGAGGAAAATTTTTAACAATCTGGCCCTTAATTCTCAACATAAAAAATCAAGAAGAAAGATAGTGAATAAGAGTGATAACATTGGTTCAATGAATGAAACTCAAGATCAACTAGCCAAAATCACAAACCAACTTCAAACTTTAATTAACCAGAATTCAAGACAAACTGTAAATCAAATTGAAAATCAGAATCAGTACCAGTCACTAAGGAAATAGTGAAATAAATGTGGTATGTTTGGGAACTCTGAAAATTTCTATCCTAATGCTGATTTAACTGCCTAATAACCTGAAACCTTTAAATTTGTTAATTATGTTCCTAGTATTCCTCAAAAACAATATCCATTCTCAAACAATTGCAATCAATGCTATAAGAACCATCCAAATCTATCATTGAAGGATCAAGTAATTATTAAGCAACCAATTGCCCCTAATTATCAGAACCAACCAAGACTGAAATTTCAAAATCCACAAAGGGTGAAGTCTTCAAACACTCAAGGAAATAATGATAATCAAATGTCTTCTAAAATTGATCAAATCTTGAATAAAATTAATTCACAAGAGGAAAAATACATGGCTCAATTTAAGAAACATCAAAATCAGTATGAGTATGATAAAATGAAAAATGATGTGAGAATTTAGAACATGGAAACACAACTTGGACAACTTGTTAGTGATTTTTCATCTAGGGAAAAAGGTAGACTTACAAGTACCACTGAACTTAACCCTAGGGAGAATTCCATGGCTGTTGTAATTAGAAGTGGGATTAATACTCTAACTGTTGCTGAAAAACTCACTGAAAATTCCCAAAATGAAAATATGCTTCAATCTGGTAATAAAAATCTACTTTCCACACATGCTGGGAATTCACAGAAAAGTAATGAATATGATAAAAATCTGAACTCTTCACCTAAAACTCAAGCTGAAACTTCTTCTAAAAATCAAAAGAATAAAGGAAAATAAAAAGTTGAGGAAGAGGTGAGGGATATGCCTACTGTCCTTAGAAATTTTTCCCCACCCATCCCTTTCCCAGAGAAGCTGAAACCTCAAAGAAATACCAAGTCATAACTTCTTCACTTCCTTGGTCTTTTGTCCAAGCTACAAGTGAACAACCCATTTATCCAAGCCTTAATTCAAATTCCATCATATCTAAAATCCTTAAAGAAAATTGTTTCAAACAAAAAAAAAACTCTATATTAATTTTCTACTTACAGCATCACTGAAGAGTGTAGTGCTGTACTACAAAAGAAAATCCCACCTAAATTGAAAGACCCTGGTAGTTTTGTCATACCTTGTACTCTAGGAAATTCTGGTCAGCTCAATTGTCTATGAGATCTAGGTGCTAGCATTAATCTTCTCCCATACTCAATATTTCGACATTTGAGGCTGGGTGATCTTCAACCCACCACGGTCATTATCTAGTTTTCTGATAGGTCTTTCACTCATCCTATGGGAAGGGTAGATGATTTGTTAGTTGGAGTTGGGAAGTTGTTTCTGCCTGCTAACTTTCTTGTCTTAGATATGAAGTGTGATCAAGAGGTACCTATCATCTTGGGTAGGCCATTTTTGGACACAGGTGGTGATGTTATTGACATGTCAAAGGGTCCGCTGATATTCAAAATTGGTGAACAAGAAGAAGAGTTCAATGTTTTTAAAAATATTAAGGAACCAAATTATTCTGAAAACTTCTCAAAAATAGAGTTCCTTGATGCTGAATGTTCTTAAAAAATCAAGTTGAACACGTTGAAGAATCTAAAAACCAATTCTTTGTTGAAGAAGTTAATCTGGAAACTAAAAATTCTGATGTAAGAACCAATCTGTAAAATCTTCCAGATCTGGACAACTGTTCAATTTTTGCTATAGGAGAGTACTCTGTTTCTGAACTTAGGAGATTTCTGAGTGAATTTAAGGGTGTTTCTGTTAGAACCAACACTTCTAAGAACTTTGATATTGATGAGGAAGGAATTTTGAGACAACTTGATGATTCTACATTCATTGAGATGTTGAATTCTGATATAGAAAGTCTGGACAGTGAGTTGTCCACCTTGGACAGTAGGACTATTATCTCTAAATCTGAGCATAAAATTGAAAATCCTTCATCTTTAAATACTTCTTACAAGAAATATGTTGAAGATATTGGACCTCCCAGGCCTAAGAGTCTTCCTTTGAGTGTAGAACCACCCACTCTTGAACTCAAGCCAATCTCTGCTCATCTTAAATATTCGTTTCTATGTGAGAAATCCACTTTACCTGTAATAATTTCTGCTGAACTGAATGAAAACCAAGAGGAAAGATTGTTGAATGTTTTGAAAAAGTTTAAATCTTCCATACGCTAGACAATAGCTGATATCAAGGTTATTAGTCCCTCATTTTTTATGCACAAGATTCCTATGGATCCTGATCCTAAGCCTAGGGTAGAGTGTCAAAGAAGATTAAATCCTAACATGAAAGAAGTTTTGAGAGAGGAAGTGATCAAATTACTGGACACAAGAATGATTTATCCCATCTCTGATAGTGCTTGGGTCAGCCCTGTCTAGGTTGTCCCCAAGAAGGGAGGTTTCACTGTAGTTAAAAATGAAAAAAAAATAATTCCAAGTTTGGAAAGCCACAAAATGAAGAGTCTGTATAGATTATAGGAAGCTTAATGCAGCCACTAGTAAGGACCATTTTCCAGTGCCCTTCTTGGACCTAATGCTTGAGATGCTTGCAGGAAATGAATTTTTCTATTTTATGGATGGGTATTCTGATTACAACTGTTGATCCAGAGGATTAGGAAAAGAACACTTTCACATGCCCCATTGGAACATTTTCCTACAAGCAGATTCCCTTTGGGTTGTGTGGAGCCCCATCCACCTTTCATAGGTGTATGATTTCTATCTTTTCAGACATGATTGAGAGAATTATTGAGGTTTTCATTGATGACTTTTCTATTGTGGATAGTACTTTTGATACCTGTCTTGAAAATCTTGAGTTAGTCCTGGAAAGATGCATTGAAACCAACCTTGTACTTAATTAGGAGAAATTTCAATTCATGTTTACAGATGGTATTGTGCTTGGTCATAAAGTGTCTAAGAGAGGTCTAGAAGTTGATACTGCTAAGATTGATGTTATTCAAAAACAGCCACCTCCTGTAAATGTCAAAGGTGTTAGAAGTTTTCTATGGCATGTCGGTTTCTACTTGAGATTCATAATAGATTTTTCTTAAATAACTAAGCCTTTGTGTTCTTTGATGGTCAAGGATGAACCTTTCAATTTTTATGAGAACTGTTTGAAATCATTTAATCTACTTAAAGAGAAACTAACTACATCGCATATCATCACTGTACCTGACTGGAAACTACCTTTTGAGCTTATGTGTGATGCTAGTGACATGGTTGTAGGTTTTGTCCTTGGACAGAGAAAATATAGGAAGTTACATGTGGCATATTATGCTAGTAGACTACTAGATGATGCCCAAAAAAATTATACCACCACTAAAAAAGATTTTTTAGCTGTTGTGTTTGCTCTGTATAAGTTTAGACAGTATCTCGTAGGTTCAAAAGTGATCGTTTTCAATGATCATTTAGCTTTAAAATACTTTCTATCTAACAATGAAGCTAAACCTAGGCTGATTATATGGATTTTTTTTCTTCAAGAGTTTGATTTAGAAATTAAGTATAAGTAGGGAGATGAGAATTTAGTTGATGATCACCTATCTAGGCTCCATTTTACTCAATCTGAATCTGAAAATCCTAGGGAGATTAACTCTTCTTTCCAGATAAAAAATCTACTTACTGTATCAATCAGGCAATTTGCTTGGTTTGCATATTTTTCCAACTTCTTGGCAGCAGGTGTCTTTCCCAAAAATATGTCCAATAATCAAAGAAAGAAATTCATTTCTGAGCATAAATATTATCTTTGGGATGATCCTTGTTGTTTAGGAGATGTGCTGATGGTATTCTTAGGAGATGTATACTTGAGGAAGAGATGTTTCCTGTCTTAGAAAGTTTTCATTCCTCACCTTGGGGAGGTCACCATGGTGGTGAAAAAACCGCTCAAAAAGTCCTACAATCTGGTTTTTATTGGCCTACACTCTTTAAGGATGCTAGAAGTTTTGTGGTTAGTTGTGATAGGTTCCAGAGGCTGGGAAATGTTGGTAAGAAGCAGGAGTTACCCCAAAAAGGAATTCTGGAAGTTTAAATTTTTTATGTCTAGGGTTTAGATTTCATGGGTCCATTTCCATCTTCCCATGGGAAAGAGTATATTCTAGTTGTTGTTGACTATGTTTTGAAATGGGTTGAGGCAGTGGAACTGCCCAATAATCAAGAAAATTCTGTAATAAAATTTGTCATGAAGAATATCTTTACAAGATCTAGATTCCCAAGAGATTTTATCCCTGATAATGGAACACACTTTAAGAACTATAAGTTTAATGCTTTAATGGAGAAATATGGTTATGTTCATAAAACTGGTACTCTTTATCATCCATAGTCCAGTGGACAGGAGGAAATTTCAAGTAGGGAACTGAAAAAAATTCTTGAGAAAATTGTGTCAAACTCTAGGAAAGATTGGTCTCTTAAACTTAATGAAGCTTTATGGGCATATAGAACTGTTTTTGAGACCCCAATAGGTATGTATCCTTACAGGCTGTTGTTTGGGAAATGCTTTCATTTACCTTTGGAGTTGCAACATAAGTCTTATTGGGCAGTTAAGGCTCTAAACTGTTACTTTAAGAGTGCTGGTGAGAGGAGATTACTTGAACTGAGTGAACTTGATGAGATTAGGAGAGAGAGTTATGATAATTCAAGGATTTATAAAGAACGGACTAAAATCTTTCATGATACTATCATTCAAAACAAAAATTTCAAACCTATACAGAAGGTCCTTCCTTTTAATTCTAGACTTAAACTCTTTCCTGGAAAACTTAAGTCCAAGTGTTCTGGACTATTTACAATTGTGAGAGTTTTGAAAAATGGAGCTTTTGAAATTTTAGGTGAAGAGAATAAACCTATGTTAGTCAATGGGTAGAGATTGAAACTTTATTTTGAGGGACAACCAAAGGGCTTGGCAGCTTTCATTGTTCTTGAAAATTGTTCTGGAATAAAGTCTGGCTAGGGACTTTAAATCTAGCGCTTCATGGGAGGCAACCCATGGTTCATTTTGTCTTTATGTTGTTTCTTTTTAACCTTGAATAAAGTGTTTCTTTTGTGATATATTTTTTTGAAATACCTGTTGCTACTTGGTCTTTGTTCCTTGGTTCTTTGTTTTTAGGTTGTTGTTGCTTTGTCATTTAAGGAGTGTAATTCCCATACTAGAGGGAAATTGAAAAATATATTTAGGGAAGTACTCAATTCATAATTTCTGCATTTATTTTTCGGCTCCTATAGACTTTAAGGATAAAATCTTCTACATGTTTTTCTTTAAATAAAAATCTTCTTGTTTAAAAAAAATCTGCTACATGTTTGCTGAAAATCTGATGCATATCTTATATATATTTAAAAACCTTTTTATGTATGTCACTAAGTTGAATTAAAAAAAAATCTGTGTGTGACTATTGTTGTGAACTTAAATTCAATGTTTAAAACCCATTCATTGCATGAAATTATGTGTGGGGGGTACATAATTGCTAGTTAGTGTGTTTTTTTTCATTAAAATGGTTTTGCTAAGGGGAATTAGAATTCATTTTTCTGTTATATTGAACATTCTTTTGAACCAAAAAATTCAGATTGTTACACCCTATCCACTCTACTCCCATAAGTTTCATTCCTTGTTTGAACTTTAATTTAAAATTTTTGTCACTAGAAATAAATGTTAATGCATATACTTGATAATGAACCTGCTGATTATTTATTCATTATGGCAAACAATATCTTTGAACTTTAATATGACCATTGTACATGTCATCAATCTACTTAATTGAAAATCTGTTTTGAATCTTAATTGTTAAATTATTCTTATCCATATTTAGAAATCAACTTTGGGGACAAAGTTGGGTTTTAAGTATGGGGGAGGGGGTCAATTCTTGACTATGCTAAACTATGCTTAATTGAAAGCCCATCAATTCTCACTGCAATTTCAAACTTTTTGTAAAAAATGGATAAAAGTTTTCAAAAAAAATCATAATTATAGGATTTACATTGTACTCAACTAGGTCTTGACTTAGGAAAAGTTCCTTGTTGGTAGTTAAGAACTGATTAGAGTATGAAATGGATGATAATGGGTTATTTCTAAGTGATCTTTCCTAGTGGTTTCATGGAAATTTGGTTTAGGTACTACTTTTGAGATTGATTTGGGTGATCTGTTGTGGAATTCTGATAATAACCCTTGGAACTGGAAGTTTTAATTGATCTTAATGTATTCATTTTCCTTTAATTTATTAAAATTAATTTCTTTAATGAGCCAATGTTAATGATTTTTGATATAAATATTTTGAAACTGGAGTAATTTGGGCATCTGGGATCCCACGGTGAGTCTCTGAGACCCTAGATTCTGGGTGTGTTTATGTTAACTATAATCCCTCTATTCACTTTGAATAAATGCATTGCACAGTGCTTAGCACAATGATACATGTCTTGGGGAAAAATAAAATAAAGTGTCTAGGGTGAAAAATGAGCTCATTAAGGTGAGGGGAATGATGACTGCCAAATGAAGAAGGGGTCAATTGGTTTTTATGTAAATCATTTAGGTTGTATCAATAAGGTTATTTGAAAAAAAAAATTATTTTGGAACCTAGGATTCAGTTAAAGTACAAAGATCCTTGGTTAAGATCTTAATTCCATTGATATTTTATCTCCTATCATTCTTGGAATGAGAACCTGAGATTGGATTGAAGTGACTCATTAAGTTGTATCATGTATAAGTCATGACATCTTCATTGTTTGATGACTCATAGATTTCTTAATTACCATAGAGTATTTGTTATAGTCAAGATTCATATGAGTAATTCATTTTATTAAATCCTGCTGTTATGTTTTGTCCTCTTTTTTTTATTACTGGATATGATACAGTTTGATCTTAATCATAAAAACTTCAATGTTTTTCAAATAAAATTAAACATGGGATTGTTTGAGGACAAACAATGCTTAAGTGTGGGGGAATTTGATGTGGCCTTATTTTTACACAGAATTACACATCCTTTTTATTAATTTTTAATGATTTATTTAATTATTTTTACACTTTTAATTAAATAAATGCACTTTTTTATTTTTATAATTAAATTTGTCAAATATTCATTTTTTATAATAATTTATGTAATTATGGACCCTAAAATAATTGATTTATTCTTTCTTTGTTTTTAATATAACTAATTTTCAATTTTTTTACTTAATATTTATCTGTATATTTTATTTAAATTTTTAATTATTAATAATTATTGATTTTGGTAATTAATTTACTTTTAATTTTAAATGTTTACACATCTAGAAACTTAGTTATCGGTAGCCAAGCTACCAATAGCAAGGTTACTTTTGCTCAAACTAGCGGTAACCAGGTTACCCTTACTGACTAACGATGACCTGCATTATTTTTTCACTAGCGGAAACAAGTTTTGAGATGTAATGGTGACCTTTCTTTTACCAGTGACCTTTGTCACGGTTACCCTTTCCTATCGGTAACTCGTATTTTTATAAATAGTGGTTACCTGTTTTTTATTTTGTAACAGTGACACCCCCACACCGCTGCTCATTTTTTTGTTTTGTTTTACTCTTTCAGTAACCTCATTTTTTTAATCTATCAGTAGCCTTAAATTTTAATTCTACCAGTGATTTTTTTTATTTTAAGTATCGGTGACCTTTTATAATGGTGACTATTTTATCTATCAGTGACCATTTTTTCTTTTTTTCATAACAGTGACCCGTAGTTTCCTTTTCAAACGGTGAGTCTTTCCTCACCATTCCTCCTACCTCCCCATTAGACAATTCTTGCACCTCACTGTTACTTCCTGCCCTCACAGCCACCACTACCCATTCCTGCCTCACTGCTCTTCTCAACCTCACTGATTTCTGTTTTTCCCCTCTCTCTCACTGATAGACAGCTTTCCCTCCACCTCACCATTTCTTTTTTTTCTCACCATTTTTTCCCATTCCCAACCTCACTGGTATCTCATTCTCACTGATATCCCCTTTTTCCCTTTCTCCCAACCCATGCTGATCCATTTTCCTTATATAGTGTTGTTGGTATGTCGTATGAGAAAATACTGAAGCCAAAGGAGGCCAGTCGGGTTGTGGAGTTCGTCAGTGCAACAGGTTTCTTCGACCTTGGTCCGACACAGCCTGATTGAAGGATTGTTGCTGCTGATTTTGGAGGGTTTTATCATGCTCACGGGCACGTCACTGGTCCAAACCGAGAGGCTGGACTATGTTTTTTGGTGCTTCTAGATTCAAGTTCACTGCTCCTTTATCGAGGTTGGATTAAGAAATCAAAATGAATTCGGGACATGTCTACTACCATAGGAGTCCACTACTGGTGGCTTGGGTATTTCGATGTCGTACGGATTTGTTTTTGTTGGTTCATGTTGCAAGTTTGAATGAATCTGGTGTCTGAGCCGAGGAGGAGGGAAAGCTGAGATCTGAGGAGTACGTTGTGCCACCGAAGAGGTCCGCCGCTATGGAAGACTTGTGCAACACCTGGCCTGGAGGAAGAGAACCCCTACTCTGTTGCGCTGTGGAGAAGAGGGAGGCGGACCCGCGGGATTTGGGGAAGAATACCAAATAAAAAAATTACTTAATTAAAATAAACAAATAATAATAAAATAACATAAAATAATTAATTTAAATAATAACAATAAAACTTAGAACCTTATAAATAAATAACTAAAAATAACTAATAGATAAATAATAACAATATTAAAATTAGTCAAATAAAATATATGATAACTAAAATATTAATGCTAAAATTTTTAACAAAACTAATTTAGATAAATTTAATACTTTAATTAATATAGTAAATTATAAATTTACTCCTCTATGAGTAAAATAATTAAAAAATATAATGACTTTTTATTAATTTTTGTAAATTGTAATAATTAATTTCTAGAAGAAACTAAACTCTAATAGTCTAATAATTACTAAATTTTCAATTTAATATATTTAATAATTCACTCTCATTAATTAATTATGTGAATAATGACATATAACAACTTTTATTTTAACAGGTTAATTAAAGAATACAATATATACTAATAGTTATTAATTCAAATTTAGTAACATGCAAGCATTCTCTATTGAAACTTTTATTTGTTTATAATAATTAACATTTAATCCATGATTCATTAATTTATTTTTATGTTCTAACATTGTAGGTTCATTAAAAAGACAATTATATGTCCAGATTCACTTAACTCATTGAGAGTTAGTTTTGTTAAAAAATCTAGTGCGACGTGCCTGTCAGAAAAAACGCACGCTGTGCGGTGCATTTGTGAAGGACTCTTAAAGTAGGTGGTAAAAAAGCGGTGACATGCAGTAGATGATGGAGGATATAAAAATAATAGTAGATGTAGTATGAGGGAGTGGGCGGCATTCATTCACTTTTTTGTAGATGATCGGGAGTAGTGGAGAGGATCTGGAGCATTGTAGTCCTGGAGTCGAAGGAGCAGAGGAGCAGAACATCTTCAGGGAGTTCGTTATCCCTTTTGTTTTAACTCTTATACTCTGTTTATTTGAAATGTTTTCCATTACTATAGTGATAATGAAAAATATATTAGTTAGCTAAATTTCTAGTTCGGGGAGATTTCTTATTCTACTGGTGATCGTTTTCATCCTTTTCATTAAACATTTCTTCTTTGATTAGAATTGATCAGCGAGATCGATTCTAATTACACATTTCTTCTTTGTATCACAAACACTGAAGTTTTCAAAACTCTATAATCATTTGGAGAGTTTGATTATGGATTCATATTTTAAGTAATCAACTCATAATTAAAACTTTAGTACTTACGTTTTGTTTGTACTGTTTTCCTTTTAAATCTTCTTTCTAAAGTTTTACTTCTTTGGAGTGGCGAAATATAAGTTGTACAATTTCTGTGACTTAACTCCTAGAGAGGGAAGAAAGTCGCCTATATGTAGTGGTACAATGTAGTACTTTTACATGATTAGGATAAACAATTTATCCCAGTATACTAGAGTAATCCCTGAGCATTATTTTATGTTTGTTTTTTTTATCAGCATTTTATTTTCTTTGTTACATCTTATTTTCAGTTGTTCTCTGTTTCAGTATAGGTTAGAACAAATTTACAAGAGATTTGTGGTTTTACATTATAGTTTATAAAAACATAAATAAATATTAAAAAATAGAGAAATATTAAGAAAATTTAACTAACTGCTAACAATAGTGAGGGTTTGGAAGTAGTTTTAGTAAGGTTGTGGTCAAAATAGCTTTCCCTGTGGGTTCGACCCTGCTTTCTACATATACTGTATTTAGTAGGAATATAAATATTAAACTTTTATTGGATTAAATTATGGTACAAGTCAATAACAACCAACTAGTGTCATAGGGGAAGCTTATTCTACATTGATATTTGGGAAATATTCACAAAAAAATGTCTTAATTATATTCGAAATTCTAAGATTATGAAAGAATGCCATCAAAAAGGTGAAATGATCCTGACCTCCAACTCTCTCAAAAAAACATTCATTTTAAAACCACCCTAGTGGATATCTACCTTTTTAAATGATTCTTTCCATTTAATTCATTCATAACTATTTTAGATGTTGGAGCCTTTGAATTTTTCTGGTTCCATAAATACATTCCTTTCATAAACCGAAAAAAATAAAAAAAATGTAAAACATTAATATTTCAAATATGAAAAAATTTCACAACTAGAAATTATGATATTATAATACAAACAAAAAAAGGACAACCATAAATCCATTAATTGTGAAATTTATTGGTTGAACTTTTTTTACTTACTATGACAGCATGATGGATTTTATCGTTTATGTTTTTTATCTTTCTAGGTCTAGTGGAACTCTCTTCAATCCAACCGCATAAAATCATCTCAAAAATAGTCATATGACATAGTTTCTAACAAATTTGAGGTCTTATCAAACCAAAAGAAATTTCAACCACTCAATTCCTTCAACACCTGGTGAAAAATGTACTGGTGAAGAAATGCCACCTCAAAAGTACAATATCAACCTTATAGGTTGCATGTGAATCCCTCCTTGACATGAAGACTCAATGACCATTTTCGCAATGATGGTTCATGAGGGAAAAAATGTAATATTCTTCCACTATGAACTACATCAATATTCTTTACCTAGATAAAATCAATAAACCCCACCCTTATCTTTGGGAGGTTTACTATGACTTCACCCCGGTTTTGGAGCTTCTTAGGAGGGATCGTTTTAATCACCACCATCAACACCATAAAAAATCAATCTATTAGTAACCTATTGAGGATTCCTATTAGAATATGCCTTCTATGGTCTCCCAGAACCAACAATCTAGGATAACTCACCATGAACTGTGAGCTTATAATCATAGGCTGCAAGCCTATATCCCTACTTCCCCAAAGAAAACCACCAGTATATCTTGTTGGAAACCAACTAGCAGGCACACATTCTTACTCCCACACACCAAGCCTTCCAACACACTCTAATAGCATCAGAAGAAGCATGTTAGTATATCCTAGCATCAAATAGGGAGTGAGAATAAACTCCTTCCCCCAAAAATTCAAGCTCGTTGAGATATATGTGTGGCAAAAGGAGGATAAGGGCATGCATATATTCTCACTCTTACCACAAAATGGGAACATATTATCATTCCTGCTATAGAATTATATCAATATATCTTATTATTTATGGATTGGTAGGAATATATATATTCCCACATCATATAAAACTATTGTCATATCCTTGTAGTGTAAAAATAATATTGTTTTCGGCATATCCTGACATCTAACTGTGGGTAATCACATATCCCCCCCTGCCACTAGAGTATCTCTTAAACATATATCAATAGCTACTTAGGATAAGTCAAACATAACTTCTCTCATTAAAAAGGATCATCATCACATCTTGGTGAAGAATTAATAATAGGATCAAGCACAAATTCTTGTTCTAATTGTGGATCAATGTCCCATTTCAACAACCACTTCAAGGTAGGCACATATCTCAACCAAATTTTCAAGGAATTACCAATATATTTGGATAATTATTAAAGAGAAAGTTCATATTCCTTCTCCCTTATAGTGTAAATAATGACCTAATAATATCCTAATAGAAACCAAGAAGCAAGGAAACATTCCTCCATGTTATGAAGAATCTCATTGTTATATTTTTATGGAAACATAGGAGTCACATAAAAAAGCTCCCACATATGAATGTTTTAGTACACAACACACAACCTCAACTACCCAATGAAGATCATCTAAGAATAACTCTCATCAAGGGTAGTCTAAAACACATTAGAAAGCCTATATCCCTATCATGATCAATACTAGATTTATTAAGGACATAAAATATCTTTCAATAGCGACCCAAGAATCTGATGACCCATTATCCCAAATTGAAATTATAAATAGTTTCAAAGTTACTCCCCACAATATTTCTATAAAAAAAATTATAGGTCCACCCCAATATTGTTCACCACGAATTCCGTCCTCATAGTGATATAAATATTGACCATGAGAACTTATCTCATTATGTAATCCACTTATCTCATTATGTGATCCATAAACATCCTCCCAAAAACCATAATATCAAACAGAAAGAAGGACATCCCCTTACCATTGTCTACCATGAAGTTCCTCCCTTGGGATGATGTTATAGGAATCCTCCCTATGGTCATGCATTCAACCTAGATATAAGTCTTACCCATGATGGAATTCACTGCAATGGTCCTCACCATAGTGACATTTAACTTCAACAATAAGGTAATCCCCTTGCTAAAGAAATTGGAGAAATCCCTCATATCATTAAGAATTTGAGATATTAAGGCTAGTTGTGCCAAGTTTCATATCTATAATGTGTGATATCATTTCTCAAACATAATACAACCTAATGGAGTTTTCATTTTCCATACCACCTTTGGATCACTTATCTTTTGATGCAGTAGAAAAGATTCCACCTAGTATGGCCTCCTTCTATAAGGTAGCTAGAAAATGACCACTCCAAATAGATAAAGAGGATTAATCTATCTTTATAGAGGATCAAAATGTCCTGATGGTGAGAAAATAACTAGACAAAGACAACATACCAATATTTTTATGGCCTATATCCATGTCTTGGAATGGAATTCACAAAATATTGCTTGATGAACTCACACACCATCTTCATTTGAATCTATGGATGAATCATCATCATTTGAAGGAAAACATCTACCTTACATAGAATATGAAAATCATATCAAGGAAATAGAATAAATACACAATTATATAAAATTTTCCACCCTTTTAGTGGAATAGAACCCAAAATTGGTAAAGAAGTATGGAGATATTCAACATGCATTATTTAATTCTTTGAGGACTCGGTGTCCTATAATTGTTGATGTTCCATATGATGTACACATCATATGATGGGGTGGTCATGGAGAACTATATTTACCACCACTCCCTAGTAATTATAGATAACTACTAGATATTTTATACAACATCATTACTCCATACCAAATTTAAACCTCTTCCTCTACAAGTTCTAGATGATCTATTCAATAGATTCCCACCATAAAAAATCCCAAAAACAGAAAACTAAGAGGTATCAATATCATGATATTAATAAGATCCTGCATCGGGCCTCTACATATTTTTTATATACTTATCATTTAAGGAAATAAAAATATTTATTTCAAATTATACCCATAATAGTGGGAAACTCCCATTTAAAACATGCACTTCATCCAAATCATGCTCGAACAAAGTCCCATAAAATCAAAAAGGAAGAAGTAGTGGAAACATAAATATTAATATATGGGTGACCCTAACCCACAACACCGCCACCACCCTAAGATTTATAAAATCCTCAACATGTCTATGATTTCACAATATTATATCTAGATTCACCCCACCCCTATGGGATGGTGGTATTTTTATCACAACCTCCTCCTACTCCAAGAAAATAAGTCTTCTCTTGGATAGGAGTCACGTCACAAGAGATAAATTCACAATTCCCCCATTACATTATCATCCCTCTATATGGGGATGCACTCATCAAGGGTTTATAGAGAATCACTCAATATAACTCTCCATAATTCAGTTACATGATAGCATTAGAATTAGAATACAAGTCCCCGTAGAGGATTCAAATTGAAGTAGCCTTCTAGGATGGGAAAGGTTGGAAAAGATTATGATTTTCCTCTTGATATATATTCATTGGCTAATCAACCCCTTTATTCTTCAAAGGAATAAATGATTTTAGCTATATATTATGCATCAATGAATTCCATAAACATTGGTCCCACCGATGATCTGAAACATAGCTCTAACATAGAATAGTGGAAAAAACAAGTATCTATTTAAAACATGGATCACAATAAAACATTGGAATAAGGTGTGTGTACTTATCAACAAAGGTAAAACTAAAATTATGGGCTCTCCTAAATTTGAAATTTCCACCTCTCTGATGGGATTCAACCAAAGAAAATGTAAAGGGTGTGGTTATATCTTAAAGAGTTTAAACCTTATTCCATTGAAGGTATAGTTTCTCAATATTAAGTGGATATAAAGAAGTTAAAGTGACTCAATCCAAAGATACCTGTGGTAAATATTCCTACCAATTATATTCCCCAAATAGTAACCCCACTTCTCCTCCATCAAATTTCCCTCAGTGTGGAGAGGCCACTCTACTAATGAGAGTATAATCTAGTCATCTAATCAACTCAATATACAATCCCATAGTTTATCTATACCCAATAGATAAGAATATTCAAAGTTCTATCCATTAGGATGGTAGCTAGAACTATGTCTGGTGAACTACCTTTGGCCAACTCATACTGGTTAATGGAAATAGATACGGGCAATATTACCATATCATTTTATACCCACTACCTCTAAGTAAATGTATAGATATACAAACATCCAATAAAATATAATTAACTCCATTGAATCTATATTATCTCAAATGGAAGCCAAGGAAGGGTTGCATGGACTAGGGTAACTAGAAAGAAACTCATACCCAAAATGGGTGGATGTGACTCCTCCTCTACAAAATTTACTAACCTTTAATGGAACTGGGGACCCAAAGTGGAATATAATTAACTTCATGTCCCTATTTTTGTCTAAGTATGTGGACCTTAATAAAAAATAGGCCTCTAATATCAGATGATTCATGCATACTCTAAACAGGCCATCATTTTTCTCTTATAGTAATACATCATCCAAATTAATCACAGTTTAGGATGACCACCATTAAAAATTTATCTATCAGTTTAGTTCAATATTATTAAATATAATAGTTTTTTACCTCTAAAATTAATAAAAATGAATGATTGGGAGTCTCTAACTTTATTAATAGGTGCAAGGGTTTGAATTATTCCTTAAACCTACAACTACACAAAGATGATTTTCTAGGAATATCTATTGATAATCTCTATGATTGGTTGAAAAGCACAAACATCCAACTAAGATATCCTAGTGGATTTCCTAATCCTTACATAATTTCAAAAATGTTGGACAATTAAATTTAGGGGACTAATCTTAATCCTCAACCAACACTAGAAACTCTAGGAAGGAGGAATATTTAAGTGGAAACGATAGCTATTATGCTTAAGTTAGTTCTTACACCTTCCGCACCACCCAAACCTATGAAACAACATATAGTTATCACTCTTAAAATAAAACAATAGCTATAGTGCCCTCTCCAAGAATTGATAAAGTAATAGAGGTCCAAAACATATAGGGATAAAAAGAGTAAAGTTTATTCTTTTTGAGATGAGAAATTTCTTGGGTATTTCATCATAGCTATGGGAACTATTTTACCAAATATTCTAGAGCCCATGTATCCTGATTAGGTTGGTCTCAATGAATACCCAAATTAATCTTCCTTCCTATAAATTTTGTTATATACAATACAAGTGTGATTTTAATTTAAATATATCCTTCAAAATATTCCGGATTCAAGTCATGTCATATTGGGAAAGCTACTAGCACAAGTGGTCTGCATATCCACCATTCTACCAAAAGAAAAAATGGAATGAAATATGGTCCCAAATAAGGGTGAACAAAATTTTGATGATTGATTAACTAGAGTGATATTAAACCATGTACATTTTATTCTCGAGGCATAGTTATCTCAACTAGATATGGCCCCAACTTCCTCTGTAGAAACTGATCTGACTTCTTTTTCACCACATTCCTCTAAGAATAGGTATTCTAAAAACCAATATAATTAGTGTGATAAGAAATATTTTCAAGAGGGTAAACTTATTTCAAGGCCTAATATGGTTTAAAACCTCTCATATTTTCATACCCCTAACACTGGGAGGAAGAGTACTGATTCACCAAAAGGTTCAATAGGTACCAACCACTCAAATAGAATCATTTTTAGATAAAGAGTCTCAATAAAACATTACCAATGTGATTCACTTAGAAGATCATTTATCAGATGAAGAAGATAATAATGATCCCGAGTTATTCTCTTATAGTTGGGTAATAGGAGGAAGATGTTATCATGGCCTATGGAGTTAAGGGATATGAGGTTGAAATAGACCTTGATATTCTGGTCGCATCCCTACTGAGACCATATACACTACAGAGACCCATAGCGAAGAACTCTAATGGGATCAATAAGAACATTAATCTACTCTTAAAACATGTGGGGATTATTCAAATCTGAATATACCAAATGACTAAATAGAGAATCAGCATTTGTCTGGTCAACATTAGAATGAGGAAAAGTAACTCCACTCAATCCAAAAATAATTAAGATACAATCAAGCTTCGACTAGGGAAGGCATCCACCAATACACGCAACCACATCTATTCAACCTCATCCAATGGAGTATCCTTATATGATAAAGCATGAACCTATTTCTCAAAAATATGATATCATGAAGAAACTAATCATTATTACAGCCAATATCTTGATCTTGAATTCCCTCTATTTGTCAATGGAACTTAGAGAAGTGCTTGTTGAGGCTATCCAAATCTCTCAAGAATTTGAAGTTGAGATCACTATTAATGAGGTGTATCATGTAGAGACCAAACCTATAGTGTTTCAAGTGGTCATCTATTTCATAGTGAAATCTAGGAAAACTATCACATGGGTACATATCAGTCCCTTATACATATTTGAATATTTGGATGATGTTGAAGTTTTCCTATCTCTCATTAAAAATGTATTTATAATAAATATCATATTGATCTAGAAACTTCGATGCTTCAGATATTATGAATCTAATTTTCCTCCCTCCACTTTGATAATACTAGGGTATGATGAGAATTAAAAAAAATACCTTGGACGAATCAAGATTAAAGACCATTTTGGAGAAATGGTTTCTGATTATAATTTCATGTTTGTTTGTCAATATACAACTTTCAATGTCCTGATGGGAAGACTATAGATTCATTTTCATGTGATGGTACCTGCATCATAAAAATAAGTGCCTCAAATACATCATCAGTGTAAATATAGGGTTCTACATGGTGATGGTTCCCCTTTTTATTCACATGAATATTAATAAATAGAATTATGATTCTACTAGAGTGAGAGGAGATATCCAACTATAGGTGATTTCATTAAAATCACTACCACTAACAGTTTGTAGAGGGACCCTATCAACCTATTTCGTGATCTCAGTGAGGATTATTTATTTCATATCAACCAAATTGAGGCAATAACTATTGGATCAAATACATGTGCACCCATATTCATGATATTAGTGGTATCATTAAATTCCATTTGTATAGAGGAAGGATTCACTTTTGGTTACAATGATAATCTCTTAGATGACAATGCTCCCTCTTTGTCTCTAGAATCTGAGGAGATCCATGCATCATCTTCTAGATTAGAGAATTCCCCAGTATTACCAACAGGAAATGAAATTTACCCTAAGAAATCTCATGAATCTAAATATATTATAACTTTCACTACTACCAGTAATAATAGAGAAGGAGAGAATATCTAGAATACTAACAACTATAATGCCCACACATTATCACTTTTGAAGTCTAGAGACACCTTTCTATCATTCAAAGAAGATATAAATGACATCACATTGTATTTTAGTCCTGAAAATATCCATTCATATCCTATTTACACCAAAATTGAGGTGGATAGAAAGGAAAGAGAGAATATCTAGAATACCCCATATAAATATTCTCATGCATCAATACTCTCAGGACCTAGAGATACCTCACCATCATTTATAGAGGACCCAAAATTCCCCTATATTGTCTCTCAATCCTAAAAACATACATTTTCCACCTATTTCAACTAATATTATAGAAAATTAAGAAGAAAAATAAGATATCATGGATTCCCCTCCATTATTTTAGGAAGGAATATCTACCACCATTGATGAACTCAGACAATTAAATCAAGGTACAGAAGAAGAACAACATCCTGCCTTAATTAGTGCCACTATTTCCCATAAAGAACAAGATACATACATCTCATTATTAAGGAAACATAAATATGTATTTACTTGTAACTACACCAAAATTCATGGACTTGATCTTGATATGTCCACCCATCATTTGGGTCTACCTAAATATCATCATGTCTACAATCAAGCAGCTATGAGAATGTAGTTGACTCGTGTTTCCAAGTTTGAAGTCAGAGTTGATGAGTTCATCAAGTATAACTTCATATGGGATGTTCAGTACCCAAAATGGATTTCCTAAATTACCCCCATTAATAAAACGAATAGAAAAATAAAATTATGAATTGATTTTTGGGATCTCATCTATCATTTACCAAAGGATGACTTTCTAGTCCTAATAATGGATCTTATAATAAATGTAATTGTTGGTTTCTGGTCCCTCTCCTTCATGGATGGGTATTATAGATATAAATAGATCTATATGGAACCTAAATATGAGGAAGTAAACATGTTTAGGTCTCCTCAAGTAGTATATTTCTACTGAGAAATTCTATTTGTCTTATGGAATGATGGTATCGCATATCAATATTTCATGCACCATATCTTCAATCACATTCGGGGAAAGACCATGTAATGCTATGTGGATGACTTGGTGGTTATGTATCAATAGTGTTGTGATAATATTTATAATCTAGAGATAGTTTTAGAAAAACTGTGGTAGCATATCCTCATGATGAAACCCTTGAAATGTGATTTTGTGGTAACATCAGGAAATATTCATAGGTTTATGGTAGGTCATCACAATATCGAAGTTGATCCTAAAAAGAGAAATTAAATCTTTAACATGCCACCTTCTCAAAGTCATAATTAATTGGGAGAGATTTAGGTATGTCTCACCTAAATGAGAAACTTCCTTGAGTACCTTTTAGGTAACTTCCTTCCCTTCGCCAAGATCACTAAGAAGGGAGTCACCTATCGATGGAATGAATATTTCTAGGGAGATGTCAACAATATCAAGAAAAATACATAAAAACCACTAGTATTAATGATACCAGAGAAAGGAAATCGGCTAATTTTTTATGTGATGGAATTAGAGTGATCACTCAGTTCCCTTATTGTTTAGAAAAAACTATTTGGAAAAATAAAATAGCATTTATTATCTCAATAGAACCATGAAATATATTGAGACTTGATATTATGGAATTGAGAATAATATCACTATATTGATCTTTTCAATTAAAAATTTTAGGAACTACTTGTATCATTACAAAGTCCACTTGGTCTCTTGTATCGACCCACTCAAGTATATCCTCAATCATTCAACGTTTACTAGATGGTTGGCACAGTGGGCAGGCATCTTTTAGCGGTTCGATATATAATTATTACCACAAAAGGTAGTCAAAGGGTAGAAACTGGTATATTTTATCATGGTTCATAACACTTTGGAAAGCATTCTAATGAATAATTAATTTCTTGATTAAGTGGTTTTATCCATATGTGTCACTCCTGAAAAAAGGAATGTCTATTTCGATAGCGCTTCTAGAAACCCAACTGAAAGAAGGATGGAAAACCCCAAATTTAATAGTTCCATCTTGGAAATTTTCTTTTTCTCTTTAGAAAAGGAAATATTACTCTAATCATTCCTATTTTCAAAAGGCTGCAACAACAATGAGTCTGAATACCAATACCTTGTCATAGGTTTTCATATGGATCTATACATTCTAATTGTTTGACTAAATGTTAAGGGAGGTTCATAGCTAGTGATCAAAAAAATTAATTGTGAATATGCCATTAAGAAATTTTAATCAATCCCCTTTCTTAATTACATGAAAGGGTTAATGGAAGAATTATCCTCACCAACATTGTCTCATGTCCCGTATTTACAAAATTATCATGAAAATGTGTTGGCTAATGTTGTAATAGTATTTGCAGATCATGCCCAGAATGTGATAGTCATCATTATTTCACATAATAGGCTGGTGTCCTTATTTTTTATGGAGATTCAGAAGATATCAATGATATTGAATCCCCTCTTAAACAAGGTGATCTAATAACCTTACTAAATGATACTGTTATTATATATATGTCCACAAAATTAGACTACATACAAAGGAGAATTATTTTTTTAGTTTGAGCCAAAAGAGAATATATTTGAAGATAGGCCATCAAATTTGATCTTTATAATGGCCTTTATAAATAGTAATACCTCTATAAAAATGATTTTATGGATTCCTTTTTGTTTTAGTGTATCTTGATCCTTTTTGGATGATTTTGGGCTGAAATATTGCGGCCCATACTGAACACTAGGCTGCAACTCCATGGGTCAAGCTCCATGGTATGCTCATTGGGGGTTGTAGGGGGAAATGTGCCCCTACTCCGAGGGTCCAGGGGCCAAAGGATCCCAGCCCAAATCTTAGGATCACTATAGAAACGTTGACTATCTATAGTAGAGCTGACCATCAACACCAAAAGGGCTTTATAATAGTAAAAAATTTGGATACAGTGGTATTGTAGCTCTAAAAACTTATAGTTGTTAGCTACTATAGAAACTCAAACATAGGTTTCCATGGAACTGTAGTGATTTGTAATTCCATCCTCCATTCATTGTAGTAGTGTGGAATTTCTATGCAGTTGGTGGCACGATATTCATCTTCATTATTATCCCATTTCATGTTAGGGTTTCTATGTGTTAGAAACTCTAGATCTCCCTATAATTGTGCTCTCAGATTTCATAGTGATATTTTTGCCTCTCTGTGGACATAGGGATTATTCTTGAACCTTGTAAATATCTATTACCCAAGATGTTATTTTGGTTATTTTGTTATGTATTTCTTCCATTACCAAACATGTTCTATCGTTACAACTCCCAGAATTTCTATAACAGTCCACCTTAGATGCATTGAAGGAGGAGCGATCCTAACTATTATACAAGAAGTCAACATAGGCACCAATAGTGATCATTAATCTGGAACAAAGATTACCCACCAAATCATCTGGCTTTGATACTTATGGAAATCAATAACCTAGGATTGTGTGTCATTCACCATGAAATTTCATGGTTTCCAAATACATGACAATTTTATTCATAAACTCCCAAAATTGCTACATAATACTAAATATTCTAATCTTTTTGTCTTCCAAGGGATATTTTTTATGGGACCATATCCCCTAGTTACATCTCGGAAGTTCACATATATCCTTACTACCACTGACTTCTTCTCCAAGTGGGTTGAGTCTGTGTCCCTCGGTGAAGTCAAGATAAAGGTGATAATAAACTTCATGAAGAAAAATATTGTCACCGGATTTGGTATCCCTCAGGAAATACTTATGGATAGTGGAACTAATTTATGCTCCTATGAGTTGAAGAGGTTATATCAGAAGTATATAATTCATTTTAACCACTCATCCCACCACCATACAATGGAAAATGGAATAATTATGGATTTTAACATGACTCTATATAATATAATCTAGAAGAAGGTGGATAAATACAAGAAGGTAGGGTCTCATAATCTTCAACATGATTTTTAGGAATATCTCACCACAACCTATAGAATAATTCAAGTGACCTCATATTTTCTTATATATGGGATAGAATAAATCCTACTCATTGAGTTTTAACTTCCATAACTTTAAATTTCTATCTATTACCAACTGTCCAAAGATGAATAGTCTCATAATTGGTAGGATGATTTGGAATGGCTTCATGAGAAGATATTTTTCACCTTGCACAACTTGATTGTTCATCAAAATTGAGTTTCTTGAGCTTTCAATAAGACATTTCAGCTTTTTTAATTCCTATAAAGAGAGTTGGTATTGGTTATCAAAACTCTGAACATTCCTAGGAAGAATCCTCTAAATATTGAACAAAAGTGATAGGGACCCTATGTTATACACAAGGTTTACTCTAACAGCGCTTATTACTTGGTAATAATAGATATATAAAGAATCACAATGGCTACCAACGTAAGGTTTCTCAAGAAATACCTTTCACAATATTCACAATAGTCCATCCATGGTCCTTATCATACGACCTTAAACTATATAACACCAACATCCCTACATCACAATGTTAAACTATGTGGCCAACATCCTAATCACATAATGAAAAGTTTCATAATAACTTTCTCATTGTATAACATTGAACTACATGGTTATAATCCAAACTAAAAGTCATTAAACTACATAGTAAATTTCTTTGTCACGTGACATTAAAATATATAAAAAATTCCACATCATGAATGTCAAACCTCATGATATGTGTTAAAAAACTCCCATGTCTTGTACCCTAGTAAAGTATGGGTTTTTCTCTAATTTCCTTTTGTTTCTCACATTGTGAATGGATTATATGAGCTTTTAGGTCTTGATTGATCACTCCATTTGGTATGACTAAGTGCCCCATGACCAAATTGGGGAAATAATATTCTTTTCTACATGACCTTAAATTTCTTAGAGAATCTTATTTTTCACAACTTAATTTCCCTATATAAGATTCAAATTTATATAGGGATCCTTTAGTACACAATTTTCTATACCCAAAGGATATCAATGAACCTTAAATTAAATATGATATAAATATATTCAAGGATATCATCTCTAAGAAATAAGTATGTATTGATTCTTGATTATCTCAGGATGTGTAGCGACACCTTGATCCTTTATCCTAGGGCCATACATGAATAAAAAATTCTCCATTCCCTGCATATGATCTTGATATATACAAGAAATTTCCATTCAATAACTATGTTTGGATTGATTCATATTTTGATAGGATATATAGTGATGCCTTAATATCCTATCTTGATCCCAACAAAAAAATACAACAATGAAAATTTCATCTTTGACCATAGTGTTTTTCCCTTTGGATAATTTTAATTTCTTGATGGAATTTCATTGAGTTGAATCCCAATTTCCTTCCATGTACATGAGTTGGGTCTATTATGAAGAGGCCTTGAAATAACCATGTTTTCTTGATAAAAATTTCTCATATTGTGTATAATTTGACTTATATATAGACCCTTAGTATATATTCACCCTTGTAAACTATCACTAATAATTTATCTTCTTCTATGTATGATCTAGATCTACTTAAGAAGTTTTCATCATGGGTTTCTTCACCTTTGATTCTCCACTGAAAATTCCCCCAATGTATGAGCTTGATATTCATAGGGAATACAATATAATAACTACATTTTTCTTTATTCCTATTCCAATAGGATACATAGTGATTCCTAGATCCCATATCTTGGTCTCAACCACTAATTATATAAATAAAAATTCCCACCTTCCCTGTGTATGGGTTAGATCTACATAGAATATTTCAGTGAAGATTTACTTAAAAAACCACACTACGAAAGTTGGGAAAATATAAATTATATTATCTTAGTATTGGAGTACTCTTTATATATATCAATCCATTCCCAACGACCCCTCATACTAGGAATAATTAGAGAACTATGTATGGATTGATCCCTACTCTTGTAGGATATGTAGTAATCTTTAGATCCTTTATACATGGACCAGCTATAAATACCACTAAAACTTCAACTCATCCCAACTTATACCTCAAGGATCTCATCACTCACTTAGCACTCAAGCAAAGTCATTATTTGTTAGATAAACAAAATGATTAAAACATGTAATTATATATCCAAAACTTGTGTTATGATAAAATATCCTTATTTTTTCTAACAACATATGAGTATATGTCACATAACATTAAATTACATGACATAAAGTCCACCCTATGTGACCTTAAACTACTCATAGTTTCCTTGTATATGTGGCTAAGTCCACTACATGAGAACTAGATCCATGTAAGGGAACCTGCCATAGGGTGAATCTATAAAAAACATCAAAATAAAATTCCCATTTGTTAGTATTATATCCTAATATTTTAAGCGTCATCCATAATATAAGGACTATGAATTTTTTGAATCATCATATATTTGGATAAATGTCTGAACCAAATGTTTAGGATCCATCCATGATCCCTCATTCACTTCAATTCTTTCTAAGGGAACCATATCAACTTGGTCATCGAAATCTCAAGAATAAAATTCCCCCACCACACTTTTTGGATATCCTTTATTTCATAAATCACACTTCATGTTTTCAATATCTTTAATTACTAAAAATATTTCCTTGTCTATTAGTAATGATCATATTATACTCCAACAGAAAACTTTGATTAACTATTCATATTATTACCCTCATATGAATATTCATATGTACCCCCAATATGTCATTTTAACTAGAGTAATATTCATCCTAAAGGAGAAGATCCTCTAATTTTCATATGACTTCATATCATCACAGTGGATCCCATATTTCAAATATGATATGTGTTAATCCCTTTCATTCCATCTATACATCAAAACTCTTGATCCAAGAACCTCAAGTTTTAATTTATGACATCCATACTCCTTATTCAAAAGGTGTTGAGACATATTTTATCTTTGATCCCATTTTGGGTTTTCATCGCTATCTCTAGGTACATGCATCATGACCATAAATTGTTTTCACCCACTAAATATGGTTTATAGTGGCATTGGGATCTTCATTCATGATGTCTTATACCTCATCCTTTCCATATATATTGTCCCACCATTTACTGGTCAAATTTGTAAAACCTAAAACTCTATCTCCTCAAGGGTCCAGGCTGTAAGACCTTAGAATTTGAATAAAAAATATATAAAAATTATCAGGTTAAAAAAATAAATGTGATGCTAAGAAAAGTTTAAGTATCCACTCACTAAGACTCCCATTTTTCATGGATAAGGAATTTTTTTTGAAATTTTTGAAAAGGCACAAAGGTTTTACGACCCATCATATGGACCTTAAAAAAGTCGATTCATGCTAATTGGACCTATTGGTTCAAGAAAAAGATAATTCACTAATATATCATATCTCTTCACCCTAATTTTTTGTTTCATATATGGTGGCATAGAATTTAGGGTGTCAAAACCCTTCATGAATATTCCTTCCTTCCGTGAACAAAATTTAGGTATTTGAATATTTACAAATCTGCATGGTCATCAATAATGAGCATATTCAACCCCATAGGACACCTATGGTTGACTATTCATACTATTCCACCAATATGGATCTGAATTTATGTCCCCAATATGGTCTATCAACTAGAGGAATCTCTTTCCTAAGAGGAGGATCCTCTAATCCTCATACACCTTAACACTATTGAAATATAACCCATATTTAAAATATAGTTCATGGACATCCCCCACATATGTGTATCATATTATCACTCTTGATTTAGAATCCTTGTGTTATTATTTACACAATCTATCATCCAATTATTTAAGTGTATTCAATACCTTAGTTATTATGAACTTATGCAATGAGCATGTTTTTTAGGTGAAGTTCTAACATCAATCCCTTGAAATTTTAATCAGTCATCCTCACATAACTTTAATTTTTATGAAACAATAGTAAAATCTTCATGACCATAAACTAAATTCCCCATTTTCAAGTGTAATATATTTCAACAAAGGGATCTCTATTCATGTAAAAAAATTTCTTTCCCTTTCTAGGTGGATTTTCCCATATATATATTCAAAGTTATATAGCCTTAAACTCAAAATATATATATAGTATAGTGGTTTTACCTAAAAAATATACCTCATTGGACTGACTTAAATGACCTAAAAGTACCTAAGGAATGAGATACAAAACTCATCAGGTTGAAAACCCACAATGGGAAACCTATAATTATAAAAAAAGAGAATTAAAATTTTGAAAAGGTGAAAACAATTGTTAGTTCGAAAACTCATAAAGGGAGACCTAATTAAAATGCAAGTCCTTTCCCACAAAAATTACCCCATATAAAGCTCATGCCAAATTTAGTGTGACAAAATCACATACTCAAATCTTGTGAGGTCGGCAATATGACCTCATCCAAAAACAAAATCTATGCTAGTTAGGCCCCTTGACCTAAGAAATGTTGAGTCAATAAGGTTTTCATTATGAATTTTCCATTCCTTCTTGTTTTGAAAATCACAAACACCTTAACTTTAAGAAAATATGTTATTACCCCTATTTTACTTCTATAAGGAAACTTTCCTGAAGGAAATTTACCTCTATCTTGTTTTCATTGTTCATATCAATATTTTTTCTTAAGAATAAAAATCGAATTCAAATCTATATTCTCGGAATCGTACAATACTTAGATATGAAGTATTCTTTTTTAGGATCAGAATTCTCATTCTAAATTCCTGTGTAGAATTCTCATTCCGAATTCCTGTGCAGAATTATCACTCCAAATTCCTATGAAGAATTCTCATTCAGAATTCTTGTGCAGAATTCTCATTCCTAATTCCTGTGCAGAATTCCTATTCCAAATTCTGGTGCAGAATTCCCATTCCGAATTCTGGTGCAGAATTCCCATTCCAAATTCTGGTGCAGAATTATCATTCTGAATTTTGGTGTAGAATTTCCATTCTGAAATCTCATGTAGAATTCCCATTCAAAATTCTGGTACAGAATTCTCATTCTGAATTCTGGTGCAGAATTCCCATTTCTAATTCTCGTGCAGAATTCTCATTCTGAATTCTGGTGCAAAATTCTCATTCTGAATTCTGGTGTAAAATTCTCATTCCGAATTCTGGTGCAGAATTCTCATTACGAATTCTCTAATAAACAGAATCTGAATATCTAATTATTATAGACTTCGAATTCTATTTTGGTTAGACTCTAAACTTTTATTTTTCTTACACTTCAATATTTTTCTTACACTTCGATATTTTTCTTACACTTCAATATTTTTCTTACACTTACATATTTTTCTTACACTTCAATATTTTCCTTACACTCTCATATTTTTCTTACACTTTCATATTTTTCTTACGCTTCCATATTTTTCTTACACTTTGATATTTTGCTTACACTTCAATATTTTTCTTACACTTCCATATTTTTCTTACACTTAGATATTTTTCTTACACTTCCATATTTTTCTTACACTTCAATATTTGGCTTACACTTAGATATTTTTCTTACACTTCCATATTTTTCTTACACTTCGATATTTGTCTTACACTTCGATATTTTTCTTACACTTCCATATTTTTCTTACACTTTGATATTTTTCTTACACTTCCATATTTTTCTTACACTTCCATATTTTTCTTACACTTTCATATTTTGCTTACACTTCCATATTTTGCTTACACTTCCATATTTTTTTTACACTTCAATATTTTCCTTACACTTCCATATTTTGCTTACACTTCCATATTCTGCTTACACTTCCATATTTTGCTTACACTCTATTATTTGCTTACATTCCGAATTCTAGTTTTGATTATGCTTACACTTGTTTCATTACAAAACGATGTTGTGCTTTCAGTTATACATATTTTGTTATAAAACGCTGTCATCCATTCTGTTTCTAACTAACCGTTGGTTGAGTGACACATGTACAGATCCCTCTGAAATTCAAGGAAAATATGACCATTGGAGGAGGGATCCAACTGTTCCAACCGAGCCTATAAATAGGAGCTCATTTGAAAGATCTCAACAACAAGTTGATCGATCTAGAGACCACATGATGTTAAGGTGATTTCTAGATAGAGAAGTTTTTCATGCCTTGTGCGTATTGAACTGCTCGTTCAGATTGCTTCGTGCGACTCCGAATGTTGGTGATTACATTCAAGGACTTCTGGGGTTAGGAAGACAGAGGTTCCGACTAACTTGAAGTTCAAGGGCTTCCTTGCTAAGGAAGACAGAGGTTCTAACTACCTTGAAGTTGAGGGCTTGCGAGGATAGCAAGATAGAGATTCCGATCTTCATATCGAGGGCTTACCCTGGTGTGGGTAAGACAGACTTGCTTGAATGTATAAATCATGGGACTTTTATCCAAGGATGTTGGATACCCTTCTCTTTGGGTTAAAAGACTTATATCTTGTTACTTATAGTTTTACTACTTGTTTTTCCCCTGCACTTTTGTATTGTAAGGAAAGTATAACCTTATTATATTTCTTTACACTTGTACTCTGATTCATTTAGATTATATACGCTTTAAGGTATAATATCATATTGTAAACTTTAGTTAAGTTTTAATTTCTAGATCCATATTTTCAGAAATGATTTTCGGAATCACTTTCCAGATTTAAGAAAGTGCATAGAACTTGAATTTTATAACTTCACACCTTGTTCCAATTCTCCAATTGGTGTTAGAGGTGTTGTGAATTTTCTTAGTTTAACTTTGTTAAACTTAGATATTTCCTTGACTAAGGAAAATTTTAAAGTATACAATTCACCCCCCCCCCCTCGTGTATATTGAGCATCTACATCATTATTTCGATCCTACAATTGGTATCAGAGGTTGGAAACCTCATACTCTACACCAATCTCACATTTGGTATCAGAGCCAAGGTTCTGAAATACTTATACTCACATATAAGTTTTCCTTTCTCAGTTTTTTCTTGTTCTATATTTTTCCTTTCTTAGGAATATTTCCCTTGAATCTGAACTTTTGTGTTTAACAAGTTTTTGTGTAGAAAAACTTTCTTAAAGATGGCAGGTATGAACATTGGTTCCATCGACAATATAAATCCTACAAGACCACCAATTTTTGATTTCAATGACTATGAATACTGGAGAGATCGTATGAAAAAATTCGTTATCAATACTGGAGTAGAAAACTTTATTATGATTACTGGAAGTTATCAAATTCCGGATAAGGAAGTAAGTGATTTCAGCAACCAAGAGAAGCATGATTATCAATTAAACTATAAGGTACACAACACTTTACTATGTTAAATGACTATGAATATATATATCCAAATTTCTTCATGTGAAATAGCTAACTGCATATGGAAGAAACTTGAAGTTTCTCATTTTGGTACATCTAAAGTGATTGAGACTAGAAGAGCTATGTTGAGAGCTGAGTATCATGGTTTTAATTTTCCTTATGGAGAACCCATTTGCAAAGTGCAACAAAGATTTATGACTATTGTGAACAACCTACAATCTATGGGAGAGAAAGGTCTGGATGATGAAGCTCTTGTGGACAAGATTATTGATATTATTCCCAATGAGTGGGAATCAAAGAGAACATCTATTGATGAGAATAGGAAGGTCACTCAAATTTCTTACATGAGCTATTTGGAACTCTTCTTCAACATGAAACAAAAATTACGAGAGATGATGACAACATAAAAAAGAAGAATGGGAATGATATTGTTGCTTTTACCACAACTTCGAATCACATGAAAGCAAAGACTCCTGAGAGAGTAACTAGATCCAAGTCTAAGAAAGTTACTATCCAATCTGAATCTAGTGATAGTGAAGTCTCAGAGAATGAGTTAGCAAATCTTTCTCGAAGGATGAACAAGATAGCTGGACAGAGAAATTTCCAATCCAAGTATAAGAAAAAGTAAAGGAAAGATAGGAAATATGGAGAAGTTACTTGTTATGAATACAAGAGATATGGACATATTAGACTGGATTTCCCAATGCTTAAAAAGAAAGAAAGGAATGAGAGGCATTATGAAAGGAACATGAAGAAGTTCTACAAAGCTAAAGCTAAGAAAAGTCTGAAAGCTAATACTACTTGGAGTGCTAGCTGTGGAGACTCTTCAGAAAGTGAATCTTCAGAATATGATTCATCAGCTCAGAAGAATATAGGATTCATTGATAATACTTCTTTTCCACATACATGTCTTATGGCCAAGGTACGCTCTGTCGAGGCTTTAAAAACTTTATCACTTGATAAGAATTACTATTCCAAAAATAGTACTTCTAATGAAGATACTTCATCCTCAGAAAATGAAGATCCTTCATATGAATAAGTATCTAGATTTTACAAGTTACTTGAAGCAAAAAATTTCAAAATTTCTAGGAAGTTAGATAAGGAAAATACTAGGGAAGAAGTTCTTACAAAAGAGATTTTAGATCTATCCTCAGATCTTAAAGATAAAGATAAGCTTGTAGAAAAATTTTATAAAGACCTTGAGAAAGAAAATTAGGATAAAGAAGAACTTTCAAAAGATCTTAATAATTCTATTTCAAAGATAAAAATTTTTGAGGAAAAATCTAACTCTAAGGAAATGATTCATGAGGATAGGAATTTAGTCATCAGACTAAAATCTGAAATATTTTCTCTTAAGAAACTCCTTGCAAAGTTTACCTATGGGAAGGAAAATTTTGACAAGATGTATTCTCAAATTAGACCTCAAGGAAACACTACTGTAGTGGGTTACACTCACCAAAAACCAGTTTTCAAAAATAACTATTTTGTTCCTTATAAAGTCCCTTTTTGCACTAAGTGTCAAAGTGGTGGGCATTGGAAGAAAAATTGTTCCTTAAACAAAGTTCAATATCTTGGGTTTCATAAAGATTATTTTTTAAAACAAATGTGGATAACCAAAATTTTATTATCTAACAATTCAGGATCCAACCAATTCTGTATTTCGAAGACATGACTTTTTCTTATTTTCAAGAAACCAGGGAAAGTACCACCAACAATACATGGTACATGGATAGTGGATGTTTCCTGCATATGACTGGTAACAAAGACTATTTTTAAAATATTAACAAAACAAAAGGTGGAAAGTAACTTTCTGAGATAATGCTCAGGAAGAAATTATTAGTATAGGTAACATTGTTCTTCTTGGAAAAAAGGTTGATTTCAAATGTTTTATTTATTAGGGATCGCACACTTAAAAGAGATATCATTATTCAGTTTATCGGAATGCAAGATCAACTTGCTGATATTTTCACAAAATCTTTACCCTCTGATAGATTTGAATACATTAAATAGAAGTTAGTAATTATAACCATAAGGTAATCCTTCTTCATTAACTTCTTGTTGAACAATTCTCCTTACAATAATAAACTCCTTCTCATAGGGGGAGTACATTTTCTTATTACTGTAACCAAAAAATTTCATAGTCAGTTTTTCAAACTTTTGTAACTAAAATTTTTTCATAATGAGTTTTTGAAATTTTTGGAACTGAAATTTTCGTAATGAAGTTTTCAGAACTGAAATTTTCATAATAGAAATTTTAAGAACTGGAACTTTCGTACTGATATTTTCATACTCATACTTTTCGTACTGGAGTTTTGGTACTCAAAGTCTTTTCAACTTTAAGTTTTTCATAGTTAATTTTTCATAGTAAAATTTTTCTTCAAGAAGAATATCACCTATTATGAATAAACTTCCTGGCCAATCTGAAAGGTATTATTTTCTTACTTAAGTTTTCTTAGTCATATTTTTCTTACTGGTATTTTCTTATGAGTTTTAAAAAATTTCTCGGATTCTAGTTTTCTTAAATCTGATTGTTTTTCTTAAAACCTCAAAAGATCAGATTCAAGATTTCCTTGCAGGTATGTTTTCAACTGTCAGATCATAGCAGAGAGTGTTTCAACTGTTAGATGGTTTTTGGAAACTTAAATGTCACATTCATCGCCTATATAAAGGGGACACCCGATGGTTGTCCCACATCGATCTTCAAGCTCTTGTGTGTTGAAGTTCTGCCTCCATTCTTAAATCCCATTCTGAATATTCTAGAACTCTTCATTCCAAATGTCTGCTGAAGATACTTCTCAGGATATGTCAACTTCGAAGCCAATCTCAAAATGGTTAATTTATAGGGAGAGTTTAGTGCATCCGAGTTTCTTTAAGTATGATTCTCTTATATCTAAGAACTTTCGAACAGAATGGTTGGGAGGAGATTTTCTTATCAAATCCAGCGAAATAGGATCTGGTTTATACAAATTTTCTTGTTGAGTTTTACGAGTCTGTTTCCTTCCTTAAGGAATATAGAAGAGAGAAGTTTTCATTCAAGTCTAATGGGAAGACATATATGCTTTCCTACACCAAGGATGAAAACTTGGGGGGTCTATCTCATGAAGGCTCAGGCGGAAGCTTTGAATGCTCAAAATGAAAGGATAAAAGCTTTAGAGAGAAAAGCTGAGGAGGATCAAAGAGATTTGAAGAAACTAAAAACCTTATTGAAGAAGCTAATACTGAAGGAAAATGAGGACAAATAGACAAATCCGATATTTTTTTTCATTTGTCTTTCCTTGTAAAAATTTTCTCAACTCTAATAAAAAAATTTGGTTGGTTGTATCTTGTGTTGTTATATACTAATGTTTCAGGTACTCTATTTATTTTCCATTCCCCTAAATTCTTTTTGAAAATCACAAAGGGGGAGAAGGAAAAATAACTACTCAAAAGGGGAGAAGAAAAATTCAAAATGGAGAAGGAAAAATTTCTAAGTGAAATATACTTAAAGTAAGGTAGAGTTTCTCATTATAAAGTTTTTCATTCCCATGATAATGAAAACTGCACTCCGAAAATTCATAATACAATCCTTATAGTTTCAATACCTAAGGGGGAGTTAGTTTTATTCACTATCATCTATGAACAAAGGGAGATAAGTTTTAATTTCAAAGTCTAATAAAAATTTTCAAAGTCCTTATATTCTTTTTCGTATGGATGTTTGTGATTTCAAAAAAGGGGGAGATTGTTGAGTCAATAAGGTTTTCCTTATGAATTTTCCATTCCTTCATGTTTTGAAAATCACAAACACCTTAACTTAAAGAAAATATGTTTTTACCCTTATTTTACTTCTATAAGGAAAATTTCCTTAAGGAAATTTACCTCTATCTTGTTTTCATTGTTCATATCAATATTTTTTCTCAAGAATAAAAATCAGATTCAAATCTATATTCTCGGAATCATACAATACATAGATATGAAGTATTCTGTTTTAGTATCAGATTTCTCATTCCAAATTCCTGTGCAGAATTCTCATTCCAAATTCCTGTACAGAATTCTCATTCTGAATTCCTGTGCAGAATGCTCATTCATAATTCCTATGAAGAATTCTCATTCTGAATTCCTATATAGAATTCTCATTCCCAATTCTGGTGCAAAATTATCATTCCAAATTCTGGTGTAGAATTCCCATTCCGAATTCTGGTGCAGAATTCTCATTCCGAACTCTGGTGCAGAATTTCCATTTTGAATTCTCATGCAGAATTCCCATTCCGAATTATGGTGTAGAATTCTCATTCTGAATTCTGGTGCAGAATTCCCATTCCGAATTCTCGTGCAGCATTCCCATTCCGAATTCTGGTGTAGAATTATCATTCTGAATTCTGGTGCATAATTCTCATTCCGAATTCTAGTGCATAATTCTCATTACGAATTCTATAATAAACAGAATCCAAATATCTCATTATTATAGACTCTGAATTCTATTTTGGTTAGACTCCGAACATTTATTTTTCTTACACTTCAATATTTTGCTTACACCTCGATATTTTGCTTACACTTCTATATTTTGATTGCACTTACATTTTTTTCTTACACTTCAATATTTTACTTACACTTTCATATTTTTCTTACACTTCCATATTTTTCTTACACTTCCATATTTTTCTTACACTTCCATATTTTTCTTACACTTTGATATTTTTCTTACACTTCCATATTTTTCTTACACTTCCATATTTTTCTTACACTTTGATATTTTTCTTACACTTCCATATTTTCCTTACACTTCAATATTTTTCTTACAATTCGATATTTTTCTTACACTTACATATTTTTCTTACACTTCGATATTTTTCTTACACTTCGATATTTTTCTTACACTTCCATATTTTGCTTACACTTCGATATTTTTCTTACACTTCCATATTTTTCTTACACTTCCATATTTTTATTACACTTTCATATTTTTCTTACACTTCCATATTTTTCATACACTTCCATATTTTTCTTACACTTCGATATTTTCCTTACACTTCCATATTTTGCTTACAGTTCAATATTTTGCTTACACTTCGATATTTTTCTTACACTCTATTATTTTCTTACATTCTGAATTCTAGTTTTTCTTATTATTTCACTTGTTTCATTACAAAATGATGTCGTGATTTCAGTTATACATGTTTTTTTATAAAACGATGTCATCCATTCTGTTTCTAACTAAACGTTGGTTGAGTGACACGTGTACAGGTCCCTCCGAAATTCAAGGAAAATATGACCGTTGGAGGAGGGAGCCAACCATTCCAACCGAGCCTATAAATAGGAGCTCATTTGAAAGAGCTCAACAACAAGTTGATCGATCTAGATACCACACACTATTATGGTGATTTCTAGAGAGATAAGCTTTTCATGCCTTGTGCATACTGAACTGCTCATTCAGATTGCTTCGTGCGACTCTGAATGTTGGTTATTACATTCGAGGACTTCCGGGGATAGGAAGACAGAGGTGTCGACTACCTTGAAGTTCGAGGGCTTACTTGCTAAGGAAGAAAGAGGTTCCAACTACCTTGAAGTTGAGGTCTTGAGGGGATAACAAGACAGATATTCGGATCTTTGTATCAAGGGCTTACCCTGATGTGGGTAAGACAGACTTGCTTGAAAGTATAAATCAAGGGACCTTTATCCAAGGTTGTTGGATACCCTTCTCTTTGGGTTAAAAGAATTATATCTTGTTACTTGTAGTTTTACTACTTTTTTTCCACTGCACTTTTTTATTGTAAGGAAAGTATAACCTTATTATATTTCCTTACACTCATAATCTGATTCATTTAGATTCTATATGCTTTAGGGTAGAATCTCATATTTTAATCTTCAGTTAAGTTTCAATTTTTGGATCCATATTTCCGGAACTGATTTTCAAAATCACTTTACAGATTTAAGAAAGTGCATAGAACTTGAATTTTATAACTTCACACCTTGTTCCAATTCTCCAATTGGTGTTAGAGGTGTTGTGAATTTTCTTAGTTTAACTTTGTTAAACTTATATCTTTCCTTGACTAAGTAAATTTTTAAAGTATACAATTCACCCCCCCCCCCTCTTGTATATTGAGCATCTAAATCATTATTTTGATCCTATAGGAAAAACATAGAGAATTCATCCTTTCCTTTATATCTATCATAATAGCCCAAGGGATTAATGATAAATGTGAAAATATATCACTCTAGGGTATTCAAACCTTTTTGAACATTGGAATCCTCATTATAGATCCCCCCTTTATGAGCATCATCATACTGAGTCAAATAATTCATCTAAATAGACCAAATAGTGTTGTGGTGATAGTATCTATACCTATATCCATCCTTGAGTCATGCCCAAGATGAAATCATTCATCTAAGTAGATCGAATCTAATGTTACGGTGATAATATCTATGTCTATACCCATCCATGAGCTGCACCCAATAAGAGATAATTCATCCATACAGACCAACTCAAGTGTTATGGTGATGTTATATATGTATATACCAATTTGTGATCCATGCCTAGGAAAAAATCATTCATCTAAATGGACCAAATCTAGTGTTAAAATGATGGTATCCATGCCTATACCACTCTATGAACCATGTATGATAGGAAATAATTCATTTTAATGGGTAAAATTTTGTGCTACGATAAAACCCTTGCCTATACTCATCCATGAGCCATGAACAGTATGAAATAATTCATCTAAGTGGACCAACTCTAGTGTTATGATTATGGTATCTATGCTTATACCCATCTGTGTGAATTCTCAAGAGAAAATCATTCACCTAAAAAGACAAATCTAGTGTTATGGTGATGGTATCCATGATTATGCCCATCCATGAGTCATACCCAAGAGGAAATCAATCACCCAAATGGATTAACTTTATTATTATAGTGATGGTGTCTATGCTTATACCCATCCATGATCCATGATCAGGATGAGATCATCCATTTCAATGGACCAAATCTAGTTTTATGTTGATATTATTTTTGTATATACCCATATATAATCCACACCCAAGAGGAATTCATTTTAACTAAAGTGTTTGGGGACCATGATCAACTTTATTGATTTCTCCTTTAATGTTCAAACGGTTTAAAGTTATCTAGATATTTATTTTTGAGGATTTCACATGTCATCAGAAATTGATAATTCGATGCATTATAAGTAAAGTATAGAAAATTTCCCTATATTACCTTCAAATTATATTCCTTTCATTATAAATGAATCCAATTCTATGGGGGGGTTACTATCACAGGAAAATATGTTCCATAAACTTTTTCATATAATCTATGATATTATCCTTACTTATATTATATAATTTGAGACTAAGTAGAAAAATATCTCTATTCCATAATAGGAATTATATTTTATTTCAATGTGTCGTATAACTACTCACACACCAGGGGATGAATATTCCTCAAAAATATCACACAATCCAGTGATATAGTGGTGAGAACCACCCTCTCAGAGTAGGTTATGGATTTTACAAATTACTAATGAAAAGGGTGTCAAAGCCTCAAAACCCATTTTTTACGGTCTTTTAGGAACTTTTTAGCCTCATGAAACATTTTTATAGGGTGTATACACTAAATATAAGGGAATAGTTTGCTTCACTGGATTTTATTTTACTTTTCATGGAGCCAAATTGGACTTATGAATAAAAAATTATGATTATCAAAAGTTGATACTTTTTCATGAAGAAATTTAAGATCACACTCAAGTCACACGACCAACTATTCAATTCACCGAAGTCTTAAATAATGAGAACCTAAGACTAATGTGCATAAGTCTACATGTGTTTTCATCCCAATACATCCTACTTGCATTCTGAACTAGAATACTCCACTTGTGTGTGTCTCTTACACACACAAGTCCCACCTATGTGAACTTCTTGCGCACTAAACCACCATTTCCCAGGGAAACAAATTTTCCCAAAAATAATACACTTTGGATCCTCATTTATTACCTTTTGGGGAAAATGAAGAGATAACTGAAAACAATACTTGCCAAAGTCTCATGCCCAAGTCTTTCACCCAAGTCCTTAAATCCCTTTAGGTAACTTATTTAAGCCTAAAACCAATGGAAATTGTCAAAAAGAGAGGGTAATTGAGTTTCTTAGGGATTTTAAACACCAAGAACCCTTGTAAAGAACCACTTTATCCCTATTCTAGTAACACTATGGTGAAGTACCCTTCCCCATTAACACAGTAGAGTTCCACCCTTCCAAATGAATCCATGGAGACCCCTTAAAATTAGGGTAAATCTTCACCTAAGATTTTTCACCTAGAATATCAACTCATCCTAGTACTCTACGGTGAAACTATGCCCAAGTGATACTTGGAAAATTTCCATAATATACCCACACTATGGAAAAATACATTGAGTTCCCCCACCAGGATAAACCACTTTGGCCTCCTTAGTATCAATTAGGTGAAACAATTCACTTTCCCTAGTATCACTTGGTACAAATCATCCTCGAGCACTTTAATATGGAAAACCATCCTCTTATGATCCCATACTAAGGCATCATGAACACCCTAAATTCAATGGAAGATCATTCCTTCACCTAAGTATATTAATCATGTATCTAATTACCAATACCTCCCTTTAGTCCACCAGATATAAACATTCAAGGCATGTGAACCAATGTGAAACCATTTGATCATGGATTCCCTTGATAAAATGATGCTTGGGAATTATCCACCTAGATAGGTGGAACCCTTAGGGAAATCATGATCATGGATTCTATTAAAAACAATTGTCTCTATCTAGAGGATCTCATAGCGGTATCTTTGGTCTCAATGATAGTTTTCTTCTTTTTTTATAAAGTTGGGTCAAATATGGAATCCCTCTTAGAGTAAGCCCTTATCCTCTATTTCATGGGGTAATACTCCCCCTTCCTCTATATCCCACCATGCCGATTAGTATGTTATAAGATGGGATGATGGGACTTCTCTTCAGTATAATACCGAAGATGGTTCCAATTGGAAATGTCACCAACTAACGAATAATACTCACCCTAGGAAGCCTCAAAGTGTAAGCCTCATTCAAATATAATTGTGAAATCATATAAAATGTGTTCAATCTTATAATATATCTTATTTATCACACTAATAATGACTTATGTGGGCCTAGATATCCTAGTGTATCATTCCATTATCATAATTAAAAATGCCTCATTGGGACTCTTATCTGGTGTAAGCTCCAACCCAAGATTTCTATGGTAACCTCATATGTGTAATCCCCACTCAATAGCTTTCATGAAAAAAATTTCCCTATAGTATGATGTTAAACTATGTGTCCAATGTTCTAGTCACATAACATGAAACTGCATGATAATTCCCTTACTATGTAAAAGTTAATTTCATGGTATAGTACTTTCATATAAACATAAATTATGCATCTAGAACTATGTGGGATTTGATTTATGCTATTATGGATGTCTAGTACACCTCCCTAAGGTTCAAAACTATTATAAAAACCATGTATGTCTATCCCCTCCATTAAATATTCTAGTTAGTCTATAAATTCTCACTTGTTGGTCCATATTCCTTTTGATATTTTTTTATCCTCCGCCAGGAAATTATTCTATATAGATCATCCCTCTATCAGGTTATACTCATGATAAAGTCATGCCCCCACTTAGAGGTCTATATTACTTTTGTGTTCCATTATTTTACCCTCACTAAGCCATATTCTTTATGAGAACCGTCCTCATAAGGCCCCAATCCTAGGACCATTATAATATCAGTGGTCCATACTCTCTTTATGGACAACTAAAAAGGTATTATCATGAATAAGTCCCATGACAACCATTTCTATTAACCTATCACATAGACATCCTTTCCATATAACATTAACCTACATGAATCAGTCCTAGTCACGTAACCATAAAAGGTATGATATTTCTTACTTGGTGGAACTTAACTACGTGGGTTCCGATTCATTTTATAAAGATATGTATCAAGAAAATATCATGGTCTTGATCCCAAAACAATAATCATTTACCACTTTCCTAGATCACAATAAACTCCATAGTTCCTAGCTATGTGGATTTAAACCATAACCACCTTAAACTAAAGCATCACCAAGTAATAAAAAAACAATATGGAGAACCTATGATATATAAAAATGGTTCCATTGATTGAGAATATATAATACATATAGATTTTAAAATTGATTTATAACCTATGATACATATATATGTTCACATTGATACATCATAATGACCAACTTCTAGCATAGAGGTAACCTATTTTGCACTAGGATATGGGAAATGTAACATCCTAACCTTTTTTGGAGTTATCTTGGGAAAAATTCAGGTAGTTTTTGTTTTTTTTTTATGTACCTTTGATTGGAGTAATGACTCAGGGTGCATTGGGATGGAGTTTTTGAGAAAAATTTAAGAAAATGGGTTTAGCATGGTTGGTTCACAGTTAGAGAAAACCATGTGCCCAAACCCATGTAACTATGTGACCCTGGATAGTGAGGGCCGCACAGTTGGTGAAAATTTAACCTAATTATGCGGCCCTACCTAGAAAACCATGAGAGAAATTATTAATCACCCAAAAATTAGTTTTAAAATCCCCTAAACCCCCAAGACACCTCCTATTCGACCTTGTCTTAGGAATAGACTTTTTTTGATGATTTCAGATCTATACAGAGGGGTTCCAAGTACTTTTGGCCTCCTTTCTTCAAGATTCAAATCCCTAATCGAAGATCCACTCTTATCACAGTAAGTGGATCTTATCCAGATGCCTATCACATTCATTATTCTCTTTTTCTTTTATCTTTTAGTGGAATTTATCCTCTGTTTTTTTAAATCTAAACCTTTTTGGTGAGATATAGATCTAGGATTGTAGATCTAGATCTATATTGAATAGATCCATATAACCTTGATCTTGATTTAGTTATTTATATCCAGAACATAGATCAACGTCATTTTGTTGCTCTAATTTTGGGGCTTTTCATAAAACGAATGTTCGTCAATGAATTGAGGTAGATGGTCTAAAATATAATTCCCATAGTCATGGATTTTAAGTGCGTATACAAAATTGTATAATATTTAGAATTATGTAGCAATAGAAATTCCTTAAATGGGTTAATTAGGTTGATCAATAAATTTATCAAAGCATTATTGAAATAGATGATTAATTGAGGAAATAGTCATGAGGCTAAGGGGATGGCCTATTAGATAGTTAATTTGGGAAATTGATTATGAGTGTTAGGGTTATAATATAGATAATTAATCAAGGGATTAATTATTATATATTGAATTGGATAGATTGAGATAATTAATTATTAATTAATTATGTGCCTTAATATTATGATCTAGATAATTAATTATTGTATTAATTAATAAAGAGTTGAGATTTATAATGGGATAATTAATTATGGAAAAAAATGAATTATGGGATATAAATTGTGTTATTGATTAATTAATTGATGAATTAATTAATGGGATTGGTGTACATAATTAATTGGAGAGTTAATTAAGGATATTGATGTATTTAACTAATTGTTGAATAAGTAATGGAATTAAGGTGGATAATTAATTTTGAATTAATTATGTGTGAAAGAATGGGAACATGGTCATTCTAAATTGATAAGTATAAATGGGAACATGGTCATTGTACTTGTGAGTAAAGGAATGGGAACACAGTAATCCAAATGATAAGTATAAATAGTAATATGGTCATTGTACTTATGGGTAAAGGAATGGGAACTTGTCCATTCTATTGATAAGTAAGAATGGTAACATGGTCATCTTACTTATGAATTTTTTATTGGTAACTTTGGAATTTATGTGTGAATTTAAAGAAAGGTAATAAAGGTACTCTGAGATGTGGCCTCACATGATACTTTAAACTCTGGCATGAGCTGAATCAGGTCCTGGGATATTATATCAACTTATACTTTGAGCTCCAGCATGAGTCTAAGAAGTTATTAAGATATGAAATTACCTATGGATCACTTCAGGGTTTGGAATGAGTGAAAGCTAGTATAGAGGTACGGGTATCCCTAGAAACCTTGTAGTTAATATGAATAAATAATGAAAAAATGATAATGTGGTTACTATTTATTTATGAATTTTATTCATTTCTTTATATAATTTCTTACACTATCTTTTGACTGGTGTTGATTTAGACATTGTTGGTCATGGCCTATTGAGTTTTACTCACACCCTAATCAGGCTACATGATCGGTACCTGAATAGACATTACTATTGTAGGATAGGTTAAGGGAATGGGATCTGTGTTAGATTACTGATTGGGGTCGGATCTTGGATGAGGGAACTAGACATGGTTTGGGACATTTTTGGGAGTTTTTAGAGTCTTTATTTTTAGCTTCGTTTTTTGAGCACGTCTCCCCATGATGGACTTACTAGATCTTCACTACTATTCGGCAGCTCCTGAGGACATGTGACCAACTGGTTTGGGGCATCGTCATGTGGCTCCCAGGTTAGGATGTTATAGGAAATATTCACAAAACATGTTTTAAATATATATATATATAAGGTATCCCAAGAGTAAAAAATAATACCCTCAAAAAATTTTGATAACCCCACACTCCCACCCTCTCGACCAACATGCATTCTAAATCATCACTAGAAATACCATCCTACTAACCGACTATCTTTAGAAAGCATTCCCACTACATTATTCAATTATTATCATTATGGATTCATGAGATATAGGATTTTTTTAATTCCGTGAACACATTCCCATAAAAAAAGAAACAATTTAAATTAATAAGGATTATTGAATGCCTATATCAAGTGGGATCAAGTCTGAACTAAACTAAGATAGACATAAAATGGTTAATTTTTTCATCAAGAAAATATTTGGATGTTTGGAGAATTTTTATGGAAATTTCAATAAAATTGGTAATTATAATGATGATTTATAGAATAAATAGTCCAAATGTGATTCATGTGATGAAAAAGTAAGAAGGTTGCACAATATAAAATGAAATCTAAGAAAAGGTGGTGAATCAAACTTGGGGTGTAATAAAAAACATAGTGATAATAAAGACTCACCCAAGAAGAAATTAGTGAGGTATTTTACACTATGAAATGGATGATTCTCTTATGAGAGAAAAATTCTACATAATGGATCATTAAAAATAATCCATGAATATCAAATATGGAAGAATAAAGATAAATCAATAAGGATAATCAATCCCAGATAGTAAAAAAAGGATTGGTTTATCAGAAGACATCAAAGTATAATAACTTGAGTGGTTTCCAAAAAATCATAACCCAAATATTGTTTTAAAGCAATGAGGATGGTCAAAACAGGCTGGACAAACTCTTAAAAAATACATGACATAGATACTAAGACAAAAGGAAATGAAAAAAATGAAGAAAAAACACCATTTACACCAAGTGTCAAGAGTAATATTGGTAAAAGGGAGTCTTCACATAAAAAAGAAATTTTATCATGTTCTTAAGGAGTGCATGAACATATACCTATCATAATTTTAAAAGGAATAAAATATGGAGAAATCACAAAATAGTACATGTACATTGCTCTCAGATATGAAAACTCCAATTCTACATGTTAAGAAAGATAAAGAAAAAATAAAGACCATACTGCCCATAAATTCTCAAGATTACAAAATCAATGAAAGATCTAGCATGAAAAGTTCTCACTAAGATATAATTCAAAAGGAAATATTTTCAAGGTTGAGAAGAAAATATCAGCCTTATTTCTCTCATTAATAATATAAGTTGAATCCACCTTATTCCAATATCATCTATTTTTTGTATTGAAAATTAAATTTTATGAATGTATGTGGATAAAATGCTGAGTTTTGTGAAAATTAAACAATATTGAGATATATTCATCATGGAATGATTTGATTGGTTTCATGATTACTCTTTTAAATATTTTAAGTGGTGTTATAAAGGATATGCATGGAGTACATTTTAATTTAGAAAAACCATAATGAAGATTATTATAGTTTATTCCTTGAGGGAAAGAAAAGATAATAAAGGTTCCATATAATATTATTTCATGTAAATATGTAAATATAGATATTTCTTAAATATATCTCAGGTTTATCCATGAAAATAAATTTCTCTTCCTTGTTTGTATTGAATCAAATCCAATTATTATAGAGAGAGTTTTTTTAATTGGTAAAAAAATTTATGTGGGATAAACCTACCTATACTTGAATTTTTTTAGGTGTTTATTGAGTTTAGTTGTGTTAATAAATGTTGCGAGTGTGAGATTCATTTTTTGGATGAAGTAAATTATTACCATTGGAAGGAGAGAAAATATATTGGTCTTACTTGTGATGACTAGATGGGTGATGGAGTAGCAATAATAGGTTTTGAGGTCATGAGATGATAGAGGAATATGGTATATAGAAGCTGCAGTGATAAAAAACACTAAAAGTATAAATCACTTCTAAATACATTAGACTTCATATCTAGTAATATCATCATAAGGGGAACAGTGTACTAGCTATTCCAGTTGAGATGGTTGGAGTTATTGACTACATGGAGCCTTATCCCTGAAGAGTGGTTCATGTGGATGGTGACCCAAGAAGATCAAATGGTGGTCGAAAATAGAAGCACCGGCTTGATTACTCTATTTAAGGAAGGTGTGATCACTTTTTGATGGATCATTGAGTATGAATCATTATAATCATCTTTACTTCATTTATATAGTAAATCATCATTCCCTCATTGATTAGAGAGAAATCCTAAACTATTTAATCCTTGTTTTTATTATACCTTTTTTTCTTTTGATTATTTTATCTATTAGTTCCTATCTTCTTCATCTAGGTGTTTTGTAATAAGATGTTTCATTTTGGACATGATCGACTTACAAGATCTAAGAATCATAGTGTGGGGTTTCATTTATATGTTTTTTATTCTATGCATGAAGTTATAGTAAATTACCTTCTTTGGTGTTACCAAAAGTTGGTCTTGGACCCAAAAAATTGTATCATAGATCATTGTTAGAGTGTTTTTAGAGGATCAGGCCCTGTTGAAGGTGTTTTAGAGCTTGGTTTAGTACTATCATTATGTCCTTTTCCTTATAGGATAATATCAATTTGAATTTCATAGAATATCAATATACATTTACCAAAAATATTCAGAGTGTAAAATTTTTATAGGGAGTTCATTTGATAAGATTAAGTTTCGGATGGAGATGCTCAACCGAATGGATTTTGGGTTCTAGAAGATGTAGATGGAGGATTGCCTTCTACAAAAGTACCATGATCTTTTATTGGTTATAGATAAGATAGAAGTGATGAATGTGAAATAATGATAGGTTGTAAAAGAAATTACTCCAATTTATGTGGATGTCACTTACTCAGAATGTGGTGTACAAAATCTAGGAAGTAAAGATATCATCGAAAATCATGAGGTTTTTAAAGACCCCAAACCTAGTACCCTAGAGTCAGTGATTATATTATTACATTTTCAGTAGATACAATGTATTCCATCCCAAATTACTGAATATTTTAGTAGTCTTAAAGAACTAGATACAAATATTCTTCAAATTCTATATTGGTAATAAAATATAAAAACATAATGAAATTAAAAAATTCTACATCCTTTCACTCTTTAAAATATTCCTTCTTTGAATAATAGGGAAGATAAAAAAATAAGGGTAATGTCAGGTGCTTAGTAAGGGTTACATATAGTGGAATATATTATGATTAAATAAGGAATAATAAATATGTAAATTTCTATAACTAAAAACACGTTATTTAATCAATAAATTGAGCAAAAGGAATAATATGGAAGGAATAAATGATGGTGAAATAATTCCATATAAATAATCACATAAGGTTGAAACTTAACCATGTATATCATAACTACTCAAATAATCACATGGAAAAAAAGAACTAAATTCATAATGATGGAATGAATAATTTTTAATATCTTAAACTTATCATCAAGGAATCATGGCAATACATATTACATAAATGTGTAAGGCCTCGACCAAATACCCAAACTAGTTTTTCTCATGAGAACTACTGATACATCGAGAGGCTATAACAGGCACCACCCATTGCTTACTAATTCTAATTCATTCCACATATATTAAATGATCAATTTAATTCATAAAAAAATATTTCTTATCAATAAATATCCATATTGAGTAAAGAATATGTAATATCAATATTTCCCCAGTCGATAAAATGTATTTCATAGTAGAACGCCATATGTTCAAATGGTATATGGTTTAAGAAATAATAATATACATGATATAAAGAATATGGATATTTAAGAGAAAATTTATTTCAGGTGAAATTTGTTCAAAATAAATTTAGTGTTTCAAGATAAAGTTAATGACCACAAAATTAATAAGAGATAATCAATTCATTATAAAATTAGGTTTTATAGAAAATTCATGTATTTTTTAGAATAAAATAAAAGGAAAGTGAAACATTAAAATAATTTTTCAATAAATATTTTAATATGAAAACCCATTGAAACTTATAGTATAAGATAAATATCATAAAATGGTTATGGTGGGGAGAAAATTTGTTAACTCTGTATATGTTAAAAAGAAACATTCCATTTTCTTTTTGTAAAAAAATTGAAAATGAACATTTAAAAAAATTAGAAATATTCCTTTAAAATACTGTAAAAATTAAAGGATAAATTAAAATTTTCTTAATAAATAATTTTATTAAATACAAAATACATTTTTAAAACAATTTTTAAATAATATGGACATGAAATAAAAATATACTCAATCAAAGAGAAATAAGATTAGATTTCATTCTAAACATTTCATTACTTTATTCAAGTGGAAAATGAGTAAATTTTGTAATAAAACATGAAAACTCCATAAATATATTTATTATGATAAAATATATGGATTTTATGAAGGATAGGTTATAATATTCTTTTAACAAATAAATATAAACAATCCCAATAAATGAGATTGTAAAATAACTTACTATCACTTTAGTAACTTTTAAATTATTACCCCTGGAAAGTGTAAGCTTGAATTAAAACTTTAATTATCATAAATAAATTTATATTCATGTTAAATAAATTAAATGGGTATTATATCCACCAAATAAAAGTAAATTGGTGCATAATACCAAATATGTCTCAATAGAGTAGAAATTGTGATGAAATACCTTACAAAGATCGTATCATTAGAGTGAGAATTAATCAATGAATTGATTATTTGTAAAAATATAAATCAATATAAAACAAGTGTAAATAAAATATAAAATAATTTTAGGTTTTTACACATATAATCTTGGAATATAATACATAATAAATAAGTAATATAAACCAATGAAAAGTAATTGGGTTATGAAACCCCCTTACCTCACACTTTTGATTTTTTATCATTATTTATAATATTGTATAATGGTTTTAAACTTGTTATTAATTTATATCAGAACCATATTCATATTTATACTATCAAATAAGATCCACTTATAGCATATTATTACCGGTTTGTCATCAATGTTTCATTATTATCATTGCTTCAGGTGTTAACTGCTTAGTTTTCTCATGTATGTTTCGTCATGGATGTTCTGGTTCTTATGAATAGGTTATAATTTCATCATATATGGAATTATATTAATTTTATAAATATAATATTTTTTTATTAAATTAATTTTTATAATATTTCTTGAAAGTTTGAGAAATAAAAATTAATTACATCATTCATAGTGATGGTAGGTTGTACGTATTCATGAACATTGTTTTCACATTTCAATGATGTAATGAAAGAAAGTTAAATAGTAATTAACCTTTTAATAATCATTATAATATCATTTATATATCATATATATTCATTAAATCTATCATCATTATCATCCATTTCAAGAAAAATAAAAAACAAATCGCATCGCTTCATGAAGGTGGTAGTCCACACACATGCACGGGCAACGTTATCATTTTCCAATGGATGGAAAGTTAAGAAGTTATATGATATATTAAATTTATAGAATCATAATTATGTAATAAATATCATATATATACTCATTATTTCCATATTCATGACCATCCAAATAAAATGGTGATGAAAATTAATTGCACCGCTACGTGGAGACGGTAAGTCGTATGTATACACGATCGATATTTCCTCCTTACATCTAATTGAGAAGAGTTGTAAAATGTATATACCATAATCATAATAATATATTATTGAATTTATGATAATATATATATTATTTTAGTGCATTTATAATATATTTAGTGTAAGTAGAAGAAGAAATAAACTTAAAAGAGTCGGTAAAAATGAATATTTATTATTCAATAAACTTCCTTTTGATACCTTATTAAGGACCACTATAATGGTCTTTTAAGAATAAAAAAACCTAAAATTTTTGGATCAGTAATTTTAGAAGAAAATTTTTGTGGTTTTGGAATATCTAGGTTTCTACAAAATCTGTAAAAAAAGAGATAAGGGGTGCCCTTTTATAAGTGAGGGTAAGGACACTCTTCGAATTACCTTAAATAATAAATTAATATAAATAAATTTTCATTGAAATTTTAATCCAAAATGATATAATTGGAATATATTATGAGTATGAGTATAAATAATCTCACCAAATAAAATTTGGACAAGTTTTTTTATGTTTTCACCCTTATCTATTATTTGTAACCCCCCATTAACCCTTTTGACAATTACCATGAAATCAATGTTTTTTAATATTTAGGGGTAAATAAATTTACTTTAAAAAAATTGAACCATAAATGGACCATGGTATAAATTTTTAACCATATAACTAATGTAAAATGGTTCCAAAATGACATGGATAATAATAGAAGGATCATATTATATTAATATAGTCATAAAATCAAATTTATATAGGTTTTTATATTTTTTTAAACCTTATTTTTTTATTAATCCCTTGGTTAAACAATTTTAATCTTAAAAATGGTAATGAATTTTTCAATATTAAAGGGTTGTAATTTTTATTATAATGTGATAATTGGATATAAAATGTAAAGGGGATGGAATTTTATGCCATTAATAATCCTAATATTTCTCTTTAAATATTTTTATGACCTAACTATTTTATAAAATATTATTTAACATAAAATATCATTAATGTCATTTTTGACACTATTCATTTAATTTGACTTTAAGGATATCAATAAAAATATAGAATTAAAATATAATCCTTTAACACAACCCTAATATATTAAATTAATATATCAAATTCATGGATAACTATAATTTATACAAAACAAAATTACTTTTAGAATTTTTATAATCATTTACATGAATTTTTTACTACCTGCACAAGTAGTGTGTTGACGTTGTATAAGCATTTAAGGTAGTTATTTAATCACTAAAGTTTAAAAACAATTAATACGAAAAAAAATTAATTCATATTTCAAATATGAATTTATAATTTAAAATATCCACTTTTTATTCTTCTGTAAAAAAATAGAGATATTAAAGTCGAGAGAGTAACATTTTTTGAATTTTCTTTACTTAAATAATATTAATGTCATTATCAAAGGAAAATGGTACCGAAATGAAATATATTAGAATTTTATATGAATATGGTAAAATATATCCCACAAAATGAAATTATTACAAGTTTTTGGTTGGTTTTGAGATCTTATTTTATGGTTTTAACCCTATTTTACTCATTTTATACTTATCGAGGTGAAAAATATTTACCACTATTATTCTTCATAATGAAAAACATAAAAAGAAAATATTTACCAAATTTGAACATCCTAATTCAAATATGGTATCCATTTTTTAATATTCAATATCTATAAGTTTTAGAAATAAATTTAAATATAAATATGTAAAAAGCAATAAAAACAATTTTTAGAAAAAGTGTTTTTTAAGTATAAAAATTAACTTATATCTAAATCATGAATTTTACTGATTAAAATGGAATTAATTAGATTATTATAAATAAAATTGATCATATTTAACTAAATCAAAAATATAATTAGACTTTTAAATTACTTTATTTATTGAAAATAAATTATAGTATTTGAAAAAATCAATATTTTTCACTATTCATGGAAAAATCAATCATTTCAAAAAAATCCTAACATTTCACCCTATATTAATTTTATTATTATTATTTCAAAAATGATGTTCATTTTATAAAATAAATTTTATAAAAGTTTCATAAATTGGTTATAATTTCCATAAACAAAATAAAATCTTTTTTGAAGAAAAATGTATTTTCGAAGCATAAAATGGATTCACGGAAAATTAAGTATTTATTTACTAAGAATTAATCAATTAATTTGTATTGAGAAGGTATATTGTACATATATTTCATAATATTATTACTAATATTCATACCCTCTAATTCAATTTCTATATAACATTTATATAATAATATTTCTATAATATATCTCAGTTCTCTTAAAGCTCAGTGTTGGGTGTTAAGAAAGATTTCAAGATTATTATTGTTTTTAACTAAATTTTTGGGTTGTTATATTCTCCCCCAATTAAAGAAATTTCACCCTCAAAATTTTATCATGGTTATAAATGGTTCAATATTAAAACTAACTTTATTGAAAACCCACATAATACAAATAGATAACAAAACTTCTCTTAAAGGGGAAAGTGTGAATGATAAAGGCTATCTGAAATAACACATAACTGGGTACCCAAATAAGAAAAAAATTGGTGGGAATTTAAAATATATAAATATATTATAAAACTACCGTACAAGGACTAATAGTTAGTAACATAAAATATGTTCATGATAAATTTCATGACTACAAAACCATAATTTATTGAGGGGAAAATAACAATCAATTCCTCAGAAATGAAGGTAAAAGAATACATTTTTAATTCAAGATCATATTCTTAAAGTTGAGGAATTATTTTACTATAATGATAAGATGTACTTACCTTTTTTTCATTTCATAAGCATAATTTCATCCTTTGGTTGTGCCTTGATGAATTTATACTTCATCTCTTATTCCAAGATATGAATGTTCAAGATGAATTTTTCCTATCTGAAGCACTAAAATCAACTTTTAATGGATCAAAAGATCCATAAGTCATTCATTTTATATATATATATTTACTAAAACCAAAATGGTTATAATATGTTATTTAATATAATAAATTAATATCTAAAACCTCAATAATAACAACTAAACTTTAACATAATCAATTCTATAAATAATTAGCCTTAATAATCCTCTAAAAATATGTCTGAACAAATTTATAACACAAAAATATGAAATATTTGAACACATATTTTTTAGATCAAGATAAAAATTATTTACAAATAATACCAATCACTTCTATGGTCATATGATAAAAATATATATACCCTAATCATATACACCCCAAAATATGTAAATCTTTTCCATAAATATCCTCAATCACCATAAAGGCAAAATAAAATCATAAATGATTCCATAAATTAACTCAATATTCATTTCTAAAATTATTTTTTCCTTAATAATATAATATTCCCAATATAATTAACTTCTTAAAAAATGAAAATAATCACTTAGTCACCAAATCATTTTTCAATCCCATCGTTATTTATACAATAAAAATATATTCCTAACAACTACTAACTATTTTATCCCAATCCACCATAAATACCTAAAAATTAATGATCATATTAACCATAAAGTTTATATATAACTTTAAACTTATATCCACAAAATATAAAATTATTATTCCTCAAATAACCTTTTCACTAAAACATATATTAACCAAAAGTTTTTATTCTCATAAATGTCTCCCAAAATCCCCTTAATAAGCTTAAACATTAATCACAAAAAACCTCAAAAGTGGTATTTGTGACATTAAACTTATGATCAACCATAGACTTATCAACCAATGAAGATTTTGGTTTATCTCATATTATTATGGAATATTATAGGATTATATAGGTTTTCTTTCATACTAATCATAATAGTTCATAAATAAAATCTGAATAAACCCAAGCATATACCCTAGGAGTGTCAGACTAGGTGTGAAATAAGAGAACACTCATTGTGCGCCAGAATGGTGGTCAAGATATATTTGACCAACTATTTTTGGGGTTATTTCCCTTAGATACATCTATACCGAAACCACATCCGTTTTTAGGATCTATATATAAATTTATTGCTAATAAAACCACATAATCTCTACTATAACAAAACATTAGGATGTTATTATATACTTATAATTATCCACAAAGTCATTCATAGGGTTATGTTTCTTAATTTATGTTTTCTAAGAACTATTTATCAAGGTTTTTACTAAACTTTTCTTATCATTAACTAGCCCAAGTCGACCCAGAACCGGTCATCAGATCCAATCTGTGGCAAGACTTGAGAAGCGTTCTCAATCCTCCCAGGCTGGCAACAAGTTCCAGGGGAATCAATAATGTAACTCCTCAACCCCAGTTACCTAGAGTCGGTGCATTATTTTAATACATTGGCATGATTACAAGGAATAAAGTCCTAAAAGACTGATCTGTTTAGCAGTCTTGGAAAATAGATTACATACATGAACATTACATTACACATTAGAAAATAAAACACAACAAAAATGATCCTTTGAGAACTCCATTAACCCCTAGCTTAACCCTACTTATCAATCATAATACACTTCTTGTAATCTTGGGAAAATAAAACATAAGAAAGCGGTGATCTCAAATGTTCAGTAAAGATAACAATATAGCAGAAACTTTCAAAAATAAGCGTAAACATTTATGGTAATGTATAAAAATAAAATACAAGACTTTTAAACATAAACTTCATCATAATATGGAAAAGATAAATCAAATGATTCCATTTACTTATTCAATGGATATTCTACTAGTCAAATAATCACATGTAATATCAATAGCTAATTTCATAATGATGGAATGCATAATGCTAGACTTCATAACCACATAGTCAAGGACTTGTTCCAAGACTATAAATAAGATTTTTTCAAGTCCTTATGCCAAGACACTAGTTTGTCTCATGAGACCTACTGATGCATCGAGGAGCTATAGCGGGCTTCGCCCATCACTTACTAAGTCCAATGCATTCCTCATATGAAAAGTTTTAAACATAACATAAACATTCGTATTAAAACTAGCATATGAAATGTCAATACATTATCCATAAACCATGAATGGTATAAAAATAACACATCCAAATTCAAACATATCACAAAACCTTCAATACAATATGGAAGATTTGTATCATAATAAATAAACCTCGATGAAGAATAATATCCCATAAAGGATGTTGACATAGTTGAAAATGATTAGTAAAAATCATTGAGAGAAATATCCATTTTTCATGAAATCATTTAAAATCCTTATAAAAGAAGTAATTTGAAAGATAGTTTTGAATCAAATTGTCTCATACCACTTTGAAACTTTCTAAAGGAATTAACATTTTAAAACATTCATGTCTATATAAATTAATCCTTAAAACCATTTTGAAAACATGGACATTAATGAGAAAGGTTTAGAAAAATAAATCTTTAAAACATTTAAAATTATGTTTTAGTAAAAAGAAACTTAAAAATAATCCCTCTAAAACACTTTTATAAAACATGGGCATGGATAATAAATATGTCTCAGTAGATAATTACGTAAAAAACCTCAGATAATAAAAAGATTGTGAAATTAACCCTTACCTTGCACTTTCCATTGGTCGAGGGTACGTTTAACCTCCTTTATAATGACCATAGTATGTTATTAAATTTTAAAATAACTATATTCATATTTATTATATCATACATGATTCATTTATGACTTTATACTACCCATTTAATAATGATTTCCATGTTAAATTAACATTTTGGGTAATAATCGCTTTCTTTATCGTACGTGGTTTAACTTGTTATTCTTGATCATATCATTTAGATCATGATTTAAATACTTACAAAATATAAACCTTTATTTATATATAATATATATTTAGAATATAAATATTTATAATAGATAGTTATATGAAATGGAATGCACCATTTGTGGAGACGGAGGCTGTATGTACGCATAAACGCTATTTCCGTTTTCATATCGTATTGAATGGAAGTAAATGAATAAGATATATATAAGTGTGTATATATATCTATATATTAAGTATAATTATTATTTCATATATTACATACTTATTAATAATATATATTTTTATAATCATCATTGTGTGGTGAACGTGGGAATGAATCTCATCATGTCGTGGAGAAGGTAATCAGTACGTATGCACGAGTGGAAATATCATTATATTGATGGTGAAATAATATGTAATTGGATGGTATATCATATATAAAGAATCATTAACATGTTATATTTATTATTTAATTTAGTTATACTCATTATTATACCCATCCAAATAATGAAGTGTTTGAATAACAAACTACACCACGATGTGGAGACGGTAAGTTGTACGTACGCACGTATGGTGACTTTGTCATTTAGAGGATGGATAGAATAAATAACATGGTTGTACAACATTTATAATAACATCATTGTATGTATGAGGTAATGGAGTTATTATTTTGGTATGGAAACAACAAATAAAGAGGAAGTGGAAGATGAAAAGAACTTGAAAGAGGGTGGTGAAATTATTACCTCTTCTTCAGGTGTTTCCTTTTGAGTTGATCAAAAGGGATCATTAGGTTGGCTTTATGATCAAATTAAGGACTCTAGGTTTATGTGAGGGAATATTTGAGGATATTTGGGTAGGTTTTGGCCGAGACAAATGGATTAGGAGGTGTGATTTTTGAGAGAAGGGAAAGTGCCCTTTTATAAGAGGGGTGAGGGTCACTTTAGTAAAAGATTAAAATATTAATTTATTATACAATCATATTCAGTTTATAATGGATACATATGAATTTATTTTGAGAAATAGGTGGTTATGGGTCTAAATCCTCTCAACCAATATGTTTTAGACAAGTTTAGGTTACCATTTTAACCTTATCTTTTATATTTAACTCTTAGTTAAATAGTTTAACTTTTACCGTGTCTTCTTGTATTCTTACACTACATGGTTAATAAAATTACTCTAAACTTCCAAGAGAACCTAAAGGGGTTAATTAATGATATATATAATATTATTTAATCTCTTTGGCTGAACCTTAGATTTTTGGTAATATTATATCAACCAATAATATAGTATTTTTTTTAAAAAATAATTTATGTTAATTTTGACACTATTTGGTATTTTGTTCTTGTGAAAGTCATAACCAACTTATCACTTAGAAAAAAATTTATATAATCTACCATAACATTTCATGTTGACCTATAAAATTCGTTTATGGCATCCAAAATTTTAAATTATATTTATTTTAATATTTATAATATAAACTATTTTAATATTTCATTAAGAAGATAATTACTGCGTCATCATTGTGTCATAAATAAATTTAATTATTTAATCTCTAAAAATTATAAATTAAATAATATTTTGTAGGAAATATATATATCTTTCTAATTAATATTTATAGTCTAATTTATCTTATGTATAACCCTATATTAAAAATGGTTTAGTTAATAAACTTTGAATTTAACACTTTTAACTCTTCTTTAAATAAAATAATAACAAATGTCCTAATCTAATCTAAGTGGATCTAAAGAATCATATTTTATTCCTAAGGTTTGTTTTAGACTAATTACACTTATCCAATAGAATTATGACATGTTTTAGGGTAATTATAATATCATTTTTACTTTAAATGCCATATTTACTTTTAACCGTGGTAAATAAATGTTAACAGTTACTATTCCCCAAAAAAATATTTCCATATTATTGAATCACATTTTACTTATGGATGTCAACCGTGTCTATTAGATTTTTTAAATTCAACTCACAGAAGCGGTAAAATTATGTTTTATGTAAATTTGCTAACGTGCCTAGAAGGTGGGTAAAAGTGGTTAAAAAGTTCAATAAAATTTTATACATCTAATTTTATTATAAAATTAATCTAATGAATTACATTGAACTTATATAGGTATTATATATCTATTTTTACTTAAAATAAATTTAAATAAAATAAATAATTTTTTAAATAAAAAGTCAGTTTTAAATAATAACGCAGTGTTTTTCACTATTCATCAAAATTGAAAGTTTTTAGAAAAATACCAAAAAATTAACCTAAGCTAATTTTGATATTCCAAATTCAAAAATTAATTATATTTTACCAAATTCAAAACATAGAAGTTTCATTTATTAATTTAAAATTATTTCACGTTGTCAAAACCAAAAAGCGGGTTTTTCAAAAGTAAAAACTATCAAAAGATTGACATGTGTTTATGTCAAATTTAAATGTGAAATTACTTATAATGACCTAAATTGTATTAAATGATAAAAATATAATCTAATTATAATTTAAAACCTTTCAAAAGAATAATTTAACACTATAAATTATTTCTATTAAAAAAGTTGTTTTCAATTAAAACCTAGTATTTTTCACTATTCATCAAAATATGAAAGTTATCAAAAAAAAGTACTAAAAATTTATCCAAAATAAAATTTTATATCCCAATTATAAAATATAATTTAATTTAATTAAATTGAATATATAAAAGTGTCAAATATTGGTTTTAAGAAGGGTTCTCCATTAAAAGGCGGTAAATTGTCATTTTTTGAAAAATACTTCTTTTATCTGAAAAATAAATTTGTTCTTATATTATGTATTAGAAACATATAATATGGATGTTAAAATTATATAGAGTATATAAGATTCGAGATTCAGTTGATACTATTCATAACCTCTTTTTGAATGGCTAGTTTGGTAAGTTGTGGTGCACTCAAACTCAGTGATGCATATAGCGCAAGCTATTGAATTACTTTAATGAAATAACATAATATGAAATCTTGAGGAGTTGAAAATAGAGACATAGGTAATGGTTTCTCCCAATAATAATAAACAAGGCAACTAGATAAATAAAAGCTCAATCCAAACTCAAAATGATATTTAAAACTTTATAGCATTTACATTTCAATTAAAGGTACAACAAACTGACTAACAAACAAAAACATAAAAGCTGAACTGAACCTAACACCCAAGACACCTCCACGTGACCATGAGGGTCACTCTTTAATCCATACCAAATATAACCTAAGGGATATTGAGTCTAAGCTGGAACTTATAGTAGAAACTAAAAACAAAAGGAAACTAGATGCGTGAGTATTAAAACTCAATAGGTAGGACCGAATAATTGTATTCCCAATACACATGATATTGAATAAAAAAATATTGATTTTTAGGTCTGAAATACAATATATAAATATTGGTTTTTTCACACTTTTCATTTTAAATAATACAAATCATAAGTCCATTTCCCTCACACTTTTGAAAATAAGCTTCACAAATGGTTAAGAGTTGGGTTTTTAGAGAGGAAGAAATCACGACCAATTTGGAAAATGTTTATTTTTCAAGAAAGAGGAAACGAGGATCACTTTATCTTTAAAACCTTTTTCTTGAAAGATTTTTAACAAAAACACGCTTTCTCAATTTAAAAAAATAATACCAAAATCCAAGAATAAGGATAAAGGGAAATGGAACTAACAGTAATAGCATCAAAGAAACACGAGAATACCTAGAAACTCAGTGGAGAACTAGAACATACAAATACATGACACCCTATCCCTGGTATCATTCCACACACAATGAAATCAAAATACCCAAATGCTAGGCCACCCTAACTCAGGATAGCCTGAGGGGCCCAATCCCATAGTAATAAATTCAAATATATCGACCAACTATGGGCCACTGGTTAGTATGTAATCTACCAGTGTAGCAATAGTTCTCATTAATCCTTATAGTTATGCTAGGTTCTCGTGCTATGTTCATAAAGGGGTATGCCAAACAAGATCAAGAAACAAGCCATACATACAACATCACACATAACACACAAACTGGCACCACCCCATCCATCTCAATGAGTAGTCTTTACCTTAAAAAAATAATTCTTTAAGAGAGGTCCCATACCGAGGACACTCCCATCCCATGGACAACCAACAAGGTAAGACTTATTCCCTATGGGTTTTTCCAAACAACCATTTGATAAAGATGCCAAACGGGCCTCATGTAATATCCACACCTCAAACCTTTTAAAAAAACTACACACAAGCCATTTTCAATACCAAAACAAATTAGAAATCCATTTTTATAAATCCATGTATAATCCGAAGTAAATTCCAAAACACTCCTTTCATTAATTAAAATTATACAATTCGTATTGAAAAAACGCACATCAAGTTCAACATGTCAAGTGTTTTATTTTCCTTTAAAACCCCATTACAAATTCATTTGCACCTTAGGTTCCCTTAAAAACAAGGTTCTCACCTTTCAAACAATTTATAAAAACATTACACGAAAAACACTCACACAAAATATAAACAATTTCATGTTGAACTACTTTATAAATCCATTTTTGGAAACTAAAATCACCATTTTTGTTTAAAAAATATTTTCGAAGGCCAAGGGGAATTTGGATACTAAAATCTTATATATATATATATATAACAAAAAAATAATTTACAAAATACCAAACGAACCAAAATTTCAAACATAACATTTTATCAAACACATTTGGTATATATTCACATAGGCATATGAAAAAGAATCATTTCAAAACCTATTTTTAACATGTTCTAAAAATATAAAAACTTTATAACTAACTAATTAAGGGTATTTTGAAGCTATGAATAAGTTTTAAAAATTCATTGAAACAACTCAAGCATCAATAAATTGATTCTTAAATTATAAACAACATATAAAATCCAAACTAGAATTTAATCGAACATTGAGCGTGAAACATTTAGCAAAACATGTCCAATTATCACAAAATAAGGCGTAAAGAATCATTCGCACACCAAATAATTTGATCCAAGAGTTTCTAAATAATATTTATCACATATTTATGGTGTTAAAAGCATGAAATCAATTTTTCTTAAATTTTAAAGGCAACTTCATGTAAATCTTACCTCAAATGAGGATGAACTTCCAGAAACCAGTAAAAAAACTCAATGGCACCCCAATCGCACTTGTGATAATATAAAACCAACCTAAGGCAACAAGATTGAATGCACAATTTTAAGATTCATCCCTATAAATTGAAACCTTAACCATAGAAGAACCTAAAATATAGAGGGGGAAGAAAAAATACAAGAGGGGGAGACATCGCCAGAAGAGAAGGGCGTCCTGGCAAGGTAGGTCATCGACAGGGGATCAGGTGGTTGGTTAGGTCACCAGCAGGGAGGCACGTGTCCAAGTATGTGGCTGGCAGGGAGAGGCATAGCCGGTTAGGTTGTCAGTGGGGAGAGGAGGCGATGCCAGGTAGAACACTGATAGGGAGATGCACCAGGGAAGGGTCCGTCGATGGAGGTGGGTGTGCAGGCAAGTAGTGCGTAGAGAGAGAGGGAGGGGAAAGAGGGGGTTGTGTATGGTAGGGGAAAGATTAGGGTTTGATACATTTTTTTCTTTTTTTATTAAAACCCTAAAACAAACTAAATAATAATACATTAATAATAATACACATAATAATACTAATAATGATATTAAAAACCATACTAAGGAAAAAAAATTAAACCAATGCCTTTTTCACTGTTGGAGTTCTCCTGACTAAACGCTAGATTCACTCCGGAACCTATGGATGGACCTTTGATGTTTTCAACATCTCTTACCTCCCAGTTAGGCATTAGAAACTCCCGAACATGACATACGAATCAAAATTTCACAAAACACATTTCTATTAAAATCGAAGTTTTAAAGGGGTACGACATAAACCATCCTTACAATTGAAAAAGAATTAAATACCGATAGACATGACTATTATATTCAAAGAACATTACAACAAGAAAGGACCTCAACTAATTCCCAAACAATTTCATACTCTTGAAAATGGGATGGGGTGTTCTTAAAAAGTATGGGTCTAGATTTATGGTGCTTCTTGAAAAAACCATAACATAATCGCTTCAAGTATCCCAAGTGTCCACGGGTGTGGTAGGGTTTTGGAGCACTCGATCATGATGACCTCTTATGACCCTACTTACCACACTGACGATAGATTACAACATTTCTATATAAAGAATTTGATGAGAGGTCTATAGGCCTCTTTACTCCCCGACTATCACAACCAACATCATACCACTTCCTATTCTTCTTACCAAAATCCTCTTCACCACTTCCAAAGACTAGAGGAGGATTCCCCATCTCAAGTCCTCCTGGTAACTCATCGTCAGCATGAAAGGCTTGTCTCGCTACATCGTAGAATGTGGTTAGTTTGAGCTCTGCCACCTTCAACTGTAGTTCGGGATGGAGCCCAAACTCAAAGTATCGAGCCTTCATAGGATCGTTTGCAACATATCCTAGGTCCTATGTAACTAGATCCAAAAAATAATTGGTATAATTCTAATAATAATCCAACACCCTACTGAAGACCACACAACTCCATTCTATTTCTCACATTGTTCATCTTAAAAAAGTTTTGTTGGAAGAATGATGACTTAAAGAAATCCCAGGAAATATCTTCCTGAGGATTTATTTAAGACACGATCTTCCACCAATTCCAGGTTGGACCTTCGAGCTTAAAGGTAGCTAGTATTACCTTTAATTTCTTAGAAAACACAAAAAAACTGAAGTCCCTTTCAATCCTCTGCATCCACTTCTCCGCTTTGATAGGATCCACTTGACCATAAAAGAGAGAAGGGTTCAACTTCTAAAATTTGAGTACATGGTCTATGGGTTAATCAACTGGAGTGTTTGAAAAATATGTACCACCCAATGCTACACCTTTGGAATCCATAAAATCTGTGTGGGTGTGGACACTAAGAAATAAGGAAACAAGTAAATTGATCAAAACAAAGTCAATACCATTTTAAATTCAAATTTTCACAATTCCCAAAACAATTCTTTTCCAAACCATTTTCCATAATTAATGAAGACCCAAAATAGTTCACAAAGGGAAACTAGTGTCGATCGGTGACTTGGTCATATGGTTGGCGGTAATATTCTAATCACGCAACTATCACTATGAGTTCTTTTGGACCATGTCCCCAGCTCCATATGGATTTCCAAGCCCTACAAGCTCATAGAGGACACTTGTACAACTCCCTTTTCATTTCCCAACACCAAACAGTCCACAAGGACCAAAAGACACCAATAAACCCAGACATTCCATGGTAACGTGAGGTTCAAAATGAGCAAGGGTTCATGAAGTCCTTTCTGTTCTTATATCCTGATTCTCAAAAATCCTATTCCTTATACCTTAATATCCCCACGTAATAATCAGTGCTCTAAAAAGAAAGTTCCACTTAAGATCTGACCTGCTCGGATACCATTTTGTTACAAACCAACCCAGGTCAGCCCTGAACTGGTCATCCAATCCAATCCACGACAATGCCCAAGAGTTGTTCTTGGTCCTCTTGATCTAGAGACAAGTTCCAAGGTCATAAATAAAGATAGAGGGAATGATTTCACCCAATAAAAATAAACAAGGAAACTATATAATTAAAATCACAAGACAAACTTAAAATTATTTTTAAAACTTTACATCATTTACATTTCAATTAAAGGTACAAAAAACTGACTAACAAACAAAACCAGAAAATCCAAACTAAACCTCACACCTGATAAAACTCCACATGCCCCCGAGGTTCACTCTCCAATCCATACCAAACATCTCCCCATGGAAATTGAGTCTAAGCTAGAGCTTATAGTAGAAACTAAAAAAATAAACTATATGTGTTAGTATTAAAACTTAGTAAGTAGGCCCAAATAATTCTATTCCCAATACACATGATTTTAAATAAAGAAACGTTGATTTTCATGTTTTAAATACAATATATAAATATAGGTTTTTTCACACTTTTCATTTTAAATAATACAAAACATAAGTCCATTTCCATCACACTTTTGAAAATAAGCTTCACACATGGGGAGAGTCAGGTTCATAGAAAGGAAGAAAACAAGGCCAATTTGGAAAATGTTTATTTTTCAGGTAAGAGAAAAAAAGGATAACTTTACCTTTAAAACATTTTTCTGGACACCTTTTTAACAAAAACACACTTTCTCAATTTACTAAAAGAACACCAAAAACAAAGCACAAGGATCAGGAGTCTACATATTGAGGGTAATGGCACTAATGGTGATAGCATCGAAGAAACACAAGAATACCTAGGAACTTAGAGAAGAACTGGAAAATACTAATACATGAGACCAAAATCCTCGATAGCATTCTATACATGATGAAATAAAAACATCTAAATTCCTAGCCACCATAACTCAGGATAGACTAAGGAGCCCAATCCCATAGTAATAAACCCAAATATATCAACCTACTATGGGCCACTGGTTAGTATGTTAACTACCAGCATAGCAATCATTATCAGTAATCTTCATAGCTATGTGAGGTTCCCATGATGTGTTCGTAAATGGGTGTTTCAAACAAGATAAACAACAATCTGTACATACAACATCACACGTAACACACAAACCGACACCACTCCATTCATCTCAAGGAGTAATCCTTTCCTTAAAACAATAAATCTATAAGGGAGGTCCGATGCTGAGGAAAACCCCATCAAATGTCCAACCAACAAGGAGAGACTTATTCCCGTGAGGGTTTTCCAAACAACCATTTAATGGAAATTCCACATGGTCCTCATGTCATTTCCAGGCATCAAACCTTTTATAAATAACTACACATAATACATTTTCAATACCGAAACAACTTAGAAATCCCTTTTTATAAATCCATGCATAAGGTAAAGTAAATTCCAATATATTTATTTCATCAATTAAAATTTTACAATTCATATTGAAAAAACGCACATCAAGTTCAACATGTCAAGTGTTTCGTCTTCCTTTAAAACCCAATTCCAAATTCATCTTCACCTTAAGTTCCCTTAAAATCAAGGTTCTCAACTTTCAAACAATTTATAAAAACATTTTTCTAAAACATTATACCAAAAATACTCACATAAAATATAAACAATTTCATGTCGAACTACTTTAGAAATCCATTTTGGGAAACGCCAATCACCATTTAGGTTTAAAATATATTTTCGAAGGCCCAGGGGTATTTGGATACTAAAATATTATATATATATATATATATATATATATATAACCAAAAAACATTTAAAAACACCAAATGAACCATAATTTCAAACATGACATTTTATCAAACACATTTGGTATACATTCACATAGGTGTATGCAAAGAATCATTTCAAAACCAATTTTTAACATGTTCTAGATATATAAAAACACTATAACAAACTAATTAAGGGTATTTTGAATCTATGAATAATGTTTAAAAATTCATTGAAACAACTCAAGCATCAATAAATTGATTCTAAAAATTTTAAACTACATGAAAAAAGTCAAACGAGCATTTAATCGAACATTGGGTGTGCAACATTTAGCAAAAAAAGTCCAATTATCACAAAGAAAGTATTCAAGCATCATTCACACACCAAATAATGTTATACAAGGGTTACATAACAACATTTATCACATATTTATAGTGAAAAAATCATTAAATCAATGTTTCTTAAATTTAAAAGGCATGTGCATGGAAATCCTACCTCAAAATGACGATGAAATTCTGGAAACCAGTGCAAAAACCCAATCACACCTCAATCACACTCGCGAGAAGCTTAAAACAACCCAATAAAACAATATTTAACTCACAAGTTTAGAATTCAACCCTAAAAATTGAAACCCTAACCGTGGAAGAACCTCAAACTGAGAGGGGGGGAAAATAAATATCAGAGGGGGAGCCGTCGACGAAAGGGAAGGGTGTGTCGGTGAGGCAGGTTGACGACAGGGGTCACAAGGTTGATAAGGTCACTGATAGGGGGTTGCGTTGTCAGGTAGGTCGCCAGTAGGGAGAGTCACGACTGGTAAAGTCATCAGGAAAGTCGCTATCAGGGATAGGTGTGGTTGGGTAGGTCGTCGGAAGGGAGAGGCGGTAGTGTCAGGCAGGTCGCCAGTAGGGAGAGGAGGCAGCCCGGAGAAGGACATTAGTAGGGAGATGTGCCAGGGAAGGGTGCACCAATGGATGTTGGTGTGCTGGAAGGTAGTGTGCAAAGAGAGGGGGGAAGAGGAGGGGGCTGTGCATAGTAGGGGGGAGATTAGGGTTTGGTATATTTTTTTATTCTTTTTTATTAAAACCCTAAAACAAACTAAATAATATTACATTAATAATAATATACATAATAATGATAATAAAAAAAATAATTAAAACAATAATAATAAAAATATTCTTAATTATAATAAAAATAAATATTCATAGTAACTATAATATTTATAATTATAATAATAATAATAAAACCCATTTTTTTAAAATTAATAATAAAAATAGAAATTTTTTAATATTATAATTATTATTATCAAAAATAATAATATTATTATTATTATGGTTAATAAATTTATTTTTCTCAATTTTAATTTTTATCACATTTGCTTTATTTTACTTTATTTATTTGAATACTTCAACCGTACAGTCCACACACGGCTCAAGTGACCATGCGTGAACCATGTGAGAGCCTTTTTTCACTCTAGAAGTTGTTGTATGGGTACCTAGGCTTACCACACGGTCTCTACTAACCATAAAGTACCCATGCACCAGCCTAAAACCCACCAAGAACTCCCATAAATAATAATAATAATATCAATTAATAATTAATATTCCTAATAATAATAATAATAATCTCAATAATAATATTATCATTATTATTATTATTATTATAACAATAATTTTAAATTTTATTTTAGTCTTTCCTGGTTTATTTTAAATTTAATTTCATTTCATTTTTTGTTCATTTAATTTTTAATTTATTGTGAACATTAGGTGGGCCGCACGGTGACCAGGGCATAGCTTCACGGTCTTCAAACCATGCTCTGCTCGTGCGTCAGATGTCGTTAATCCCAAAACACCCATTTTTTAATAAAAACTCAAAAATTAAAACTAAGATCAACATGAACCCTGAAAAAATTATACAAACTTCAAACCTGTCACACCTAATTCCTTATAAAGATAACCGAGAACCCGATCAAAGCCATAACCAAGGAAACAATTAAAACCCAGGTGTCACATTTCTTGATACTAATTGTTAATATCCCAACCCTAGTCACTTAGAATCAGTGGTTACTTTATTAAATTATCACTAGATATAAGAGATCACATCCCAAAGGTTCGATTAGATTAGTAGTCTTGAATAACTAAATACAAATATGTTTTTCATTTTACATTGTTAATAACATATAAAAATATAATGAAAGTAAAAAATTATACATCCTTGAACCCATTAAAATATTCCTTCTTAATATCATGGGAAAAGGAAACAAATTAAGGGTGATTTTTGGTACTTACTAAGGGTTATATACAGAAGAAGCTATCATAATTAAATAAGATGTAATCAATATGGAAATATTTTCAACCAAAAGTACTTTCCATTTAATAAATAACTTGAGCATGAAGAATAATATCACAGAAGTAAATAATGATTAAATAATTCCATATAAATAATCAAATAATCTTGAAATTTATCTATAGATATCATAACAGGATATTCCCTTCACTTATTAAGTCTAATAAATTCATCATATATTGAATGATCAATTAAATTCATAAAGAGTATGTGTTATCAATAAATATCTGTATTGATTAAAGAATATAGAGTATCAATATTTCTATAGTTGATCAAATAACTTTCATAGTAAAACACAATTTGTAGAAAAGGTATACTGTTTAGAAAATAAACATATCCATGATACAAAGAATATGGATATTTAAGAGAAATATGATTTCTAGTAAAATATGATCATAAGAAATTAAATGATTCAATACAAAGTAAATGAACAAAAAATTAATAAGAGATAAAAGATTATTATCAATTCATCATAAATATAGGTTTTGTAGTAAATTCATGTATTTTGGAGAATAAAATAAAATCTAAAAAACATTAAAATAATTTTTTATTAAAGTTTTTTATTTTAAAACCCATTTAAAACTTATAAATGAAGCTAAATATCATAAAAAAATTATGATGTCGGGAAATCTGTTAATGTCATATACATTAAAAAGAAACATTTGTTTTGACTTTTTATAAAGAAATTTGAAATTGAACCTTTTGGAAAACATTAGAAATTTTCACATAAAATTTTTTAAAAATTAAATTATAACTTAAAATTTCATTAATAAACCATTTGTGTAAATATAAAGTAATTTTTTAAAATAATTTATTAAAAATATGGACATGGAGTAAAAATATACTTGATCAATGAGAAATAAGATCATATCTTCTTATAAACATTTCTTTTCTTGATTCAAGTAAAAAAGAGAGGAATATTTAAAAGAAAACATGGAAACTTATTAAATATTCAAAGGATAGGAAAATAAATGACGTTTATGGAGGTTAGATTATAATATTCCTTCAATGAAAAAATATAAGCAATCTCATAAAAATAAGATTGTAAAATAAATTCTTAGCCCTTTGGTAACTTTTAAATTCTAACCCCTTGAAAGTGTAAACTTTAATTGAAACTTAAATCATAATTAATAAAAATATATTCTTGTTAAATACATAAAATGGACAGTATATATACCACATAAAATTAAATAGGTGAATAATACCAAATATGTCCCAATAGAGTGGAATTTGAGATAAAATACCTTTAAAAGATCATCATTAGAGTAAAAATTAATCAATGAAGTGATTATTTGTAATAATGTAAATCCACATAAATAAAGTGTAAATAAAATATAAAATAATCTAATTTTATTACACACATAATATTTTTATAACATAGACAATAAAAAATCAATACAACCCAATGAAAATAAATTGAGTTATTAAATCTCATTACCCCACACTTTCACTTTGTTGGTCAGGATTTAACCTACTGTATAATGGTTTAAATTTTTTATTAATTTATATCAAAACCATATTAATATTTATACTATCATATATTATCCAATTATAATATCATATCAACCATTTTTCAATAATATTTAATTGTTATCATTATTTTGGGTGGTAACTGCTTAGTTTTATCTTGTATGTTTCATCATGGAGGTTCCAATTATTGTGAATATGTTATAGTTTCATCATATAAATAATTATATTAATTTTATAAATATAATATTTATTATCTAGATAAATATTTATAATCATTATTTAAAGGTGTATAGAGAAATATGAATTGCATTGTTTATGGAGACGGAAAGTCGTACATACGCATGAACGTTATTTTCACTTTTTGAAAATTTGAATGAAAAAAGGTAAATAATAATTCACCATTATAAAAAAATTATTATATCATATATATTTATTAAATTTATCTTTATTACCATCCATGTAAAGTGGAAATGAAAAAACACACATCGCTTTGTAAAGTTGGTAGTCCACACGTATGCATGAGCGATGTTGTGATTTTCCAACGGATTGAAAGGTAAGAAGGTAGATGATATATTATATTTAAATAACCATAATTACTTCATTAATATCATATATATACTCATTAGTTACATATTTACAACCATATAATAAAATTTTTAGGAAGAACGAATTATACCACTATGTGGATATGGTAAGTTGTACGTTCGCCTGAGCAATGTTTTCACTTTACATATGATGGAAAATAGATGTAAACGGTTTTATAATAATCATAATAACATTTAAGTATATTTATGATACAATATTTATTATTTTAGTATTTTTACAACATATATATATATGAATTATAATAATAAATAAACTTGAAAGAGTCGGTAAATATGGTTACCTCTTCTTGGTAGACTTCCTTTAGATCCCATCTTAATGACCCTTATAATGGTATTTTAAGAATAAAGGAACCTATAATTCATGTATATTAATGTTTATAATATAATTGGTTAGGTTTTTTTAGTTATTTTTCTCAATAATTTGTATATAAAAGAGATAATGGGTGTCCTTTTATAATTGAGGGTAGGGGCACTCTTGGAATTACTTAAAGTATTAAATTAATATAAATTAAGTTTCTTAAAAAAATGAATCCAAATAGGAATAATTATAATATAAAATAATTATGAGTTAAAATAATCTCACCTAATTAAATTTGGACAATTTTTTGTTATTTTTTCACCCTTATCTCTTAGTTTTAACCCCACCGCCCAATAACCTTTTTGACAATTACTATGATATCAATTTTTTTTACTCTTTATGAGTCAAGAAAGTTGCTTTAAAAGGAAAAGTGACCCATAAATGTATCATTTTTAAAATTTTCAACCATATACCATTCATTTGGGTGAATATAGGATTTTAATAAAGTTTAAATCATTTAATAATATATTGTTTATTATAAAATATCATTGATGTCATTTGTGGAAATACATGAAATATTATAAGATCATTTGGGTCTAACTCATGTAAAATGGTTAAAAAATGAAATGGATTCAAATAAAATTGTTAAATGGTCTTAATTTAATCATCTAATAAAATTTAGATAGGTTTAGATATTATTTTAAAATTTATATTTTGGTTTAATCCTTAGTTAATCAATTTCAACAATTACTATGGTAATGACTTTTTCAGTATTAAAGGGTTGTTATTTTACTTATATGTTGATAAATGAATCATAAATGTTAAATAGGTGAACTTTTATATTATTTATAATCCTGATTATCATACTTAAATATTTTTATGTTTTTTATATAATTTTATTAAATATTATTAAGCATAAAATATCATTAATGTTATTTTTGACACTATTCATTTAATTTGACTAAAAAGACATCAAGAAAAATATATAATTAGAATATAAACCTATTGAAACATCAATAATATTTTATATTAATCTATAAAATTTTTGGTCACTATAATTCACTGAAAAGTTATTATTTTTAGAGTTTCTAATATCATTTAAATGATTTTTCTACTGCTTGTATAAGCATTGTATCAGTGTTGTCTACATATTTAAGGAAAATATTTCAGCACTAAAAAAATAAATATAAATTACTATAATAAAAAAAAATTAATTCATATTTAAAATATATATTTATAACTTAACATATCTACTTTTAATCCCTATGAAAAAATTAGAGATATTAAAGCCAAGTGAGTGATATTTTCGGAATTTTCTTTGCTTAAAATAATATAAATGTTATTATCAAGGGAAAATGGAACCAAAAATCCATATATTCTAATTTTGGATATATATGGTTTATTTTATCCCATTTAATGAAATTAAAGCATGTTTTTTGTTTGTTTTGAGACCTTATTTCATGGTTTTAACCATGTTTTACCCATTTTATCCTTACTGATGTGACAAATATTTACCATAGTTACTATTCATAATGACAAAAAATAAAAGGTAAATATTTTAAAAAATAACCTCTTTATTCAAAATAAGATATATATTTTTTAAGATTCAATCTATTTTGAAGAATTCAATTTTAATATATATGCGTAAAACGTAACAAAAAACTATTTTTATAAAAAAAGAGTTTTTAAGAATAAAAAATAACTTTTATCAAAATCATGAATATTATTTATTTAAATAGAATTAATTATATTATTTAAAATTAAATGGATCATATTTAACCAAATCCAAAATATACTGGTACTTTCAAATTACTTGATTTTATGAAAATAAATGATATTATTTAAAAAAATTGGGTTTTTTCAATTATTCACTGAAAAATCAATAATTCTAGAAAAATCCCAAAATTTCACCCTATGTTAATTTTAATTATTATAATTTAAAAAATTATTCTCATTTTATAAAATACAATTTCTAAAAGTGGTATAAATTAATTATAATGTCCATGCACAAAATAAAATCATTTCTGAAGAAAAATACATTTTTGAAGCATAAAATGAATTCATTAAAAATTGAGTGTTTATTTCCTAAGAATTAATTAATAAATTTAATTTAGTAGTAACATTATACATATATTTCATAATCCTATTACACATATTCATTCCTTCCTATTCAATGGCTAGGTCACATTTAAATAATAATATTTTTATAATATACATCAATTCTCTTAAAGCTCAGTGTTGCATGTTAAGAAAGTTATCAGGATAATTATTATTTTAAACTAAATTTATATGGTGTTACAAATACTATTGATAATATCTTTGAGAACATGATGGTAATGAACAAATTATTCTTTCTATATAGATTATTCGACATGAAAACTTCATATGGATAGTCTTCTGTTGATCTTATCAATGACTTCAACATCATTCAATGTAAATATAGTGAAATTAACCTTTAGAGACTAATATTTGGAATTTTTGTTACTCACTTTTCTCCCAGATTCACGGGGTGTGATTGTAGTCACTATAAGTAACTTTTGAAGAAAGGTAAAGTTGAAGTTAATGAATGGTCATGAACTAATCTTGAATGAGGATATTTATTAAAAGGAGATTCAAGAATCTTATAGTAATTCATGCAATAAATAGGGAATAGGACATGATAGTTAATGGAAAAATCATTGGAAAGGAAAAGGAAGGAGGAGACACAATAGTATTAGCTTGGTGGATGGTGCTCATCTATGTTGTCATTTTATGAGAAAAGTCCACCATGAAAAGTTCATAGTAATCAGAGGGATAACTCTATAAGATATGCCTCAAAAAGTGGATCTATGAATCCCATGATGTATTATAGGATCATATTTACCTTAAGAACAATTAATATTTTTTTCATGGTTGATTGACTCCATAGCTTCATTCAAAGCTACGTTAAAGAGAGGGAGTATGAAGAATTATACTTTTTAAAGGTTGGGAAAGGTGAATATTTTGGATAATAATTATCTTAAGATAGTGGGGAAAATTAATGTTATGGTCTAGTAATGGAATAGAATAATTATAGAGTTAAAGGATGTATAGAATATTCCAGGTCTCTTGAAGAATCTTATTTATTTTGGGAAACTAGATGATGTAGGTTTATGTACAACATTCACAAATTATGAATAAAATATTTCATGTGGATACATGGTAATCAAAATAGGAGTGTATAATAGGATTCTCTACTAGGTAGGTTCAATTGAAGGAGATATTCATGCTAGATATTTATCTTCAGTGAATTTATGGAATGACTATTTGGGCCATCTCAGTGAGAAGGGGATGAAAATACTTTAGAATCACTAAGTATGTAATGTGTGAGGATTCCATATTTATAAAGTAGTGGAAGGTGTGTTTATAAATGGAAGGGAAAATTACAAATCATTAAAATTTGTATTTGGTCCATATAGATGTTTGGGACCTGGAAAAAGTGAACTCCTATAGAGGGTTACTCTTATATGTGACATTCATCTATGATTCCACATAAAAAGTGTGGGTGTACTTTATAATGTATATGTTTGAGGTGTTTGATACTTTTTTAGATGGAGTTCTATGGTGAATAAAGAGACTAAAAGTAAGATGAAGTGATTATGGTCAAATAATGTTGGAGAGTATAAAATTAGGGAGTTCTATAGGTTTTTCTAGTATAGGGTTATTTGATTTGATAAAATCATTCTATGGACACTAAAACATAATGGATTTGTAGTGAGGAGGAATGGGACTTTAGTGGAGAATAAAAGGAGTAAGTGAATTCACCTGAGGTTCCCTGTTATTTTCACATAGAAGCAATAAATTATGTCTAATACTTGATCAAACAAAGTTAGTCATCAATGATTGTATAGAAACCTCTATATATATTTAATTCCATAAGGAATGTATATTTCAACCACCTCAAAGGCTTAATATTTCTCTCCTATGTCCATGTTGATTCCAAAGAATGAGGCAAGTTGGAGGCTAGGTCCCAAGTGTGTTACTTTATTGGTTATAGTAATGAAGTGTTTGGATTTTGACCCTGGGATAATGAACCTTAGAAAGTTAACAAAATCCAAAATGTGATCTTCTATGAGGAGATCCTGTAAAATGATTGAATCTAGGTGGGAAATTACTATGTAATAAAAGTATCATCAGAAGTAGAGGTTTAGCTAGATGGATGAACAAAAGTTGTTGAAGTTATAAAGAATCCAACAAGAATGTCATGGTCAAAATCTCTAATCCATTCAGTGGAGTTATCGAAATAAAGTGGAAAAAATTTTATGTTGTTTCCTAGGCTAGATATACTATAGATGTTAAGGACTTTTGAAGCTTGATCATAGGAAGTTCATACTCTGAAGGTTTCATTAATTGAAGAAGGTCAGTTATAGGGGAAATTTCGGATATCTACTATAGAGTGTCTCATAGTGAAAATGTATAGTGATAATTTTCCTTTCATTGTCCTTACATATGATAAATAACATGAGATACTATAGGAAGTAAAGAGTTTTAAGAACTTAAAATATTGGGATTCATCTGTGAGGAATGAACTTGATTCCCTCCAAGTATCTAGAATATAGAAGATAATGGATAGACCTACTGAGAATAAGGTTCTTCAAAAAGGCAGTTTATCAGGTAAAGGAATATGAATATGGTTGACATAGGTACAAAACTTGGCTAATTGAAAAAGTATTTCAATGAAAAAAAGTACATATTTATCAGAAATATTTTCATTGATAGTTAAACACACCACTATTTGAATGGTGTTGAGTTTTGTTACATAAAAAGGACTTCATCTATAATAGATGGAAATAAATATATAATTTCTTCATAAGGACATGAATAAATATATTTTTATAGAGATTCTAGTTGGTTTCAAAGTTCACTGGAACCAGGTACTCATGTGTTGACTCAAAATTATACTTTATGGTTTTAAGAAAACATCAAGAAATTAGAATATATAATTTAGTGACTTCATTGAGTATCCAAAGTTTATCTAGATAAATGTTGATCACTGTTGTTAATAGATGGATTTTAGTTATGGTAGTGTTTTTATCCAACTTATATATGTTGATTATATGTGTATTTCATGTCTGGTGAAGTGAAGGATCAATGATATGAAGTTTGAGTTATTTGAAAGCTTTAAGATAAAGGAACTTGGTTCGGTAAACAAAATTTTGGGGATGAGGATCATGAGGAACCTAAGTTCTAGTACTTTGTACCTTACTCAGGTAGACTACATCTAGAAAATATTAGAGTACTTCAAGATGATGGAGGAAATTTTAGTTTCCACTCCCCTGGTGGGACACTTTAATCTTACTATGGAGAAGTCACCATGAATGTAAGATAAGTTTGACTATATGGAGAAAGTTCTATATACATCATTTATCAGAAGTCTGATGTATGCCATGGTTTTCACTCATCCAAACATTGTAGAAGTAATAAGATTAAACAATATGTTTATGCCAAACCTCTTAAGAGAGCACTGGGAGGCTGTGAAGTTGATTCTATGATACTTGAAAGTTTTTATAAGCATATAACTTTAATTAAGAAAATATGAATCATTACAGTGTTTTGTACACTCTAATTTTGGAGGAGATTTAAACACATGTAAGGTCATGATAGTATAAATATTATATTTTATAAAAACAACAATGACATATATTTAGAAGCTTCAACCAATGGTTTCACACTTGAAAATGGAATCGGAATATATTATATTGGTAGGAGATAGTAATGAGTTTTTGTGGATTAAGGGTTTTTGGGGGATCTTAGAGGAGGACTAAGAGTTAGGACATTGTTTTTTGACTCACAATGCATGATTCACTTAGCCGTAAATTTTATGTCTCGTTATCAAATGAAGAACATTCAGCTGAATTACCAATTCATCTAAAATATGTTTTAAGACAAAGTGTTAGACCTGTAAAACCAAAGACGTTCATAATTCCACAGACATGATTTTTAAAGTGGTTTCTAAGGAATTACTAGGGATTATTTGGAGGTCAATTGGACTTGGGTGACCATAAGTTAATATTTTAGAACCATGAAACTATTTTACTTCAGTTTAATAAAATTAAATAAACCAGTGGAAGAGGATGGAGGACTTAATCGTGGTGATTCCTTTAATGAATCAAAAGTGGGAGATTTTTGGGAATGTGCGCTTCATTTTCTAGTATAGGAAATTAATACTAGTAAAAGGAGATAAAATATAGTGAGATTACTTTCAATTACTGGATAGGTGATGGTGTCATAGTGTTTAGTGTTGAGTTCACTAGATGATATAGGTAGATGGTAGCTAAAAATTCCAATGGGATAAAACACCAGAATTCCATATCACTAATAGATATATTGTATTTTATATCCATTAATATCATCATAAGGGTAATAGTGTACTGATAGATCCAGTTAAAGTTGTGTGAGTCCTTAAATATATAGAGGTTCATCTGTGAAGAGTGATTGAGGTGGATGGTAACCCTAGAAAATAGGATTTTGGTGGTGATAGGAATCACTAGCTGGAATACTCTATTTAAGGTGGGTGTTATTACTTTAGTATAGATCATTGAGTGTGAATCATTGTAATAATATTTACTTCCTTGATATTTTAAAGTAGCATTCCCCCATGGATTAGGGAATAAACTTGAAATTTGTTATCATTATTGTTCGTGTGCCATATTTTCTTTCGATCATTGCATATATTAGTTTTTTCATACATTATTCAGTGGTTTTACATTATGGTGTGGTGGCTTGGATGCATTCAACTTCCAAGATTCTAACTTCATAGTGAGGGGGTTCATTCCAAAGTAATTTCTTCCACATGTGAAGTTTTGATGGAGTATATTCTATTATGTTATAAGAATGTGGTCATAGAACAGATAATAAATTTCTTAAAAACCTACTTAAATAACACTTGGAAATAGAATAATACATTAGCATCACATGCTGGATAGTTTTATGGATAATTTTGATGTCCAAGTTAATAGATATTGTTTTTTTAATCTAGCTAGCTCAAGTAGAGTTAGAGTTGTTTAATTTAGGGATCATTCATTAGAGAAATATGATGTTACCCTTCTCTCAAGTGGGTCGGGTTTTGTTAAGGTGGGACATGAAATTTTAGTGAGTTGAATATGGATTTCCTTTATTATTGAACCATTATATTTATTTTCAATAAGGGGGGATAAAAAGTGATTTTCTAAAGACATATTGACAAGTGATTTATGTTAGATATTTAAGGGTATTAACAATAAATACAAATGGGGGATTAATGATCCCAATAGATTATAATGATTGTATTTATTTTCAATGAATAATGTGTTTTCCAGTATTTTTTGAGTGATGGATGAAGAGCCCAATGAATGAAAATGTATGAGATACATCATGGAGTTACAATGGACTATATATTGTTCTTTTTCATTGACTATTAGATATCCATTCATGGTGATAATGAAGATTAACAAATGAGAAATTTGGTGTATCTTGGAGTTCTTAGATGAATATATTCTCAAAATTATATTATACACCTGATGATTATTGAGTTAGTCATAATGAGAATCAAAACAAGTATTGATAACTATGGTAGAAATGTATAAAACATGTTCTTGATAAGTCTGATAAGCGAGCTATGGTTGGTGGAGAAAAAATTTATCAATTTGAAGATCATGGATAACTATAAGAGTGATAATCCACCCTTTGATTAATAAGAATGAAGGAAGTAGTAGTATATATAATATAACTTGGATGATTATTAGTTAAGGTTAATCTTGAATCTAGAATTGATGATATAGTCGAGATCCATTGAAGCATTCAAATTTTTGGACTCATATGCGCTTCAAGGATTTGGAAATAAAGTTAAAGATCTTTGGGAACATTTTTGATAATTTTCAAAAGTCATTTAAGTCGTTTTGATATGTTTTTGAGTGAATAAAGATGCCTTGAGTATGTTTGAAAAGGTTTTGATCTAATTTAAAGAAGTTCCAGAATTCTAAGTTAAAGCTAAAATTTGGAAAAGTACTCTATACATAAGGGTACTCTTTAATGTGAATTACATACATAAGGGTAGTCCAAAACCGAATACTAGAATCTGGTAAATTTTTTAAAATTCATTGTGATAAGTACTCATAATGATATGTAACTATAGCTCCAAGGGTTTGTTCTATATATAAGAGTGCCTATGAGTTAAAGCACATAAATCAGAAAGGAAAAAACCTCGCATTGATATGTAAGAGTAACTTCAAGCTAATACATAAATTTCTATCAAACCTTAAAGACTAGAAATCATCAAAATATTGATCCATGCTATGATATGTAAATTAATTTGTTAAATATGTAATGGTTATCATAGTTGATATGTAAAGGTACATAATGGTCATGAGATTTATAAAATTACCCAAGACATTGTGATATATAAAACTTATTTCAATGATATAAAATGGTCAATATGTAAGGGTTACTCACTAGAAATTAGAAAATTTATAGATCATTAGTGTGATACATAAAGGTTATCTTGATATATAAGGGTTATCATAATTCACAGGGGGATATATAAGTCTACTCAGTGGTCCAAGGAATTGACAAAGTACTAAGCTACACTATGATACGTAAGATTAAATGCAAATTTATAGTGAATGCATAAAGATTAAGATAAACATATTTAAGGGTCACCTGAAGATTATTGATGATATATAAGGATCTTTATGACAATACATAAGAGTAACCGAGCACTCTTGGGTGATACAAAAGGGTCTAGCGATTAACAAAATGTGAGATTACTAGAGATCAAAATCAAAAGATTATATGTTGGAATTAAAATATTAAATATCAAAATGTTATGATTGAGTTGTGATTCAAGCCAATATTTGTGGAGAATTAAATGATTATAGATTAAGAAGATAACTTCTCAATTATTGTAGTATTTTCAAATATGAATATTTGAAAATCAATAATGGTGATCAAAGATAGATCTATTATTGAAAAGATTATTTGACCAATTTAAATGAGAATATGGGTATTTTAAGAATACCAGCAATTATTTTTTAAAAAATATTGATGATACCAAAATTATAGGAAGGTTCCCATATTCAAAATATTAAAATAATATTCATGTCATTCTAAGAAGTTAGTGGGGAGTTGGTTAGAGATAGCATAAACCAATACTGATATATTCTTGAACATATTATGTATCTAAGGTTTTTATATTGAGATAGTCAATACTTATTTACTAAATATCATCTGTATTGAGGAAGGAGGGGGAAGAAAAGAAAGGGTGGTGTGGTACTTCTACCACATACTCGTTATCAATGATGGTAGAATAGACAAAAGGGAGATAAAAATAAACAAAGCCTTGTCCTATGATATCTCAATATTATAAGAAAAATAAGCGATTTTGAGAAGAATTATGACATGCATAAAATCTTTCTGATCATTCTTAGGTGGTTTAAATCCTTGAATATTGGTTTTGAGTTGAGATATAGTGACCAACATTCATTTTGTTTTAACCTATTATCTATTAGATGTTTGTTTCCGATGCTTTCCACCGGAGCGCGTGCGCACATCCATCACATAGGGGGAGGATGCATGGCTTGTCGCCCTGCATTCCTACTTTCCAAAGGTGGGCGGCATCCGTTCCTTGTTCAGGGACGTCTTCTCCTTGATCAAAACTGGGATGATAGGATGTCGGTTCTTCCTTCCGTGGATTCCTCCTCGGAGCTCATCACCTATTCCGGGTCTCTCTCATAGATTTAATACTTATTCATGAACCTCATTCCTGGTGCCATATTTTCATGGACACCAGTTAATTACGCTGCTTTCGTCGAGATTCTCCAAGTGGTCTGGTTGGGGCAGAAACCTTCGGTGAGAAGAATGGTCATGCGGGGTGTCATTGGCATGCCTTGATGTTGGGGGATTGGCATTTCTGTCTTTTGTCCCTTATTATAGGGCTCCTCGAGGGCACGGAAGCCCGAGGCATCCCACATCGAATGCGGGGAATCGTGTGCCATCTGAGGTTTTCCTCAACTTCCCATATTTAACATGGGGTATACCGCGAGTTTAATGTCTGGCGGAGACAGATCGGACTGATCGGAACACTAAGAGTGGATAAAATTGAAGGAACCCCTAGGGGGGACACTGATATTAGGGCTAGCACGTGGGCGGCTTCTCGGATACTATGGAGTGGAATGAGGTTGCATGATCCCACCGGGATGTGGCGGCTCGGGTAAAGATCAGGATGGGTGATGTAGTGAATAGGGGATTTAACCTCATGGAGGCTTCCTACGTAGCCCCATGGCGGGGAATCAAAGTCCGCGTAGTTCAGTGATACGGTGGGACACCTGAAGAGGTGGCCCGTGAGAATGAACGCATGGATTGGAGCCTGAAGGAAGTAAGACCTTCGGGCTAGGGCATGAGCTTTCTAAGGAACGTGGGATCGAGGGAGAGGTCAGGATGAGATGTGGGTGTTGGATATGGGGATTACACTCTGAGGCGGCCCATGATGGTGGATATGGGCGCTTACGCTCTAAGGCGGTCCATAATAGTGATTATGGGGCTTACGCTCTAAAGCGGCCCATAATGGTGTTGGTGAACTGACGCGAAGGGGTCGGAATGACCGAGTGATGGGATAGAACCTCATGGAGGCTTCCTACGTACCATGTGTTAGCACGGATCAAAGTCCACGTAGTTCGGGGCATACAATTTAACGTCATACGGGACAAAGGCATACAGTTTAACGTCATGCGGGATGAGGGCATACAGTTTAACATCATGCGGGACGAAGGGCATGGGGCTTACGCTCTGAGGCGGCCCATAATGGTGTTGTTGAACTGACGCGAAGGGGTCGGAATGACTGAGTGATGTAATTGAACCTCGTGGAGGCTTCCTACGTACCATGCATTAGCACGGATCAAAGTCCACGTAGTTCGGAGCATACAGTTTAACATCATGTGGGATGAGGGAATATAGTTTAACATCATGCGGGACGACGGCATACAGTTTAACGTCATGCGGGATGAGGGCATACAGTTTAATGTCATACGGGATGAAGGCATATAGTTTAACTTCATGTGGGACGAGGGCATATAGTTTAACATCATGTGGGACGAAGGGCATACATTTTAATGTCATGCGGGATGAGGGCATATAGTTTAACGTCATGCAAGATGAGGGCATATAGTATAATTTCATGCGAGATGAAGGGCATGGGGCTTACTCTCTGAGGATTCCCATGATAGTGTTGGTGAACAGACACGAAGGGGTCAGAATGACAGGGTGGTGGGCTTGAACCTCATGGAGGCTTCCTACGTACCATGCTTTAGCACAGATCAAGGTACTCGTAGTTCACTAGGATGGGGGTTATGCTCTGAAGCAGCCCATGATATTATGTCATGGTCGATGCTCACTCTAATCCCACGTGAGTCATGCTCGGTGTGAGAAAAAAGAGGCAGTGGGGACCAGATGATCACGTCATGAAAGGGCGCATCCATGAGAAGCGGAGAGGGGCTTACGCGTTGAGCGGCCCAAAGTGGAAACAGGGGCTTACACGTGGTTAATAGACCTTAGTGTCGAGACTTACTCCAGGATGGAGGCTCGTGGTGCGATAAAGCGAAGTGGGAAAGGGACTCCACTGGCCTTGGCAGTGGGGAAGTACGGAGGTGCATGGGTGAAACCTTCTGCAAGAGAGGCTAGGGGCTTATGCTCTGAGGCAGCCCTTCCCCCGTGGACAAATTCCACTCCAATAAATCACCCCCTATGAGGGATGATCCCGACATCCTCGTGGAGACGAGTGGGTGGAGAGAATATCCGAGCTGGGGGGACCCTGCGTGCGAGGAACGGGGTCGGATCACAGTTTAACGTCATGTGTTGAGGATGAAGTGCTTGGTAGTTTAACGTCCTGCAGCTCGGACGAGGTGGGTTCACTCCACACCCCTAAGGCTTACATGCCCAACACCCTCTACCACTTGTGGGAGGGAAGGCATCGGAAAAACCATAGTGAAGGGGAGTCGCAGGGCGAACCATCGAGGGGTCCACGTTAGCGTGGCTATGGTGGATGGGGCTTACGCGTGGACACTGCCCTGGTGCCACTAAGGAGTGGAAACGATGGGTGGGGCTTATGCATGGATGCAGCCCGTAGTTTCTTCCTCATGTCTGGGCATGAGGGCATCCCAACTCACTGGTGGGTTGATGTATTCTTCTATGCGCTAGTGCACAAGCGGGATAATGCCAAGGGCATTGGAATCAGCCCGAACAAAGGGATATGAAAAGTGTGAATCACATGCCTGGCATTCTAAATGCAATGAGAGTGGCATGGAGATAGAGGATAACTGCTGACCATGTTCGCAACACAGCATCCCGTCACATTAGCCTGAAATGAGGACAACAAATGAGGGCTGACCGCTGACCATGTTCGCAACACGGGGCCTAACTGAAATATCATCGATCAGCCTTACGGGACGTTGGCCCAGGAAGCAGGCGGACCATAGGTCAATCATCCATACTGTGACAACAGGCAGACTAAAGGTCTATCAGCCATTTGTTACAGCAGGCGGACCACAGGTCAATCATCCATACTATTATGGGGTCCCTCCAGACTTGGAAGTGGATGCAGATCCGAATGAAGGACACGCAAAGCATGAGGTGGAGTGATGGAATATTTGAATAGATTCCAACGCTCTTGAAACTATGCCACTATAACCATGGAATTATGCATATTATGCTTGTCACATAAGGCATCTCTTGTTTGGAATAAGAGGCATCCTATTATCTAATGATAGGGAATTCTTTTCAGGGAATTGATGATGAGAATCTCAACTCACGACTTAGGAAACGAACCAAGAGGAATATGTAAACTCAAGGTGTTTCATGGTGTGCAAAGGAGTATATTAAATCATGGTATCCCCTAGGTGGAAGGTGGGTAAGCATAAGGGTGCAATGGAAAATAACGACATCCCAGCCCGAAAAGTTCGTGGTACGACTCTCCATTTTTCATGGGGGTCTGTGACAGTAGCGAAGGGATCGGCCCGGAGGGCCGGGACCGCAGCCCAGCACGGACCCTGATCGGGGGTGTGGGGGCGCATCCCCAACGGTATGGACCAGCGGGCGCGATCCTATATACTGTTGCGCATAATAGGAGCGACATGTAGGATAGGCTGCATGTAATAAGGGAGGCCTGTGTGCAATAGGACAGTCGTGCGCACAATTGCGGCTGTCGCGTAGAAAACACTGGGTCGGCGCGAAATCAGGGAGATTTGGCGCGGAATAGGGGCTAAGGTTTTGCATGTGACTTGAGGTTATTGCACGCAAAGGAATGGATTGCACGCAAAATAAGGAATTGCGCTCAATGGAAGGGGCGTGCACGCAAAGGAAGGATTGTCCACAACTTGGTGGGCCTTCGTGCAAAAAGAAGGAATTGCACACAAGGGGCGGACCCCGAGGGGGTTGGAGTTTAGTCTAATCCATGGGTATCTCATGCAAAGGCAGATCCCGGGGTGACTTGGCACAGAAAAGAACCATAACTCAAGGCCATATTACGCGCGCAATTACTTGCATGGGAGCCGGTTCAAATTCTGCAACCCTAAAATGGTTAGGGTCACCTTCTATTTATAGGCATTCGTCGTCGCGGAATCAGGGCGGCGTGCGAAATCTTCTGTGCCAGGACCAATCGGTGCACAAGGCCTCCCCGTGAGGAACCGGGCATGCAAATTTGCGCGCCATGCTGATTCTTTTTTCGCGAATCTATGGAGTCCTTTGCACAGACCAACTTTTTCCATGCGAGTACCCTTTAATTTCGCGCACCACTTCCGGGTCCCCCGGACTGGGCCTCTGAGTCCAAATATGACTTCACTTCATCAGTTCGAAACTTCCTCTAGGAGTTACGGACTTTTTTCGGCGTCTAAAATGTTCAAGACTCTGATTAAGGAAGAATATATTACTATTGATGTAGTGACATCCTGTGGTTTACTGGATATCTTATTTAGGAGTTTGAGGAGGACCATTGAATACTAGAGGAATCCAATATAATCTAATCTAAACTAGTCTAGTGAATGTAGAACCATTGAGAGATATTACTCGAATGGCCCGAAGGCCTTCATTTTTTATTTAATTTTGATAACCCCCCTTTCAAGAGATGAGGGAGAACCCTTAAAAGGACTATAGGCTTAGAGATTACATGGACCATAGGTTTAAGATACATTTCATGACCCAAAGGTCTTAGGGAATTCAACCATACTATAACTACAAGGAACCACCCCTCCCTAGCATCTGCATCGTGATGGTAGCTCTCCACCTTCGCATGACTGTCTGGATAAGCTTCCTATGAAAACACAAGCTAGTCCCGATGGCATATCCATACCCTCTAATTCTTCCAAATCCTTTGGTTCTGCTCTAGTGAGTGAAAATTCTTTGAATTATCCTCTGGGACTGCTCCTTTTTTGTAGATTTTGTCTAAGGAAACTGCACTGATCATGTGGCCCGAAGGCCTTGAGGTGGTTCCTTATTGATCTAAAGGCATGGGTGGCCCAAAGGCCTTAAGGACTCCAAGACCAAACTGGTGGCCCTAGGTGAATAGTCCCAGTTACAACAGTAATGAATAGAACCTACTACAATAACTACTATTGTGCCTGATATAGTACCCATACAGTACTGCTACAGTACTTGTAATTATGCCTTCACCTGGTTCTGAACCTGGGTCTCATGGATTCACGTAGAGAGACCTCACCAACTGGACTGAGGATCATGTGAAACCATTGAGAGATATTTATTTGTTGAGGTATATAGATATCAATCCTTTCATAAGGTTTACTTTAGAGTAAAAATCATCATGTTAAGTATGATACATTCTCACCCATTGTAATCACTTTTCTATACTAAATTTTTATGCCAGACTCGAACCAAACATAGAAAGTAGTAGATTCTCACATTTAGAACAGGCCTTGTAAAAGGATTGTGTGCCATTGTATCTTTCTTATTTACTACTATGCATGTGGTGGTGTGTGTTGGGAATTAATAAATATATCCATAAATTTTAATTGAGATATAGGTTTGAATATTAATATGGGATAATCAAAAAGAAAAGAAAATTCAGTAAAAAGGCTTCCACTGATTCCCCCCCACCAGACTGGCTACAAAATCTATTGGGAATTTCAATTGCATTTTCAAGGATCCCATAAGGGAATTAAATTGATTTATATTCAAATTCTAATGTTAGTCATCTTGATCAAATTGTCTGTTGAAATTTATCAGGACTTGGCTGGTTATAGTTTTAAAAAAAATCAAGTCGTGATTAATATATATGGGGTGATTGGATATGTTGGAATTGTTATTGTTTCACCTTAGAGTTATTCCAATATAATTTGTGGTCATTACCTGATATAGGGTTGTTTTCTTTATTTTATGGTATGATAGGTATATTATTATTTTAACCACAAAAATTGGCTAATCTAATATATCATTCCCATAAGTTGAATTAAAAATTATTTGCAGAGTGTCCACCTCTACATCGATCATAATATTCTCTAACAAAATCAGTGGTTTAATAATATTTTATCACAAGAATCATAAAATGTATACTAATAGTAATTAATTTATCAAATTGAGTGGATAAAAATTGATTAATAATTTCTAAATATGGGCCAAAATCATAGTAGTGGTTCCCACTTAATGTATTCTTTGAAAAGGGGATCCTTTCTCATATTTTCATTATGAGATGATATTTTCCATATCATTTAAAAATATTTGAGCTTCCATCCATTAAATATTTTAAATGATCTAATTTTTTGAAGCATGAGACCAAAACTAACTAATATTTTTACACTATTATAAAATATTTTAATTAGATCCACAATTTTAGATAGTGATGAGGGAGTCATCTTAGTATCTCTCACAATTTCTCTCATATATCAAAGACGGAGTCAAAGTCTTGCTAGAAAAAACTATAAATTTCATTTATATATTTCACTATCCCTGTGGATGAAAATTATTTACTAAAAAAATTCTCTATTAGAATATACCATCTATTAATTGAACCAAGGGAAACACCTTTTAGACAATCCTTTATCTAGTTACATAGTGGTTATAAAAATACATCATTATAGAAATCATTTATAATAAATATATCATAGATATCAAACATGTTATAGAGATACACATTAAATTACTAATGAGAGACTGCATTGAATTTAATTGTGTTATATATCCTATGTAACACACTAATATTTATCTCAAGATTATTGGATTGTACTAATGATCAAATGATACTTGTTGGTTATTGAACATGGGAAAATTGTAATGCATTAAAATTCATTGAATATACTCTATGTTATATTGGATCTTAAGTTAAAGTAAATGTTCATTCATAATGGTACATTGTCTCCTCCTAATGGAATGATCGATTTCATAGTTACACACAAAAATTTCACTTAATTTTTGGATTCTTTCTTAAGCAAGATGATAACTCATTTACTAGTGAGGATACAACTTTCCAAAAAAATAAAAACTCAGAAAATTATATATATATATTTATATATATATATATTATTTTTTATTTTTTATCAATTATAATAAATAAATATAATTTTATAAAAATTTAGAAAAATTAAAACAATATTATAAAGACTCGATGTAAGTTATGTTAACTATAACCTTTCATAAAATCCAGAAAACATTTCCAAAATCTGGACATATGTTTTTGGTTCTTGGAAAAGTCATTTCCTTCATCAGGTTAAAACTAGGTACACCAAATTAAATATATATAAATTCTAAAATTCTCACACTATATGGCACTAAATAAAATTTTAGAAAGTAATGAAGCCCGTGGTTGAGCCTCTGTGAAATATGAGAATACTATGTTCATTGAGTTTCAAATAATTAATAGGTAAGATGTGATTTTATATTTTATAAGGGTTTACGAGGAAGAAAATATGAAATAAACAATGATAAAGTTTGTTAATTGAGTGATGTGACAGGATTTTGAACTGTGTTTATACTTTTTCCACACAAATGTTTTTTTATTAATTATAGTTACATCCATGAGCGTCGTATTACACATAAAAAATAATTAGTAATAATATTTTGGTACTTAGTATTTACATAAGAAGGGAATTAAGGATTTTCCTATATATATACTATATAGGATTAATCACATGACTTTTTTTCATGTTTTCAATAATTTGAATTAATATTTATCAAAATAATTTTTGGTACTTGGAAACCCTATAGAAGGGGAATTCAATGATGTCCCATATATACACAAAATTTGATAGACCACATGAACTTTATTTAATTTATTAAGTTATATTTATATTAATTACTTGAGATATTATTGATATGGAATAACACCATGGAAGGAGAATTCAATAATCACTCCTAGCAAAAAGAACATATTTTCATGGTCCAAAACTGTAACAATAAGCCCCAAAACCATGATCATAGCCTATTTACATGGTTTTGGTGATTGTGTTAGTTATAACTTTTATGGTAGGCCTACATCCATAGTCATGGAAAACCATGGTCATAATGATCAATAGTGATATTTTTCCACCATGGAAAAAGGTCTACCACCATGGTTTTCCACCATGGTGGTCTATTACCAAGATAAAAAATAATGAAAATAAATATTGAAATAATAATAAAATTTTAATATAAATTAAATATTCAATTTTTTTATTATTAATTAATAATCATTAAAAATTAATTATTAGTTATGAAAAAAATATTTTTTATCATTTTTATACTTATTTCAATTTTTTATGTGTAACAAAATAGCTTCCAAGGAGATCACTCACTTGAAAACTTCTCCAACCCAATCCCACTTAACTCTCCCAGTGATTAATATAAAAACCACAACTCCAAAATCCTAGATTCAGTGGTAACTAATTACATTGACATATGATACAGGGGGTCACATCGACAAGGACCGATCAGTTTAGTAATCTTGAATAACTAGATATATACATTGTACCCTAATTACATCAGTAATTAGACATAAAAAATAAAACAAAAAGTAATATGAATCCATAAAGTAATTAAAAGTATTTTTCTTCATATCCTATAGAAAGGGAAAAAATAAGGGTAAGCAAAAATGTTTATTAAGGGTTACATACAGTAGAATCTATATTGAATCAATAATGCATAACCAATATGGATAGGTAAATAACTGAACATGCATTCCATTTAATCAATAGATTCTCTATAATGATAAAATGAGGCATAATCATTATGGTAATTTAAATAATTGGAAAAAATTCATTTAATCAATAAATTGTGCAAAATTTGAATCCAAGGATAATATCATAGTGAAAATCTCATGGATATTAATAACTGAATTCTTAATAAAGAAAATTAATACTTTTGGATGTCATGATTTCCAAGATCATGAAATATTTAACATCAAGACCTTGTGCCAAGATAGTTTAAAACTATGGGTAAAAAGCCATTTAATTTGGAAAACTAATTTTTCTCACGAGACCTATCAATACATCAAGGGGCTATATAATCTAGGGCTCACCCATCACTGCAGTTCAATGCATTCCTCATATATTGAATGATCAATTTAATTCATTAACAATATTACTTGTCAAAAAATATCTATATTGAGTAAATAATAAAAATTTATCAATAATTACTTAGTCAATCAAATGGTTTAAAAATTTAACAATGTATGTATAAATGATATACGGCTTAGGAAATAATCATATCCATGAAACAATAATATGGATATCTAAGAGAAATTCAATATCCAATGATCAAAAATAAGTGAATGATTAAAAATATGGTATAATTAGAACATAAAAATATAGTGAATAATTAAAATAAACGGTTTTTTAATTGATGGATTAAATTTTCATGAAAATATCATTACGATTTTTTTAGGAAAATATCTTTTTCTCTTTGAAATTCACTTTTGAAAAAGTAATATAAAATTATGAAGGAAAAAAGTTTTATTTAAAAATAAACTAGTAAAATTTTAAAGTAATATTTAAATAATTAAGGATTAATGATGGCAGGAAAAGTCTCCCATTCCATATAAGTTAAAAAAATATTACTTCTGTGTTTTTTTCAGAAAAGTCACAAAGTACCTCATTTGGAAAATGACAAAAATATTCCTTTCAAACTATTTTTTAAAAATTAACAAATGGGTAAAAATGAAATTAAAAAAAATTATGAGAATGGTAAATAAAATCTCTAAAAAACTTTTATAAAACATATATATGGAAGATAAATATTCCCTAGTGGATACTTAAACATAAACAATCCCAAATAATAAAGAGATTGTGAAATTAATCCTTTACAATTTAGTGACTTTTGAATTGTATGCCCCATGAAAGAAATAAATTCAAATGAAACTTTAAATACCATTAAAACAAAATATATTTATGATATAATATTTCAAATATGTAGTACATACACCACACAAAATAAATAAATGGTGAATATGGCATATGTGTCACGGAAGTAGAAGTGGGAAGAGAAACTCTTACCTCACATTCGACTTGCCTTGTAAGTGATTTTAACCTCCTATATCATAAATATAGATTTATTATAAATATATAAACATAATAATATGTATCATACCATGTATTATTTATTTATTTTATCACTCATTTATCAATAATTATTTATTAAAATCACTATTATGGGTAATAACTGCGGCGTTTTTTATGTATGTTTTGGTTCAGTAGTTCTGGTCCTTATACTTTGATTAAGTTTTAATCATCTATTGAAAGTTAATAATGATATAAATATCATATATATTCATTATATATGTATTTATATTAGTTTATAAAAGTTTGATATAAAAATTTAATTACATAGTTCATGGAGATGGTAGGTCATACATACACAAAAATGTTGTTTTCATTTATCTATAAATGGACTGAATGAAATGAAAATAAGAATTATAATTTAAATAATAATTATTATATCATATATATTTATATATATTCATAAAATACATCCATATTACCTTCCAAGTAAAATATAAATAAAAAATGAATCACATCACTTCATGGAGGTGGCAGTCCACACATACGCATGAGCAACGTTGTGGTTTTCCAACGGATTGGAAGATAAGAAGGTATATATGATATTATAATTTCATAAGTATAAATATATTTTAAGTATAATATATAAAAATTAATCATATAATAATTATGATCCATAATTTATGGTCATGAAAAATGAATTGTATTACTACATGGAGATTGTAAGCCATACGTACAAATGAGTGATTTAACTTTCCATTTGATAGAAAAGTTAATGTATAATGGTGGTTTCATAATCACGATAACATTTTAGTATACTTAGTATACTTATTTTATTATTTTTTATAAATTAAAGATATTTATAATAGGTATAAGAATAATTAAACTGAAAGAGTTCATGTAAGACAATTACATATTCTTTGGGAGACCTTCTTTAGATCATTTCTTAAGGAAATTAAGTTTGGTCTTTTGATGAGACCAGAACCTCCAAAACTTGGATAAGGAATTTTAGAAGATTAATTTGTAGTACTTGTTTAATATATAAGGATAAAATTTGTGTGAATAAGTGAGGGATGATGTTCCCTTTTATAATTTAGGGGATGGGTACTTTTGGAATTTCTCAAAAGATTAAAATATAGTAAGACTATTATAGATAAAAATGAATCTAAATGGAATATAAATTAAAATGATGTGAAATTTTAGACCATATATTATATAATTTTTACTTATTTAAAAAAAATTATGATTTTTAAATAATTTAATAAAATATTAATCCCATAAAATATCATTATTGTCAATTTTGATACTATTCATTACTTTCACTTTAAAAACATCAATAAAACAATTCAAATTCAATCCAAATATTTGATTATATCTTAAAATTTTCATTTTCATCTAGATAATTTGATTATCACCTTGAATATCTGAAATTATATTAATTATAATATTTCTAATATCATTTATTTTATTTTCTATTAATTAAATTAATATTGTCTTAGAATTTCACAGGAATATAAGGTAATTATATAATTTTTAAGTATTATAAATAAATTTATATCATGAAAATAAATTTATTATGATAAAAATATCCATTTATATCAGTTAAATGCTAATTTAAACTCACATATATATCATGATAACACATTTAGTGTGTTTTTTTGACTTTTCTGGTTGTGCGCAAGAATTTGGATAAGTCACTTGTTATATAAATATAAAATTTATTTATAACAATAAAAATAACAAATAATATTTAATATTTAATATTTAATATCCATGTTGATCAATCACTTATCTTATCCCAATTATTATTTTTAGGATAACAAATTTTACTTTTTTAGTCCTCTGTAGGCTCTGTCAATAATGAAAATGATTTTCATATTTATTATGGAATAAATTCTAATATCTATGTTTTTAAATATTTATGAATTATATTTATAGTATTTTATCAAAATTTATTCATTACATAAGCTTCATAAATCTTTATATTATTTTTATATTTATAGATATCATAAAAGATACAGTATTTTATAAAAAAGGTATTTTCATTATTCACTAAAATTTTAACTTCTTTAGAAAAATGTAAAAAAAACTCAACCTACGATAAAATTTAATTTATGAATCAAAGAATAAATTCAATACCATTAAATTAAATTCCTATAATTTATAAAAATTAATTTTAAAATAAGTGTGCAAAATGCGATAAAAACCACTTCTTAGAAAAAATACAGTTTTTCTTAAAAATGCCTATTTATGTTTAAAAATGATTTTATACAAAATTAAATTATAAAATTGATTTCAATTAACCTAATTTAATTATTGATAATATAATTGAACTAATTTTTCTTTTAAACTATTTTAAAATAAAATGGAACTTCGCAAAAGGTTGAAACAAAAATACAGTTTTCAATAAATATTGGTATTTTTCACTATTCCCTGGAAAATAAATCTTTTCAAAAAAATACAAAAAATTCATCATAAGATAATTTTAATATAATGATTTCAAAAATGATATTATTTTTATAAAATATAATTTATATAAATTCCAAAAATTAACTATAATATCTAAAAATTGAGTACTTATTTTATAAGAATTAATCAATGCATTTGTATTGAGTAGGTCCTTTATATATATTTAATAATTTATTTAATATTATTCATACATCTAATTTAATGGTCATTTTATAATGGTTATATTTAAATAAAAATATTTCATGATTTTTTTAAGCATAGTGTTCTTATAAAATATTAGGGTGTTACATCCCCACCCCCCTCAATAAATTGAGGCCTTGCAATTTGAAATTGTTTTTGGTAATCAAACATTTGATATTTGAAAATTAATTTATGGAAATACCACATCATAAAAGGGGTTAATAAAAATTCTTATTAAAAATAGAGAAAGTTAAATGCAAAGGCCACCACAAGACTAGGTTTCCAAATAGGATAACATTAATGAGAAGTGAAAACATGGATATGGAAGAAAAAAAACTAATGCCTAAGGACTGATATATACTAATAGATAACATGGTCATGATAAAGTTAAGTATCATAGAACCATAAATATATTATGGGTTAAAATTATATTTATTTCTCAGTAATAAAGGTAAACAGATAATATTTTTTATTTCAAGTACTTTTTCTAAAGTCAAGGGATTATTTTACTATCTATATAAAGAATTAAAGAAAATAAACTTACTTTATCATTTACATGTTGTAAGCATAATATTATCCTTTGTTTTAACTTTGATCTATTTCCACTTCATCTCCTCTGCTAGGAAATGGATATTCAATATGAATTTTTTTCATGCCTGAAGCACTTTTAATGAATCAAAAGATCCATAACTTTAGGAATAAGGTCACTAAATTTTTAATATAAACTTATCATTAAATTAAAAAAACAACATAATGTATCTTTTAATGTCACATAAAAATATATGAATAAATTTTTCACCATAAAACCATAATGAAAACATGCATGCTTCCCAAAAAAATCCCCATTTTTTTAATATATTCCTTAAATACAAACTATAGTAAACTCTAACAAAAATAACATAAGTCATCAAATCACTAACCAATTTCATCCTCACCAATAATATCCCATAAACATTTCTTTATCATTATTATCTCAACATATTGCATGTAGTAAGGTTTTTTTTCCTCAATCATGTGTTTTTCAAAAAGATCAACTTTCCACTGAATTACTTTTCTGGTCATCATTAACATTTAATATATTCTCTCAAATACTTAATGAAATAGTAATGCAATACAATCCTTATACATTTTATAATTCTTATAACTATATTTTCATTGATAAAATACTCATATAACATAGGTATTTAATCCAAAAACATTAATCATTCCACTTAATTTATAAACAATTAATTAGGATTAATCATTGTATTCTATAATACCTACTTCTATTCAAATGTCATTTATAGTATCTTTATCATCATAAATATAACCATTACTCATACAAACTTTCTTATTATCTTTAAAATATTTCTCCCTAGTACATTGATTTTCATAATGCCCATACTTACCACATTTGAAATATTCAACCATTGATAATACCTTAAGAAGTCCATTATTCTTATCCATTGTGTTAACTGAACATTTCATTTTTTTTTCTCAGTAATTACTTACTTTGTGTCCTTTCTTTAAATACATAAAACATTTTCATATTTCTTTGAGACACTCTCCAAGGTTTCAATTTCCTCATTTCTAACAAGAAGTAAATTGAGTCTTTATTCCTCTATGTTATCCATTATTTAATCCCTTAATAGACTACATCCTACTCTTCTTTGGTGATTTCAAGAATTGGTTAATGAGTAAGTTGTTAATCATATATCATGATAAATAATTAGGAATAATCCTAATACCTTCACCCCAATATTCATCCCATTTTTTTTCTCATAAAAACATTATCTATCGCATTCAATAATAACATGGTTCCTTCTGGTTCTATCCATTGACTAAAACCAAGAAGCATAATATAAGTAATAATGATCACAGTGGGAAATCACTTAGTCATGAAGAATCATTTATAGGATTTCTAAATCATGAAAAATTATTTTCAATATATGTCCACATAGGTTATTTATGGTCATCATCAATTCAAATCCTTCATAATAGTTTATAAATAATATTTGAATTAACCACAACATATCCCCCAAAAGTTTCAAACAAGGTGTTCAGTAAGGCTCATTTTCATGTACTAGGTAATTCTTGATTCATGATCGATGCACCTTTTGTAGAGTTATTACCCCTACGTACATCTGTAATGGAACCACATCTACTTGTAGTATCCAAACCTGGATTTATTTCTAGGAAACACCACATAATCTCTATCTTACCAAAACATTAGGATATTCTTCTATACTTGTCCTCAATCTCTATCATAGATTTGTGTTCTCTAATATATGTTTTCCTAACTCCAGTTCCCAAGGTTTCTACTAAACTTCCTATGATACCAACTATAACAACCCCAAATCTAGAATCTGAAATTTGATGTTTACTTATTAAATTGGCATAATATACAAGGGATTTCATTGCCAAGGATTGATCATTTTAGTACTCTTGAAGAAATAGATACATACATGGTACCCTTATTACACTTGTAATTAAACATAGACCCTAAAAAATAAAAGTAATATACATCCTTGAACTCATTCAAATGATTGTCATTAATATCCTAGGGAAAGGAAACAAAATAAGGGTTATCTTAAATACTTATTAATGGTAACATAGAGCGAATGTTATCTATAATCAATAATGAATAATCAATATGTCAATGTAAATAATTGAACATGCATTAAATTTAATCAATAAATTTTCTATCATGAGAATATAAGACATAATCATTATGGTAAACTAAATAAATGGAAAAAAATGTCATTTAATTAATAACTTTTGCACAATCTAAATCCATGTATAATATCATAATGAAAATATCATGGATATTAATTACTGGATTCTCAATGAAGTAAATTCATACTATTAGATGTCATGATTTACGTGATTAGGATATCTATACCATAAAGGCCTTACACATAGATAGTTTAAATATATAGGTAAAAACCATTTAATTTGGCTAAATAATTTGACTCATAAGACTTGTCGATACATCAAGGGGATATATAATTCAGGGTCATGACCATCACCACAAGTCCAATGCATTCTTCATATATCAAATGATCAATTTAATTCATGAACAATATTCCTTATAAAAAATATATGTGTTGAATAAATAATATAGATTTATCAATAATTCCATATTCAATAAAATAATTTCAAATTTTAACACCTTATGAAGAAATAGTATACAAAAAAGGAAATAATTATAGCCATGATACAAGAATATGGATATTTAAGATAAATGAAATATCCAATGATCAAAAATAAGTGAATGCCTCAAAATATAGTATCATTAAAACATATAACCATTGGTGAATAAGTAAAAAAAAGTATTTTTTCATTTATTAATAAAAGTACCATAAAAATATCATTAAAAACACTTTTGATGAAAATATCTTTTTCACTTTGAAATTCACTTTTAAGGAAAAAATGTGTAAGAATTAAGGACAACATTTTCATAGAAAATAACCTTTTAAACTTGTAAAGTTAGTTTCAAATTATTAATATTTCATGATGGTGGGAAAATATTCTCATTTCATATAAGTTAAAAAAATATTTCATCTATATGTTTTGTCATAAAAGTCACAAAGTACCTCTTTTGGAAAACAACAAAAAGATTCCTTACAAATTGTTTTATAAAAAGTAAAACACGGATAAAAATTAATTTAAAAAATTTTATTAGAAATGTAAAAATATTTTTAAAAATACTTTTAGAAAACATGGACATGGAAATGAAATATTCCCCCATGGGGACTTAAACATAAACATTCTTGAATAATGAAGAGATTATGAAATAAACCCTTACCACTTTAGAAACTTTTTTATCATAATCCCAATGATAGAAATAACTTAAAATGAAACTTTAAATACCATAAAAATTTATTAATGATATTATATATCAAATAGTAAATATATACACCTCACAAAATAAATAAGGGGTGAATATTGCATATATCTCACATAAGTAAAAAAGTGAGACAAGAAACCCTTACCTCATGTACGAATTACCTCATAAGTGATTTTAACTTCCTATATCATAAATATATATTTAATATAAATATATAAAAACACTCATATGTATCATAAAATATATTATTTACTTATTTTATCACCTTTTTATTAACAATTATTTTTTAAAATCACTATTTTGGGTAATAACTACTTCATTTTTTATGTATATTTTGGTTATGTAGTTCCTATCCTTATACATTGATCAAGTTTTCATCATATAAAAATATTTAATAATGATATAAATATCATATATATTCATTATATATGTATTTATAATAGTTTATAAAATTTGGATATAGAAAATTAATTACACCGTTCAAGGAGATGATAGGTCGTACGTACGCATGAATATTGTTTTCATTTATCGACGGATAGAGGAATGAAATGAAAATAATAATTATAATTTAAAGAATAATTATTATATCATATAAATCATAAATATTCATAAAATCCATCCTTATTACCTTAAAAGTAAAATATAAATAAAAACGAATCACATCCCTTCATGGAGATGGTAGTCGACACGTATGTGTGAGTGACATTATCACTTCCCAATGAATTAGAAAATAAGAAGGAAGATATGATATTATAATTATAGAGGTATAATTAAGCTTTAAACATCATATATAAACATTAAACCTATCATAATTACCATCCATAATATATGGTGATGAAAACTAAATTATATCGTTATGTGGAGACGGTAGGTCATACGTACGCACGAGCGATACTTTCACTTTCCATTTGATGGGAAAGTGGGTGAATAGTGGTGGTTTAATGATCATGATAACATTTTATTATATTTATTATATTTATGTTACCATTTTATGATAAATTTAAGAGATTTATAATATGTATAAGAAGAAATAAATTGAAATATTTTAGGTAAGACAATTACCACTTCTTCAGGGGACCTTCTTTAGATCCTTTCTTAATATGCTTGGCCTTTTTAAGATACCATAACCTCCTAAACTTGTCTAAGAAATTTGGTAAGATTAATGTTCAGGACTTATTTGAGCTAGATGGCTCAAATTGGTTTGAATAAGTGAGGGATGAGGTGTCATTTTATAATTGAGGTGAGGGGAACTTTTAGAATTTCTCAAATTATTAAAATATAATAAGACTATTCTTGAGCCAAATGCTTCCAAATGGCCTATAAATTCATATGGAATGAAATTTTAAACAATATATTATCACATTTGTGATTATTTTATATTTTTATGATTTTAAAATAATTTAATAAAATATTAATCCCAAAAAATAGCATTATTTTCAATTTTGATACTATTAATTACTTTGACTTTAAAAACATAATGAAAATAAGTAAAATTTTGAACCAATTATTTTATTATATCCTATAAGTTTCATGTAAATCTATATAATTTATGGATAACCCTAAATATCTCAAATTATGTTACTTATAATATTTTTAATATCATTTATTTTATTTTTTTTCTTAATTAAATTAATATTGTATTAGCGTTGCACAAGAATATAAGGAAATTATATAATTTCTAAAAATTATAAATAAATTTATATCATTAAAATAAGTTTATTATGATCAAAATATCAATTTATATTCATTTAATATTTATTTTATCACACATCTATATCAATACAACACATTTAATGTGTTATTTTGACTTTATGGGCCTTGTGTAATCATTGCACAAGCATTTGAATAATCCTCTTTTTATATAACTATAAAATTAATTTATAATAATTAAAATCATCACTAATAATTAATATTTAATATAAAATCTGATTAAGGACTTAACTCATCCTAATTATTATTTTTAGGATACCAAATTTGACTTTTCTAGTGTTGCGTAGGCACTGCGTTAGCACTTAAAATGATTTACATATTTATTATGAAATAAATTATAATCTATATATTTTCAATTATTTGTGAATGATATTTATATTATTTTATCATAATTTATTTTTTTTATTTGTTTCATAAATTTTTATATTATATCTATGTCTTGACGATATCATAAAAGATATTATAATTCATAAAAATAATATTTTTTACTATTCACTAAAAAATTAACTTCTTTAGAAAAATGTATAAAAAATTCATCCAAGGATAAATTTTGATTTATGAATTAAAAAATAAATTTCATTTCAGGAAATTAAATTCCTATAAGTTATAGAAATTAATTTTAAAATAAGTGTGTAAAACGCGTTGAAAACCACTATTTAGAAAAAATATAGTTTTTCTTTAAAATGCTTATATATGTATAAAAATGATTTTATACCATATTCAATTATAAAATTTATTCCAATGAACCCAATTAAATTATTCATAATAAAATAGAACTAATTTTTCTTTGAAAACATTTTAAAATAAAATGTAACTTCACAAAAGGCTAAAACAAAAATATAGTTTTCAATAAAAATTGGTATTTTTACTATTCACTAGAAAATAAATCTTTATAGAAAATCCCAAAATTTCATCCTAAGGTAATTTTTTTATGATGATTTAAAAAATGGTATTATTTTTATAAAATATAATTTATCGAAATTCCAAAAATTACTTATCATATCTAAAAATTTAATACTTATTTCATAATAATTAATCAATGCATTTGTATTGAGTGGGCCTTTTATATATATTTCATAATTCAGTTAATACTATTCATACCCTCTAATTTAATGGCTTATTTATAAATTTCATATTTAAATAAAAATAATTCATGATTCATTTGAGCATAGTATTCTCTTAAAATCTTCGGGTGTTACACTAACCACTCCCCCAAATGAATTCACACATAATAATCTGACTATAAATGTTATTTAACATATCTCAAAAACAAAATACATTATATAAATAAATAGTTAAAAAATTATAAATCTTTAATTAATTATTAGCACTTGTTAGGTATTAATATTTATTAACTATTTTTTATTTTTTAATTATTAATTATTAATTATTCATGATCAGCTATTAAATAGTTCTTATTATATAGTAATAAATATGGAATAAGTGTTAATTAAAAATTAAAATTTAATAATTAGTAAATAATAATATATACAAATAAATAATAATTAATTTTTAGTTATTATCTATATATAATTGATAATTGATAATTATTATTAATTATAAATAAATCAATTAATTATTAATTATTATTTATTAATTATTGTTTATTATTTATTATTTGTAACGCCCCGACCCCAAAAACCCAGATCCGATGCATTATTTTATTACATTAGAATGATTACAAAAAATCAAATCTTGATGGACCGATCAGTTTAGTAGTCTTGGAGAAACAAGATACATACATGATACCCATAGTACATTGGGAAAGATAGAAAACACAACATGATATATAATAAACTGAAATAAACTGCCTTCTTGAAAGCTTATTCAAGGTTCTCTTCTTCATAACCTAGGAAAAGGAAACATAATAAGGGTAATATAAAATGTTCAATAAGGGTTACAAATAGTGGAATCATGAATCAATAATAATTGAAACCTAATCAATTAGACACAATTTATAAGGCATGGTGAATAAATGAAAACACATGTCATCAATAAGCTGAGAATAAAAATGCATCAATAGATTTTTTCATAGTGAAATCCTCATGGAAAGTAAAAATTGAATACATAATAAAGAGAATGATTATTATTTGGATTTCATGTATCTAGCACATGAACCATTATATTGTCGAGATGATTTATGTTTATGGGTAGAAACCCATCAGATTTTTGGAAACAAACTCGAAGGGTTTGTTTCCAACTAATTTGTCTCATGAGACCTGTCGATACATCGAGGGGATATAGCAGTATCTAAACATCACTTCCAGTACAAATAATTCTATATACAATGATTTAATACAAGAACAATATGTCTTTATAATATCTGTATTGAGTAGATGATATGGATTCAACAATATTTCCACATTTAAAGAAAGACTCCACATAATCACCATATGTAAAATGGTATACGACTAAGACAATAATCATATTAACGTGACAAGAATATTGATATATAATTTAATTACAATTTAAAATGAAAAATGATTTCACAGGTCCATTAGTTACACCACATAATAATGATTAGGTGCACAATACCAAGTAAATCACAATGAAATGGAAATCGAAATAAAGTCCCTTACAATATTGTAATCAATCGAGTTAATAATCATAAATTGAATCATTGAATAACATGAATATAAATATAATCATGAAATTATATATCAAATGGCAGTAAATATACACCTCATACAAGAAAAGGTGGTAAACAATAGAAATCTCACGGAAATAAAAGTGAGATGAGAAACCCCTTACGAAGATCATATCATTAGAGTGAGAATAAATAAATAACATAATTATGTGTGAAAAATATAAGTCCACACAATATAAGTATATATACATTATAAAAAAATAAGAGGTTATTCACACATATTCTCAGAAAAAAAATAAGCAAGGACATAGATGTTTAACTCAATAAATGGAAATTGAGATAAGATATCCCTTACCTCGGGTTCGACTTCCTTAAAATTTGTTCAAAAATTAGGTATAATGGTTTGAATAGTGTTATTAATTTATTAGATAACTAATCTCATGTATATAATACCTTACATAATATTCATATAATATTTTTCATCCATTTATTTACAATATTTTGTTATTTCAACTATTTTTTGTGCGTTCTCTTCATGATTTTCAAGGTCATATTATTATGTTATTCCATGTCAAAAATAAATAATAATATAGAATTGATAAAATTTATATATTTATGTCATTTTATACAATTAAATGTGAAATAAAACTTCCCATTATTGTGCTAAAGTGAAACGAAAACACATCATCCACAAAGGCGGTGATTTGACACACCACGGACGACAATTTCGTTATTTGGGAATAAAAGAAAAAAATAAGAGATTTTATGAATCATATTCCATAAAAACAACAAAATTATAGTATATATATGATAATGGAGTTTTCATGAATCATTTTATAAGAGGTAGAGATAAGGTATAAGTGGGAAAGAATTTGAAAGAGAAGAAGAGGGAATCTTACCTCTTGAAAAAGTCTCTTTTAAACCCAACTTAAGGTTCTTGAAAGTGATCTTTTTGTGAGACCATAAGCATAAGAATATTTTAAGGAATTATGATGATGGATAATGGTAGAGTTTTTTTAACAATATTTCTTATGGTTATGAAATTTGTGAAAGGAGCATTTTTCATAACTGAGGTGATGGGTAACTTAAGAATTACAAAAAATATTAAAATATAATAAATCAATTATATGTTTTAAGACTTCAAAAAGGTATAAAAATAAAGGGGGATTACATTTTATAAGTAGTCTTATAATTTTTGGTATTTTTCAATAATTTTTGGATTTTTAAATAATTTAATAACAAAATTTATTGATGAAAAACAATTTTTTCTAGATAAAAACTATTCATAACTATGAGTTCAAACACATGAAAAAATGGTTTAAAATTTGAATAAGATTTTTTATTATATCTAAAACTTATAATAGAAATAATTGGAATTCTTTAATTATCTTAAAAATATAAAATTATTTTTATTTTATTATTTTTAATATCATTAATTTGATTTATTCATTAATTAAATTAATACTAAATCATCTTTGTGAAAGACATTATGGTATTTATTTGTTGTTTAAAAACTAAAAATAAAATTCTATGAGACATATAATTTTATTAGATTTAGAAAGAGTATTCTTGTTTGAATAAAACCTCTGGAAAATCTCATATAATAATAATATTATTATTAAAAACTGTAACATGGCAACTTGAATTCCTTTTGAAATAAAATATTTTAAAGGATTTAAAGTGAATATTGTGTGTCCAAAATGTCCCAAATTTGAATCAAAACATGATAATAGTAAAAAAAAATAAAAATTTTTAGCCAAAATATCGGTCATTTAATAATTCTTATCATTTTAATTAAAAACATTTTATTTTATTTTTTCTTATACTTACACAAGCGCTGCATCGACATTTAATAAGCATTAATATTAATTATTTCATATATACAAATTAAAAATAAATTAATTAGGTTAAAAATAAGGTTCTATATTTGTTCATTATGTATATTCACTCATATACATGTCAAGAAAATTTCTTAAATTTTTTATTTTGTCTTTCCTTGGCCTACGTAATCATTGCACAGGCATTTGGATAAGATTAATATTATATAACTATAAAATAATAATTTAACATATAAAAACATCAATAATACATAATAATTAATAAAAAGTGATAAAAATAATTTATATCACTCAATTATTATTTATAACGAACCATATTTGACCTTCTTAATGATGCACAGGCACAACGTCGGCACTGACAAAAATTTTTATACCTATCATGAAATAAATTATAACATAAATGTTATGAATTATTTCTGTACAATATTACTATTATAACATAATTATTTATTTATTAAATAAGTTTAATAAATTTTATATCATAAATATCTCTTAACGCTGTCACAAAAAAATATCGTATTTTCTTAAAAACTGTATTTTTTATTATTCACTAAAAATTCAACTATTTCAGAAAAATCCCAAAAAATTATTCTAACCATTTTTTGATGTGTATAATTCAAAAATGTACTATATTTAACGAAAATAATTTTCTAAATATTATAATTTTAATTTTTAATTAAAATCATTATTTACTCGAAAAAAATACCAATGTTAATATTATAATCTTTTTTATAACACTTTGAAAAATTAACTAGGGTATCATAAAATTATCTTAAAATAGTAAGACATAAAAATATTAACTTATGATTATATTTTATGGAAATACATTTTATTTTCAATTATGATATTAATAATAAAATTATAAATAAACATTTATGTTTCATAAAAATACCAATACATAATTAACAATAATTATGTCATATATTCATTTATAAGATGTCTAAATTTTATTCATACACTCATGGGTGAGGTAACTATTCATAAGGATCATATTACTATTCATAAGTGTACATTACTATTCATAAGGGTACATTATTATTCATAAGGGTCAAGTTACTATTCAAAAGGTACATTCCTATTTATAAGGGTCAAGTTACTATTTATAAGGGTGAATTACTATTCACAAGGGTCAAGTTAATATTCATAAGGGTACATTACTATTCACCAAAATTTAAGTTGAACCTATCTGACTTTAAATATCTTATTGAAAGCTATCGTGTATTCCCATTTTTTAAAATTCAAAACACAGAAGTGGAAAAATTATGTTTAATCTCTTGGTTATAACTATATTATAACAATATAGTGTTATTTCATAGTAACTAAATGTTTTTTACACATAATATATATAATGAATTGAAATTATTTAAGAAGAAACATACTATAAAATCTTGGGGTCTTATATTCTCCCCTCCTTTGGAAATTTTGTCCTTGAAATTTTTCATGTATTTTTTCCTCTAAAAATGTAGGTTTTTCTTCTATACTTATCCTAAAAGTCTATCTAAGGGTTATGTTACCTAAACTATGTTTTCTAAATCTAGTTCTCAAGGTTTCTACTAAACTTCCTCTAATACCAACTATAACGCCCTGACCCTAGAAACCCGGATTTGGTGCATTATTTTATTACATTAACATGATCACAAGGAATCAAATCTCAAAGGACCGATCAGTTTAATAGTCTTGAAGAAACTAGATACATAAATTACACCCATAGTGCATTAAGAAAGATATAAAACACAACATGATACATAATAAACTGAAATAAACCGCCTCCTGGAAATCTTATTCATGGTTCTCTTCTTCATAACCTAGGGAAAGGAAACATAATAAGGGTGATCTCAAATTCTCAGTAAGGGTTACACATAGTGGAATCATGAATCAATAACAAGTGAAACATAATCAATTAGACACAACTAATACGGCATGGTGAATAAATGAAAACACATTCCGTCAATAAGATGAGAATAAAAATGCATCCATAGATTTTTTCATAGTGAAAACCTCATGGAAAGTAAAAACTGAATACTGAATAAAGGGAATGATTATTATTTGGATGTCAAGTATCTGGCACATGAACTATTATACTGTCGAGATGGTTTAAGTTTGTGGGTAGAAACCTGTCTGATTTTTGGAAACAAACTCTAAGGGCTTGTCACTAACTGATTTGTATCACGAGACATGTTGATACATCAAGGGGATATATTGGACCCCACACATCACTATCAGTCCACAAATTTTTTTATACAAATATTTAATATAAGAAAAATATGCCTTTACAATATCTTTATTGGGTATAGGATACAGATTCATCAATATTTCCACAGTTAAAGAAATATTCCACATAAACATTGTATGTAAAATGGTATAAAGCTAGGACAATAATGATATCCATGTAAAAATAATATGGATATATAATTTAATTACAATTTCAAATGATAAATGACCTCAAATTACCAGTAGTTTCACCACATAAGAATGATTAGTTGCATAATACCAAGTAAATCACAATAAAATGGAAATCGAAACAAAGTCCCTTAGAAAATTATAATCAATAGAGTTAATAATCATCCATTTAATCACTAAATACCATGAATATAAATATAATCATGATATTATATATCAAATGGCAGTAAACATACACCACATATAAGAAAAAAGTGGAGAACAATGGAAATCTCACAGAAATAAAAGTGAGATGAGAAACCTCTTAAGAAGATTGTATCAATATAGTGAGAATAAATCAATGAAATAATTATGTGTGAAAAATATAAATCCACACAATATAAGTGGATATAAAGTATAAAAAATCATAGGTTATTCACACATATTCTCAGAAAAACATAACCAATGACATAGATGTTTAACTCAATAAATGGAAATTGAGTTAAGATATCCCTTACATTGGGTTCGAATTCCGTAAAATTTGTTCAAAACTCTTATATAATGGTTTGAATAGTGTTATTAATTTATTACATAACTAAACTCATGTCTAAAATACCTTACATAATCTTCATATAATATTTTCCACCCATTTATTAACAATATTTTGTTATTTCCACTGTTTTTTTGGTGTGTTCTTTTTATGGTTTCCAGGGTTAGATTATTATGTTATTCTTTATCAAAAAGAAATAATAATCCATAATTGATAACATATATATATTTAGGCTATTTTTTACAATTAAATTTTAATTAAAACTTCCCATGATTTTGGTAAAGTGAAATTAAAACTCATCATCCACAAAGGCGGTGATTTAACACACCACGGACGAAACTTTTGTTATTTATGAATAAAAGAAGAAAATAAAAGATTTTATTAATAATATAACATAAACACAATAACATTAAAGTATATATATTATACTTTAGTTTTCATGAATCATTGGATAAGAGGTATAGATAAGGTATCGGTGATAAAGAATTTGAAAGAGAAGAAGAATGAATCTTACCTCTTGAAAATGTCCCTTTTAAAACCAACTTAAGGCTCTTGGAAGTTATCATTTTGTGAGAAAAGAATCACAATAATGTGTTAATGAATTATGAGGATGTAATATGGTAGAGTTTTTTCGAACACGATATCTTATGGTTATGAAATTTGTGAAGGATGGAGGATTATTTTATAAGTGAAGTGAGGAGTAACTTAGGAATGACCAAAATTATTAAAATATAATAAATCTATTATAGGTTTTAAGAATTCAAAAATAACTAAAACTAAAGGGGGATTACATTTTCAAAGGAATATTATCATTTGTGGTATTTTTTAATAATTTTGGGATTTTTAAATAACTTAATAACATATTTTATTCATGAAAAACAATTTTGTCAAGATAAAAACTATTCATAACTATGACTTTAAACACAAGAAAACAATGTTTAAAATTAGAATAATTTTTTTTATTATATCTTAGAATTATCATATAAATCTATGTAATTATTTAATTAGCTTAAAAATATCAGATTATAATTGTCTTATTATTTTTAATATCATTAATTTGATTTATTCATTAATTAAATTAATACTGCATCATCTTTTTGAAAGTCGTTATGGTGTTTATTTTTTGTCTAAAAATTTAAAAAATTATATGAGAAAGATAATTTTATTATGTTTACTAATATTATTATTTTTCAAATAAAACCTCTGGGAAATATCATATAACAATATTATTAATATTAAAAATAGTAATGTGACAACTTGAATTCCTTTTGAAATAAAATATTATAAAAGCTTTAAAGTGAATCATGTGGGTCTAAAATGTTCTAAATTCGAATCAAAACATGATAATAGTCTAAAATTTATAATATAAAAAGTTTTATCCAAAATATTGTTCATTTAATAATTCTTATAAATTTAGTTAAAAACATTTTATTTATTTTTCTTGTGCTTGCACAAGTGCTGCATCGGCATTGCATAAGCATTAATGTTAATTATTTTATATATAAAAATTAAAAATAAATTATTATCATAGAAACAAATTATTTATATTCAAAATAAAGTTATATATTTTATCATTATTTATATTCACTCATATACATGTCAAGAAACCTTCTTAAATTTGTTATTTTGTCTTTCCTTGGCCTACGCAAGTATTGCACTGGAATTTGGATAAGATTAATATTATTTAACTATAAAATAATAATTTAACATAAAAAAACATAAATAATTAAATAAAAATTCATGAAAATATTTTTTATCACTCAATTATTATTTATAATGAAACAAATTTGACATTACCAATGATGCGCTGGCACTACATCGGCACTAAAAAAATTTATACCTATCATGAAATAAATTATAAAATAAATGTTATGAATTATTTATGTACAATATTAATCTTATAACATAATTATTTATTTATTCCATAAGTTTAATAAATTTTATATCAAAAATATATCTTGACGCTGTCAGAAAAAAATACCATATTTTCTTAGACTATATATTTTACTATTCACTGAAAATTCAACTATTTGAGAAAAATCCCAAAAAAATCATCTTAAACATTTTTTGTTGTATAGAATTTAAAAATGAACTAAAGTTTATGAAAATAATTTTCTAAATATTATAAATTTAATTTTTAGTTAAAATCATCATTTACTCTAAAAACCAATTTTAATATTATAATCGATTTTATGACACTTTGAAAAAATAACTAGGGTATCATAAAATTATCTTATAATATTAATACATCAAAATAGTAACTTTTGATTATATTTTATGAAAATAAATTTTTTTAATAATGATGTTAATAATAAAATTCTAAATAAATATTTATGTTTTATAAAAATAAAAATACATAATTAATAATAATTATGTCATACTTTCATTTATAATATGTATAAATTTTATTCATACACTCATGGGTGAGGTAACTATTCATAAGGGTCATATTACTATTCATAAGGGTACAATACTATTCATAAGGGTATGACATGTTCCTGTTGTGGGGTGGGACAAAAACAAATATTACCTAAGTTAAAATGCAGTAAAGTGAGTAACCTAGGTTGTCTCCAGAGAGGAGTGCACAACAATTATGTTTTTCATTTAAATTAAATAAAGAAGAATAGGTTGTTTTGGAAATTGTTTGAGTTGAAAAATAAAGCAAGCAATTAAAAATAAAGTTTGAATGCTAATGGATGAAAAGAGTGATGGGGTCAGGGTAGGATCACTTTTTTCAATGTCATCATAGTCATAAAGATAATCTTCCCTCTCTTCCTATTGAATGACAAATTAAAGACTCCTTGATCAAGTTATAAATCAACCTTTGTTGAAGAAATAAATAGAACTCATTGCTATGTGCATGGAAGTTCATAAAAAATTCCTAAAAAACTAAGTAAAGTCCAGATAGGGAATTTTTTCTCCTTAGAACTCTAGAAAAAATTTGGTACTTCCACACACATTCCAACAATTGTTGGACACTCAACACTTGACACAATCTCTTCGATCAAGACAAATTGCACTAGGTGGAGGGAGATTAAAATTCTTCAACCAAAGTTATTAATGATGAATAAACCAAACCTAAAACACAATAACATTAAGATAATTGGGAAACACTAATAATATAAATCATTAGGAATAAAAATATGGTTTTACATTTAAGTACAAAATTCCGACATTACAAAATTGAAACTCCCCTTTCCTCGGTCACTCGAATGCTTTACCCCTCCAAGTGAAGGGTAATAGATTTTAAAGAGGAATAAGAGAGCATAATGAAACAAATAAAAAGAGAAAAGAGAAAATAAAAAAATTCAAGAAATCAATCCTCCAGCATAGCCCATTTTTCACCTTCTTCAACCCCTTTTAATGGAAGTGAACACTCTTATTTATAGGCTTGTAGAGTAGAAAATTTCCCTACAGAATTATTTCACCTAAATTTTGGGTCTGTTTCTCATATTAATTGGATGAATCTCGGAAATTTTCTTCATAAATTTTGTTCCATTATCTCTTTTTCATGTTCCCTCAAAATATCAAAAGATTTGGGCAAGTGTCCCAAAAGTTATGATCTAATTACTCAGGAAGATTGTTTCTTCTCGAAGAGACTCTTCAACTTCCTCCTTTTGGATGCATTCAAAGGAAGCATTAATGACATAATTTCTTTATGAAATTTAATGGGAGAATGTAGTTCAGAGTTTTTTTTATACTAAAATTTTAATCACCTCATTTTTACATATTTAGGTCTAGATATACCTCGTTAATTTAGGTGGGGTCCATTTTGTCAGCTATAAAATTTCTTCTCTTGATTGATTTATCTCGAATGGTGTTTTTTGAATTGTATCTAGTTCTAGAAGACAAAGATGAATCACACGATCATGGAAATCCTAAAAAATAGAATCAATCTATTTGGATCACAATTGTAAAATATATTCCTAAAATATAAAAGCTCCACAAAACTGCTAAATTTCCAGAATTAAACAATTTCCACAATTAAGCCCAAAATTCACAGAAAATACTAAAATGATACAACTAAGCTCAAATTGATTAATTTTAAGGGTTTAAATCATTAAAAAACATATAAAAAATAATTAAAATACTATCTCTATAAATTCCCCCACACTTAGCACTTGGAGTCCTCGACAAGTCAATATCAAAATCAAATCAAAGAAAATTCGAAACACATGCCAATGAGATCCACCAATTAAATAGTAAGAAAAAAAAGATATCATGTCTCATCAATAACCATTATTCTAAGTTATCAAATAAGATTATTAAATATTTTTTCTCTTTATTTCTCCTCTCATGCACACAAGACACCTACCTCACATTAATTTTCTCTCATTTCACAAATATCAATTTTCAATACAGTTTTTCTCATCCAAACCAATGCAAGGGTCACCATATGTTTGAAAAACTCCTACATCTCCACCCAATGTGAGTCAAGGAGATGTTTTTATCATAAGGAATTTTTAGGGTTGTTCTATGGATTTTGGTTGCTATAATTTTTATATGAACAATTATGAGGATGGATGAGGAGGGCTTGGCTCTTTTTGAAGAAAAATTTCACAATTCTAGTTTTCACTCAATTATGGTATCCTACTCACTCCCCTTAGTATAAATTCAGATAATTCATCATTAAAAATCTTAGAATGTTCAAATAGCTCATCATTTTCACAGAAAAAATTTTCAATCTTCATAAACATGATTTTTCTTGAAAGCTCCAAAAAAGGAAAAACTTTCCAAAGAATGATTTTATTAGAAGAACGCACATCTCTTCAAAATTTTATTTTCCACCAAAAGTTTCACAAAGTAAAGTATCACAATTCAAGACATCTTCCCCACACATAAGTTTAACTAGATCATGCAATTTCACTTCAAGAGTAGGTTGGATAGGGAAGCATTGTCTTGTAATGTCGCTAACCTAACTGTATGTTCATATCTTCTAAGGGATACAAGGATTAAATGTATAAGGTAATCCATAATTAAAGGGATTCTCTTGAAAATAAGGATTTAAAACCAAATAAATTCCTCAATCATTTAAAACACATGTACCTAAAACCATCATGTTTTGAAAATAATAAATCAAATTTTAGTTAATATAAGCATGGTATGGTTCTCTCAAGAAGTGAGGTGAATGAAAATAATATGAAAAAAAGGGTTTAGAAGTCTCACAGAAAAGTGATTTCAAAGATAAAGACAGTGAAATTTGGCATGAGATTCAAAAATTAGAGTACTTTTCATGAAATTCCCAAAGAATTGAACTTGAAAAAAATTCATTTTCAGCATTTATTTAAGCTCAATTTCATGGAATAAATTGGTTCACTCAATGAAATGGGTTTCAAAAATGGAAATGATAATCATTTTAGCTAAAAAGTTTCAAAAAAACACACAAAAATGGAAAAATAAACACACAAACTTTGAGAACACACGATTTTTATTTTTTTTATTTTTTTGAAAAACAAACACAAAATGAAAATCCTAAACTACTAAGGTTATCTCCCCTACACTTAAATGGTGTCGTGTCCTCAATGTATTCAAGTGGATTTCACATTTAAGTAAATTATAAAATTAATCACAGTAACAAGAAAGTGTAAAGGAGAGGTATGACCTGAAGTATCTTATTGATAGATAGGTTGGGGGAGCATTATCTCCTCCACTAGATTTGATGGAATGGTCCCATGGAATTTCTTTAGCTCGTTTACATTAATAGTGAATGGCTCCTTCTCTCCATTCTTCACAATCTGAATAGAACCGAAAGGATATACATGATTAACTATAAATGGAACCTCCCATCTAGAATAAAGTTTATCTGGCATCAGATTGAGTCTTGAGTTTAATAGCAGCACTTTATCTCCAGGATGGAAGTCTTTCAGTTAGATCATCTTGTCAAGAGATACTCTTGTTCTCTCTTTTTAAATACTAGAATTTTTAAATGATTCTCTTCTAAATTCCTCCAGATCCTGAAACTAAAATCTTATCTCTTTCCCAACACTTTTAAGATCCAAATTCATCTTACTCACAACTTAATATGCCTTATTCTCCAATTCCACTGGTAGGTGATAACTTTTCCCATAAATAATCCTATATGGAATCATTATAATTGGAGTCTTTGAGGTTGTCAAATAATCCCATAATGTGGTTTCTAACCTATTTCTCTAATCCTTATTGTTTTTTTAACATTCTTCTCCAAAATTTCTTTGATTTCCCTATTGAACACTTCAGCTTGACCTTTTTTTTGGGTGATAGAGAGTTGATGTTTTATGATGCACCCCATACTTTTTCAGTAAATCCTCCATTATCCTTTTGAAAATGTGATTCCTTTAATCACTTATTATGGCTCTAAGCACTCCAAACCTACAAAATTTATTATCCCTGACAAAATCACAAACAACTTTAGCATCATCAGTCCTGATGGATTTTGATTCCACCCATTTGGAAACATAATCAACTGTAAGCAAGATATAAGAATTTCCAAATGAAATTGGTAAAGAGACCATAAAATATATCCCCTAGAGCTTAAAAATGTCACAAAAATTAAGTGGTAGTTGGTGCATTTCTTGTCTCTTTGAAATGATTCCAGAAAACTGACATTTTTTACACCATTTTAAAAATTATTGAGAATCTTTAAAAAGTGTGGGCTAATAAAATCGAGATTCTAAAACCTTCCTTGTTGTCCTTTAAGGTCCAAAGTGGACTCCACAAGATAATGTGTGGAAAAAATCAAAGACATAAACAATTTTATGCTTAGGAAACCATATTCTTATTACTTGGTCATTGTAAATCTTCCAAATAAATGGATCATCCCAAATGTAATATCTAGATTCAGCTTTCAGTTTGTGAATTTTATGAGATACGAAATGAGATGGGACCAGATATTTTACCATATAATTGACCATGTTAGTATACCAAGGCACTTCACTTTTAAACAAGTAAAACTTCTCCCCTAGAAGGTGATCATTCAATGGTTCTTTTTTATATAATTTTAGCTTCAGTAGTGTTGTGAAGTATGCTTAAATGATCAGCCACTTGTTTATCAGATCCCTTATTGTCCTTTATTTATATGTTGAACTCCTACAGTAGTGAAATCCATCTCACTAGCATCGTTTTAGCTTCATCCTTCATTATCAAGTACCTAAGAGCTGTATGATCATAAAACACGGTGACTTTAGTTCCAAGAAGATATGATCTAAATCATTCTAAAGTAAAAAAACTACTAAAAACTCCTTTTTGTGGTTGTGTAATTCAATAGATCTAAATCCAAGGTTCTTGAAGCATATAAAATGACTTGTGGCCTGCCCTCAATTCGTTGAGAAAGGAATACTCCCACTACTTGGTTAGAAGCCTCACAAAGTAGCTCAAATGGTTCTTCCCAATTTGGTGGATGCATCACAGGTGGTTCAATCAATCTCATCTTTAGCTCATCAAAGGATTCCCTACATGCACCATTGAAATTAAAATCATCATCTTTCAAAATAAATCTTGAGAGAGGGATAAAATATTACTGAAGTCTTTGATAAACCTCTTGTATAATCTTGCATGTCCTAAAAATGATCTAATATGCTTCACACAAATTGGGTAAGGAAAAGAATTTATCACTTTAATTTTTGATTTATCAACTTCAATTACCTTTTTGGAAATGACATGCCCTAGGAAAATTCCTCTCTCAACAATTAAATGACTATTTTCAAAATTTAAAAAAATATTCTTTTCAATACAAGTTTTCAAAACGTTTTCCAAATTCTTCAAACAATGGTCATAAGAGTTTCTAAAAATCATGAAATAATCTAGTAAAACATCCAAGAAATATTCAATGTGTTAAAAAAAATATACTTACCATGCACCTCTTAAATGTACCTGGAGCATTAAATAATCCAAATAGAATCCATTTATATGAAAAAGTGCTGAAGGTACATGTAAAGGTTGTCTTCTCTTGATCCTTAAGGGCAATGGGTACCTAGAAATAACCTAAAAATTCATTCAAAAAGAAATAATGAGTTATCTCTACCAATATCTCTAACATATTATCAATAAAGGGAATGGGAAAATGATATTTCTGAGTGACCTGATTCAACTTCCAAAAATCAATGCACACTCTTTAGATATTATAAATTCTCACAGGGATTAATTCATTTTTTCATTCCTCATCGTGGTTAGGCCAGTATTTTTGGGAACTACATGAATTGGACTAAGCCACTATGAATCTGAGATGGGGTAGATGATCCCATCTTCCAATAGCTTCTCAATCTCCTTCTTCATAACCTCCATCAAAGTGAGACTCAATCTCCTTTGGGGCTATCTGATAGGTTTTGAATCTCCCTCAAGAAAAATTCTATGTGAGCATATTTTTGGGTTAATTCTAGGGATATCACCTAAGATCCACCCTATTTCTTGGATATTCTCTCTCAAGAGATCAATCGATTATTTTTCTTGGGTTTCAGATAGACTAGGATCAATTATCATTAGGAATTTCTCTCCCTCCCTAAGTTACACATATTTCAAATCAGTAGGGAGTGGTTTTGATTCTAGATCAGGGGGATGCTCAAGAGATAAAAATAAACTAATGTTCCCCACTTACAATGGTTAGAAATATTGTACACAATAAATCACACCAACTTCTTCATAATTTAACAAATCATCAAGGAAATCAGATATTACCTCTTCCTCCCACATGAAATTAGAATCTCCACCATTTTCAGAAACTACATGTTCAATAATATTTTCAATGAAATAAGTCTCTCCTAAATCTAATAATTCATGGAACATACTTGATTATTAAATTGGATCAGTACCAAATTCATGGGAGAGTACAAATGTATAGTGATCATCCGATGGTTGCCTCACAAATTCAAAAATATTGAAGTGGATAGCGCTCTCTATAAACTCCATGGTGAGTGTCCCTTCGTAGACATTGATGATGGTCTTGGATGTCTTCAAGAAAGGTCTCCCCAAAATGATCAGTGAGTATGATGGGATTATATTTTCTTCCATATTTAGCATATAGAAATCAGCTGGGAATAAGATATCTTTGACATTCACAAGGACATCCTTTAAAAATCCTACTGGGAAAACTGTGTATATATTTGTAAGCTGGACCGCCACTCTGGTGGGATTCAAGTCTCCCATCTTCTAAGAAGTGTATACTTAGTGAGGCAATACATTAATTGAAGCACCTAGATCACACAAAACATTAGAGAAATTTAAATAACCAATGGTTCATGGAATGGAAAATGTCCTCGGATTTTGACATTTGGTTGGAAATTATGGTGTGATAAAGGTTGAGACACTTCATCCCAATTTTATCCCTTCATTACCTTGAATTCTCCCCTTCTTGGTGCAAATATCAATCAAAATTCTATTATAATTTGTAATTTTTTTACTACTTCAAGTAAAGGGATATTGATTTCAACTTTCTGGAAAGTGTATAGAATTTATTTTTGAAGTGAATCCTCCTGAAATTTCTTTGATTAAATCATCTTTCATGGAAATGGTGGGGGTAATTATTTATTCTCCCTCTGTTTCCTTTGAAATGGTGTTTCTTTTCCGTCTCCTCCTCATCTTTCTTCTCGTCTTCAGAGTGAATTTTCATAGAATTTTTAGAGTTTACAACTACATTCTCCATAAAATCAGGTGGTCTTGTTTCAAGTTCATGGGTTGTTGGTGGTGATAAGTATTTTCTAATTCTTTTTTTTTATCATGTTGACATTCTCCTTTGGATTTGGGATTGTTTATGAAGGAATTTTCCAAGTATTTTTTGTCATGATTTCAACAAAACTTCCCACCATGTTTGCTAGCTTGTGAACCTTCTTTGTTGGATCATCAAACTTGGATTTTAGCTATTCTATAGAATGTTTTTTATTGGTGGATGGTTGATCATAGGGTCTTTGGAAAGCGGGTATTTGGTGGTGTGGATGCTAGTTATAAGATTTCTTTTTTTGAATTGGTGGTGGGTTTTGGAACTGGTTTTGGTTTAGAGGTCTAGCTTGATTTTGCTGATTTCCAAACCCATACTGAAAATGGTTAAGATATCTCCATCCTTGATTTTTTTGGTACTAAATCAGTTTCAAGTTTTCTACACAAGTTTTTGTTCCTTGTATTTCAGCGCATTGGTTAGTGAAAGGATCATGTGATGAGCATAAACCACATACCTTACCTGGTGTTTGTTGGTCACCCACTTGTTTCAAGTCCATATGTCTCACCAAACTAGTTAGCTCTTCAATATTAGTTTATAGTAAGGGTGATTTATGAGAATTTCATACCACATGAATAACTCTTGTGCTAGTACCTCTTATACCAAACTTTTGTGAGTTCTGAGAAATCTTCTTAATCAAACCCTTGGATTCTTCTGGTGACCTATCAATCAATGCACCTCCAGATAATGCATCAAGAAGGTTTATGTCATTGTCTAGTAAGCCTTGATAGAAGAAGACAATAAAGTGATACTCCTCAATTTCTTAATGTGGGAATCTACCCTATATCTTTTTAAATCTTTCCCAGTACTCGTAAAGGGTTTCTCCAGATGATTGTCTGGTGGCATAGATCTTCATTCTGATAGTTGTGCTTTTAGAGGTGGGGAATAATATTTTCATAAAGCATCTCACCAATTCATTCCAATCATCCACATATCTAGGTTTTAGATCATAAAATCATTCTTGGAATATCCTTCTAATGAAAATGGTAATTCCTTCCACTTTACTTGTTCATCAGCCACTCCGCGGGGTCTGAAAGTTGAGCAGACATGTGTGAACTCTTTAATATGTTTGTTGGGATCTTCACCTACTAATCCATTAAACTTTGGGAGAAATGGAATAATATTAGGTTTCATCTCAAAATAATTTTCTAATACTAGAATTACAAGTAGATTATTTTTTATTAAGGAATTGTGGGAAACAAAGGTCTCTACAGGTTGGGTTTTGATTTCTAGACATGATGATAGGATCGAAGTGAACACTTGAAGTTTCACTCGAATATATAAGAGAAATGTCCTCAAATTCAGGTTGTAAATTGAGGTTTTTGAGTCTATTGAACAAGGTTATTTCAATTTCAGGATCAATGGGGAAAGGTTCAGTGTTTAAGGTTCTAGTCATTCAACTTTGAAAATAAAATAAGAAAATAGAAAAGAAATAGAGAAAAGAAAATATTGGAACTACCTTCCTGGAAATTGTGTCATGTTTTGACATGTTCCTACCATGGGGTGTAACAAAAACAAATATTACCTAAGTTAAAGTGTAGTAAAGTGCATAACCTAGGTTGTCTCTAGAGAGTATTGAACAACAATTACGTTTGTCACTTAAATTAATGAAATAAGAAGAGGTTGTTCTTGAAATTATTTGAGTTGAAAAATAAAGTAAGAAATTAAAAATAAATATTGAACACTAATAGATGAAGAGAGTGATGGGGTCTGGGTAGGATCAGCTTTAGTAATGTCATCATAGTCGTAAATATTATCTTCCCTCTCTTCTTGTTGAATGACAAATGAAATACTCCTCGATCAATTTATCAATCACCCTTGGTTTTAAGAAATAAATGGAACTCACTCCTATATGCATGGAAGTTCATAAACAATTCCTAAATAGATAAGGAAAGTCCCGATTAGGAATTGTTTATCCTTAGAATTCTAAAAAAATATCACCAGTTCCGCACATGTCTCAATGATCACTGGACACTCACCACCAAACACAATCTCCTCGATCGAGACAAATTGCACTAGGCAGAGCGGGATTAAAAGTCTTCAACCAAATCTATTAACGATGAATACACCAAACCCAAGACATGATCATATTAAGAGAATTGGGAAACACTAATAATAGAAATCATTTAAAATAAAAATATACTTTTACATTTAATCACAAAACTCTGACATTACAAAAGTAAAACTCCCCCTTCCTTGATCACTCAAATGCTTTACCCCTCTATGTGAAGGGTAATAGAGTTAAAAGGGGAAGAAGAGAGCATAATGAAACAAAGAAAAAGAGAAAAGAGAAAATAAAAATAACATAAAAAATCAATCTTCCAGCATAACCCCTCTTGGATCTTCTTCAACCCCTCTGAATAGAAGTGAACACTCTTATTTATAGGCTTGTGGAGTAGAGAATTTCCCTCCAGAATTATTCCACTGAAATTTTGGGTATGTTTCACATATTAAATGGTAGAATCTTGGGAAGTTATCTTCCTAAATGTTGTTATCATATATATTTTTCATGATCCCTCAAAATCTTGGAATATTTAGACAGGTTTCCCAAAAATTTATGATCTAATTACTTATGAATACTTTTTCTGCCAGAGGATACTCTTCAACTTCATCCTTTTGGATGAATTCAAAGGAAGCCTTGATGACAAAATTTCTTCATGAAATTTAATGGGAGAATGTGTCTCGGAGTCCTGTTTCTCCTCAAACTATAATAACCTCATTTAGACATATGTAGGTTGAGATATGCCTCATTGATTAAGGTAGGGTCCATTCTGTCGGCCATAAAAAAAATTATTCTCCTGATTGATTTATCTGGGCCAGTGTGTTTCAAATTGGATTTAGGTCCAGAAGAAAAATATGAATACCATGAGCATAGAAATCCTAAAAAATGAATAAATTTATCTGGATCAAAATTGTAAAATATATGCCTAAAATATAGAAGCTCCACAAAACCACTAAATTTCTAGAATTATACAATTTTCACAATTAAACCCAAGATTCACCAAAAACACTAAAATGATACAAATCAGCTCAAATTGATTAATTGGTAGAGGTTAAATCATTAAAAATGTATAAAAAATAAGGAAAATATTATCTCTATCAGGGTACATTACTATTTATAAGGGTCAAGTTACTATTTACAAGGGGTACATTACTATTCATAAGGTAAAGTTATTATTCATAAGGGTACATCACTATTAACAAGAGTCAAATTACTATTGATAAGCGTACATTACTATTCACCAAAAATTAAGCCGATCCTATCCAACTCTAAATATCATACTAGACACAACAGTGTTTGTCTATTTTTTGGAATTCAAAACATAGAAGTGGAAAATTATGTTTAATTTATAGGTTATAACTATATTATAACAACATACTGTTGATTCGCAGTGACTCAGTGTTGTGTGCATATAATCTATCTAATGAATTGAAATTTTTTAAGAAGAAATATACCATAAAATCATGGTGTGTTATATTCTAATGTGACACCCCATGAAATTTAAATAGTAATTTATTTTAATTATTTACTTATTTATTTATTTATTTATTTATCAAAAAAAAATTAAATAAAAGGTTTTACAAAAGTAAAATATTCTATTCAAGAAATATTATTTTATTTTAAATAAATGTTTTTTAATAAGTTAAAATATATTTTTTATTTAATTTTTTGAAGATATTATTATTATACACAATATATTATTTTTTTAATATGGTATTAATTTCTTTAAAATAGTATTTTAATATAAATATATTTACTTGGTTATTTTTGTAAAAATATAAGTTTCAAATAATTAAATTTGTTTGAAACTTAAAATGATTACATTTTAACACATAAATAATGAAATGTGTGTATATATATGTATCTAATTACTATTTATGATAATAATTATAATCTTACCATTATTTTGAAATAAATATATTTTTTTAATATTTTAATTATAATAATAATAGTAATAGTAGTAATTATGGGTGAAACATTTTTTAAGAAAATTATTATTAATATTTTTAAGGTAATATATTTTAAATATATCAAAATATATTTTGATTTTTAAAAATTATAAATATATATAATTATATTATTACTAAATAAAATTTTATATATATATTAAAATTCTTTAAAAAACAATATATATATATATATAACTTTTTTTAAAACTTTATGTTTATTAAAAAATGAAATATGAGAATAAAAAAAGAGAAAGAAAATTTCAAATGATGTAACAGAAATATATAAAAAATGTGAAATGATTAAAACAAAAAAAATATGATTTAAAATATAATAATTAAATACAAATGTTTGTTTGAAAAAAATTAAAAAATGAATACAAAATAGGAATCTTGTGACATGTACATGGAGATGGAAACTAATTAAATAAAAAAACACACGACAAAATGTAAATAAAATAGGGGTCCAACACGCTAAAATAAAAGAAAAATGGGAATGAAATACCTGTGATTTTTTTGGGTCTTTGTTAAAAAACCTATCTTATTTGAGAAGCTTATGGCACCTATTTTTTTTAATATATGAGAGCTAAGGGAGAACCCCTCCTCCATGGATAGAAGACCCAACCCTTTTCCTTCCAAAACATCAATTTCTTTCTGCTTGAAAAATTTAGTCGCTCAGTCCATCATTTGATCTAAACCAAGGTAAGGGATTTATTTTCAAATATATTTTGTAAGGGTTCTATTTATTTTTGATTATTTACTTTGAAAATATATATATATATATATATATATATATATATCTGTGTGTGTGTGTGTGTGTGTGTGTGTGTAATTATATATGTTCATATCTTTCCAAATCAGAATTCCTATTTGATGGATTTTCTTGATTTAAAGTATTTGTTTTCTAAAATCTGTTCATTATAAGGGTGTAATTTTATGATCCTTTTATAATGATTTTCATATATTTATGTGTATATACATGCATATATACACATATATAGCTTAATATTTTCAATATGTGTGTGTGTTAAGGGTTTCTCGTGTCGTAATCGTTATTTCTAAAAAATTATGTGTATGTGGAAATTTTTAGTTTTCAAATTTATGATACAAGGGTTTCATGTTTTAAAATCACATACACATAAACATATATGTGTATATATATTTATATCATCATATATATATATATATATAAATATATATATATATATATATTCATATAAATATGAACACTTTAAGTATAATTATTCTTTCTCATTTACTTAAAATTTATAAATGGTATTTATAAACCATCAAACTAGCATTTAAAGATTTATGCATGATTAATTTACTATAATCACCTTGTTTACATGATTAAATCTGATAATTGTTAACATTTTATGTGTAATTATGATTCTCAAGTTATTATTTTATGTAAGAACATGCATCTGCATCTCCCAATGTGTATTGCATGAATAGGTATGGCCATCATCTAGCTCATGTGTGACATTCCAACCATTACATGATCTTGTGTCCACTTAAATATATGTTTCATGTAATTATGGTTTTCAAATAATAGTGGGTTTTTTTTTGAAGCATGGTATTATCCCTAAAATTATTTTAAAAATCTTTTGAGTAAATGGTGATGACAATAGAAGGATTTTTTTCTTTTAAAGAAAATAATATTATATAAGTATTTTAGAAATGGTTTATGGTAAGAAATAAAAAAGGTATTTCCATGGGAAAATGTTTTCAAAAAAAATCAATGGTAAAATATGTGATGTTATAGGGAGTGAACTCATAAGTCTTAGTGATGACTAGAGGCCATATGTATGGATTTTAATAGTGGTCATCCAAGTATTATTAACGACCCAGAGAAAATTAATATTTTCAAAAGAGAATTTCTCAATAGCTTTTTAAGTATAGTTATTTTGTGAAAAATTGTTTTTCTATATATGTATATTCAAGTATTTGTGGAAATATTTTTTAAGTATATATATTTATTTTAAAAAATGTTTTAAAGAATTTATTGGTAGTTTTGAAACCCCCTTACTGGGTATTTTGTGCTCACCCTGTGTATTATAAACACTTTTACAGGTTTAGAATACTTGTTGTGTTGAAACTTTGTTGTGGAAGTAAAATGTTGAAGAATCATTGTTTTCAAATTGTATATTTTTGTTGAAATGTAAGTCATGTATCTAATTTTCCAGAACCTAGACTGGTAAAAGTTCCTCTGTTGTAATAAATGTTGTGTATTGTTTCAGTTTATTTTAAAAAAACACCGCATTTATAAGGGATAAGTTTATTTCCTCAGCCTCAGGTCCTTATAATTTCTATCATAGAAATGGTCTAGACAACTTTTGAGATTAGATATTGTTGAGTCTAGAGGTTTAGCGGTCTTAGTGTTTCTTAATTATGAAGATAAAAATTCAGAATTATCTAGATTCCGTTAAATGAATTGTGAGGACACTATTCTTTTTAAGGGGGGAAGAATGTGACACCCCATGAAATTTAAATAGTAATTTATTTTAATTATTTATTTATTTAATGATTTTTTTATATATAAAAAAAGTTTTCATGAAATGTTTTACAAAACCAAAATTTTCTATTCAAGAAATATTATTTTACTTTAAATAAATTTTTTCTTAATAAGTAAAAATATATTCTTTATTTAATTTTTGGAATATTTTATTATTATACACAATATATTTTTTTAACATGTTATTAATTTATTTAAATAAGTATTTTAATATAAATATATTTACTTGGTCATTTTTGTAAAAATATATGTTTCAAATAATTAAATTTGTTTGAAACTTAAAGTGATTACATTTTAACACATAAATAATGAAATTTGTGTGTATATATATATGTATATAATTACTATATATAATACTAATTATAATCTTACCATTATTTTGAAATAAATATAATTTATTTTAATATTTTAATGATAATAATAATAGTAATAATAATAATTATGGGTAAAACGTTTTTTTAATTATTATTATTATTTTAAGGATAATATATTTTAAATATATCAAAACATATTGTGTTTTTTTAATTATAAATATATATAGTTATATTATTACTAAAAAAATGAATTCTATATATATATATATTAAAATGTTTTAAAATATATATATATATATATTTTTTAAAAAGTGATGTTTTTTAAAAAATTGAAATATGAGAGTTAAAAAAGTGAAAGAAAAAGTCAAATGATGTAAAGAAAATATAAAAAATGTGAAATAATTAAAACAAAACAAATGTGATTAAAAATAAAATAATAAAATACTAGCAATTATTTGACAAAATTAAGAAAGGAATCAAAAATAGGAAACCTATTCATGTATAGGGATATAGAAACTAATTAAATAAAAAAACACAAGAAAAAATATAGAAACAAATGGGGGTCCAACACGCTAAAGTAAAAGAAAATAATGGGAATGAAATACCTATGATTTATGTGGGTCTTTGTTAAAAAAACCCAGCTTCTTTGAGAATCTTATGACACCTATTTTTTTAATATATGAGATTTAAGGGAGAACCCCTCCTCTGTGGATAGAAGACCTGACCCTCTTCCTCCCAAAAAATCAATTTCTTTCTGATTCAAAAATTCAACCGTACAATCTATCATTTGATCCAAACCGAGGTAAGGGATTTATTTTCAAATATATTTTGTAAAGGTTCTATTTATTTTTTATTATTTACTTTGCAAAGAAATAAAAATACATACATACATACATATATCTGTGTGTGTGTGTGTGTAATTATATATGATCATATCTTTCTAAATCAAAATGCTTATTTGATGGATTTTCTTGATTTAAAGTATATTTTTTCTAAAATATTATCATTATAAGGGTGTAATTTTATGATCCTTTTATAATAATATTCATATATATGTGTATATACATGTGTATATACACATATATAGCTTAATATTTTCAATATATATATAAAGGGTTTCTAATGTCTTAAACCTTATTTCTAAAAACTTATGTGTATATGGAAAGTCTTAGTTTTCAAATTAATGATACAAGGGTTTCATGTTTTCAAATCACATATACATAAACATATATGTGTATATATGTATTTATATCAGTATATATATATATGTGCATATAAATATGAACACTTTAAGTATAGTTATTCTTTATCATTTACTTAAAAGTTATAAATGGTATTTATGAACCATCAAACAAGCATTTAAAGATTTATGTATGATTAATTTTCTATAATCATCTTGTTTACATAATTTCATGTGATAATTGTTAACATTTTATGTGTAATTATGAGTCAAGTTATTATTTTATGTGAGAACATGTAACTCCATCTCCCAATGTATCTTGCATGAATAGGTATGGCCATTATCTATCTCATAGGTGACATTCCAAGCATTATGTGATCTTTCACGAACTTAAATCCATGTTTCATGCCATTATGGTTTTCAAATAATAATGGGTTTTTTCCAAGCTTGGGATTCTGCCTAAATTGATTTTAAAAATATTTTGAGGAAATTGTGATGATAAGAGAAGGATTTTTTTCTTTTGAAGAAAATAATATTATATAAGTATTTTAGAAATGATTTTGGGTAAGAAATAAAAATGGGAGGTCCATGAGAAAATGTTTTCAAAAATTAGGAATAGTGAAATATGTGATGTTATGGGGAGTGAACTCATAAGTCTTAGTGATGACTAGAGGTCGTAAGTCTGTATTTTAATAATTCTCTACTAAGTATTAATAACAGCCCATAGAAATTTAATATTTTCAAATGATAATTTCTCAAAAACATTTCAAGTATAGTAACTTTGTGAAACACTATTTTTCTATATATGTATATTCAAGTCGTTGTGGGAATCCGTTTTAAGTATGTATATTTATTTTAAAAAAATGTTTAAAGAATTTATTGGTAGTTTTGAAACCCCCTTACTAATCATGTTATGCTCACCATACGTATTATAAATACTTTTACAGGTTTAACATACTTGTTGTATTGAAACTCTATTGTAGAAGCAACACGCTGAAGAATAATTGTTTTCAATTTGTATATTTTTGTTGAAATGTAAGTCATGTATCTAATTTTTCAGAATCTAGACTGGTAAAAGGTCCTCTATTGTAATAAATGGTGTGTACTATTTTAGTTTCTTTTTTAAAAAAAATAAATAAATAGCATTTATGAGGGTTGAGTCTGGTTTCTCAGGCTCGGGTCCTTATATTATTTATTTATCAGATATTAATTAATAGTTAATAATTAATAATTAATAATTAATGATTAATAAGTAATAATTTTTAATTCATAATTAATGACTAATTATTATTAATTAATAATTTATAAATTCATATTTATGTTTTTAAATGATAAAAATTGATAATTGATATTTAATTATTAATTTATTATAAATATTATTAATTAAAAAATTATTTATTGTTGATAAAAGATAATTAATACTTAATAGATAATAAGTAATAACTACTAAATATTAATTAATAATTAATATTAATAATTAATAATTAATAATTAGTTGTAAATAATAATTAATAGATAATAATGTTTACTAAACAATAATAATTAAAATTTTATAATAAATAATTAATGATAATTTATTATTAAATATTTTTTAAATAGTTATTAAATATTAACTTTTATTTATTAGTTATTTAAAATTTTAAAACTCATTAATCGTAAATAATTTTTAGTTAAAAATAAATAATAAGAAATTATTACTGATTGATCATTAATAGCTATAAAATAATTATTTTTAAGTAATGATAAATAATTATATTTTAAATTTTAAATTGATATTGTTTTATAAATTAATTTTTCTATTAATATATAAAATTCATTTAGAAATATTAATTAATAAGTTATAATTAATACTTAATAATTATTAAATATGAATGAATAATTTATAATAAATTTTTTTAATTATTAATTAACAGTAATTGATAATTAATTAATACTTAATTATTTGAAAAAAAATAGTATTTATTATATGAAAATTAATGATTAAAAATTAATAATTAATAATTTATACTTAATAATTAATTATAATAAAAAATATATAAAATGGAAATGATTATTAAATATTAATTATTAATTTATAATAAGTTATTGATTCATAATAGTATGAACCTTGAGCTCATAAAATCAATCCCATGATTCTTTTATTAAGAAAGAAATGGTGTTTTATGGGGTTGCAATGACAAATAAAGTGGTATATAGAGCCACCAAAAGAAAAACTAAAAGTCACCATCAAGATAGAGTGAGAATCCACAATAACTGTCATACAATCATAAAAAAAATGTTAGCTTACTCATTACCCCTGTTATGTGGTCCACCCCTCTATGGATGTAAACTTCTTTTCTAAGATTCGGGCTTCTACCAAGGGTTAGTTAGGCTATCAATGTCATGAAAACTATATTTTGATCATAAGAATCGAATGTCCAACTCAATATTGGACTAGATGTTATCTTTAATGTTGGAGAATATGAACTCTAAGACTATGAGGTATTCTTTATAGATAAAAAGGTTAGATTTCATATTTTCAAATAAGAACTCAGCTTTTAAGTCAAACCAAACATCAAAGACATCATTGATTCCCTAGGGAAACCTCTCTTCCATAAACTTCTTCAGTGAGAATTAAGAGGTTTTCACCTTTTTCTCCTCACATTCCTTATTCACAAACCTTCCAAAGTTGTCATAAATATTTTTCATTGATTCAAAAAAATTATTAGGGTGATATATTTTATAGTGCTCATCCACAACGAACACAATGGAGACCAATGTGGCCTATGTTTTTGGAGAATCTTTTTTCTATACTCATCCAAAGAAGTATAATTGGATGTAATATGCATGACCTAAGTTCCAACCTTTGAAAATTTTTTATGATCCCCCTCCCTATCACAAATAGGCAAGTTGACAAAGTTGGGATCCTTACAAGTTAGGATGCCCATGTCATAATTCTATGGAGACTGTATTAGACGAAACCTTCCCTCATCATTCTTAGCCTCATTAGTTTAGAAATATTTCTCCTTAGATGTCCCATTCTTGGTCTTCACCTTTTATATGTATGATTGGATACCTGAGAATTTTTAATATACAAACCAGTCTGGTTCGAAAAATGGATTTCATCTGCTTTATCGTCTTAAACCTTTATACACTCAAGCATAGGTCCTTTCATGATTTTAGGAGTAGATTTACCACTATATGTTTGAGTATCAGTTCCATTAGAAGCATTATCACCATAAGTTATATCCTCAATATGGTGAGCAGTATCTAGGGAAATTAGCTTCTAAATTTTCTTATGAATAGGGTTGTTCAGCTTAGGTCTATTCTATACCTATTCATTGGCAGCCTGAGTGAGTTATCTCACCACTTGATAAATTATAGCATGCTTTCCATCCACTTGGATATTAGTAGCCATAATAGAGGAAAAATCAATTTCAAAAGTAGAAAATTCAACATTCTTCTATAAAGCACCTTATAATGACTTATAATATCCAATAGTATTAAGGTGTATTTTCCATTTCCCCACCCCAAAATTCATATATTTTTCTTCCATAAGGTCAATGAGATCTATCCCTATGTCAATATCAACTGAAAAATCATCAGATACTTGATTATCATCATTAACATAAAAATAAAACCTCATTAGAGTTCCTAAACCTCTTCTTAGTTTGGATCTATATATGGTTATACTCAACTTGATTGTTAACACCAAAGCTAGTGTCATCATGGCTAATTCCACCTTGTAACATAGGTTCATTAGGCACATTTCCATGTAATATATCATTATTCACTATATTTGGATCATTCTTGACATTCAATCTAATATAAATTATATCATAGGACTTTCGCTAAGCATCACTAACCATGGCCTTTAAAGATTTTCCATCTCTATAATTGTAAATATTCTTAGCCTACCAAACATATATTGATCCAATCAAGGGAATATTAAATTTATAATGTTTAATAAGATGACTATTCTTTTTACAATTCATGGATCTTATGTTTTTGTGAAACTTTTCATTTGAGTTCCCAATAAAATTGAAATTGTTACAGAAATTAGGTAATCATTCATAAGAAATGGAGAGCTCAAACCTAAATTTATTAGAAACTAAAAACATAGTTTTGATGGGGGGAAATAAGTTCCACCTCAAAAAATTCTAGAAAAATGATCATACCTGGGAAACTCATATTCTTTGTAAAATTTAATATGTAATCCCATGGTTAAAGCAACATCCCAAAGGATTTATGGGTTCCAAAAAAACTAGCCCAGGCCCTTGATTAAAATCCAAGTTTGGGTAACAAAGGCTTTAATTGAATTAATATAAAATAGTGCATCTCAATCTTGAATTCACAGGGTTCTAGGATTGATCAAGATAAATCCAAGTTCATAAGATTTAATTTTAAGATCATTTGAGGGAAACACAATGTGATAGAATCCCTTCGTTAATGGAATTACTTTCCAACCACTAAATCCCTGTATTTGGATAAGACAATTATAATGGTTCTATAACTTCATAACCTTCAGATAATTCATCAATAGAGTAAGTATTGAATGATTATATTTCTTGATGTCATTATTTTATGATTCACCTCAATGAATTCAAGGGTTCCATTTCTCATTATTCATTTATGACAAGTATAAGAATCATCATTAAAATTAGATAAGAACCTGTAATTTGGGTCACTCTCAACCCAAGAAGTTTGAATGATCCTTGAAGTAATATGATTCTTGAGATGGTAATTTCATGCATGGTTTTTTATAAATAAATGCACCACTTTTGATATATAAATTATTAATTATTTCCCGTTTATTTAATGGAATTGTTCATATTTAGAAGGATGATCTTATTTATGGGAAATGAGAAAATTCAGGGAAAGAAAACATGATTTCCACTAAAATATGGATTCCAAAAATTAAGGATGTAAACAAGATACTTATGGATGTCAAAACAGATAAATTGGGGTGAAATAGAGCTTCAAGAGTTGGAAACTAGAAATTTAGGGTCTATAACCAATTCAGGGCATGTAACCGTTACAGGGCATGAAACCATTATAGGGAGAGAAACCATTACATGGTATTAAACCATTATAGGGCATGAATTTAATTCATGAAGTGAAAATGTTACATGACATGAAACAAATTACAGGGAGTGAAAATATTACAGGAAATTAAAGTTGTGGGATTTCCCAAATAAATGTGGGTTTTAATGGGATTTTGAACAAAATAACATCACATGACATAGCTCATCACCCCGTATTGACCTAAGACTCATAATGGTCCATATTTATGAAAACATAAATCTAACATAACCCCCATGGAATTCTATAAATAGATATCTGATTAGTTTCTTCTAGGGATAGATTCTAGATAAAAAAGTCTGGACTGAGAATGAGGGCTCCTACAGGGTCCTCCACTACTTCCTATCTAGGTTTTATTTTATGATTTATTTTATTTCTTTCCATCCCCATAAATCTCTCATCACTTTTTTGAGGGGGTAAATCCCACCATGTGATGGGGTTATATAGTTGAAGTGGGATGGTGTCATTAAATCTATTTTTTATTATTTTTCGTGTATTTCGATTATTGCAGTTTGATTATAAACTTCTAATACCTTTCTTATCTTTTTTATTACGACCATTAAGAATTTAATTTTAAATATATTTTAAAATTGAAAAATTGTTTAAATTGAATTAAGTCATAACCCTTATCATTTTCAGGGCAACCAAGGTTAAATATGGTATCGAGACAGACTCAATTCATCAATGCCCTAATTACCTAACCATGATAAAAAGGGGAATTGTCACATAGAGGATGGGAAACCATGACCATTGAATCCACCTCATCTTAACTCCAAAACCTAACATAGATTAATAAATTTAATTAATAAAAAATAATTCCACCTAAACCTTGAAATTACAAAACCCTATCACACCTTCAAATCTGATTTCCAAACAACCATTCTATTATGATTTGATTCTTTCTTTATCTTTCCTAAAAATATTCCCAAAACCAATTTATATTTCTTACACTTTATTCAATTTAAATAAATCAATTATATTTAATATATAAATTAACTAATTTTTTTATTTTTTGGGTTTGACCAAGAACTTTTATAATACTATATTTTAATTAATTAAGTATCATAGTTTGATTTTTTATAAAATTTTCAATTTTATTAAACCCATAAGGAAATAATAAATCCACATAGGCCTATAAAAATTGGTTTTGTTTCTAGGGATGGTTGCTAATTAGAAATTAATTTTCTTTAAAAAAATATTCTTTATTTTATTTTCCTTATTTACATCGGTGTATTCTATACTGCAATTTTCATATTAAAAATCATTAATTCACAATTAAAAGACTCAAGAAAAATTAAAAGAGATAATTAAGTTCAATACTAACACTAAACACACCCTAGAAAGAAAAGAAATTGTGACCATGGAAGGCATAGAGATCAACCATGTTTTTGGGGTTCTATAAAGAGATCTGGGGCTACAGACTGTTAAAGATTATGGGCGGCCGTCAAATACAAGATTGAAACTAAGCATTTGGGAACCTCTGATCACTGTAAATAATTTTGATATCAAAGCTTCCATTATCCAAATGATCCCAAATAGTTTGTAATTCACCGTACTACTGTGTTAATATTAGAATTCACATATGGGAAGCTTCCTCAAGCTCTACGACACATTCCAGTTATAAGATATTTCAAGTGACATGGTAAGGCACTATCCACTTCAATTTTAATTACAATAGAAATATTGGGATTAGATCAAAACCTTGCCTGAACATTCCATCACTAAATGGGATGAGATGGAAAGGAAATTTATTTCCCTATTATTTCCACCATCCAAATCAATGGATATACAGGTAAATATTCTAAACATCAGTCAATTCAAAGATGAATCTATCTTCTCTTATTTTTAATGATACAAATATATTCATAAATTCCCTCATCATGGTATATATCTATGACTACTAATCCAAATATTTTATAAGAGTTTTTTGTAGAGAAATAGGTTAATTATAGATGCAGCATCTAAAGGATCACTGATAATAAAATCACCTAAGGAGAGCTATGACCTACTTGAAAAAATGTTGAGAACCATCTTCTAGTGTCAATGTAAAGGGATAAAATATATTGGCATCCACATTACCAATAATAAAAATGAATGGATGGAAGTGTAGAAGGAATCTCTAACTAGAAAGATGGAAAAATGATGGGATGGGAACAACAACCCTATGTTATGTTTACAGAAGAAGTCAATTATGCTGATTATAATTGTGGGAATAATTTTTAGGATAACATCCAAAACATAACCAAGGACAAGGATATCAGTATAGAGCATCAAGATTCTAAGCACCCTAAGTAATTTTACTCAGAATCCAGGTCCACATGATAGAGGAAACATTGGATACTTTCATAACATCTATCGGGGATGCTATCAAAGAAATTATGGATTATTAAAAAGATCATAGTGTGTTAATAAAATATCTAACAGATGACTCAAGAGATCATAGGGTAGCAACCCAAAGCCTCAAATTTTATTTAGAAAAAATTATTGATCAAGTTAGAGACAGACCAAGAGGAGTAATATCAAGATGCCCCAAAGTGTTCCCATATAAATATTTGAAATTAAATGTTTAGATGATTGGAAAGTTCACTCAGTATTATCCTAAATAAATAAAAATAAAACAATCTAAAAATAAGTATTAAATCTATAAAAGATTGAGGAAAAGGTAGCTTAAGAAGATGAAAAATAAGAACTACCACAATTCAAGTCGAAACTACCTTTTCTAGAATGAATGGTGCATGAGAAGATCAGCAATAAAAAAGGTAAATTTCTGGAACACTTTAATAAGTTTCATTTTAATATTCCATTCATAGAACCTCTCATAAACATTAAAAAATATAAAAATTCATGAAATATCTAATGAACAACAAGAAGAAACCGGAGGAAAATTTCATCATTCCACTCATATGGGAGTGTTCAGTAGTGGTATTAAATGACCTACCTAAGATTCAGAAATATCCAATTATATTTTTTATTCTTATATTTATTGGATTTGATAAATTTGGAAAATATTTATGTGAATTAGGTGTGAGTTTAAATATCATGTCATAAACCACTTATAAGAGACTAGGAAAAGAGAGACTAAAGCCCACAAGAGTTTCACTTCTATTAGTAGACACAATAGTGAAGTACCCTTGAGGGGTCATTGAAGATATTCTAATCAAAGTCGAAACATTATACTTATCAATCAACCTCTTAGTGTTGTACATGAAAGAGGAGAAAATACCTCTCATTTTTTAAAGGCCATTTTTATCTATCGGGCTTGCACTAATAGATATACAAAGTAGAGATCTCTATCTGAGAGTTGTCTATGAACAATTTAGCTTCATTATCCATAAGGAGATGAAGAACTATAATGCGAGAGAATAAAATTATTTTGGTGAAGATAAAATACCCAAAGTTGAGGAGATTGTTGATATTAAAGAAGTTCACGAAGTAACTGCTATTGTGAAAGAGGATACTCAACCTAAAAACATTTAAAATAATAAAGAGAATATGAAGAGTCATACTATTGATACTATAGGGAAAATAATTCCACAAAGATTGAAAAAGGATAAAAATAATGGATTATACATGAAAATTTATTTAGTTCATCAAGATTGAGGAATAAATGGTGGACCAGTCTAATGTAAATTAAGAAAGTGTTGTTATCAAGAAGAATAAATATTTTTATAGAAGATAGATAGGGTCCAACCTATGTGTATAGGTCACAACTAAGACCATTTATAGACCCCAGCTAGTTAAAATACTTCCAATCATTTGTTACATGATCTAAATATAAAAGAGTTAAGGTCTATCCAATTATGTTAAACAAAAGTGCTTCTGGGAGGAAACCCATGTTTTCAGGATTCTATATTTATTTTCTATTTTTAGAAGAACACATGAACTCACCCAAAAAAAATTCAAAATTTATTGATAATGGTCTTGGATTTCATCTATTTATTTTTAATTTTTAGGTACACCAAGACCCTAGTAGGCAGTAAGCAGCAGAAAGCACAAGATGAATCTATAGGATGAGTACACGTCATTAACACCATTCACATCATGAAATCCAGAGAATACACTTTGTGAAATCCATAAACATCATGAATATAATATAATAAGAACCTACATATCCAAGTTTTAAAATTTATTTGAAATGGTAATAATCATTCCAATTCTATATTTTTCAATTTTATTCCCCATATTTAATTGATTTAGATCTTTTAACCTCTAATTTCATTCCCACATTTGATTCTTTATTTACTCAACTGAACTAGGATACATAAAATACCAAAGATAATTATTATTCCATGATTTTTAATTTCATTTTCAATAAATTTGAATGATAATAATGGGGAAAATAATTAATAGATATGAGCATATGGATTGTGATTTGGAAAATCATGACTTATGGGGCATGTAAATTATTATAAATGAGATTTTTTTCATATTTTTTCATTCTTTTTATTTTTGATATTTTCATTAACTAGTTTTATTATTCATATGTATTACCATGAGTATTTTTTCAAACCTTTTGTTCTCATTCCTGAGACATCCTCTAAGCCCAAAATTTCATATTCTCTTATATAGAATATTTCTTACAGGAATCGTACATGTTCTCTTCTAAAACTTGATTTTCATCTTGAAAAATCTATGATTATAAAAAATTCACATTTAATTTGATTAAGGAATATTTTTTTATACCTTTTCTTAATATTTAACTTACATTATCCCTTTTTAATCCCATAGAAACCATGAATAGCCTTGTTAAGGAAGAGTCGTGTTACAAGATCATTTTATCCTCTCCTACCTTTCTCTAAATATTGTGCGTGATTGTCAAAAATAAGATTGGGGGAGATCTAAACAGGTAGAAGGGATAAAAAATTTGTAATGGATAAGTTTTGGTTTATTTTCATGTAATTTTTGGAGGGAACACTCATTTCATTTATTACACACCCTATTGTAAAAAATTGATTGAAAAAATGGGTTGTGACTTAGGAAATTCAAAAAAACCATTACTTGAATGATGATCTTATTATAACTATTAAAAATAGTGTTATGAGGAGATAATTTTGGGTTGGTGGTTATTGTGATATTTTTACTCAAAAAAATATAGAAAAATAAAAGAAAATAATAAATAACAATAAAAGAGTGTGTTTCATTTATTGCATTTTATTTATTTATAATCTTGCTTTGAGATACTGGGAGAGAGGATACTTCCATTAATTTGTTTTTGACTATCATGAAAAATACCATAGAGATGATTTACTTTTTGATATTTACTTATTTTACATCATTTACCTACCTTCCCTAATCCTCAGAGTCGTTTGATCATAAATATTGAATACCTCATGATTATTTGTGATTTTGTCTCCATGCAGTGGAGAAAGTGGATACATTGTAAGAATATAGTAAGAAGAATGATTTGAGGTATGTGTTGAACTCTATTTATAATTGTAACCTAATGATGAGTAGAAAAAATTCAAGTAAGGTAAATTAAAAATGGAATGTTTATTAATAATGAATTGAAAAATAAAAATAGATGAATGAAAAGGATTTTATATTTCAAAAGAGAAAAAGTAAAATATTTTGTTGGTTGATTTCTATAAAAAGTGAGGTGCTAATGAATTTTACTATGTAATACTTGAATATTTAATTTCCCATTTAATCAATTTATTTTATTTCCATTAAATCTAAATCATGGTAAGGTGAGTGTCCTGTATAGTATGTTGAGATTCCATCATTGGGGACAAGTTTGAATTCAATTGTGCGGATTTGGTAAGGGAATTTCATACATAATTTTTTATATATAAATGAATCACTTTTTATATATATATGATTAATTATTTCCCATTTATTTAATGTATTTTTTCATATTTGGAAGGACTCTTCAATTTGTGGGGAATAAGAAAAATGAGCGAAAATGACCATGATTTCCACTAAAAGATGGCTTCCCACGATGAAGGATGTCAATGGGATAGTTACAAGAGTCTAAACAGATAAACTGAGGTGAAAAAGAGCTTAAAGAGATAGAAACTAGAAATTCAGATCCTGTAACTAATTCAGGGTGTCTAACCATTACAGGGCATATAACCATTATAGAGCGTGAAACCATTATAGGGAATAAAACCACTACAGGGAATGAAACCATTACTGGGCATGAATCTAATTCATGAAATAAAAACATTACATGGAATGAAAGCATTACAGGGTGTGAAAATATTATAGGGCATGAATTTTTCTATATTTTCCCAATAAATGTGTATTTTGATGGGATTTCAGATGAAATAACAACCCAGAACACCGCTCATCACCTAGAATTGACCTGAGACTCATAATGGGCCATATTTATGATGACCTAGAATAAAAATTACCCCCATGGAAGTATATAAATAGATATATGAGATGATAATTCTAAGGATAGTTTCCAAAGACTAAATTCTAGGGTAAGAAGTTACATTTTTGTAGGGTCTTCTACTACTTCCTCACTGGGTTTACTTTTACATTTTATTTCTTTATTTCCTTCCTCCTTACTCTATCATCAGTGGGATGAGAGGGTAAATCTTTCATTGTGTGCTAGGGTTATGTAGCTGAAGGGGGAAGGTTTTATTGGACCTATTTATTATTCTTATTCATGTATTTGGACTGCTAAAGTTAGATTTTAAACATACAATACATTTATTTTCTTTTTTTATGACCATTTATAATTGAATATGAAAGGGCATTTAGAATTTCACAACTAGTTTCCCTGAATTATGGAATGCCCATTTTTATATTTAGGGAAACCAGTTTTGTATATGGTATTAAGACAAACTCGATTCAACAATTCCATGATTACTTGACCATGGGAAAAGGGGAATCACTGTGTTGTAGAGGGGATTCCATGACCATTGGATCCACCTCATCTCAACTATAAAGCCAAACATGGATTAATAAATTTCATTGTTAAAAAGTAATTAATATTCAACCTTGAAAATAAAAAACCTCGACACACCTACAAATCTGATTTTCAAACAACCAATCTGCTGTGCTTTTCTTCTTTCTTTCTCTTTCCTAAAAATATTCTCAAAACCAAAGTCTATTTATTACTATTTCTTAAATTTAAATAAATTAATTCTTTTGAAAACCTAAATTAACTAATTTCACCATTTTTTTGGGTTCAACCTCAAACTTTCCTAATACAATATTTCAATTAATTAAGTAGCACAATTGGATTTTTTTTAAATTTTGTCTTTTTACTAGACCTGTAGGGAAATAATGATGCCCTTAAGGCCTGTCAATTATTCATGTCACTATAAGTATTCACATTACTGGTCTTTGAGGAAACCACTTTGTGTGCCATTTTTGTTAATCCATTATCATTGATTGGATCCCTTGAATATGAAATGAATACCTCCCTTAGATTGAAATAATAATTAATTAATATATTATAAATATTTATTAATAATTATTACTAAGTAACTAATTATTATTTAATAATTGGAGTAGAGGGATTACCTAAGTGGTAAAGTCACCTCATAATTCTACATCAAACCAAGTTTTGGATCATAGCTTCCCCATTGGGAAGATTTTCTGGAGGTAGGGATGTAAATCTAGGTTTATGCTGGTAGGCCTAGTGTAGATGCAGGTAAGGGGGCTCTAGGCCAAGATATGCTAGCAGGCCTAGTACAGATGTAGGTAGGGGTTTAGTTCAAGATGAAGGGGCCTTAGAGCCATCAAAGTGGTGGCCCTTTGGTCTATATGATTATAATAGGCTATATTTTGAGTGGGTAAACCCTTGGAGGGGGTGTTATTTGTCCTTGTTAGCCCATGGGTGTGTGTGTTATTTTATTTTGTGTAACCTCCAATACCTGAATAGGAATAGTTAAAAATTAATATTAAATTTTTTACCGTCAATGGTTAAAAAATAATCAAATATTAATTAATATTAAAAAATTATTAATACTTACTAACTAATATTAAAAAAATTAATAAATAATAATATATATAATACAATTCTTTAATAATTATTAACTATTAATTAATAAATAATTATTAACTATTAATTAATAAATAATTAATAAGTAATAAATAATTAATAAAAATAAGAAATATTTATTAATAATTAATAAAAATTTAATATTTAATAAGTAATATTAATTGATTAATCAATAATAAATATCTATAAATAATTAATAATTTATTAATATTTCAAAATTATAGACATATAAAAATAATAAATAACATTTAGTATTAAATATTTAATATATAATATATAAAATTTAATAATATTCTCACATATTTACATAGTTGGTTAGAACCATGGAAATAGGGGGAACCTATGCCATGGTCAGTACAAACTATAGTAATAGGTGGTTGTGTGGAACCTAATGCTATAGTTATATCCAACCATGGAAATAGGTGAAACCTATGTCCATGTATTTTTCTAACTGTGGTAGTAAGACATTTTTTCTATCATTTAATAACCAATATACAAAATAAATATTATGGATCTCTATAATTTCATTCCATTCATTAAGCTTAGACTATAAAAAAATAAATTCACCCAACCCATCCTCATTAAATTTTCACCTTCAAGAAAATTTATCAGGTGTGACTTTATCATTATGTAATTTTTATCAAATGAATTAAAGAAAATAATAATATTTAGTGAACTTAATAACATAAAACTCACAACAACATCATGAGTTAGTTTATCCACTCATGTTAAAATTTATCAAAATTATAATGGAAGTCATGGGGCCAAAAGGTGAATATGTGTAATGCCCCAACCCGAATATTAATTAGACTTACAAACCAGGGTTATCTCAAGGCTTCAATTGTGTTACATGGTTTCTAGAGGATAACAACTAGTTTTGAGAGATTAAATAAAACTATTAAGGGGAAATTTTCCCTTGGATCATACACACTTTCTCATTATCGAGTTATAAAGAAAATTTAGTATGAGGTACCTATAAGTTGGAAATAACAATGCCTAAGAAAAATCACTATATTAATCTCTAATTGAAGAGTTCATGATCCTTAGTATATGAAACAAAATAAATGAATTTATATAATTGAAAATTTTACAAAATTTCAAGCATGTGACATATGGGAATAAGACATCACATTTAACTAAATATAAATAATATTTCAAACAACTCCTAATACCAATACATATAATGAAACAAAATAAAATTAGAAAAATAGTGATGATGTAGATTCTATCCCCTAGTCTCCATTATATTTCAACTTAACTCTTCACTTAAGCTACCAAATAATCATACATCCCTACCTATAATTCAAAACAAATAAAATTTATATGTCCATTGAGGTACACATGTAGGAAATGAGTGTAAAATACTCTATAAGATATACCCAAGCACCCTAAATTATTTTACATGAATTAATAAAAAAGTTAATTCTTGTTAAAGTGTTTTTGAGTAAGACAGATGTCCTAACCCATGTTAGGATATAAAATTAATAATAAAATATCCAAGTAAAAGAATAGACATATGTTTTAATAAATAAAAGAAAGGAACGAGAATTGAAACCATTTTAAGAACTAATAATCATATAATTAAATGTATAATTCCCTACTAGTAAAATATTAGGTAAAGAACCCCTCATACAAACTAATAATCATATAAAAGAAGAGGCATCAAAAGGAAACACATAAAAAAATTTGGATTGAAAGTATGATGTGGAACACCTAAAATGAGTGGCTAGATCGGGAATGATAAAGTGTACAAAACTCATGAGTCATGATCATCAAATGAAAATGAACGTTCCAAACCCCAAACATGGATCATATCCTAGTGAGAAAATTTTTCAACTCATCTAATAGACTATAAGTGAAAAAAATGTCCCATTTATAAATAGTTTGTCCACCCATTCATTTCTCTTGATCCTCTAAAGTAAGTAATAAAATCAATACCTATATAAGTCTGTCTCAATATTAGTGTGAACGTTCGGAAAAATCCATGGGGAAAAATATATAAAATGGTCCAAAACTATTAAAATACTAATTAAAATTTTTTAAATACCCCATAAACAATATTACTCAACCTTAAGACTCGCCTAAAAAAATAAACACTACATCTTGGGTTCTCAAGCTTGAAATAAAATACCAAAAATAGGAATAATTCTAGATAATTAATACAAACCCTATTCAACTATCATAAAGGAATATTAGACATAAACTCCCAATAAAAATAGTTTTTAACATCATATATGGAAAAAAATAGATTTAACTACCATTTTAACTTATATAAAAACAATATCCAATTGTCAAAGCTATAAATCTATCCACTAACATCTATTAAAATAAAATACCCAAATTTATAACTTAAATAACCCTATAAAAATCTATAGAACAACCTTAAATAAACCATAAATCACTAAAAAGTTATAAAAAAACTCCCCAACCCTTAAATGTTGTGTTTTTTTCTTGCATCATCATTCCTAAACACTAACTAAAAATCTTATTCATTCCTGAGGGTTTCACATTATTCTAATGAAACCCTTAATTAAAAAATTCTTAAAAAATAAATTTGACCACCTCCAAAGTAAAGAGGAAGTATTAAAATAAATATAGGTGTATGGACTCAATACCCTACATTTTTTTTGGAATATTGGTGGGTAATGTTATGTACTTTTCTTGGAAGGTAGTAGATAGAGTCCATCGATACATGTTACGATGTATCTATCCTAAAGAGTAGATTTTCCCTAACAAAATTGGAAGTAAAATGGATTACAAGTGAATCCTATTTAGGAGAAAATAGTTTCTCATTACTATATACTTGTACTTAGTATAGAGTAAACCTTTAAGTGGATTTGTAATCAGGAGAGTAATGAAACGTCTCTGTTGTTGTGAACCAATAAAGACCCTTCGATGCATGTAAAAGAATTGAGAGGAATCACAATTTGAGAGGGGTTTTGGAATTGTTATTGGATTTCTTGGAATTTATTTTCCATCCAATGGATCCTTATTTTATAGGTATTAGAGTAACCCCATATGATAAGGTGTCCTACCCCTTGGAATTGGTTAGAAACATATTCTAGAAAGGAATGTCTTATATATATTAACAATGTCCATTCAATATCACCTGATCAAATATGTTTCCTAGATCCCACCCACTATTGAATGTATGTTTCCATCGTATCATTACTAATTAGATTGATATTATAGATCATATGTGTACAGTAAACTAGGTCAACCCAATTGGAATACTTTTTTAGGTATGGGCCTGAACCAGTACATCCTACTGATTAGTGAGGGAAAATAAAGGCACCTCTAAGCACCTCACACCAACGTGGCATGTGAAGTAGAATTTTTTCCCAAAATTCACCACATTGGGTTATCACACATGCATCTGGATGATGTGATATACCATAACCCCACAGAATTATTCCCTTACTTTATAAATTTTGAATAGTGATAAAGTATCCCCCTTATAAAAGGGACCTCAATCTAACCCACTTTATAATATGGGATTAAAACATTTATTCCCCTTTAAAAAAATAAAAACTATTTTAAAATATTTTAATAACCCTTTTAAATATAACAATCACCCACCATTTTCAAATATTTAAAAACACATTTTAAAAATAAAGCATCATATTTTCTCAAAAAGAACTTGTATAAATAATGTTATCTCTCAGTTTGAACCTTTATATATTAGAGAAAAATCAAATCTGAATAGATAAATAAGTGTACACTGCCATGAATATGTAATTCTTATTACAACCATTTTCATCCTACACATGTTTTTTTAAATTTTTTAGTTCTTCATGTACTCGTAGACACAATTATGCCCATATGTCACTTATTATTTCATGAATTTTTTAGATCAAAGTCATAATATCTTTATAATGATCCCACTCCTGCATTCACATAGGTGAACTAAAAATTGTTCCCATGTTTCAAAACTTATTTGATTTACTTGGTTAATTAAGAGTTTTAAACTCGCCCTTCTTTTCTCATGGGAACCAACCATCATTTTCTTGGGATGTAATATACCTTTGTTTCCTTCACATAAATGATATAATTTCCTATATTAAACATATATATGAAAATTTATCACATGTTAAGTTGAGGTCTTATCATTGGTGAATTTTTTACAAGGACTATAAACACATCCCTAAATAATTTTTAAACACTAACACCCTTAAAAATCCCTTTATTAGTGGATCTGCCAAATTTTTGCTCGATCTAAAAAATTCCACAGTTATGATACCTTATTTTATAAAATTCATGACATAAATATGTATGAGACCAAGGTGTCTTGATTTTACATTATAAGTATTTCAATATACCCTCACTGGCATAGCTGGAATATTAGAATGTATAGAAACTAGAGACATATAGGCTAGAATGGTGGACCAAATAAAATATATCTATTTTGTTCTACTTATTTTATAGTAGCTAATAAATAAATAAACTCAAGTCATTGTAGAGTCTATTATAAAAGTTTATTTCTTTAATATCTAATATATCACTTCACATCCAAGTATAAAAATACAACCACTCGTAGAAGAGTAATCATCCATATTAGTAATCCATCTTGCATCAGAAAAACCTTATAATGCCATTACATTTCCACTATAACATATACAATAATCTATATTACCCTTAAGATATTTTTGTACTCGTTTAACTGTATCCCATTATGAATAAACTTGATTACTTTTATACCTAATCAACTTTCCATTATCATATGAAATATGAGGTCTTTTTCCAGTCATAGAATACATGAGACACCCAATAACCCTTGTATATTCTAGTCAAGAAACTACCCTACCAAGATTTGGTATCACCCTACTACCAAAAAAATATGGGGTAGAAACTGGTGAACCATATAATTATTTGAACCACTTTAAGACCTTTTCAATATAATTATATTGAGAAATAAAAATAAAATAATTATTTATAATGATTTTAATTCCAAATAAAAAATGTTCTTCACCTAAATCTTTCATATCATAGTTTATATATAAAATGTGTCTAGCTTCATTTTCAAGATCATATTAGTTACAAATATTAGAATGTAATCATTATATAAACAAACAACCACACTATGGTTATTATGGAACCACTATAATAACATTTATCATCTTGTTTAACTATAAACTCATTTGATAAAATCACTTAATTAGATTTTTCATGCCATTATTTTGGTAATTATTTTAAACCATATAGGGATTGTATCAATTCACAAACCTTATTTTCTTTTATAGGAACTATGAAGCCTTTTGGTTGTTCTATATATATTTATCTATTTAATTCACTCTGTAAGAATGTTGTTTTAATATCCATTTGGTGAATTTATAAATTATATATCGAAGATAAAGTGATAATAATTCTAATTGAATAAATCCTAGAAATGGGAGAATATGTATTGAAATAATTTATTACTTCATTTTGAGTAAACCCCTTGGATACTGATCTAGATTTATATTTTTCAACTATATCACTAACTTCTCATTTCCTTCTAAATACACAATAACAACCTATTTGTTGTGAACCTTCATAAATTTAAACTAATATCCAAGTATTTTTATTAGTTATAGAGTACATTTTTTTGGGAATCCCTTCATCTCAACTTTTGAAAAAACCATTATAAGTTTCCCAATTTGACCAATAGAAGTATGCCTATGGAATAATATTATTGAATGATGTGAAATAAAACTAAATCATATAGAAGAACTCCCTCGACAAAGTGTATCATAATTAATAAGTCCTAACACCCTACTCACCAAAAAAAGTCTACCCTGGTGAGCATACACAAAAAATAATGGAAATAGAAAAACAAATATGAACACAAAATTTATATGCTTTGGCCCATATTCCTTACATTAATGAGAGAAACACTACTACCAATTTTAATTATAATTTGAATTATAAATAATATTAATAAGTATATATAATCAATATAATCGTGATTAATTCATCTCACATGAATTATTAGCACTGAATCTCCACTCTCTTATATACTAAGTGTCATATGTTCAACAAGTTAAAACAGCTCCCCTAAAATCCTAGATAACTTTTAATGATCACTTCAGTTTTCATACCAACCCATTGACCCCTCGGATTTATTTAACTTCCAAACTTTCATAACTCCAACATAACTCCATCAAAAGATATGAACATTTGATTGTTTTGTTTTCCTCTAAAGATAATCCTAATAACATTGTATTCACACTATGATGCTCTATATTTTGATGATAAAAATCCTAGTGACCATAATTTATTAGACCGAAATTGGTGAACTAAAATAGACTTCACCTCTCAAAAATATCTCATATAAATACTTTTTTCCTGGAACCTCCATCAACTCTCTAGCACTTCATCAAAATGTCCTTCCATTTCCATATTAAGAAATATTTCTTTGTATTCACCTTCTATTCACCCAATTATCACTAAGTCACGATACTATATCATAATTTCATAAATTATCACCTTAGTAAACATGTTCGCTAGATTTTGAATCCACACTATCTTATGTATATCTATATATTTATCCTCTATCATGTTCTAGATGAAATGGTACTTCATGTCTATATTCATTGTCCTTACACGGAAAAAAAAATTCAAGACAAGTGTATTTCACTCTAATTATCATAGATTAAAACTAAATCTTCACAACTTCTTATGATATCATTCAGTAAATGCATCAACCATGCTATTTCCTTCCCAACTTCCATTGAATCTACATAATTTTATTTTATTGTACTCAGAGTGGAAATTTTTTATAGTCATTACATCCAACTGAGTATTTTTCATCTATAGTCTAATATTAAACTAGTTATGCTCTTTTGGTGTCTAAATCCCTAATTAAGTCGACATAAAAATTTCTATGAAAAGGGTAATTTATCCCAAATAAAAAAGTTATATTTTCAATTATTTTAAAGTATCAAATGATCTATTTCATAACCTATTAGTTTTCCTTTCCCAAATGAAACATGAATTGACTAAAAAAACCCACTAAAAATAAAATATCTAGCCAATTAAAAATCATTTCATACATAAAAATTCCTACTACTGATGTATATAGATCTTTTTCTATGTGCATGAATTTATCCTCTATTTTGGGAGAAATATATTTAGGCAATTTAAAGTGTCTAGACTAATGATTTAAGACTAAATTGCATCTAGTCATTCCAAATATTTAAATGGCCTTATGGATGTATTCCTTTAGGTATAACACCAAAATTTTGAATCTCTTATCCCTCTCTTTCTTCATCCCCAAAATTTTACTAGCCTATACAATATCCTTCATCTAAAATATTTGGGAAAATCACTTATCATCTTTATAATCCTTTTTTTATTTGGTCCATAAATAAAATTTTAATCCATATAGAGTAAAATTATGATGAATGTACAATCATCCTACTCCTTATAGTAACAAAAAATATCATCATTTCACCTTCCAGATCCTTCTTATAACATGAATGAGTACAACTTTTGATTCAATTTCCATGGTTCTTACTTATACCTATAAATAATTTCCTTGAATGTATACCCCATGTTATGGTTTCCTAATTCTCTGAAGCCCATTGGATGCATTATAAAAATTTCTTCCACTATCTCACCATGATGTAAATCTATCTTTATATACATCTATTCCAAGTACTGGTCTTCTAATGCCACTATACTCAGCACTATCTGGATAGTAATATATTTAACTACCAATGAGAATATTTCTGAGAAATCAACTCCTTACTTATATTTTAAAACCCACTTCCACCAGTTGTTCCTTAAAATGATTCTTTTCATCAACATCCTCTTTTAACCAAAAAACCCACATATTTTCAAGTATGTTTTTTTAATTATGGTAATTTGGTTAATTCCAAGGTTTTATTTGACTTCAATAAAGACATATATTCATTCATTTTTAGCTTCCCATATTTTGAATCACTAAGTGTGGTCGACTCTTATAGAATATTTATATATCCACTATTTTCTAAAAGAAGAAAATTCATATCATTCCTAAACCATTAAAATGAACTTCTAAATATATTTGATATTTTCAACTTAGTTAGTTAATTTATACTTATCAGATCTAATATATATTATAGAGATCCAATTTCTAGTGTTATAACTTAATATTTAACCATTCTTGAACTTTCTAGCACATATTCCGTTATCCTAGCCACTGAACTTTTTGTGCTTGCATCTAAGTCCTGTAAAATTATATCACTTAAAATATTATTAATCAAATAAACTTGGACTTAAATAGTTTATTTATCCTCCAAAAATTTCTTCCTCTCCAAGTTTAATTCCTTCTACAGAATCCCTTCATTGAATTGAACATCTCATCTCTTTATTACTTGTTTCTTATCTTTATCCCACAAACAAAAACTAAAGTTATCATCACCATACCCAATTAAAAAACATTATTTGGACTTAGTCTTAAGATCGACCATGCCCTTTTAATAAACATTCACATATGAGGAGATTCAGAATACTTTCATATGGTGGAATTATGATCATTTATTAGGCCATAACCCCTCTAGAAATTATTATCTAATTATTGATGTTGGACTTATATTTATAAGCTATGAAGTTGTGTTAAGCACCTTTTCCCAAATTACCTTAGACATTCCGTAGTGAAATCACATGCTTCAAGACTTCTTCATCAATGTCTAATTTATCCTTTTAGCCACACCATTATAGTGTTGTGTTTTAGACATTATCTTCGCATGTATTATTCACTTATTCTTATATAATTTCCAAAATTTGTTTCCTATGTATTTTCTATCATTAGAAGAACGTAGGAATTTTATCTTTTTACTACTTTCTCTTTCCACCATAGCTTTCCATTTCATGAAATATTAAAAAATATATTAAATTTGTGCTTTAATAACTAAATATAAACTTTACTTAAATCATTATCAATAAATTTTACAAAATAATAATAATCTCTAAGGGATTGGATAGAGGTAGATCCCTAAACATTTTTATGAAAAAAGTTATATTTTCTAGGCCCTAGGATTCTATCTATTTAAATTTAAGGAAACCCTCCTTTAGTTCCATATTACAAAACTTTCACACCTTAAAATTTCCATGTGATTAAGATTCATTATTCCTTTGTCTATTATACTTTCATGTTGTTATCATTGAGATGACTGATCCTATAATTATAGACATCTGGATCTTCCTATGATTTGATTCCTACCAATGAGATTACGTTTAAGCTTTTTAAACATAGCATCCCATTTTTTCCTCCTTTTGTAACCACCATGGATCATTAAATCTCTTTCCAGACTCCATTCACAAACCTAGTATTATAGCCTAATTCATAAAGTTATCTTATAGAAATTAAGGCCTTTTATAGACCCAAGATGTGTTTAACTTCTTTTATCTCCAAGACACCTTTATTCTTAATTTTTATGTTTATATATCTTTTTCCAACCATCTTTAGAACTTCATCATCTGCCAAATATAATTTTCTGAAATTTCTAGATGCATACTTCTCAATGTATATGTTATCTATCATTGGGTGAAATAAGTAAACTAAGTAAACCATGCATAAATCCAATAAAATATTAACATTGAGAAACAACCCACTACCTCCTTCCATACTATTCATGGAATTTGAGCTTCTGAAAGTTGTTTTTCTTCTGGATATTTCCTTGAGACTCCCATAGTCCTTCATAAATTTTAATTTTTTCTCACACTTACAAAATATAAGAACAAGACCAAATGAATTTCCTAAAATATTCTCACTCAACTAATATACCAATGGTTTCTTTCGATTGATCTTTTATAGAGGTGAGAACTCTCATATGTTGATATTAAGATCATTACAATATATTACTTGGACTTCTCTTAACCTAAGAACCTCATTTAGGATCAGGTTTCACATATCCTCAAAGGCCAAAATTGTTTCTCTATTAGAGTTACTAACAAAAATAACCATCACATACCAACTCACTAGAATTGATGATAACATAATTTACTCCCATGTATCATAGGTGAAAGTTACCTTAACTGATTTGTGGTCCCCATGGATCATGTTGAAATAATTCACATGATCTATCATTGGTCTTCCTTATGATAACCTTAGGATAAACAACCAATACATGATGAACAATTTGTTCATTGTCATAGGCTTCTTATAAATATCTTAAAGTCATTTCACCACTTCTAATGTTGTTTTCTTTTCCTGGATATTGAATTCCATGCTCCATTCTAATGATATCCTCATTAACACTAGTGCCTTATTATCCATCCATTCTCACTCCATGTTTTCTATTTTCTCCAATTGAATTACAGTAAATAGAATATTCATATATATTTTAATTATATGATCCTCCATATTAATTTTAAAAAATAAAAAAAATATTTCATAAAACTTGTCTACCTAGAACTAACAATCATATAATGTTATTACTTTAATTTACAGTGAATTCCCATTAAAAATGAATTTTTTTAAGATAAGAATGTGCTCATTTCCTCACCAGAATAAAATCCATTTCTCTAATACCACTTATTGTGAATCCCTTTATCTCACCATCTGATAAAACCACTATATTTATCCCCCTTTGATCAATAGAAGTACCTTGGTGGAATAATATCATCAGACGATGCACTGTAGATTAAGGTCATCTTGATTTAATCCCTCGAAAAAGTATACCAGAAGTGGGAAGTCCTCACACCTTACACACCACACAAATTCAACCTTAGAGATCATATAAAATAAGAAACATAAATACAAAAAACAAAAAACATATGAATTTATGTGATTCAAACAATTTATATAACATACATAAAATAAATAATGCTTCTAAATTTCATTATAATTAGAAGTATAATAATTGAAAAGTATATTACTATGTACAAGTAATTTGTACACTCATAATTAATGTATCTCACAATAATAATTATCACTAATGTCCCACTCACTTATATAGTTACTGTCATCTAGTCAACAAGTTAAACCTTTCTTCTAAAATTATGGACAACTTTACATGACCGCTTCTTCCTGGTTACTAACCCAGTAACCCCTTAGTTTTACTGAACTTTCAGACATTCACTACTCCAATGTCACTCCATCTTAAGATATGATCTTCTTATAGTCTCACAACCACCAGGAGAGATCTTACTGTTGTTGTCTGTATATTGAACTACTCCAAATTCTAGAGAATAAAATTCTGATGACTTGAATTTGTTAGACTAAACTTGGTGAATTTAAATGCACATAACCACTCAAAAATTTCATCATTTATAAATTTTTCCAAAAAGATTCAATGGAAGATGAAATATCTTCTTTGGAATTTTTTATCAAAATATATATTAACATAATAGTGTTTTTGTAACAATACAATCATTAGTTACTTCCAAGAAATTCATATAAAAATCAACACCTTAAGTCTTGGGTATCTATGGTTGTTTACTTTTACAAACCTCTTCAATAATATATTCTTCAGATACACTTTTATTTTAACTAGATTCCTCAATTTGTACTCAACTAGATAAATAGATAATCAAAGATTCATAAAAGAAAACATCTCTTGATTTGAAAACTATATTAATAGCTGCTAAATCATTTTATTCTAAAATGATGAATATATAATATTTTGATCTCTCTACATATCCAAAAAAAATTATCAATACTGCTTTTACCCAAATTTTCCCTTTTAGTTGTAGGTACTCTTTTAATTTCATGATATCCCTAAACCTTTAAATATTGAGGTTTGGTTTCCTATGATTCCATAATTTATAGAGTCATAGCCCTCCATTTTTTTAAAACTCTATTTAGGGTGTGACACATGGTTAACAATGCCTCTCCCACAAAGTCCTATTAAGAGACCCAAGATTAACATCATGGAATTAACCATTTCCATTAATTTTTTATTATTTCTCTCAGATACACCATTTTTTGTGTATAAAGAGATTTCACATCATATAAAATCACTTAGTATTCAAAAAATTAAGGACTATAATATTCACCTTCCCTGAAGTATTTAAGGAATTTAATTATTAGATTTCATTGGTTTTCAAACTCGTTTTTATATATACTAAATTTATCTATAAATTCATCTTTATCATGTAAAATATAGACATGGAAAAATTGAAATTAATCATAAATGACAGATGTAAGTACTTTTTATTACTTATGGTGTGTGTAAGATGAAAATAAAAAAATCACTATATATTAATTCTAGAAAATTAATTTTCCTTTCTATATTTGAAAATGATTTCCTAACTATTTTAGTTTGAATGAAAGTCACACACTTATGATCATTTTTATCCATACATGGTAATAATTTGATTTTTGACATGTCATGCATTTTATTATAGTTTATGTGACCTAACTAATTATACCATAAATCAAAAGTCTTTACAAAGTAAGTATAAAAAAAATATTTAATTTTAATAATATATCATACTAGTGAAACTTCCCAAAAAATATCCCACCATTGAATAGAATAAAATTATCTACCTAAAACACAACCTTAAACCCATGCTTGTTCAACAAGATCCCCAAAACTAAGTTTCTATGAACCTATGGCACATACAATACATAATTTAGAATAAGTATCATTCCCAAGGTAAACTTGAGATCAACCCCACCCTTCCCTTATACTTATATGATTATAGAGTTCCCCATGTATATATAAATTCCATCTATGATTAATTTCATCCTCTTGAAGATATATTTTTTGTTACACATGTGTTATGTAGAACCATAATGGATCCACCAAGAAGAGTTATCCTCGAGAACATTATCTTTGAAGATCATGACGGAAAATTGATCCTTTAGAGTGATATTACCATATTTATTCTTATATAGATTACATTACTATTTCAAGCATCTCATATTTATATATAAGTATCATGCCAATTTCTTCTTCTTAAATTATACCTTTCTATGTGAAGGGTGGTTTAGACATTTTTTCCCCTTTGAACACCCAGATAGACCAACTCCCTCCACCATGAGGACCTTGTATTTATCATCATTATGTTCATTTACTTCCTCGTGATTTTTATATTAATTTTCAATTTATTTTAATTAGATAAACTCTTTGAGGGAAATATATTCCTACTTTTTTATATAAATTTTAAAATTCTTTCAACAAGGGGGGAGTTTATCAAGGATGTGTAATGAACCAACCTGAGTTAACATAACATGCCACCTATTTCAATCCACCATAAGGTTTGTGGTGCATTCCTAGTCACCACAAGATGAAAACATGTGTCAAGGTATCACAAGTGATAATATGGGAGTGGCTTCACCATCAGGAAAACAAGAATAAACAACATGTTACTACTAGGAACCTCGCATGAGGTTTTTATGTATTAGATAAATATGCCTTGTAAATAAGTAGATATCAAACAAAAACAACATCCAAACATGGCCTAACTAAAATAGATAACCAAAATATTTTATTAAAACGTTTTTTAATCATTAAAACCATTTTACACAAATATTTTACAATCCAAAATAAGGAGTCAAAACTAAAACAAATTATAAGGTTGGGGAGGCCAATGAAATTCAAAACCCAAAGTGGTTCAGCAAATCTTGGAGACAATCCAAACCATGACTATGTGAATCTCAAGTCACCACCATAACTCAACATCACTCTCTTCCCCAAATGAGAGTGATAGTTATCCAACCTATAATCCAAGACCTAAAAGATCTAAAAAATACATAGAGATTGCATACCCACTAATGTGAGTATGTAGTATATCCAATGACCATTAGGATTCCACTAAGAGTCCATTTTATTCCCTTTATATAAAAAAACAATTCTAGTTTGTAAATAAATTATAGTAAATTCAATTTGTCATCTCTCTTATATGATATAATAATAAATATAAATCACCACAAGTATATTCTTAAAACGTCCCATTTACAAAAAAAAGAATCAAAGAGGTATTACCAAGGGTGTAACCATCAAGTAATAAAGTTCCTTTCTCATAAGGTGTTTAATGATTTTTTTATTTTAAAACAATAATATTTCTTTAAGAAATTCCTTTTTAAAATTATTGGGAAACTAATTATAAATCCAAGGTAAATCACAACCAACATCGAAGCACAATCATAATCAATTCAAGTAAATCACTAAGTAATCTCGAAAATCAACACACCCCTTTTTAAATCAGGAAACCTATTTAAAATAAAGTAACATCCCGTTTTAGAAATCAATCTTGGAAAAAAAACATAATGAGCAAACATTTTTCTTTGAGAAAACTATTATTGAAATTTTATTAAAGACTTAGGGTGCATAAAACATTATTTGAAATCAAATTAAAATTGAACTATGAAATCCACCCATTTCATCAAAGGAAAACCTAAAAATTATTGGAAACCTTGGATAACAAAAATCTAGATATCATATACCTTAATATTTTAGTTAAAATTCACATTTTAAATATCAATAATCCATGTAAATATTAAATAAATGGAGATTAAATAGAAATACCTACCTCAATCATCATAGCCATTACACCTATGATGAACACCACTGGATTATGTCTCAATAGATGGATAACAACACCTAGAAACAAAAACCCCCCAATTTTAAAACAACCCTATCCATATAAATAAACCAATATAGCCACTAGTGTTAGATAATATGTGAGAAATAGGGAGAAAAAAGGAAAATAAGGAAGGAGAATCTCTAACCTTTAAATCAATGGAATAAACCCCTAATAAATCACTTAAATTCCACCATATAGGTTATTATAAGAGAAAGAGTGGCACTTGGGGTGTCTAGGTCAATGGGTTTGAAAGTGGGGAGATTATAGGATAACACCCAAATAAAAAAGGTGAAAAGAAAAAAAAACTTATTAGGTCTCATGGTTTACTCACATGATTTACCAAACCATGCGATAACCATGTGATAGCTGCTACCAAGAACTACTGAGGTTTAATGGTTTTTTCATAATTCTTTCCCAAACTATTCTCCTAACCATGTGGCCTTGAAAAAGTCACAAAAATTTCAAAATTTCACCTCGATGCACCCTAAACTCAAGGGATGAATTAACCTTATATATATAAATAAGAAAGAAAATTTTCTATGTGTCACATGATAGATGTGACAATAATGGAATCATCCATATTTTTTTCTTTAGATTTTCTAATATAAATTTTATTTTATCTAATTTCTCTATAATAGATCTATTATTTACCATTTTTTATAAAATAAACATGATTACTTGGAATTTATTTCTCATATCATCATTGGTGAAGTATTTTTGTTCCAAAGAATCTCATATCTCTTTTATCATTGTAATGTGTTAGTAAGTTTCAAATAGATCATAAATTAAGGTGTTTAATATGTTACCTTGACACATTAGATATTATTTCTCCTATTTTTTCCTCATTCAGTAAAATTTAAGTGCCAAATCTTCATATGTGAGGGATTTTGATTTGAGAACATATACACCACTTTGAGAGTCACAAGTATCAAGTGCATATTATTTTACATCATCTTGAAATTTTCATCATCAAATTGATCCACCTTCAACATTTCGTTAAGAATTTTCATATCTATGTTTCTCTAATATTCTCTAAAGAATGTTGGAGATATTGGTGGTTAATGGTATATAATTTTCTTAAATGGTATTAGATGGAGCCTGATGAGGTATTTTATGATGTCTTTGTCCTTAAAATTAGATTAACCACCACTAAATTAGTATTACAATGGGTTTCAATTGAATCATCTTTAGAATATAATGGTGGATCATTTCTTTACACTTGTACTTAGTCTAAGGTTACACTTAAAGAGGCTTTATAATCAAGAGATTATTGAAAGTTATTTATTATTACACACTAAAAAACATTTAATGTTTATAGAAGACTTTAGGAGAATAAAAATTTTAAAAGGTATTGGAATAGTGATTAGATTGCTTGGAAATTATTTAATATCCCACACATTCTCATTTTATAGTCATCAGAGTACCCATTTGGTATCATACACCTTCTAATTGGGTAGAAACCTATTTTGGAAAGGTATATCTTATTCAGATTAATTTTTTTCATTTAATCATTCCTGGTCAAATATGTGGCCCAGATCACACTTATTAGTGAATGGATGTGTCTGTTGGATCATGCCTGATCTGATTGATGGTCCAGATCATACATGTTTGGTGAACTGGGTCAACCCACTAGACATACTTGTTTTGGCCTGGGACTAGACCGATACATCCTACTTATTCATTTTTTAAAATAAAGTCACTTCTTAGAACCTCACATCAATGTAACATGTGAGGTGAAAATTACACTATCAAAGTTCCACATTTCACGATCGCATGAGTGCGAAGATAGTGCGGTGCACCATCCCCCATTTGATTATTCCCTTTATCAATTTTGAATAGTGATAAAATGTCACACCTTATAATGGGGTCCTCAATTCAACACACTTTATAATTTTGGATTTCAAAAATTCTTCCCATTAAATAAACCAAAATGAAAACAAATTTAAAATATTTTTAAAAACATTTAAAATTAAACAGCCTATGCATTGAGAATCATTCACTACTAGAAAATATTTGTACTGTTATGGTTTGAAAAATCTATATCAATAGGGGTATATTTATATAGTTTTGAGACTATGTAAATATCCCCACTATTATCAAGGTTATGTCAAAATCATGGAGATAGTGACCACTTGTCAAGGTTCTATCAAACCGTGGAAATAGGTCTCACATATTTTTTATTTATTTAAATGTATAGTAATAATAAAAATAATATGAAATTAATTATATATATTCTTAATTTTTAATAAGTAAATAATAATATAACTAATATATATTGTGTGTTTCTCGAGCTAGTGGTTAAGGATTTACTCAAATTCCAAGAGTTTGTAGGTTCAAAACTCAATGGTAAATTTTTTTATTTAACATACTTTCATGGTTTTTAAATAATGGAAATAAGTCACATACAACCATAGTTATATATAACCATGGAAATAGGTCTATTATGATGAGGATAGAGTCCATGACAGCTGAAATTGTGAAAATATATCGCCATCATGGTTTTGGATCCTATTACAACAGTTCTAAATTGTGGAAATAAACTTATTTTTTAGTAGTTATTTGTTAAGATAAATTAATAGGGGAGCTATAATGCTAGTGAGGATGAGTAAAAGTGGGATACCTAATATGTATTGGAGAGGGTATTGTTTTTCCTTTTTCACTTAACTATAATAATAATGATGATAACAATAACAACAACAACAACAACAATAGTAGCAACAATAACAACAACAACAACAACAATAGTAGCAACAATAACAAGGTTTCAATATAACTTAATTAATATAATGTTAATAATTATCATAAAATCATATTTTAAATCTAATCATCTATGTAATTAAATAAATATTAATTTTATCCCATTGAATTAAATTTAATACTTGGGAAGCATGTAGGTGAACTAAAAAATATTGATAAATTTATTAATAAAGTATAGATAACAAGTACAGTTAGTAGCAAAACCTGTTAATCATGTCTATTGATTTTTTTTTCTGATGGTGGATAGGCATGGTTTGCTATATAATTTCTCTTCACATGAAAAATAATCATGTTTTATTAAATATATTCTAAAATATTATTTAAAAATATAAATTTTATAAAAAATAAATAATTTTTTTTATTTAATAATAGTGCATTAGGAGATTTGAGAGATCATTACAAAGACAACCCTCATTTTTTAGTGCATTAAAAGAAAAATTAAAATTAAGATAAAAAATAAGTATAATGTGTTAAGCTAAATAATTGAAAAATAAATAAAAATTAAATTTAAATGAAAAATAGAATTTACAAAAAAAATATAATTATTTTAGAACAAAGAGAAACAATGAGAAATAACTAAGGGTGGGAAAATTATATTCCCCATTCTTTTTAACCTCCTAATATCCAACCTCACACACTAAAAGAAAAATATTATTTGGTGTCATTTTAAATCATCTAGAATCATTTCACAATGGTTTCTAAAAAACGCCACAAATTTCTATGTATGGAATAATTTAACAATGGTTTTTAGAACCACTGTGAATCATTTAGCATCGGTTTTTTCATAGTGATTTAAACCGAAACTGAATGACTAGTGGAGTTTTTTATTTAAATATTTATTTTTTTAAAAAAATAATTTCAATAATAATATTTTTATTTCTTAAAAAAATAAATTTATATATTTACTAATTATTTAAATATATTTTATTTATTTATTTACCATTTATTATTTATTTTATACTTGTTTGAATATTTTTGTATACATGGAACAACACTTTTCTAGAAATTTCACTCATCTTTACACTACTCTCAAGCATTCACTTTTAACTCTATAAGTATTAATCACTCCACCAAATGCATTTATATGTATTAATATGTCAATAAGTGTTATTTAACCAACCTGTTTAAATATTTTACATTACGCACCAACTTCCTAGTAAGTCGCTCATCCATATACTACTTTTACCAATTCTTTATTAACTCTTTAAGTAAAAACTAGACCTATGTATGGGTTAAGATACCCACTCATCCCAATAATCCTGACCCAAAAAAAAGCCCTAATAAGGTCTAATTTTTTAGGTCTGGTTATTAAATAGGTCTAATTTTAAATCCTAACTAATAATAGGTCAATGATCTAACTTTTATAAGTGGATTTGTATGCGACTCTCCTGACACAATTATGTTGTATTATATTAGATTTTAAAAAAATACAATATTATGAATTTCATACTTCAAATTAACTTAATTAAATATAAATTTAACTTAATTTAATAATCCCTAATTAATAAACATTTTTTTCAAGGCCTGATTAATAAACAGGGTTTTCTTTCAAGGCCTGGTTAATAAATAAGTTAGGTCAAGTTCGGTCTAGCTAGGGATGATAAATAAATGGGGTAGTTTTTTTCCTACCTGAACCCAACAGGCGTAACCCATATACTGGTCTAGTGTTAACTACCACACCAAATGAATTTACATGTAATCATGTGTCAATAAATATTATTTAACCTATTTGAAAAATAAAATACATTAAACAAGTAACTAATGAATAAAATTAAAAATTCATATTGAATTAATTATTATTAACAACGATTAATTATTTATATTCACTGATTAAAAAATAATTAATTAGTTAGATAATTAATAATTAATACATTAATAGTCATTAATAGTTAATAATTAATAAGTAATTAAAATTTTAAATAACATATAATTATTAATTATTAATAATTGATAATTAATTATTAATAATTCATAATTTATAATTCATAATTCATTGTTACTAATTATTAATTAATAACTAAAAATTATTAATTGCTAGTTAGTAATTAATGGATAATGATTAATAACTACAATTAATAATTAATAATTAATGAAGAATACTTAATAATTAATAATTAATAATTAATTTAGTTTTTAAACACTTAAAGACTAATAATTTTAAATAATTAATAGTTAATAATTTTTTATAATTTTAAATGATAAATAATAACTAAGGTTTTGGGTTCGATCCCTCTTATTAGAAAACCCAGGATTTCTTATATGATGCTTGACTAAAAATCACCCTGGGCATCTAAGGGTGTGTGTGTCTATTATATCCCGATGAGGATGCACCCCTTTTTGTAATGGCCATGTGACCAAGTGGAAGTGACATCAGGTGTCACTAATTGAGGTTTTAGACTTGGGTCCTCTTGTCATCATGCTCAAGATTTCTCAAATTTTACTTGACCAAATAGTGCCTTGGATATCTAAGTGTGTGTGTGTGTCTACCATGTCTCAGTGGGTACACACCCCTTTTCCCAGTGGTCATGTGGTCAAGTGGAAGTGACATCAAGAGTCACTAACTAAGGTTTTGGTCTTGAGTCCTCATATCATCATGTCGAGGATTTCATAGATATTACTTGACCAAACAATGCCACATACATCTAAGGGTGTGTGTGTTTATTGCATCCCAATAGGGATGCACCCCTTTGAAGAAGGTAAGTGAGTCAAGTCAAGGATAGAGTATCTCTCTAGATTCCTTCCTTTCTCTATATACCCCACACTTCTCTAATTTTATGAAATCTATTTGAGATAATTTTAGAAATTCCATGGTAAAAGAATGTAATGAAGAAAATATGATCAACTTAGAAAGTAAAATCCTCTTAGTGGATCTTGAGGGTGATAGGTCACCTCAGGCCTTAGTAAGGCTATAGAGGAATGGTTAGACTTACAATTTGAGGTTGTTTTCACAAATTTGAAGCATTATTCTTTTAGCATGCATGGTTTTCTTGAATTCTTAGAGTTTTTAAACATCAACACTGAAGATTAAATTAAATTCAACCCTAAGTTAGATATTTGATACCTTTCATGGAAAAGTGGAACATATATCATGGTTAAAGGTGTTAAAAGTGGTTCATCCACATTATCTTTAGATGAAGAACAAGAACCTTGGCAGAGGGAAAATACATGGAGGTGTGGTCGGTGTCCATGTGATAGCAGCAATCATCAAGGTTATGGTAGGCATAATTCACTCTAGTATTAGTCGGTTATTTGCATTTACTTTTAATGATTTTTCTTAATGAAGGTAGTCTTGGTCTTTTCTAACCCCATCTTTTCTTTATTATTCAATTTTCTATTTTTTAATAATTGCAATGGGCCCTTGGGTCTTGTATTATACCTATTATAATAATAACTAATTATAATTAAAAAACATCAATTATTGAATGATTAATGATTAATGATTAATGATTAATGATTAATGATTAAAAAGTAATTAAAATTTTAGTTAATAATAATATTAATAATAATTTATTATTATTAATTTCTTGGTGGTTTTTAAAAATTTGTTAATAATAAATAATAATTAATAATTAACAAGTAATTAAAATTTTAAATAACATTTAATTATTAATTACTCTAGTTATTTTTTTTATTTTATTTTTAATAATCTTTTTTTTATGGGTTAAGAGGTAACCCTTATATTGCCAAAAGACCCTTTTATCCTAAATTCCCACTACAATTTTATAACTCAAAGTCCCTATAGAATGAAATCCCATTACATAGCTCATGTCCCATTCTGTGATACATTACCTAATACAATACTCATAATGACTACAGTCTCCACTATAATACATATCATTTCTATAGTGCTACTATAATACATACTCTTTACTGTTATAGTGTCTCTGAGAATTCCCCCCATAGGAGGTCTCTAAAATTTTAACCACAATCAGATGTAGGATTATATGGTAAATTTACCACTCATGTAATCCCTCAACTATAACAATTACTGATCAATAATTAATAATTAAAATTTATAAATTAACAATTAAAAATTAATAGTTTTGTAATTAATAATTATTAAATAAGAATTAATAGTTAATTTAGTTTTAAAATGATACCTCCATGGAGATTAAGGTTCTAATCTTATGGATCCTCCATCTACACATATGGATAAAATATTTCTTTCTCAAGGGTGTTTCAATCCACACAAGCATGCCACTACTAGAATTTAAGGCCAAAAGGTTGTCTATGGTGGGATTATTGTGGTCACTTTGACCTATGATAACATGAGAACTCGCTCATTCTCTCTAAAAAGGCTCCATCGCGAGAGGTCTCCATCAAAAAGGAAATTTTTCCCATGTAAAGATTGACCTGGATGTTGTCTCAAAATGACTAGAGTTTGGTAAGCACTGCATTATTTCACAACTTATTTTTCTGTGGGGTTCAAATCCATGGAGAATCGAAGATTTGGTCACTTGCCTCTTGGTAATTTGGAGATTTTCAAACTATAAATGCATATCAATAGGCTGAAGATTCATTCACATGATCTTCCCTTATAATGAATTAAAGATGAGCGTGTGGGATCTTGGATCAATTTTATTCAATCCGTGAATTCTAGCACATACGAGAGTGGGATCAAAACTTCAATCTGCTATAGGTAAGAAATTACTCAGTTCAATTTTGGGACAATGTATATAGTCTTAATTAGATACTTTGGCATCAGAAAAAATTACATGACATCGCAATGGTTTTTATAATACATATAAAATGGACAATGAAACTAAGTTGGTTAGATTTGGACATTGTTCTCATTTCCAAACTAAAGTCCACTTGAATTCTACTTTAATTGATAGAGTGATTCTATCAACTAATGATGATGAATTTGATCTGAGAATTGAGTATGAGAATATCCTTCAGTTGTTTATGGATTGTAAAATTATTAAACATGAAATTTTGAATTAAAAATACATTTAATTTATTTTTATTTCCATACTCAAGGAAATGATGATATTTTATGTTTCAAAAAATCCATACGTTTGAAACCTCCTGGTGATATTGAAAATGTTGGGAAAGGTCATTTTCAAGATGGAGGAGTGAAACCTTGTCTTAATTTTGAAGGAAAATATCTTATCTTTATAGGTTCTGGATACAGCGGAAGCATGTGATTCTTCATGCCCAACTTTTCTTTTTATCGTGATTGATGATCAATACAAGATTTACAAAATGATAAACATTGTGATCAATGTAATTGAATTAAAGAAAACTAGACAAGGGATAGAATGTTGAAACCAAGCATAGAACCATCACATATTATTTATAATTAATTTATTTAATTAAATAATTCCCATTCCTTGATTCTTTCTTTATTAATGGATCTGATAACAGATCTTCATTGTACCGTTGTTGAATTATAGGAATCAAGAGCAGATTTCCTCAAGGGGTGATCCACCCATGTTCCAAAAATCTTCAAATGTTGTCATATGAATCTTCATGTGCTAGTATGATAAATCCTATAACTTGCATCATTTTCTTTTAATTACCATAATTATTTATTCCAAAGCGTTCTCCTTTATCTATATTGACTTGAGAGTGGGAGGTGGAGTAATATCACTCTTCGTTCTTAGGAGAATTCTTGGATAAGGGAGCTCTCTAAGGCTTGATTGGATTCTCCAAATTTATTATGCATAATCAAATAAATGAATTAGATCTCTATGAAAATAATATAATTGGGTTTATATATCTCTAGGGTTATAAATAAATAATTGAAAAAGTTCCCATTATTATTTATTTAATCCCTTATGCAACCCCATGTCCATAATAATATTATTATTATTATTTCTCGACATGATTTTAACTTGTGAATTAGAAATAAATATTATTTATTCAAATAATATTCAATATATTATTTCTCACTGGACCATTAAACTCAATATGTCATTCCTCCACAATATTTATCAACCCTTGAATAATGACTATTTATTTATTAAATAAATATCACTACATTATTAACTAATAAATAAGTATATATTATATTCACTAAATAGCAAATAAATATTTATTAAATATTCTGGTCACATTATATTCTTGAATAACTGGTTAAAAAATACATGTGATCAAAAAAACATGAATAATTATTAAACCACATGCGGGAATAATATTTATTTAACTTTTTAAATAATAAATAATAATATATTATTTAACTGAGATTCTAGACACACTTAGTGTGTGACCCCTAGGACTCTTTCTCAATGGCAATAGGCAAAGTATCCTAAAGTCTAAGGTTAGCATCAAGAAACATACCAAGGAACCCATAAAGAAATAATTTAATGTCACAATGACATAATGCCTCATATAGACACTTACTGTGTAATATAATCCATTTATCATGATATCTCTAATCAAGCAGGTCGCATGTTGGTGTCATTATCCTATGTGCTCAATGTCTCTTTTTTTGACTTACCAAAATTTGAACTTGCCTATAGAACACCATGGCTATGGATTTATTTAGGCTATATCATTTCCATAAAAGGGCCAAAGATATCAACTTCTATTAAATAACATAAGGTAAAAATATTTTCTCTCATTATTCATTAATGCAATATTACTCATGATGCACCCAGTATATGTCACGACCTATCTTCGGGGCCCATGTCGTGACTACCCCAAGCCCGCCTTCCATAGTCCAGGGGCTGGCGACTAGCACCAAAGGTGTAAATCCCGATAAAAGGGAAGGCATTGCCTTTTTATAAAGTAAACAAAAACACAACACAGTGCGCAAGTTAAGTAAGCACTAAGTAAAACTGGGTACAAGGTAAGTAGTGAAAAGTAAATGGGCTAGTCTACAAACCCAACTGAAAGTATAGTACAACTGAAAGGAAAGTACAACAACAGTAAGTAAAACAGCAACATAGGGTCGTCCTCTGGAATTCCCACCTGAAGGGTGGGTACAGATAGTCTCCTCGGCTCCTCGGGTCCGGCCGTCCGCTCCGTGTACGTCCTGCCAAGTGGTCCACCTTCGGGTACCGTCCATATCCACAAGCCTCCACCTCGTTCAATGTTTTCCTTCGTCTGCATCCAACACAACATAGTGTGGGCATAGCCCGTGCAGGGTTGAGTATAGGATACTCAGTAGGGACCATGAGACCCCTGAAGGTCTCTCAAAATCCAAAAAGGATAAACCACAAAGGAAAGATGCAATCATGAATTATCAACCAACTCTACTTAGGTATATTCCCATACATATACCTAAGTCATCAATTACAGTTCATCTCCAACTCTCGAGCCCAAGTACAACCAGTCCACACAGGAAGATACAACCCTGTCCACACAGGAAAGCACAAACCAGTCCACATAGGGAAACAAGTCCATCATATCGATGATAAGGTTGAAGTCAAGACTCAGCTCACATAGGTATAAACTTCGTAAGGTGATAGAGATGATCAGATGTAGCCACTGATTCATCTAATCTGTCAGAACCACATAGGATACAAGACCAGCTAAGCTGTCGGACCCACATAGGATACAAGACCAGCTACTCTATCAGACCCACACAGGATACAGGTACAGAGGTCAATACTGCCAGACCCACATAGGATATAATAATAGTAGTCATTTCCATCGAACCCATGGAGGATTCCAGTACGGTAGTCATCGTTGTCGAACCAATGGAGGATTCCAGTACAGTAGTTGATGCAGTCGCATCCAGCTCTAGGGTTTCTGCACACAGCATGCTCGATTTTGGGAGGGTCCGCTCCTTGATCAAGAGATTCGATACATCAACTTTCACGAAGTCCAGAGTTGATGTATCCCAAAGTTCCATCTCGTCAAAAGAAACCCAACGCGACAGACGGTGCCTCAATCGGACGTTTAGGCTTGAGAGTTATTGGTTTTTCTGTTCCAAGGGCCCGGTTGGTTTTTAAGCTAAATTCAACCTGACTGTACCCCATCTGTGTCCAAACCTCAGGAGGAGTAATCCAAAAGTACCTTCTAATCAATATGAATTCAACGCAGTTGATGGCACGTCAAACGGATGTCCGGTCCTTAAGTTATAAGTGTTTCCGCTCCAACGGCCCGGTTGGTTTCGGGTTCGAACCAACCCGGTCATACCCAAACTTTGCAGAAACCTCAAGTGTAATATACCAAAACGACCGTATCTATCCAAGGATTCCTATGCAACTAATTATGTGTCTATTTAAGGTCTGTAGCTCATGTTATGGGAAAAATACCAGAAACAGTCCGAAGTTGGGGTCTGGGCCCGGTCCGACCCGACCCAACCCCCCCCCCCCTCGGGTTGACCCGACCCGGGTCCGGGTCCGGCAAGGCCCGGTCCGTGTAACCCACCCCGGCCCGGACGGGGGGGTACGCTGGCTCGGACAGTGAGCCGAGCGGGGGGGGGTGCGGCCCCCTCTGTTCCGCGGACGCAGTGCCAGGCTGGCGCCGCGTCTCCCATGGATCCCGCGCGGTCGTGGGATCCTGCCCTCGCCTCCGCAGCTTCAGCCGTGGCGGGCTTCTGCCAGCAGCATGTCGGGGTGCCGCCGCCTCTGTCCACCGACGCCGCCATGCCGGCAACCCGCGCCGTCGGGGACTTCCGCTGGCCACCGGAGTCATTCCGGTGGTCCGATTTTACTCCTGTCTGCACCTGTGGTCATCTCGGGAAACATACATCACTGTGAAGGCCTCCAATCACCATTTTGGTCCCTCTTTGTCATCGACAAATATTTCGCGCATCAAGAACAAAGTATCGGTGGGTTTGGACTTGTTCGTTAGTCTGCACCCACCGCGTTAGTGGTTCAAAACATCACCCAACAATTTACACGCCATGTCGAGTGTATAAATCACATAAAGAAATGTATACAAATTTACAGACCTCAACAATTGAAGATGATCATCGGTGTCGTGGTAGACGGCGTCGCGGTAGACAGCGTCCTAGGGAAAGGGGTTCGTAGACATCATCGGAGTGCGCCGAGGAGGAAGCATCATCTCCTCTCTTGTCGCGGAGAAGAGGATTGGTGGTGCTTCATTGTTCTTCAAGGAACCAGAGTTCTTCGTTGTTCTTCGTTGGAGGCCAGCATTCTTCAAAAACCTCAAGATTTATCTCAATCTTCCCCACACAATGAAAGCTCTTCCCCTTAATAAAATAATAGGCTTCCCCTATTATTTTATTACACAATCCAAGCAACTCTCCCTAAATTAAATCACCACATGAAATAAAACGTGTTGATAATCAATTAAGGAAGGGAGAGGGAAGTTTCCCATTTGTTAAACGTGTTGGAAATTAAATAAAAAGGGGGAAAGAGGGAAGATCCTCATTAAATTGTGGGTTGTCATGAATTAATGAAGTGAGGTGGAGAGATTGGAATTAAAAGGGGGGGGGTTGCCAATTTAATGAGGGGTTTTTAATGAGTTTATGGGAAATTAAATAGTTGGGGCTCGTGTGGGCCCCACCTATCTAAAATCCACACTTGGGTAGCTAGGTTACCCATGGGAGGGAATAAACTCCTTAAAAAATAAAAATTGTTCGGACAATTTTTATTTACTTCTTAAATAAACCCCCAATAAGTATCTTCTCTTCCATTGTGAACGCAACTACGGTAAGGGTCACGTTAAGCAATTACCGACATTGCGAGTTCATAGGTGCCCTTGGATTTTAATTCCGAGCACCGGTTCAAAAGATAGAAAAACTCGCTCGTTCATTTACTGAACGTTCCCGAGCTAAACTTCAGAAATTGATTCTGGGCACACCGGGCCTCGGAATCAAGCGTCGTTACAAGCCATAGACTCGTAAAATTCCAAAGTATTTTTTAAAAAAAATTCCTTGAAATTTATGGGTCTTTACATTACTCCCACATCAGGTATTTTCATTACTATAAAGCTACAAAATAAACTAGGGGAACAAATGAGGGTACTGAGCACGCATCTGAGCCTCCCACTCCCATGTGCTCTCCTGGAGGTTCCAGTGCTGCCAACAAATGCGCACAAGAGGAATCAACCGCCCATGTAGGACCTGCTCCTATTGATCCTTGATCTCCACCAGGACCTCCACAAAATTTTCCCCGCCATCAATATCCATCTCCCTGTGTTCGATGATATGTGTTGGTTCGTGCACATATCTCCTCAGCTGAGATACATGGAAGACGTCGTGCACCCGATGCAGCTGAGGTGGAAGGGCCGGGCGGTAAGCCACCTCGCCTACCCTACTGAGGACCTGAAAAGGCCCGATGAAGGGTGGAGATAACTTGTCACCCCGGCCAAATCTCTATAATCTACGTCGAGGTGAGGCCCATAAGAAAACGTGGTCACCATCCTCAAACTCCAGTGGTCTCCACCTCCTATCAGCATAGGACTTATGTCTGCTCTATGCAGTCCTCATCCACTCCTGGATGATCTGCACCTTCTCCGTCATAGCCTGAACTATCTCTGGTCCTACGAGTGTTGACTCCCTAGGGTCAGTCCACCACATAGGTGATCTGCAAGGTCGGTCGTACAGTGCCTCGTATGGTGTCATCCCGATGGTGGTGTGGTAGTCGTTGTAGTACACAAACTCCACCAAGCGTAGGTGATCCTCCCAGCTACGACCAAAGTCAAGGACACATGCACGGAGCATGTCCTCGAGTTTCTGAATGGTCCTCTCTATCTGGCCATCCATCTGAGGGTGAAAGTCAGTGCTCAGGTGTAGCTATGTCCCAAAAGCCTCCTATAACCCCTTCCAAAGCTGGGAATTAAAGCGAGCATCTCGATCGGAGACGATAGATGATGGAACACCATGAAGTCATACGATCTACTAGACATAGAGGCATCCCAAGATCTCTACTGAGCCCTACTCTCTGATCGGTAGGAAGTGGACCGACTTGGTGAGTCGGTCAACAATCACCCAGATAGAGTCGTTTCCTCTGGAAGTACGTGGGAGCCCCGTCATGAAATCCATGGATATCCCATCCCACTTCCACTCTGGAACCTATAAGGGTTGTACCAAGCCTGTTGGTACCTGGTGATCCACTTTCACCTACTGGAAAGTGAGGCATTGGGAAATGAACTCTGCTACAACCTTCTTCATACCCGGCCACCAGTACTGTCGTATGAGTTCCTGGTACATCTTCGCTACTCCAGGATGTACCGCTAGTGGGGAAGTGTGAAAATCCCTCATCACTTCCTCCTGTAGTGAAACTGGTACCATGGTATGACCCATGAAGAGAATGATGTGCTCCCCGCCTTCAGAAAATCCATCGGGTGCCAGCCCTAAGGATATCTAAGTGCATCGCGCCTCACAGTCTACGTCTCCATGTTGTGCCTCTCTGACCCGCTAAAGTAGTGTAGGAGTGACAATGAGGGACTATAGATAGGCTGCCCCATATCTATCCACGAAGGATATCTACAAAGTGGCTAACTTCTCTGTCACCTCTCTAAGTAGTTGAATGCCCGATCTCCTACTGAGAGCATCAGCAACAACGTTACCCTTCCCAGGAGTATAGATAATCTCAAAGTCATAATCCTGGAGGAACTCGAGCCATCGTCATTGTCTCAGGTTCAGGTCCTTCTGTGAGAAAATGTACCTGAGACTCTGGTGGTCAAAGTAGACTGTAAAGTGATCGCCCATCAGATAGTGCCACCACATCTTTAGGGTGAAGACCACTGCTGCTAAATCCAGGTCATGGGTAGCATAGTTCTGCTCATGCTGCCTCAAATTCCGTGAACCTTAAGCGATCACTACTCGCTCCTGCATCAGGACACACCTGATTCTGGACCCTGATGCATCGCAGTAAACTATGTACCCTATGCCCTCCTCCGGTAGCCTCAAGATGGGTGCACTGCTCAATCTATGCCTCAACTCTTGAAAGCTCTGCTGACATCTGTCTGACCACACGAAGGGTTTCCCCTTCTTCGTCAAAGATGTAAGCGGTGATGCAACTCTGGAGAAGTCTGGAACAAATCTCCAATAGTACCCATCCAGAACTAGGAAACTCCGCACCTCCGTCACGCTCCTGGGTGGCTCCCAAGAAAGTACCGAATTGACCTTCGCAGGATCCACTGCTACTCTTGCCTCTGAGATGACGTGCCCCAAGAAGTGAACCTCTCGAAGTCATAACTAGAACTTAGAGAGCTTACCATAAATCTAGTTCTCTAATAGTGTATCCAATACAACCCGTAAGTGGTAGGCGTGCTCCTCCTCGGTAGTCGAGTAAATCAGTATGTCGTCAATAAATACTACGAAAAACCGATCGAGGTAAGTCTGGAATATCCTGTTCATGAGACTCATGAACACTTCTAGAGCATTGGTCACACCGAAGGGCCTAACCAGGAACTCATAGTGTCCATATCGACACCTGAAGGCCATCTTCTGCACATCCTCATCTCGAACTCTGAGCAGATGATAGCCTGACCTGAGGTCAATCTTCGAGAACCATCATGCTCCCTTGAGCTGATCAAAGAGGTCATTAATCCTTGGAAGGGGGTACTTGTTCCTCACGGTCACCTAGTTCAGGCGAAGGTAGTCGACACACAGTCGCAAGCTCCCATCCGCCTTCTTGGCGAATAAAATCAGAGAATCCCAGGGTGAAACACTGGGTCGGATGAATCCTTTTCCCTGTAAGTCCTCCAGCTGTACCTGCAGCTCACGAAGCTCGGAAGGAGCCATCCGATATGCTGGAGTAGATATCAGTGATGTCCTGGGGTACAGGTCTATGTAGAAGTCTACCTCTCTACGAGTAGGTAGTCCTTGAATGTCGTCAGGAAAAACGTCCTCATACTGCTCCACCACAACAGGAAAACATGGACTCTGCACGTCAACTGATCCGAGGATGAGACTAGCCAACTGATGTGTGATCGGATTCCCTCTCCTCTACATAAGTCCATCCTATGCTGTGAAGGTTCCCTTATCGCCAGTGAAGGTGAACCTGGTCTCATCCGTGTGGACACACCGCACTTTGCGCCTAATACAGTCGATCTGAGCATAGACTGTAGATAACCAGTCCATGCCCAAGATGACATCGTAAGGCCTCCATGCCGCTACAAGAAGATCCCAACTGAAGATCTCACTTCCTATAGTAAGCTCATATTGCCGGCACCAATGCGTAATCATTGATTCTGCTCCCGTAGAAGTCTCTAGCTGTAAGGATTGAGCCAACGGCTCCGTCAGAATCTCCGAGCTCCGAACAAGGGCAGCGGCAATAACAAAAATGAATCGCACATGTGTCTATAAGAACTGTAGCAAGGGTGGAGTAGACATAGATAGTACCTCGAATCATCTTAGGTGCACCGTGGTCTTAATCCTCCACTACCTGGAGCTGAGCCTGCCTCTGCCCGCCAGCTCCTTATGGTCGGGGTGGACCTCCTAGGGGTGGTGGTGGTAGAGCCTCGAAGCATCATCCACCACCCGTTGCTCGTCCAGCTCCTCTTCCTCGTCCTCCTGCTCTCTGCGGACCACCACGGTCGAACCTCTACCTCTGCCTAGGAGGTCCCTCCATTGTTTGCTACTTTTCTGTATGGCGGGTCGGGCAGTCACGATCCATGTGGCCCTGCCCGCCGCATGCATAGCATTGTCTGCTCCTCCTATGGCTGGCTCCGTGCCGTGTGCCCCGCACAGCCGAACCTATATCCTAAGGTCTCCCACCTGACGGACTGGTCCGCTTGGACCCCTGCAACATCTTTTGACTGCCGGATACAGAAGACTCTGCTCTGTGTCGTCTTGCGGTGGGTCTCGCTGCTGATGGATGCTCGGCGAGAAAGCTCTCCACTAACAGGGCTCACTCCAGCACCCCCACCTGCATCAAAATGCTGAGGGGAATCATCAAAGCTCTGATCTCATGCCTCAGTCCCTGATCAAAGGTCCAGGCCCAGAAGAATAGGTCTCATACCATGTCTGTGGAGTAGTGTGAGAGGTTGGTAAATCTCGCCGAGTACTGGGCTACTGACATGTTGCCCTGCCGCAGCTGTAGTAACTCTTGGATGTACACCGTACAAAGGGTGGTTGGAATGAACTCCGAGCGAAAGAGGCTCTCGAAGTCCGTCCAAAGTAGAGATGCCTCATTGTACACCTAGAGCATCAGGATCCACCATCTACCTGCTGCTGCATGCAGGAGACTAACGGCAAGGATCACCATAAAGTCTGCTGGTGTCCCTACCAATCTGAAGACTCTGACGATAGCCTCCATCCAATCCTCGGTTGCCTGAGGATCCATCTCTCTGTGGAACCTGGGCGGCCTCTGCCTCTGAAACTCATGCAACATGTTCATGTGGTGTGTACTCTTTGTCGTTGGGGCTGGTAGCATCGGTGGATCAGTGGGTAGTGGTACCGCTGGTGCCTCCGCTGTAATGGGGCCCTGCACCGAGGCCTCATCGCTCAGTGGGCTGCCATCCTGCGCGTAACTAGGAACCCTGGTTGGATGCCTTTGTGGGGTCATCCTGAAAAGAAACAGGTGTGCCACGGTCAAACAGTACATCTAGTGAGCCAACACAAAGTAATCACAATGAGAACTTTTGAAAGGAAACACACACGCAATCAGTGTTTTCATGCACAGAGTCAGAAATCAAAGGTCAGGGTCCTGGTGTATGGATACGTCAGTCTCCGCACCAACACTGGACTCCCTGTACTGAAAACAACACTCAATACTCTTAACATTATTGCTTCATAGAAAGGAAAGATCAGAGTCATGAGTTCTGAGTTAGAACCGACTCCTTTGATATCAATTTGTCACGAACCTTATTCGGGGCCCATACCGTGACAACCCCAAGCCCGCCTTCCATAGGCCATGGGCTGGCGACTAGCACCAAAGGCATAAATCCTGATAAAAGGGAAGGCATTGCCTTTTTATAAAGTAAACAAAAACACAACAGAGTATGAAAGTGAAGTAAGCACTAAGTAAAACTGGGTACAAGGTAAGTACTGAAAATCAAATGGGCCAATATACAAACCAAACTGAAATTATAGTACAACTGAAAAGAAGTTACAACAGTAATAAGTAAAAGAGAAACATCGAGTTGTCCTTCGGAATTCTCATCTGAAGGGTGGGTACAGATAGTCTCCTTAGCTCCTCAGGTCCGGCCGTCCGCTCCGTGTACGTCCTGCCAAGTGGTCCACCTCTCGGTACCATCTAGCTCCACAAGCCTCCACCTCGATCAATTATATCTGTCTTCTTCATCCAACACAACGTAGTGCGGGCATAGCCCGTTCAGGGTTGAGTATATGATACTCAGTAGGGACCCCGAGACCCCCGAAGGTATCTCAGAATCCATGAAGGATAAACCAAAAAGGAAATATACAATCACGAAGTATCAACCGACACTACTTAGGTATATTCCCATACATATACCTAAGTCATCAATTATAGTTCATCTCTAACTCTTGAGCCCAAGTACAACATGTCCACACAGGAAGATACAACTTTGTCCACACAGGAAAGAACAACTCAGTCCACACAGGGAAAAAAGTCAATCATATCGATGATAAGGTTGAATTCAAGACTTAGGTCACACATGTATACACTTCGTAAGGCTATAGAGATGATCAGATATAGCCATTGATTCATCTAAGCTGTCGGACCCACATAGGATACAAGACCAGCTAAGCTGTCGGACCCACACAAGATACAAGACCAGCTACTCTGCCAGACCCACATAGGATACAAGTATAGAGGTCAATACTGCCAGAACCACATAGGATACAAGAACAGTAGTCATCACCGTTGAACCCACAGAGGATTCTAGTACGGTAGTCGTCGTTGTCGAACCCACGGAGGATTCTAGTACAGTAGTCGATGCAGTCGCAACCAGCTCTAGGGTTTCCGCACACAGCATGCTTGATTCCGGGAGGGTCCACTCCTCGAGCAAGAGAGTCGATACATCAACTCTCAAGAATTCCAAAGTTGATGTATCCCAAAGTTCCGTCTCGTCAAAAAAACCCAATGTGATAGGCGGTGCGTCAATCGGACGCCCGGTCTGAGAGTTGTTGGCTTTTCAGTTCCAGGGGCCTGGTTGGTTTTTAAGATAAAACCAACCCGACGGTACTCCAACTATGTCCAAACCTCAAGCAGAGTAAGAAAAAATTACTGCCTCATCAAGATGAATTCAACGCAGTTGACGGCATGTCAAATGGACGTCCAGTCCTGAAGTTATAAGCGTTTGTGCTCTAAGGGCCCGGTTGGTTTTGGATTCAAACCAACTCGGACGTACCCAAAATTTGTCAAAACCTTGAGTGTAATATACCAAAACGACCATCTGGATCCAAGTATTCTTATGCAGCTGACGGTGCGTCGATCAGAGGTCTGTATCTCAAGTTATAGGCAAAAGACCGAAAACTATTTGAACTGGGGGTATGGGCCCGGTCCGACCGGGCCCAACCCCCACCCCCCCCCCCCCCCAGGTTGGCCTGAACCGGGTCAACCTGATCCGAGTCTGGGTCCGGCCTGAATGAGCGCGGCCCGGCCGTGGGGGGTATGCTGGCTCAGCCAGCGAGCTGAGCGGGGGGGCGCGACCCCCTCTGTTCTGCGGACGCGGTGCCAGGCTGGCACCGTGTCTCCCCTGGATCCCGCGTGGCCACGGGATCCCGACCTCGCCACCATAGCTTCAGTCGCAGCGGGCTTCTGCCAGCAGCGTACCGGGGTGCCGCCGGGGACTTCCACGGGCCACCGGAGTCATTCTGGTGGTTCTATTTTACTCCCGTCTGTGCCTGTTGTCATCCTGGGACCCGTACATCACTGTGAAAGCCTCGAATCGCCATTGTGGTCCTGCGTTGTCATCACCAAATATTCCACGCATCAAGAAAAAAGTAGCGATGGGTTCAGACTTGTTCATTAGTTCGCATCCACTGCATTAGTGGTTCAAAACATCACCCAACAATTTACACGCCATTCCGAGGGTATAAATCACATAAAGAAATTTATACAAATTTCCCTACCTCAACAATCGAAGATGATCGTCGGCGTTGCGGCAGACGGCTTCATGAGGAAAGGGATTCATAGGCATCGTCGGAGTGCACTGAGGAGGTAGCGGCATCTCCTCTCTTGTCGTGGAGAAGATTATTGGTGGCACGTCGTTGTTCTTCGTGGAACCGGCATTCTTCGTTGTTCTTCATCAGAGGCCGGCATTCTTCGAAAACCTCAAGAGTTCTCTCGATCTTCCCCACACAACGAAAGCTCTTCCCCTTAATAAAATAATAGGCTCCCCCTATTATTTTATTACACATGCCGAGCAACTCTCCCTAAATTAAATCACCACATTAAATAAAACGTGTTGATAATTAATTAAGGAAGGGAGAGGGAAGGTTCCCATTTATTAAACGTGTTGGAAATTAAATAAAAAGGGGGAAAGAGGGAATATCCTCATTAAATTGTGGGTTTCCATGAATTAATGAAGTGAGGTGGAGAGATTGGAATTTAATGGGGGGTTTCCAATTTAATGGGGGGTTTCCATTGGTGTGACCTTGTCTCTTTTTCAAGAGCCACTATTTCTGTATTATAACAATACAATGTGATAGGGTATTTAATTCTAGGTACCACATCAAGATCCTAGAAAAAGTTCTGTATGAAAATGGATTCCTTAGCTGTATCAGAAGCTGCTATATACTCAGATTCCACTATAGAATCAGTAATAATTGGTTTCTTTGAACTATTCTAGCTCACAACTCCTTTGCTGAGGCAGAAAACATAACCTAACTACAACTTTAGATCATTATGATATGTCTGAAAACTAGCATCTGTATAACCCTTGATGACCAGATCCCCATCTCCTCTATACACCAAGAACATATCCTTAGTTATTCACAAATACTTAAGGATAACCTTAACAGAAAAACAATGTTATTCTCCTAGATCATCTTGATATCTACCTGTGATGCTCAATGAATAAGCAATTTCAATTCTAGTACATAACATGGAATACATGATTGATATTATCACTGAAGCATATGGGATCTTACTCATTATCTTTTTCTCCAATTGTGTGTGAGGGAACATTTTCTTATAAATATTCAAACCTTGTAAAATTGGAACCAATCCCCTCTTGGATTGTTCTAAACTAAATATATTTAATATCTAGTTAATATATGTACTTTGAATTAGTCCAAGAAACCTCTTGTATTTATCAAAAATGATCTTGATCCCTAGAATATAGGCTGCTTTACCTAAGTCCTTCATAGAGAAACACTTTTTTAACCAGTCCTTAATAGACTATAAGAATGGTATGTCATTTACAATAAATAATTTGTCATATATATATACTACTAAGATAAAAATTTAATTTCCACTAAACCAATTGTAAACACATGGATCACATCCATTCTTAATGAAACCAAATTATTTTATAATTGCATCGACTTGAATATTACATGACCTAGATTCTTGCTTCAATCTATAAATGGATATCTGCAACTTTCAAATCATTTTGGCATCACCTAGAGGCACAAAAACTTATGGTTGTTTCATATAGACATCTTCCTAAAGGTTCCCATTAAGGAATTTAGTTTTTAAATACATCTTCCAAATATCATAGTCATGGTAAGATGCCATAGAAAGTCAAATTATGATGGATTTAAACATGGAAACTAGTGAAAAGGTTTCATTGTAATCAATTACTTGATGTTGTTTAAACTATTTAGACACTAGCCTTGCTTTATAGGTATTTAATTTACCTTCCATGTCTAGTTTCTTCTTGAATACCCATTTGAATCCAATGGGATTTACATCAACTGCCACATTGACTAGAACCCAAACTTCGTTCTGTTACATGGAATCCATTTCAGAATTCATGGCTTATTTCCATATTGCAGCTTCTAGTCTCTCTACTACCTCTTTTTAGGAGATCAGATCATCATTCTCAACCAATAATGAGTCACCATCTTCGGTAATGAGAAAAACATATCTCTCTAGTTCTCTTACCTCTCTCATGATCCTGTATAGTACGTGTGTTTCATAAACTACTTCTTCTACAGGGACCTGTGGAATCTATTCCTATACCAACTCTTGTGTATCTTTAGCATCAACTTTATTGAAGTTAATCTTTCTCCCACTATCCTTTTTGATGATTTTATCCCTCACAATCAATATTAGTCTAGCGATGTACACTTTCTTGTCTGAGGGGTTGTATGGGTAGTATCTCTTTATTTCCTTAGGATACCCTATAAAGATACACTTTGTGACTCAAGGTTATATTTTGTTTCCTGATAAGGCCTTAACGAATTCCTTGAAACCCCATACATTTGTATGAAAAAAACAAGTTTCTATCCACTCCAAAAATCAAAGGTAATTCCATTTTCCGCTTTAGTTGATACTCAGTTTAATGTGTATATTACAGTTTGTAATGCATATCCACAAAAGGATAATGGAATATCTGCATGACTAATTATCTACCTTACCATGTTTAACAAGGTATGGTTCCTCCTTTCACTAAAACCATTCCATTGTGGTGCATAAGGTGGAGTGATTTGAGATATAATCTCAAACTCCCATAAGAAGTCGATAAACTCTTGGTTAAGATATTCACCACCTCAATCCAATTTAAGTTTATTTATCTTATTTCCAAGTTGATTCTCTACTCCATTATTTAATTTATTGAATTTATTAAAGGACTCAAACTTATACCTCATCAAGTAGACATAGCCATATTTACTTAATTCTTGAGTAAAAGTTATAAAGTAAGAATACTGAGCTCTAGCTTCTACTATAAATGGTCCACACGCAATAGTGTGTATTAATCCTATAAGATCTGTGGACCTTTCACCCTATCCACAAAATTAAGGTTTGGTAATTTTTACTTTTAAATAAGCATGAAATATTTCAAGTGGTTTTATATTAGATGAGTCTAAATAACCATATTGACAAATCCTTGTCAAATTCTTCTTATTTGCATGACCAAGAAGGTGATGCCATTGTTGGGTGCTATATGAATCATGTGAACATGATTTCCTATCAATTTCCAATACTTTTTTTCATAATTTAATACATAAATACCTTTATTTAAATGTTCCATACCATAAAATATGTTTTCCTTATAAAAGAAAAAAAAATTATTTCAAAACTTGAAAATGAACTCACATGCATCTAGTCATGATACATAAATTATGTTCTTGGTAACCATTGGTACATAATAACAATATTTTAAAACCAAAATAATTCTTATTTGCAATTAAAGTTGGTAGTAACCAATGGATAGAGCGTCCATCCTCACACCATTAGTATCTCTTAGATCCACATTTCCTCTAGCAATATTTCGAAATCTACTTGGTTCCTAAATTTGGATGTATATGTGATCACCACAAGTTGTATCTAATACCCAATGTGTAGACATTAAAAGATTAAACTTGATAATGAATGGATCTTTAGTTTATCCTTTATTCTGGGTGTAGTTCCAGTGGAACGGCTTGCCACATGAAAAACTTATGACCTCATTTTCCTTTCCCTACCTTTGTATCTTCTTCTTCTTGGAAGGACGATGCTTGGGAGATTTATAATTTTTATGAGTCTTGGGCCCCTTCACCTTGTTATTTCTTTTCTTATTCACCATAAGGACCATATTTTTATCATACCTCATGTTTTTATCCACTAGGTGAATCAAAGTATAATGTTTTGAAAAACTTTTCTAATTATTGTTCAAATTGTAATTAACAATAAAACTGGAGAAGGTCTTGCGTAGTGATTAAATATGATATCTGTATGCAGCTCATCTAGGAATTATATCCCTAAGATTTCTAATCATTCAATGTATCCAATAATCTTGACTACATGAGGCTTGACTAGCATAGACTCTCCAAGATTAGTTGTGAACAAATAATTGGAGATCTCATATCTCTCTTGTCTCACCTTCTCTTGATAGAGATCTCAAAGTTAAGACATCATTCTATTCCATGTCCCCATATTGCTTTAAAAGATCATTGGTCTTGGATGATAGCATGAAATATAGAAAATATATGGAATCATTAAAATGTTTCTCATAGACAGATAAATCTTCATCACCTGCCTCTTTACTAGGTGCATCAGGAATAGGTTCTTCCAGTACACACAATTTCTTTTCATAGTGAAGGATCGCATGTAAGAGCCTTTTCCACTCTTGGAAATTTATGTTGATGATAAGGTTATCCTTATAAAGTATGGATCATAGTGATATTTTTGAAGTAATTTTAATTTTTTTTATAAAAAATAATGTGAGAATACTTTTAGTGATTTATCTGATAAAATTTAGACAAATAAATATTATATTTATTAATCTCACACTAATTTATCGAAACCCAATAGCCCCCAACATTGGATTCAGAATATCCCATTTCTTAGACATTCTAGAGGAAAGGATCCATATTACCCTTATAATTAACCAAAAATTGGTTGGTCAAGAAACTTGAATGGTTTTAGGTAGGAATTCCAAACGCCTACTTCATTAACTCATAGTTCCTTGATCTGTTGTGTGGACTCCCCAATCATGAAATGATTAAATTGGATTTCCTCAACTTTTTCCTCTCATTTACACCAAGTGATGATTTGGCATTCAACCCTTGATGTTAACTAAGTTAAGTCAACCCAAAACCTCAACATATAATTCCCCAATAATTGAAATCACCCCAACTTTAGATAGTTAAGAATTTCGAAATATGGTTCAATTTTAACTGAAGTAGTGGAAGGCTATACCGACTTAATATATGTAATTGAGGGATTTTATAATTTTATGCGTAAATTTCCAATTATTATATATATTACATGATTTTGAATATTAAGGAGATTTACTCAAGTGATTAACCATTTCTTAGATAATATTTATGCACAATCTAATCAATTTTAGTTTTATCTTACATGCTCATTAATTCATTAATTCATGTGATCAGGACAAAACATTCATAATGAAATAAACATGCAACTTGATAGAAATAAAATAATAAAGAGGTATGATCATGAGATTATACTAATGGTTGGTTTATCTAGTGGATGACAAATCAACCTTCAACCTAGGGGAAAACACCTTGAACCAATTAAGGTTTTTTTTATAGTTTTCCACCTACCCACCTATGTATCTCTCTTGGATTAGTTTCATCTCAACTCTAAACTTAAACCACATCCACTAGCTTTGAAGCTCCATCCATTACATATTTTTTGAATAACATGTAGGTTATAGAAAAGGGTTTACATAAAAGAAACCATGGGCACACAGGACTTTATATAAGATGAGGAGAGAATTCATGGAGGACAATAATTTTAATTTAATAATAAATTAAATTAAACCAATCACATACAAAGTTATGGTGTATGCTCATGATCATCCACGTGCATGCAACTAATTCAAAATTTAATAAAACTGGCATTAAATTCTTAATCATTCTTATTTAAGATAAATAACACTCAAACCAATTAATTATCTTCTTTAATTAATAAATTATTTTATCTTAATCCTCATCTAAATTTCCTTGACATTATCATTCATTATAATTTTAAACAAATTAAATAAATTTATTTAAAATTAACTTTGTACATAAATGTGATTTTATATGAATATGGTGAATACATGTCAGAATCTACCCAACATGTATTATACTCTAATACATTTTACCTTTTTTGATATATAGCATACAAAACTTATCATGTACTTTCATAAGGTGTACTATCAACTTAATGATTTCACAAATTACATGATTTTTCTATAATGTTTTATGATTCAATGCACATAGAGTAATATATGTCATACAACTCACACATGATATGAAGATCTGAAAATTATACAAAAAATAATTACACATTTATATATATATATATATAATAAAACCTATCACATGGTGTGTCCTATCAACTTAATGACCACATGTAATCATGTATCTATATGGTTTACATCGTATAATAAATTAATTTTAATTATACATAATTTCTTATAAGTATACGGTGTGTAAAGGTGAGTTATATGACATGTAAGTCTCTCACCGTCTATTGGAGGCACACACCTAGGGACTCAATATAAGGCCCCAGCCTTAAACCTTACTTAATCTTGAGTTATTACAAGATTACACATTGAGGATCTTTTCGGGTTTAGAGTTTTAGAGAATTAGATCATAAAACTTTCATTACATTCCACATATAAACAAAGTGGTTACATAAAGATAGTATTATTCTTTCCCATCAATGGAAACATATTTAAAATAAAACATGGATTATTTCTTGACACTCCCTTGACACTATCATCATATCATGTACCTTTCCTTTGACTTGTGAAAAACATTTCAAAAAAACTTGGGATGAGCATAAAAATCTCAGTAAGGGATATAAAAATATATGAAAGGAAACATGGGAACATATATACATAAGAATGAAATCATACTTTACCCATAAAACATAATCACTTCAACATACCTCATCAAATCATGAATAAATCATAGAAATCATAAGACATAAAGGTAACTTGAGGTATTCATAACATTCTTACGTAGGGAGTAACCCTCTTGGTTACATTTGGAATACCCATCACAGTATATTCCCTAAATCTCTTTGGAGAAACCTTAAGGTTTCACTCCTTCACGTTACCCAATGCATTGGAGAGCTATATCGGGCTCACCCGCCCTTAGTTTATCACGGAACCACCAGTCTTCATAATAATGCCCAAGAACCTCAACATAATCGTATCACATAAAACATGCATAAAGGAAACATAACATTCCCACCTTTAAATCACAAGATATCAATACAACACATTGATATAAAAATGGTATGAAAACCATTTTCAATACCAAAATAAAAGAAAAGTAAAACATGATATTTATTTTTCTTTTAAAAAGAAGGTATGACTTGTAGAGGAAGCCGAAACTCGAATAATGGTCACGGCGGCAAAGAAGTCGTTGTCGTCGAACACGTACGACAAAAACATTCCCTTTTGTCATTTAGTAAATGCTTCGTATAAAAAATATTCCTTTTGAATAAACGTAAAAGTCAAAGGGGTTTATACACCATATAAAAGAAGGTTGTGTATAAAACAAAATATGCCTCAATGAAAAGAGATTGAGATGAAGTCCCATACCTCGGGTCCGACTTGACTCGATCGTTCTTTAATGTCCTGAACAATAAACTTGAGTTAATTTCTAATTTATTAAGAACCTTTTTTAAGTTCATTATTCCTTTTATATCACTTATTTCCATGTCATGAACACTATGTAATTATTTAAGTTAAGAACGGTCGTTTTAACGATCATTGGTACTTGAGTCAAAAATAAACCCTTTATAATTACAAGTTGTTCATGTATCCATTATATCCAGAATTATAATCATGATGTATATATCATATATATCCAGTATATACAAGCATTTATAATATTACATAATCATTTAGAGGTAAGAAATGAAATGCACCGTTCATGGAGACGGTAAGCCGTACGTACGCATGAACGCTACTTTCATTTCTATTTCGTATTTTATAGAATGGAATCATAATGATATAAAGGTATATTATAATTCCAGTATAATATCATATATAATATCATAGTTTAATCCTTTATACGTCCCATATATGGTATTTAACGAATCAAATCACTTTGAGGGGGAGGTAGTTCGCACTTCCTTAAATGAAGATATCGCGTTTACCCATAATGGAAACCATAAAGGTATGCCCAAAATTAAAAATACAGAATATTAAGGAAAACATAAACATATTATATATCATATATAAATATAGTGACAACTTAATGGCCACCTTTGAAGGTGTTAAAAGAATGTTGAACAATCATCGTTTCGTGAGGCATAAATTCACCATCCACGGAAACAGTATGTCCTTTAACCATTAGATGTAGGTGTGTGTAAGTGTAGCTCGAATCCTTCTTATAACAACATCCTAGTATATTTAAGATACTATATTTGTTACAAAATAAATGAATAAAAAGAGTTTAGGGGGTTGGAGAAGCAAAATAAAACAAAAGGACTCAAGTGAAGACATTACCTTAAAATCAGGTAACTCCCATTGGTTTGAGCTCAAAGGCTTCCTTGGGAAGACTTCTGCCCAAAGTGAGGCTTCAAGGATTAAGAGAGGTATGTGCAGAGACAAAATGGGCAGGTTTGGCCGAGCCAAAGGCTTTGGGAGTGTGTGTAAAGAGGTAGAGGTGGGGGCCTTTTATAAGAGGAGAGGAGGAGCACTCTTGGAAAGTAAAGAAATGTTACTTTATTTGAAAATGATTTTTGGATTAAAAAGGTCCCACGTTGATATAATTCAAGGGTAAGGTGATAAGGGTTCTAAATCCACCCATAAAATAGGTTTTGGACATGTGTAGGTCATAGATTTTACATTATCATTTCATTTTATTTAAATCCTTTATTAATGAGGTAATTGCTGCATCATCATGATGTCATAAATAATTTATTTTATTTAAAGTCTAAAAATTATGAAAAAAATACTATGATGTAGGAAATATCTTTATATTTCCAATGAATATTTATATTCTAAAATATAATCTATTTAGAGAAAATTAAAAATGTTTTAATCAGGTGATACATTCTTGTTATATTTACTTTCTTTACAAAAATAAAAAGATAACAAGTCACTTTCCACAAAAGTGATTCCATGGGGTCCCCAAGTTCGGAACAAGACATCCCATGGTCGGCCATGAGACAACCAGTAGAATTAGGACACATGTTGTTGTCATTTTTTTATTATTATGATATTATTTTATTATCCTTAACTACCCTATTACTCATTAATCAAGATAATTAAAGATAATTACCGTCGTTACTATTCATAATGTCCAAAACCAAAAGAGTATTGATTACATAATTTGGACCTTATGATTCCAAATACATAATCCATTTTACCAAATTCTAAACACAGAAAATGCAATAATTGATTTAAAAATAATTCCCATTGTCAAAACAAATAGAGGGTTTTTTTGAAACAATATCTATGAAATGTTTGGCATTAGTTTATGCCCAATTCCAAAGTGAAATTAATCCTAATGACCACCATTGGATTAAATGGTAAAAATTTATTCTAATTTAACTTTAAAACCAATTCAAAAGATAATATAATTATATAAATAAATTAGATTAAAAAGCAGTTTTGATGTAAAATGCAGTATTTTTCACTATTCATTAAAAAATGAACATTGTCAGAAAAATACCAAAAATTCACACAAAGTAAATTTTGATATCCCAATCATAAATAATAAGTTTATTTTTACAAACATAGCTTATAAAATTGTCAAAAGATAGATTTAAAAAAATGGTTTGCCATCAAAAGGCAGTAAAACAATCTTTTAAAAAAATATTAGTGTATTTCATGCTTAAGATTGGATTTATTTTCATTTTAAGCCTCTAAAACACTATCTAATTAATTAATAGACATAGATAAAAATATCTATTATTCATTACTTACTTGGGATGTTACATCCTTCCCCCTTAAGAAAATTGTGTCCTTGTAATTTATTTACTTATCAAATAAATGGGGGGTACTTATCCCTCATTGCATTTTCAGATTCCCATGTTGCCTCTTCCATCATGTGGTTTTTCCACAAAACATTTACCTGATTAATCACCTTATTTCGTCACACTTTCTCCCTGTGGTCAAGAATCTGGACTGGTTGTTCCTCATAAGATAGGTTCTCTTCCAGCTGAACTACCTCTGGACTCAAAACATGATATGGATCTGGCATATACTTTCTCAACATAAAAACGTGAAAAACATTGTGTACCTGAGATAAACTCAGAGGTAAAGCCACCTGGTATGCAACTGATCCAACTCTCTCCAGAATTTCATATGGTCCAACTAACCTTGGACTCAGATTTCCTTTCTTACCAAATCGCATCACATTTTTCCATGGTGAGACTTTGAGAAAAACATGATCACCTACCTCAAAAGTTTGATCCTTCCTCATGTTGTCTGTATAACTTTGCTGCCTACTCTGAGCTGTTCTCATGTGTTTCTGAATCAGTTGAACTTTTTCTGCCATCTCTTCTACCAATTCTGGTCCCATCAAGTTCCTTTCACCCACTTCATCCCAGAAAGCTGGAGTTCGACATTGCTTCCCATATAATGCCTCAAATGGTGCCATCTATATACTGGAATGAAAATTGTTATTATATGAAAATTCAACCAAAGAAATATGTTGGTCCCAACTTCCCTGATAATCCATCGAACAAGCTCGTAGCATATCCTCCAAGGTCTGAATTGTTCGTTCTGACTACCCATCTGATTGAGGATGAAATGTTGTACTAAAATTTAATTCAGTACCCAATGACTTCTGAAGGCCTTTCCAAAAGTTAGAAGTGAACCTGGGATCACGATCAGATACAATGGAGAGAGGAACTCCATGTAACCTGACTATCTCTTTAGGATACAAACAGGAAAGTTGATCTAGGGAAAAAGTATCTCATATAGCACGGAAATGAGCAGATTTAGTCAAGCGATCAACAATAACCCAAATTGCATTATTACCTCGAGATGTCTTCGGTAATCCCACAACAAAGTCCATGGATATATTCTCCCATTTCCACTCTGGAACTGGTAAAGGCTGAATCATCCCTTTCGGTAACTTCCGCTCTGCTTTAACCTGCTGACAAGTCAAACACTTCACAGTAAAATCAGCAATATCTCTTTTCATTCTATCCCGCCAGTAATACTCCCGCAGATCTCTGTACATCTTAGTACTACCAGGATGAACTGAAAACAGAGAACTATGAGCTTCACATAACAACTCTCTCTTAAACTTTGAATCACAAGGCACACACAATCTCTTCCCAAATCTCAAAACGTAATCATTATCAATGTTGAATTCAGGCAACTTACTTTTCTAAACTAGCTCTACCTTTTTCTACAACTCACTGTCTTGCTTTTGTGCTTGCTTGATTCTATCTGATAGAGATGATCTCACTGATACCTGAAACAAAACAGAAGAACTTCCTGCACCAACAACTTCTATGACAAAGTTCATCAAATCCTTAACCAAAGGATCACGTTCCAAACGCAACATTTCTAATGAAGCATTACTTTTTCGACTCAAAGCATCAGCCACTTTATTTGCTTTTCCCGGATGGTAATGAATTGTACAATCATAATCCTTGATTAATTCCAGCCATCTCTTCTATCTCATGTTTAACTCTTTCTGAGTGAATATATACTTTAAACTTTTGTGATCAGTATATATTTCACACTTTACTCTATTCAAATGATGCCTCCAAATTTTTAAAGCGAAAACAACAGCATCTAATTCGAAATCATGTGTAGGGTAATTTACCTCATGAGTTTTCAACTGTCGTGAAGCATAAGCAATTACCTGATCATTCTGCATTAGGATGAAACCAAGTCCTTTCAATGAAGCATCATTGTATATAACAAACTCACCATTCCTGGAAGGTAGTGCCAAAACTGGAGCATTCACCAATCTTCTTTTCAATTACTGAAAACAATCATCACATTCTTTTGTCTAGATAAACTTAACACCCTTCTGAGTTAGCTTAGTCATTGGACTAGATAACCGTGAAAAATTTCTAACAAACCTTCAGTAATAGCCTGCCAAACCAAGGAAGCTATGAATCTCAGTTACATTTGTGGGTCTTGGCCAATATTCCATAACTTTTGTTTTTGCAGGATCAACAGTTATCCCATCTTTAGAAACAATGTGACCAAGGAAAGAAATTTGTTGCAACCAAAACTCACACTTGCTTAATTTTCCATACAGTTTCTTTTCTTTTAAGGTTTGAAAGATAACCCTTAAATGTCTTTCATGCTCCTCTTTACTTTTAGAAAACACTAAAATATCATCAATGAAAATCACCACAAACTTATCCAAGAACTCATGGAAAATTCTATTCATTAAGTCCATGAATACAGCAGGTGCATTGGTTAGCCCAAAAGGCATTACTACAAATTCATAATGGACATATCTTGTACAGAACGCGGTCTTCGGAACATCTGCTTCCTTTACCTTCATTTGATGCTACCCCGATCTCAAGTCAATATTTGAACAATACTGAGCTCCCTGGAGCTGATCAAACAAGTAAAGGATATTTGTTCTTAACAGTAATGTTATTCAAGGCTCTATAATCAATGCATAGTCTCATTGAACCATCTTTCTTTTTAACAAATAAAATAGAAGCACCCCATGGTGATGTGCTAGGTCGAATGAAACCTTTCTCTAATAAATCTTGCAATTTCTCCTTCAACTCTAAAAGTTCAATTTGAGCCATTCGATAAGGGGGGTTTGAAATTGACTTAGCATCAGGAACTAAGTCAACAGTAAACTCAACTTCCCGATCTGGTATTATTCCAGGCAACTCATCAGGAAAAACATCAGGATACTCATTTACCACTGGTACATCATTAATCTGAACAGTTCCTTTATTTTCAACGATGTGTGCAAGGTAACATTCATTTCCATCTTTTACAAGTTTCTTGGCCTCTTGATAAGTTATCAACAGTAAGGGTTCATTCTTGTACACAAACTGAAAGTATTTCTGAAAAGAAACTTCTTTAGCTCTACAGTCAATATTAGTATGGTAAATAGAGAGCCAATCCATACCCAGGATAACATCAAACTCTACTAGAGGTAGAACAATAAGGTTTGCAAGTAGGTTCTTTCCACAGATAAGGATAGGAAGATTATTATAAATTCTTTTTACCTCAATATTTCCCCCAGGTGTTTTTACCAAAAGTTCAGGAGTCATTTCTTGAGATGGTATTCCCATTTTACTAGAAAAGTTTTCAGAGATGAAAGAATGTGTAGACCCCGAATCAAACAACACACTGGAATAATGTGAAAAAACAAACAAAGTACCTGATACAACTTCATTTGATGGCCCGACATCTGCTGAAGTAGTTACAAAGGATTTCACCACCCCTTTATGCTTGTAGTCTAACTGCTTCCCATCACTCAAGCTCTTTGTCGGACACTCGTTTTCATAGTGAACCATCTCATTACACTTAAAACATTTCACTAACTGTAAATCAAATTTGGTCTTACCTTCACCTTGATCTTTTTCAGTGCAATCACGAGCCTTATGTCCCATCTTACCACATCGGTAGCACTTTCTAGAATTTAGAAGACATTCCCCAACATGCCTTTTTACACATTTATCACAAACTAGAAATTTAGATTTCTTACCATCATACTTTTTTGAACAATTCTTCCCTTTCTCCTTCCATCTTGGTCTCTTCTTTTTCTGGTTGTTATAGAACACTTGATCATCAGCAAACTCCATTTCCAACTTCTCAGCACATCGAACAAGCTTTTCATAACTTTTAAACTCACGAGAAGCTAATTCCCTTAGATATTTTGGCTTTAATCCTGAGTAAAAATGATTGATTTTACTATCAAGGTCTCGGATAAAATTTGGATCATACCTTTCTAATCGAGTGAACCTTTCTTCATAGGTAGCCACTGAGTCTTCCTCTTGCCTCAATTCTAAGAATTGTTTTTCCATCCTAAGTCGAACAGCCTTAGGAAAATACTTTTCAAGAAACATACCTTTGAATCCATCCCAGTCGAGAGCATCAATCTCACCAGCATCCCTGATATTTTTAACCATCGACCACCACTGATCTGCTTCACCCTCCAAACGGTAAATAGCAAGACTAACCTTTTGATTGTCTGAACACCCCATGACATCGAAAATCTTCTCCAGTGCTTTAATCCACCCTTCAGCTAGCACAGGGTCAGATGATCCTCTGAATGATGGGGGATGTTGCCTCATGAAATGTTCCACCACTGACATGTTCCTCTGCGGTTGATCTGGCTGATCTCGTGTATGGATACCACCTCCATTTATCGCTTGATTCAACTACGCCATTACTGCAACAAACTGTTCAGTTCCAATTTTGACCATCTCAGGATGCTAATTCGGAAGGTTATTTCCTTCTGCATGCCTTCCTAGAACTGCTTCCCTGTTTCCTCTGCGGAAAACCATTCTGAACAAACATGTCTTAGATGAAGCAACATGGTAATCTTCAAATACTATATCACTTCAATTTGACCATAAAAAAAATATTTTTGGATAATCATTTAATAGAATTCTAACTCCTAAAATTATCTAAATCGATGCTCTGATACCAACTATAAGGCCCCAGCCTTAAACCTTACTTAATCTTGAGTTATTACAAGATTACACATTGAGGATCTTTTCGGGTTTAGAGTTTTAGAGAATTATATCATCAAACTTTCATTACATTCCACATATAAACAAAGTGGTTACATAAAGATAGTATTCCTCTTTCCCATCAATGGAAACATATTTAAAATAAAACATGGATTCTTTCTTGACACTCCCTTGACACTATCATCATATCATGTACCTTTCCTTTGACCTATGAAAAACATTTCAAAAAAACTTGGGATGAGCATAAAAAGCTCAGTAAGGGATATAAAAATATAATGAAAGGAAACATGGGTATATATATACATAAGAATGAAATCATACTTTACCTATAAAACATAAGAACTTCAACATACCTCATCAAATCATGAATAAATCATATAAATCATAAGACATAAAGGTAACTTGAGGCATTCATAACATTCTTATGTAGGGAGTAACCCTCTTGGTTACGTTTGGAATACCCATCATAGTATATTCCCTAAATCTCTTTGGAGAAACCTTAACGTTTCACTCCTTCGCATTACCCAATGCATTGGAGAGCTATATCAGGCTCACCCACCCTTAGTTTATCACGGAACCACCCGTCTTCATAATAATTCCCAAGAACCTCAACATAATCGTATCACATAAAACATCCATAAAGGAAACATAACATTCCCACCTTTCAATCACAAGATATCAATACAACACATTGATATAAAAACGTTATGAAAACCATTTTCAATACCAAAATAAAAGAAAAGTAAAACATGGTATTTATTTTTCTTTTAAAAAGAAGCTATGGCTTGTAGAGGAAGCCGAAACTCGAATAATGGTCACGGTGGCGGAGAAGTCGTTGTCGCCACATACGTACGACAAAAACATTCCCTTTTATCGTTTAGTAAATACTTTATATAAAAAATATTCCTTTTGAATAAACGTAAAATTAAAAGGGGTTTATACACCATATAAAAGAAGGTTTTGTATAAAACAAAATATGCCTCAATGAAAGGAGATTGAGACGAAGTCCCATACCTCGGGTCCGACTTGACTCGATCGTTCTTTAATGTCCTGAATAATAAACTTGAGTTAATTTCTACTTGCTTAATAGCCTTTTTTAAGTTCATTATTTTTTTTATATCAAATATTTCCATGTCATGAACACTATGTAATTATTTAAGTTAAGAACGGTCATTTTAACGATCATTGGTACTTTAGTCAAAAATAAACCCTTTATAATTACAAGTTTTTCATGTATCCATTATATCCAAAATTATAATCATGATGTATATATCATATATATCCAGTATATACATGCATTTATAATATTACATAATCATTTAGAGGTAAGAAATGAAATGCACCGTTCATGGAGACGGTAAGCCGTACGTACGCATGAACGCTACTTTCATTTCTATTTCGTATTTTATAGAATGGAATCGTAATGATATAAAGGTATATTATAATTCCAGTATAATATCATATATAATATCATAGTTTCATCCTTTATATGTCCCACATATGGTATTTAATGAATCAAATCACTTTTGAGGGGGCGGTAGTCCGCACTTCCTTAAATGAAGATATCCCATTTACCCATAATGGAAACCATAAAGGTATGCCCAAAATGAAAAATACAGAATCTTAAGGAAAACATAAACATATTATATATCATATATAAATATAGTGACATCTTAATGGCCACCTTTGAAGGTGTTAAAAGAATGTTGAACAATCATCGTTTCGGGAGGCATAAATTCACCATCCACGGAAACAGTATGTCCTTTCACCATTAGATGTAGGTGTGTGTAAGTTTAGCTAGAATACTTCTTATAACAACATCCTAGTATATTGAAGATACTTTAGTTGTTACAAAAGAAATGAATAAAAAGAGTTTAGGGGGTTGGAGAAGCAAAATAATACAAAAGGACTCAAGTGAAGACATTACCTTAAAATCGGGTAACTCCCTTTGGTTTGAGCTCAAAGGCTTACTTGGGAAGACTTATGCCCAAATTGAGGCTTCAAGGAGTAATATAGGGATGTGGAGAGACAAAATGGGCAGGGTTTGGCCGATCCAAAGGCTTTGGGAGTGTTTTTAAAGAGGTAGAGGTGGGGGCCTTTTATAAGAGGAGAGGGGGGGCACTCTTCGAAAGTAAAGAAATGTTACTTCATTTGAAAATGGTTTTCGGATTCAAAAGGTCCCACATTGATATAATTAGAGGGAAAGGTTATAAGGGTTCTAAATCCACCCATAAAATAGGTTTTGGACATGTGTAGGTCATAGATTTTACATTATCATTTCATTTTATTTAAATCCTTTATTAATGAGGTAATCACTGCATCATCATGATGTCATAAATAATTTAATTTATTTAAAGTCTAAAAATTATGAAAAAAATACTATGATTTAGGAAATATGTTTATATTTCCAATGAATATTTATAGTCTAAAATATCATCTATTTAGACAAAATTAAAAATGTTTTAATCAGGTGATACATTCTAGTTATATTTACTTTCTTTAAAAAAAATAAAAAGATAACAAGTCACTTTCCACAAAAGTGATTCCATGGGGTCCCCAAGTTTGGAAAAAGACATCCCATGGTCGGCCATGAGACAACCAGTATAATTAGGACACATTTTGGTGTCATTTTTTTATTATTAGGATATTATTTTATTATCCTTAACTACCCGATTACTCATTAATCAAGATAATTAAAGATAATTACCGTCGTTACTATTCATAATGTCCAAAAACAAAAGAGTATTGATTACATAATTTGGAAATTATGATTCCAAATATGTAATCCATTTTACCAAATTCAAAACACAGAAATTTCAATAATTTATTTAAAAATAATTCCCGTTGTCAAAACAAGTAGCGGGTTTTTTTGAAACAATATCTATGAAAAGTTTGGCATTAGTTTATGCCCAATTCCTAAGTGAAATTAATACTAATGACCACCATTGGATTAAATCGTAAAAATATATTCTAATTTATCTTTAAAACCAATTCAAAAGATAATCTAATCATATAAATAAATTAGATTAAAAAGCAGTTTTGATGTAAAATACAGTATTTTTCACTATTCGTTAAAAATGAACATTGTCAGAAAAATACCAAAAATTCACAAAAAGTAAATTTTGATATCCCAATCATAAAGAATAAGTTTATTTTTACAAACATAGCTTATAATATTGTCAAAAGATAGATTTAAAAAATGGTTTGCCATCAAAAGGCAGTAAAACAATCTTTTAAAAAAATATTAGTGTATTTCATGCTTAAGATTGGATTTATTTTCATTTTAAGCCTCTAAAACACTATCTAATTCATTAATAGACATAGATAAAAATATCTATTATTCATTACTTACTTGGGATGTTACACTCAATTTGTAAATCATGCCTCAAAAAATTGATCGCATGGCATGTACAATGGGATGCATGGCATGTGGTCACCAAATTACACGGTCACCAGTTAGGTTGGTCGTGTATAGAAATACACGGCCCATATGTGACTTAAAGGACTGCACACCATATGTATGGGCTACACGAGGTGTACTCTGACTAACCATGTTCCATGCTATCCCAATTAACAAATGGTGTAATATATTAAATTCACCATGTGTAATCAATGTAAATGGTTTGAATTAATTTCAAATTAATTCATGGTTAATTGAACACAAGTAAATGGTGTGTAAATTTGGTTACATGATATGTACTTCTATCTTATCCAGCCATAATCCTCAGCACCTCCAGATGAGTTCTTCAATTTTATTTTATCCATAAAATTAATCGTTTTGATTAAATCTATGAGAAATGAAGGAGGAAGAAGCATATCTCATAATTCAGATTAAAATAATAATTAAAATTAAATTGAAAACTCAATGAAAAATGTGTAAATCAATAAATAATCTTCAAATAATTATGTAACCCCTTTGATACCACTTTTAGGTTTCAGGCATAACGGAATAATGTGATGGGTCATGCTGAACTTTTATTTTTTTCATGATTGATGATCAATCTGAGATTTACACAACAATAAATGTCATGATCAATGGAATTGAATCAAAAGAAACCATAAAAGGGATAGAATGTTAGAACCAAGTACAGGATCATCACATATTATTTATAATTTAATTATTTAGTTAAATATTTACCTTGCCTTAATTATTTATTTATTGATGGATCTGAAAATTGAACTGTATTGTATTGTCCTTTCATTATAGGAATCAAGAGAAAATTCCATCTATCAGTGATCCACACATGTTCCTAAAATCTATAAAGGTCAACATTGGAATATTTAGGTGCTTGCATGGCAGATCATATCACTTGTGGCATTCACCTTTGATTTCCATGATAATCACTTCCAAAGAATTATTCTTAATCTCTCTTGACTTGAGAGTGGGAGGTGGAGGAAGATCACTCTTTGTTCTTGGGAACATTCTTGGAAAATGGAGCTCTCTAAGGGTTGATAGGGTTCTAGAAATTGTTTGTGCATAACCAAAAAAATTAATTGGATCTCTGTAAAAATAATATAAATGGGTTTATATATCTCTAGGGTTAGAAATAAATAATTACACAAGTTCCCGTTATTATTTATTTAATCTCTTGTGGAACCTCATTTCAATAACAATATTATTATTATTATTTCTCGACATGTGCTTAACATGTGAAGTAAAATTAAATATTATTTATTCAAATAATATTCAATATATTATTTATCATCGGACCATTAAACTCGGTCCTCCATTCCTCCATAATATTTATCAGGAATTGAATAATGACTATTTATTTATTAGATAAATATCACTGCATTATTTTCCAGTAAATAAATAAATATTATATTCACTAAATAAAAAAGAAATATTTATTAAATATTCTACTCACATTATATTCTATTGAATAACTGTTGAAAAAATAAATGCAATAAATAAAACATGAATAATTATTAAACCATATGCAGGAATAATATTTATTCAACTTGTTAAATAATAAATTATAATAAATTATTTAACTGAGATTTTGGATATACTTAGTGTGTAACCCTCTAGGATTTTTTCTCATTGGCATTAGGTGAAGCAGCCTGAAGTTCAATGTTAGTTTCTAGAAACACACCAAGGAACCCACATAGAAATAATTTAATGTCGCAATGACATAATACCTTATACAGACTCTTACCATGTAATATAATCCGTTTATCACTTTATATCTAATAAAGTAGGTTGCATGCTGGTGTCATCAACCAATATGGTCAATGTATCTTTCTTTGAATTCCTAGAAATTGAACATGCCTATATAACACTATGGCCATGGATTTATTTAGGCTATATAATTTAACTAAAAGGTCCTAAGATATCAACATCTTTTAAACAATGGAAGGAAAAATCCTTTCTCATATTATTCATCAATGCAATATTACTTGTGACATACCCAACGTATCCTACCTTTCTGTAAACATATGTCACCACAGTTTTCATCAATACAGAAAATTACACCACTCATAATATCCATTAATAATAATATTAAAGTCTAAGGATAAATACACACATCCACATATAGGAACATCCAATGACATATATAAATGAGTATTTTCTACTTACGGGTCTCATTCTCATAATATCTTACACTAGATATTACCAAGGATGTACACCATGAGAAGGTTCCACAAATTCCTATGAGTCTCCACCCATGATAGCCTATATAATTTGTGTCCCTTAAATAAAATCATCCAACTATAGAACATATATATAAGAATAGTGTTGTAGAACTTCCGGGTTCTCATCATAGCGGGGAACTATTATGACCTTTTAGTGAAACAGCTACTCTTTGGACATTATAACATACTATGTTATGTATAAGAAAAATCATGATGTGATAAAAAATATTAATATTCAAAATTATGAATACATGTTTTCCTAAAGTACCCAGAATTTGGTTCTAGGAAACTAACTCCAACAGGCTACAAACCTAGTCATACATAAAATGTAAATCATAAGACTTCTAGTCTAGATATAAACTTTTGGGCCAGTCCTACTAAACCTTTTTTGAAATATGCTTCTGACATGGGTAGATATACTCTCTTAGAGAAGACACCTCAAGTACAAAAGGAATTTTCCAATGCTCTAGTTATTTTTCTTGATGTGAAACATGTTTTTATATTCCTTACTCTTTCTATAGGGAAGAAAATTGCTAATGTTGATTATTTATTTCACTTTTTCTTTAAAACAGGAGAAAAAAATCATCATGATGATAATAATGGTGAATATAAATTAGAGTTGTAAGCTTAATAACAAGATGACTCTCAACTTTGAACAAAACAATAGGTTAATTCCTCTAGTAGCAGCACATGAGCCTCAGCCCAGTTGGTGAGGAATTTCTAGGTGCATCCAAGAGACCTGAGATCAAATCCAGGTGGAGGCATATTTCCGAGGGTACTATAGAAGTAATGTAGAAGGAAATATAAAAGTCATTGTTTGGTACTGTAGCATCCGGAACTATTCATCCATCTGGGCCATCGGGCCACCGGTTTGGTCCTCAGGTCCTACAAGGATTTCGGTCCACCCAAGGCCTTCGGGCCAGTTGATTCTCAAGGCCTTCGAGCCACCTTAAGGCCTTAGGGACACCCTAAGGCCTTCGGGACACATGAATGCAGGCCCCAGACACATTAAAAAAAAGGAGCAGCCCCAGAAGAGGATTCAGAGCCGGTGCACTCACCAGAGCAGATCCAAATGGATCAGAATGAGAGGGTATGGCTATGCCATCGGTACTAGCCTGTGCTTGCACAGGAAGCCTAGCTAGACGGTCATGCAAAGGTGGAGAGCTACTATCAGGATGCAGATGCTGGGGAGGGGTAGTTCCTTGTAGATAGTCCGGTTTAATTCCCTAAGACCTTTGGGTCATGTAATCTCCTAAGCCTACGGGCTATGTAATCTCGGAGCCTATGGGCCTTGTAAGGGTTCCCCCTCATCCCTTTAAAGGGGGGTTATCAAAAATCAATAAAAATGAAGGCCTTCAGGACATTTAGGCTAGTAGTAGGAAAGGTAAAATGAAATTATACTCTCCTTTTAAATTTTAAAAATAAAATACTTGGATCTTATTATAATTAGGGAGAAATATCTAACTCCAATGAGATTAGATTTGATGAAATAAGTCTACCAACTCTATTGGTGGCCTCTCAATGTGTTTTCATAATGGTAGCCTATCAGCCTATAATAATTGAGAAGGATATGGGTGAAGTGGATTCTAACCAAGCACCACATAAATATTTAAACATGTTATAGTTGGATACATACAACCACTTCAAAGTGATGGAATCCTTGAATGAATAAATAGAGAATAAGAGTAGAGATGTAGAAAATAAATCTACCCACCCTAGGAAGATTTTTAGGGACCCCCCATATGAGGTCTATATAGTGGTTGTGGAATCTGACTTGGAGGATGGAGACCCTATAGGGATTTATAAATAGGTTAAAACATAGAGGAGATGTCAACATCCAAGAGGTTGAGGCTGCAGATGTGGTTAAATTAATAGGAGATCTTTTCATAATAAAATCCTTGATGCTTGGGATAATATCAAAGAAAAGTTGGGTCTACAATTAATCTACAAATATTGAGGAAACCTTGGTCTTGTTTATCCCCACCCTCTATACTTCTATTTTTTTAATAAATTAGTGTTTCATTTTACCTTTTAAAAAAAATAGTTTTCAAATGGTTAATAAAAAATAATAACAAACATTTAATAATTAATTTCAATTTTAAATAATAAATAATTATTATCTATAAATAACTATTATTATTAAGTGATTAATAAAAAATAATTAATTAATTAAAAAGTAACTAATATTTTAATTAATAATAATAATTAATTATTATTAATTTCATGGTGGTTTTTAAAAAACCAACACTAAAATTAAATAAAAATAAATAAATTTCATATTTAGTGATGGTTTTAACTACCGTTAAATTGAAAATCTTTTTAATAAAATGTAATGAATTTTCAATAGTTTTCTAAAACCACTTCTAAAAAATAAAATGAAATATTTAGGATCGGTTTTTAAAACTGTCATTAAAAACTACCCCTAAATGAACTTTTTCATTTAGTGGAACAATGTCAACTTTTTCAATAAAGTGAAAATATGTTTGTTTATAGCCTTCATGGGGGTATGATCATTCCTAGAAGATATGATTATTATTAGGAATTTGAAGTCTATTTCAAGTTTCAATTCTCAATGTCTAGTGGAGAAGCTCTGAAAATTACAATTTGGACTAAATAAGACACGTAACAGTAGAAGTCCAATAAAGGTAGTGTTATAGATGTTATGTTTTGAAACAAATTTTTGTAGGTGTTAATCATCTAAATGATGGTAGTGTGGAAGTTACAGATTATATAAGATACTTTCTAAAAGAAACATGAAGGTTTCACCTAGAAGTTTTATAGAAAATGGGATACATGAGGGTCATTCAGAATGATGTGTAAAAGTGAATTGTATCATTCATTGAAGGTTTGTGGTCAAGGATGAGGAAGCTACTGGTTATAGAAAGTTACCATGGAAAATGGTGGGTCCTACACAAATTTTAAAAGTTAGTGGAACCAGTTGACTAAATTAACTCTACTATAAAGATGTAGTAGGACCACTTGTACACATGTCTTGTGTAGTGTATTAGTGATCTAATATTGACTGGTAATTTTCAATTGTGATCATAATCATGTATTTTCTATAAAATGAATTTAACTAATAGTGTTCTCCCATGGATATTGGACTAATATCTAAACCATGTAAATTATTATTGTGCATTTATTAATTTATTTATTTTTTGTATTGAATTATTTTTTTAGTATGTGTGAGAGGTTTGACATGGTGCAGTGATTTAGGGTGTATTTTGTCTTCCAAAGTTCTTATACATCAGTGTCATGGGATTGGTTCTAATTTGGGAATTTTTAAGCTTTGTTTTTTATTTTGGATCTTCTAGTAGTTTAATTTATAGTGATTGGTGGTTTTGAATTATTTAAAAGTGGTATCAGAGCATGGTGATTCAATTAGGCTCAGTAGCATACTTAGTAGCAGAATATCAGTTAACATTATTTTCTTGATTCTTTTTATTCATCAGGACTTAAAGGTTTAAAAAGTTACGGAATCGGAAAAATTCAAGGTCCAAATAGAAAATTTTAACAATATAAAATTCTTCTATTTGTGAATGTAGTTGGAGGACTATTTTATTTAGAATGATCTTGAGGTTCTATTGAAAGTATTAAAACTCAAAGTAATAGATAAAGTGAAATTGGAAAGTAAATATAGAAACGAACTTTGATTTATTCATATTCTATTAGCATAGAATGTTTCTTATAAAATCCAGTAAGTGAAGACCATGGTTGAACTATTGAATTATTTGGTAGATATGCATGAGAATCAAACAACTATGAACAAATTATTCATGATTAAGTGGTTATATGACATGTGGATATTGAAATAAGGGCCAATTAATGGTCAAGAGAATGAATTTAATATGATTTTAAGTCAAGTTGAATCAATTAAAGTAAAGTTTGTAGAAGATACGTGAACTATGTTGTTGTTATCATCATTGCCAAAATTATGGCACATGATGGTAACTTCCATAAGGAATTATTCTAGGAAAAACTAACCTAGTATTTTAAGGATGTTAGATATATAATTTTTAATGAAGAACTTGAATAGAGATAAGTATAGGCACCTAAAAAAATTTATTAATGTGGAAGTTATAGTATTTTCTCCTTAATAAAAAGGCCGAATGAAATTAAAATATAGATCTAGGGAGATAATTTGAGGTAAATCAATATGATCCAAACCTATATGTTAAAATTACGGGAAGAAGGGGCATCTGAAGAAATATTACAGTGATTATAGGGTAAATTCTTGAAGTAATTCTTCCATAAGTTTAATTTCCATAGATTCCATATTTGAAGGTAATAATATTTTATTATTGAGTGTTAATATTCAATTAGAATCATGGATTATTGATTTTTATGATTTATTCCATTATATGACTAAGAGGGGATACATAATGAATTATATATCCAAAAGTTTCGGAAAGGTTTATTTAGCTAATGATAGAGCTATCGAAATTGTGAGTAAGGGTGATATTAAAGTCTGAATGATTAACAAAATATACCTTGAGTTAAAGGGAGTTTGGTATATACCATGTTTATAAAAGAACTTAATTTCTACTAGGAAACTGGATAAAATAGAATACATAATAATTTTTTCAAATGGATTATGGAATATTACTCAGGGTTTAATGGTTATGGAAATAAGTGTAAAGGATATTGCATTGTATCTGATAAAATGTTCAATAAATTCTGGAATGATAACTTCTAGAAGTACAAAGTTGTGGAATTTCCATTTTGGGTATATTTGTGAGAAAAAATATGTGTGTTTTTTGAAGTTAAGGGTATACTAAATCTTGTTCATATATATTTTGGTTCTTGTGAGTGTTTTATACTCAAAAATTATATAAAGGTGTCATATAATCTAAACGGAAGGATTCCTAAGTCTTGGAAGTTTGATTTCATGCACATGAATGTTTGGGTTCCTACACCAGTTTGTTCTCATGGTGGGTCTTTGCACTATGTTATATTCATTAATGATTCAAAAAGGAAATTATGAGTTTACTTCCTTAAGGAAAAATAAAATTTTTTCATAGTGTTTATTCGATTGAATTACATGGTGGAAAAAGATAACATAAATATGCTGAAGTGTTTAACTTTTGATAATATTGGAGAACACAATAGAAAATAACTCTAAAAGTTTTGTTGGAGGAAATGAATCTGGTTTGAGAATAATTTACCTAGAACTCAAAAATAAAATGATATATCAAAGTGGATAAATCAAGCATTAACTAAGAAGGCTCAGAGCATGATACTATATTTTGGAATGTCTAAGGAAATTTGTGTGGAAGTGGTAAATTATGTAGCATACCTTGTTAACAATATTCTTTCTCAATCGTCAGGGTAGGATATTCCAGAACATCTTTGGTCTAGAAAACTAGGGGAAGTTACCCACCTTAAAATTATCAGAATTTTATACTATTTCCATGTTAATTACAAGGATTAGGATCAATTCAATAAGTACCAAGCATGTTTCTTTATGGGATATGGGGATAAAAACTTTGGTTTTGTTTTTTGGAAAATTACTCTAAAATGGTTATTGAAATATGGAATGTTCTCTTCAATGAGAAGGTATTATGGAAAGACCATAACTTGGTAAAATATGGAGTTGAGAATAAATAATCAATAGAGCATATCAAATTTTATATAAATGGAAGTTTTGAATTGATGAGTTCTAAAAGGACATAAGTTCTATAAATTTTATAGAGAATATAAATCTAAGAGGTTTTAGTTAGATTGTAAGATATAATAGAGAGCTCAGGAACTATGGAAGCTCGGAGGTAGAGTTTTAGAAATTAAAGTTTCAAAATCAATGGTTTTAGAAAGAGTTGATCCTCATTTTGGATTGTGAAGATTGAAAAGAATCAGAAAACCAATATAGAGGTTATCAACTAATTTTCTTTACTTTCTTCTTATGGATGGAGGAGAGTTCAAGAACCCAAAAGTAATAGCTAATATAATTGGTTTCATAAAGTTGGATTTATTCATGAAAAAAACTTGGGATCTAGTAGAATTTCTATAATGGAGAAAAGTGATATAAAACCAATGGGTCTTCTATTTTAAAAAAGAAGGTAACTATAGGAAAGTTATAAGTATGGTTTGGTTATCAATGGGTTTAATAGAATAAATAAGTGGAATTCTATGAAATTTTCTCACCCATTATAAAACATATAACCATCCAAATATTATTGATTTTGGTTGACTTCAAAAGATTTTTTTTGAAGTATATGGATGTGAAAACAAAATTCATTTATGGTGATTTATAATAGGATGGTTATATGAAGGAACTGGTGGTTTTTGGGACAAACAGAATAAGGAATTAGTGTATAATCTAAAAAAGATACTTTACGACTTGAAACAAGTGCTAAGACAATAGAACGCAAAGTTCAATGACTTTATGGATGAGAAGGGTTTTATCCATAGAAACTCATATCATTGTTTCTACCAAAAAGTGTTTGAGGATGGTAACTCAATCATCCTTTACTTATACTTGGATAACATGTTCTTGATAGGTTTGGGCATTAAATGGTTGTAGGAGGTGAATTTTTATTTGTTAGAAAGGCTCAAGATGAAATATATTGGTGTAGTTAAGAAAATTTTTGTGATATAGACTAAGAGAGATAGGAATACCATATGTTTGGTTTTGTCCCAAAAGAAGTACACCCATAAGGTCATCAAAAGATTCATAATAACCAAATGTAAGTTGTTATAGGTTTTAGGGGATCATTGTATGATCTTATATAGTGAAAGAAAACCTATATATGGACCGATATATCTTCAAGTATTAATGTTCATTGAATTTGTGAAGAATTCGCCCTACTTATATATCACAAACAAGGGATTACATATTCTTATTCCAATAGTGTTATTAATGATAATCAATGATATATAAATAGATTACCTTTTACCTTTGAGGGATTATACTAGCTAAAGAATCCCAATTCATAACTAGAGGGATCTCAAATATTGAAAGATTTTTTATACCTTTTCTAAGTAGTGATGAATAATGTTTCTAAAAGAATAGATATATAGAAATATTTTCATAAAACTGAGGATCAAACACACACACACAATAGGAGGGATTAGATCCATTTATATAGCCAACCTCTACACTCCTCCATAAATGAATAATGCATCAGCCATGATTAATGTATCATGTGCATTACTCCTACTACAGAATACATTATAACCTTTTTCTAATTTGAGTCTAAAACCTCTTTTTATTATAAAATAAAATATATCTTTCTATTTTGGTAGAGGGATACCCATTACATAGCCCGTAGGCTTAAGACCAAGTGGCCCAAGAACATGGACCAAATGCCCAGTGTGGCATCATGCCTATATCACCCCACCTATTTCATGAATGTATCACCTCCTGTGACATAAATAAAGCAAGGGTCTTTTCAGTATTCAAATACTGGTCTTTTGGATGCAAGATTACAAGTTTACCACTCATGTGCCACCCCAACAGCAAATCCATTAGACCCATTAAATGGATATTCATGTAGTGTTTAATCCATTCATAATAGATTAAACTAAAGGAAACTATGTGAGAATCGATGTGGAATATGAAACCATATTATGTAGTATATATCATAAGGTGTTCGTAGAATAATATACAACCTAAATATGTATCTCAATATACCCTTATGATATACACCAGTCATAGGGTATGGTATGCATCTCATGTATATCATACTATACAATCCAAGAAGTCATAAAATATAATCTGGTCTATTTTAAGTGAATATACAACAATCTCACACTTACACATAAACCCCAAAAATTCTTAATTCAAAACTTTACAAATCTTTTGGAATCTATCCAAAATTTCTTTTGGATATGGTTTCATCAAGCTCTCTTAATTTTAAAATAAACATTTTTTCCAAAACATATTCCTTCTCTAAAGGCCTATCTATGTGACCCTACGGGCCTTAGTAGTGTTGGAAACAAATATAAAATCTATTTTTCATAAATATAAGAAAACAATGACCTATAAAAAATAATTAATTCTACTCAATATACTAAGGGCTCTAGTGTAATCTCAACAAAACATACTCATATATTTATATGAACATTTCCACCAAAAGATGTATCATATAAATCACATGTATACCTATACAATACCTTTTCCCATGATGTTAAGTGACCACTATACATGGAATAATTTCAATCTAGTATAGTACATCTCATAGTTTCTTGATTCTCCAAAAAATATTTACCAATTCTATGAATACATTTCATGTCATTCATCTAACAAATGAGTATATCACAAGTCCCTCATCTAAGTAGTTGGACATATCATATGTGACCTAACTAAGAATTTCCATGTATTTCCTTAGTCTAATTCAATCAAGGGATGAATGTATTTACTCATCATACATGTGGAAAAATCTAATCTTGGTTATACTCTAACTAACAACATTATCAACAACATACCTAACCACCCTCTGATTAGCTATGTCACAGTGACTTTTATAAGAAAGGTATCAAAGTATGAAGGTTTTCATGCTAGGTATCTTGATAACCTCAAGTAATAATAATTTTTAATAATCATACGACCCTATATATATCAATGATTGTATAATATTCTATGAGATATATTTTTTCGGATCATTCCAAGTAATAAGACTCAACTTATTACCTCATGAATTCATTCTTCATATCTTGTATAAAACCCTTTATAATTAGTACAAGATTATATTCATGTTAAACATAACATATCATCACAACCTATTATAATTCATGATGATCATCTATTACAGCTCAAATTCATACATTTAGGGGATATTATCATTCCATAATTCATGTAAAGTAAATTACAGCACAAATAAATGAATTATAAATGAATGTTTCCTTTATTATAATAACATGATTCATTTACAACCATTACAACCAATATCTCATGTGACAAACACCTATCAACTCTATATGACCCTCATATTATTGTTTTAGTAATGTTTTCATTAACATATCTTCTACATTATCCCGTATATCCACCAAACGAATATTTAAATTACCCCTCCCATGATATCTTTTATGGGATGGTATTTGTAAAGGATTTGTTTGGTCATTTGGTTAAATCGAGGTTCCTTATCCTGAGAAATAGCTTTGTTGCTTTCATGGTAAAGTTATATTTACCCATCAATGCTAGGAACCACTCTAAGTTCAGTAATGAATGTACCACCTAATGATTTTATAAGAATAAAATTAGGTTTGATAGTATACACAACATGCAACATTTATCTTAAATTAACCACAAAATATTAATTTTTAAATATAATTGTTTTAACCTAACTTTTGAAATGGTGGATATGAATAGTATTAACTAAATTGTGAAATATATATAAAATAACTACTTAATAAAAATTCATTGATTAATTCTTAGTAAATAAGTACTCAATTTTCATTAAAGTTATTTTATGCTTCAGAAATATGTTTTCTTAAAAATGATTAGTATTGATTTTTTGTGAGAAAATATTATAATTAATTTTTATAAATTTTATAAATTTTATTTTTTAAAATAATATAATTTTTTAAATAATCATATCAAAATTATCTTAGGGTGAAATTTTTATATTTTTTATAAAATATGGATTTTCTAGTAAATAGTGACAAATATCGTTTTTTATTGAAAAATGTATTTTTATTTCAAGAATTTAAAAAATTTCATTTTGATTTAAAATGATTTAAAAATAAAAAAAATTATATTATATTATTAATAATACAATTAATCTCATTTTAATCAATTTCATGATTGATTTTAGTATGAAAACATTTTTATACATAAAAGGCATTTTTATGAAAAATTTGTTTTTCATCGCATTGTGTGAATTTATTATAAAATTAATTTATTACACTTATAGAAATTGAATTTGATAAAATGGATTCTATATTTAGAATCATACATTTCAAATTTTATAAATATACCCCTTTTATTTTTAGGAATTATGAATAGTAACTGTGGTAAAATTTATCACCTCAGTAAAGGGTAAATCGAGTTAATCTAGGTTAAAACTAAGTGATAAGGTCATAATATTTCATATTAATTTTTATTTGATGAATATAATTCTACCTTTATAACCTTAGTATTTAAATTTATATGTTTAATGGACATTTTTCCATGAAAATGACCAATGTAATATTTAAATTAAATAAAGTTACAAAATGTGACTTTCTTAGTTTTAAATATCTATTATGTGTCTGCATAGGGTCAAAATAAAGTTATAAATGAATATAAAATTCAATTTTGTTAATAATGAAATTATATTCATGATTATAATTTATTTATAATTTTAATATATTATATAATTTCCTTAAATTCTTGTTCAACACTAATATTGTATCTATTCAATTAATAGATAAATAAAATAAATGATATTAAAAATATTAAAAGTGATATAATTGAAATTATGTATAGTTTTACATGAATTTATATATTAATATTACATATTAGTGATTTTTAAATGAATTATATTTTAAATGAAACTTTTTCTTGATGTACTTGAAGTCAAATTAAATGAATAGTGTCGAAATTGACATTAATGATAATTTATTAAAATAATATTTTATTAAATTATTTAAAAATAATTAAAATATTTAAATAGGACAAGGGGTAATATATGGTCTAAAATTTCATACCTTATCCATTTATGAGTCAAATTTTACCTTATATGTAAAATTATAACCCTTTAAGTTTGAAAAATATGTTTCCATGGTTAATGTTAAAATAGGTTAACTAAGGGGTTAAAGAAAATGATAAGGTTTAAAACACCACACAAGCCTATCCAAATTTTATTGTTTGATTATATTTCAAAAATATACTACCCTATGTTCTAATACCTATCCATTTGGTTTCATTTTTATTGATAATTAGTTTATTATAATTACGCTTTTAAGAAATTCCAAAAGCTCCCTTACTTTAATTATAAAAAGAAATCTCCTCCTTTACATATTTACACCAATTTGAGCTATATATATCTACAAAACCCTAAAAATTAATCTTATAAACATATTTATACAAGTTTTACTTGTTTTTATTATTCCAAAAGACCTACTCTAAGTCCTTTAATAATATATCTAAATGAAGACTGTTGAAGAAGATGTAATCATATTTACTGAGTCATTCAGTTTATTTATTCTTATACATCTTTTTAAAGTGTTGTAACCATACTAAGATAATGTATATAGTGTCATAAATATACTAATATTTATTATTATTATTATGGTATAATAATATTCCATCTCTTTTCCATCCTATGAAAAGTGAAAACATCGCTCTTGTGTACGTACGACTTACCGTCTTCACATAGCAGTGTAATTCATTTTTCATCACCATTTCACTTAGATGGTGTATCATCCCAGGTAAATGAAGAATAAATAATTTTAATATTTATTAATATTTATGAATTAAATATTAAATTCTATTTTAAAGGGGTTGCTATGTTCGATAGCGTACCCGATACGCAACGATGAGTTTCTTTGAAACTTACATTGCACACTAGTAATAAAATAATATTATTTTAAATGTTAGTTAACATGTAGCCGTTGTATTGGAGGGAATGGATAGAAATAAATAAAATATGATTATATATGATTTTAAGTGTTTTTATATTTATCCAATAAAAGATAAAGGCTTAAAATATGGAAAGAATTCAATTTTAGGAATTTATACCCTAATTTTCATTAAGGGTTCACTTATCACCTTTTGACAGCGAACCGTCATTAAATATAGTTTTGATCACTATTTTACTTTCTATTGGACCAAATATAAATCTTCTTTAGAATCGGGACATCAAAATTTACTTTGTGTAAATTTTTGGTACCTTTCTGATAAAGTTCATTTTTTTATGAATAGTGTAAAATGTTGCATTTTAATTCAAAACCTATTTTTGATCTAATTTATTTATATGATTAGATTATATTTTGAATTGGTTTTAAAGTGAAATTAGAAAATATTTTTACAATTAAATCCAATAGTGGTCGTTGGAATTAATTTCACTTTGAAATCGGACTTAAACTAGTGTCAATCTTTTGATACTTATTATTTTGTAAAAACACGCTATTTGTCATGACTGCGGGAATTAATTATTAAATTAATTAATGTGACTTATATGTTTTGAATTTTGTAAAATGGACTTCATTTTTGAGTTTGGAATATCAAATATAGCTTAGGGTGAATTTTTGGTAATTTTCTGAAAAACTTCAATTTTTGATGAATAGTGAAACCACTAAGTGGTAATCAAGCAAACTGATTTTTCAGTTAAATGAAAGTTTACCACTAATGTGTATTGAATTTTGAAAATCCGACATACATGGTTGTCATTAGTATGTAAAATGTGGTTCAATGGGATAAAAATAACTTTTTGGTGAATAGTAACTTATTAAGTTTTTAATCGCGATTAGTGGTAATTAGTGTAGTTTAAGGTATAATTAATACTTTAATAATATGAAATGACCTAGACACATGTCCCAACCCCATTGTTTGTGTCATGGCCGACCAAGAAAAGCCATGGCCTAACTTGGGGACCCCATGGATCCACTTTTGTTGGGAAATAACATAAATTACTTTTTATTTAATGTTAAAGTGAAAATGACACTAACATAAATTGTTTTACTAAAACAATTTTTAAGTAGGGTTATACAAGTCCAAATTTTTATTATAAATAGTAATTGGAAAGCTAAAAAGATTTCCTATATCATAGTATTTTTTTTTTAATTTTTAGACATTAAATAAATTAAATTATTGATGACATAATAATGATGCAGCGATGACATCATTATTTGGCGATTTAAATAAAATGGAAAGATAATGAAACATCTAAAACCTAAACATGGACTAAACCAATTGGATGAGTGGATTTCGAAGCCTTATCACCTTATACAAAAATTCTATCAATGTGGGACCTTTTAGAACCGAAACACATTTTCAAATAAATTAATATTTCTTTGCTTTCCAAAAGTGCCCCTCCTCTCCTCTTATAAAAGGCCCCCACCTCCACCTTATTTCACACACTTCTAAAGCCTTTGGCTCGGCCAACCCCTGCCCAATTACTCTCTACACATCCCTCTCCTCATCCTAGAGGATTCCCTTTGGGCATAATCCTTTCAAAGGAAGCCTTTAGGCTCAAATCAAAAGGAGTTACACTTTTAAAGGTAATTCTTTCTCTCTTGTTCATTTGTTTTATTTTGCTTCTCCAACCCTCTAATCTCTTTTTATTTACTTCTTTTGTAACAACACCAGTATCTTCAATATACTAGTATGTTGTTATAAGATTTATTTGAGCTACACTCTCACACAACTACATCAAATGGTTAAAGAACATACGGTTTCCGTGGATGGCGAAATTCTGCCTCCCGAAACGATGATTGTTCAATACTCATTTAACACCTTCAAAGGTGGCCATTATGATGTCACTATTTTTATATATGGTATTTAATATGTTTATGTTTTACTTATTCTTCTGTATTTTTCATTTGTGTCTTACCTTTATGGCTTCCATTATCGGTATACGCGATATCTTCATTTAAGGAAGTGCGGACTACCGCCCCCTCAAAGTGATGTGATTCGTTAATGCCATTTGTGGGACGTGTAAAGGATGGATTTAAAGTTATTATATATTATTTTATACTGGAATTATAATATACCTATATATCATTATTATTTATTTCCATTAAAGTATGAGATAGAAATGAAGGTAGCGTTCATGCGTACGTACGGATTACCGTCTCCATGAACGGTGCATTTCATTTTCTTATCTCCAAATGTAATGTACTATTAAAAGTATATGTGTATAATGGATATATATAATGAATGATATATCTAAATGATTAATATAATTCTGGAATTAAAATATACATACCTCTCATTTAGTTTTAATTCCATTAATATGACAAAGAAATGAAAGTAGCGTTCATGCGTACGTACGGCTTACCGTCTCCATGAACGGTGCATTTCATTTCTTACCTATAAATGATTATGGGATATTATAAATACATGTATATGCTGGATATATATGATATATATGATATCCAAATAAGGAATGTCATTCTGGATATAAAGAACCTATGACCACACGAACAACATGTAATTGTAAGAAGTCCACTTTCGACTTAAGAACCAAATATCGACAAAACAAACATTATGAACATAAATGGTTAAATAATGTTTATAACATTGAAATAAGAGATCTAAAAGGAATAATGAACTATAAAAAGGGTTCTTAATAAAGTAGAAATTAACTCAAGTTTATTATTCAGGAGATTAAAGAATGGTCGGGTCAAGTCGGATACAAGGTAAGGGAACTTCTTAACCGAATTTCCATTCTTTGGGTTAATCTCCTACTTTCAAATTATGTCATTATATTATTATGTTGTATCTTGTATTTGTACTTTATTTATGTGTACTTATAGTGAATACACATAATAGATCTATTTTATTTCAAAAATGATCTTTGTAAGGGACTTCGTCTCAATATCCTTTCATTGAGGCATATTTCGTTTTATACACAACTTTCCTTTATACGGTGTATAAACTCCTTTGACTTTTACTTTTATACAAAAGGAATATTTTTATATGAGGTGTTTTACTAAACGACAAAAAGGAATGTTTTTTTAACGTACGCGGTGACAACGACCTTTTCCGCCGCCGTGAGTATTATTTGATCTTTGGCTTTCTCAACAAGCCGTAATGTTTTTAGAATAAAATAAATACCATATACTCTTTTATGTATTTTGGTATTGAAAATGGTTTTGAAAAAGGATTCTATTATGTCAATATATTTATGATATATTGTGATTGAAATGTGGAAATGTTATCATTCCTATATATTGGTTTTATGTTTTATGATTTTATATTGGTACTTGGACATTTTAACGGGTGGTTACGTTATAAACCATATGACGGGTGGTGCCGTGAATACCAGGACGGGTGGTTACGTTATAACCTCCAATGCATTAGGTATGGAAGTCGGCCGTATGGCTATTCCATTAAGTATGTATGGAAATTGGCCGTATGGCTATTCCATTAAGTGATAAGTGTGGAAGTCGACCGTATGGTTATTCCACCTAAGTAAGTTTATGTCCCAAGTTACCTTTATATATGTTATGTTTTCTTTTTATGGGTTTTATGGAAATCCTTTGGTTTCAAAAAGGTAAGTGATGATACTTTATTCAGTGATGAGTTTTTATTACTTCATAAAGGTGAAAAGTATTACTTTGATAAAGTGTATATGGTTTACTTGTTGTTTTGATAAACTAACAATTTTCATTCTTTGTGTATCCCTTACTGAGCTTTTTATGCTCACCCCAAGTTTTTCAAAATGTTTTTCACAGGACTTAAAGTGGAATAAGGTCAAGGATGGGATCAAGGAAATGTCATGCTATCTAAAACATGGAATCTAGACATCTTTCTTTTTAAGAGTTTTTATTTTATGGAAACTTAGTAGAAGTGTCTACTTTGTAATCTTTTAAGATGTAATAGTTATGTTCTAATTCTCTAAAACTCTAAACCTAAAAAGATCCTCAATGTGAATTATTCATTTAATTCAATATTAAGTAAGGTTTAAGGCTGGGGCCTTATAGATGGTTATAAAGATGTAAATAATAAATATATATTATATTTATGACATAAATATTCTTATTTAATTAAAAAATTATATATCTTCTTACCTTCCAATTTTTTGGAAAATGATAGCATCATTCGTGCATACGTGCGAACTACCACCTCCATGAAGCGATGTGATCTGTTTTTCATTTAAGCTTTACATGGATGGTAATAAGGATGGATTTGATGAATATATATTATTTATATGATATAATAAAGATTATATAAATGAGAATTATTATTTAACTTCCTTTCATTCATCCATCAAAAAATGAAAACAACATTCATATGTATGTACGACATACCATTTCCATGAACATTATAATTCATTTTTCTATCTAGAACTTTTACGAATGATCCTAAATATGTATATAATGAATATAAAGAATAATTATATCATGATTAAAATTCTAGGTATTATATGGCCATGATTAAAGTACAAGGACCAAAACTATCGAACCAAAACATACATGAAAAATAAAGCAGTTATCACCTAGAATAGTGATTTTAATAAACAATTATTAATAAATGGGTAATAAAGGTTATAAGTAAATAATTTAGGGTATGATATATATGATTAAGATTATATAATAGTTATATAATAAATATATATTTATTATATAGTATTTTCAAAAATGTTTGAAGGAAATCAAACCTCAGGTATGGGTTTCTTATCTCACTTTTACTTCTATGAGACATATATCATATTCACCACTTATTTATTTTGTGTGGTTTATATACTTCCTCTTTGATATATTATATAATGAATCTGTTTTTAGTCATGTAATTTAATGTTTCAATTGAAGTTATTTCTTTCATGGGGCTTATGATTCAAAAGTTACCCTAATGGTATTGGTTTATTTTACAATTTCATCATTATTTGAGATTATTTATATTTAATTACCTGAAAGAGGAATATTTTTCTTCTATTTACATTTTTTTTAAATTTAAAAATGTTTTATAAATTATAAAAATTATTTAATAAAGAAATATTTACCCATGTTTTACTTTTTACAAAATGGTTTGAAAGTAATATTCTTGTCATTTTTCCAAATGAGATACTTTTTGAAAATTTTACAAAAGTGTGAAATGAATTTTTTTCTAAATTATACAACATGAACATATTTTCCCACCATCATGACTAATATTTTATTTTAATATTAATTTATAAGTTTACAATGTTCTTTTCAAAGAAAATCCTTTCCTTTATATTTTATAAGTTTTTAAATAAGTGACTTCAAAGTAAAAAAGGGTATTTTCCTCAATAATTTTCCTATTATATTTTTAAAGTATTTTCATATATGTAAACATAATTCATTGGATATTATAATTTACTGAAGTTATTATCATATGATTCTATCCAAAATATTTTTTTGTATGGTTTATGATCAATTTGACTAGGGAAAGTATTGATATTTCATATTTTATTTCTTCTAATTTGGAAAGTTATTGATTTTTAAGGCAGTTTATTATCTTGCATTATTTATTAATATGATGAATGAATTGGACTTATTAAGTGAAGGGTGGGACTCATAATTACATAGACCCTCAATGTTAATGGTATCATGAGACAAATAAGCTTGGTTATTTGGTCGAGGACTTATCCATTTATGTAAGATGTCTTGGTACAAGGATTTGATGGTATAAGTGTCTTGGAACGAGACCTTAATAGTATAGATGTCTTGGTATAAGGCCTCAATGGTATGTTTCAAATGACCAAAATTATTCATTCTATCATTACAAACTCAATTATTTATTTCCATGTTTTTATTTGAATAGTTTTTATATCCATGGATAAGTTTTAACTCATGTGACTATTTATGTGGCATTATTTGGTTATCATTTATTTCCCACCAAATTATTCATGACTTATTTAGCTTCCACTATATGCATAACCTTACTAAGAATCTGATTTCACCTCATTCTTAAGTTTGTTTTCCATGGGATACCAGGAATTATTTTATGATAAATATCTAGGGATATTATAAAGGGGACAATTATGTTCTTAAATAAAATACTATGTTGTATTTTAAGTTTTCAAATATAAATGAAAAATTTAAGTATGCATCTAGTTCACCAAGACTACTGATGCATTCCTGTAGTAATTATGGAAAAATAAAATTTGTATATTTTACCTAGTGTAGCATAGTGGCTGACCAGGTTTGTATCACTTGTAGATCTTCATAGTTGATACACCTAAATAATATAATTTTCATAAACTACTTGTTTTTTTATTATTTTCATAAAATAATGATATTTTTGGGTTTTCATTATTTTCTAAAATAATGAAATTACATGCGATTATAAATTACCATGAAATGAAAAAATAATGTGTTATAAAAGAAATAACTCTTCCTTAAGGTTTGTTTTAATAGGTTCCATCATTATTCTTCTTTATTTGTTTAAATTTCAGTTTAATAATCTAGTTAGGAAATCTCACACTTAAATTACTATTAATTTATTTAGAATTTTTGAAATCTCGAATGCCTGAGAAATATAAATTCCACCTCCTCCTACAATAAAGGTTGATGGCATACCTCAATCGAGAGTGATACATCTTCCAGGACTTAGCCCCATCATATGTCATTTCATCCATTGAACGGATCAACTCCATCGTATGAAGAGATTATGATTAATGGAATTCAGAAAAAAAACTTTAATCAAAATAATAGAAGAATACTTGAGTTTCATTCCATGGAGTAAAATTTCCATACCCATTCATGTCAAATGAATCGACCAAAAATACAAAATAAAACATTGTGAATTTAATAATAGAATTAAGGAACACCTAACATCCCCTGAGGCCAAGCCTTGGGTCAGACCCTCATTATCGAGGGTAATAGGTCACAATGTATATAATGAAGAGAATAAGATAAAATAAATAAAATAAAAATGATAATGGGGGAGAGAGAGAAAATAAAATATAAGAGAAGAGAATAAGAAAATAAAAATAAAAATACATAATCTGAAAAGAAGAAGAATAACAAGAAGAGGAAGAAGAATTAACCGAGGGTGATAAAACATGAATAAGAGGAAAAAATTTCATGATTTATTTAATAAATAAAATAAAATTACAAAGTATAAAGAAATAAAAAAAGAATAAAATAGTGGAGAAATAATGTAGTGCGACTCAGCCTCCCCTCCTTATTGTGAAATCCCCTTTGGCAATAGAAAAATCCCCTCTATTTATAGAGGGGATAATTACTCCTTGTTAATTGGTCAATGCTTTCATTTTTTTAAAATATAATAATTTAATTATTCATTTTAATGAATATATTTAAGATATCTCTCATAGATATCATGTGTTTGAAAGTTGGAAGCAGGAAAAAATCATGTGGGGCAACTTCAGCCTTCTCTATTCGTGCATGGATTGCATGGTGCAACATGGAATGCATCCACCGGTTCTCTCCAAGAGGCAATGGTGGAAAATAAATTGTGTAAATGATCTTCATAAAGCACTATGACCTTCACAGTGGTAGGAGGGAGCTCTCATTACCATGCATGGCTTTGGTTCCTTCGAAAGGGAGTTCATAGTGGTTGGTCGAGGTCACAGAAGCGATATGTGGTATCCCCAAGCTTCGATAGTGGAAGTTAGATTAAATTAGAGGCTTTCATGTAATTTCCCTAGTGGTTTAAGTAAAGGTGTACATCTTCGTGTAGTAGAGAAGCAGTGGATAGAGACATCATGAGTTAGCTAGGGTTTGTCCGAGTAGGGGTCGCATGAAGTCTGGCAGCACAACACTATTACAATAAGTGATGAACAATATCGAGATATCATTTTACAACATCTAAATAGAGAAGGGAGGTAACGATTTTTTATTACAAATCATGCACCATCTTTATCTTAGATGTCTACTCCAAGTATGGGCTCCTAATATACATTTTCACGCACATATAATGGCCAGTGCCTACCATGTGTGGACCATGCGAGCCTAGTCCCACCCTATAAATGCACGTGGTATTTTTTCCCCATAGTCCACACTCCTTCACCTCACATACATTCTCTCTTAGTGGTTTTTCATGGTCATTTGACCCTTGTGGATGGCTAAGTGGCTTAGACCCACTGGTTGAGGACTAGTTTTAGGCTAGTCATTTTTTTACCTGAAATTTATTAAAACAACTTAGTTAAATTATCATAAGATAGTTTTATTTAAAAAAATTAAAAACCACATTTTAAATCATTTTAATTCCTTCATTTTATTTTACTCACACTTTCAATAAACAATTAATTACTTGGTCAAATTTACTATTAATCATCAAAAATCATTAGAATATTTTAAAAATATATAACAAATTATGAGTCTATGAAACACCCCCACACTTAAACTATTCTTGTCCTCAAGTATAAAATATCAAAATCGAATTTAATAGGTCACAAATTCTACCAATATTCAAATTTAAAATCAATAAAATAAACAAATTATCAATGGTAAAACAGATTTTCAAATTCCACATAAAATATCAATCCAATTCTCAATTTTCAAAGAAATAATCAATTCTAGTATTTTAATTTTTACCATTTGAAAACATCTTATTTCATCCATTCAAGATCCTTAATTCATTTGTATTAAACATTTAATGTCATGACCTACCACACTTTCAATCTTTTATCTCATTACTTGTGATATAATTCAAGTATAGTTATGCTTGAATCATGAGAACATACTCTTTTTCATAGGATTTTAAAGGAACTACATTCTCATATTTTTAAAGAAACAATTCACATGAAATCATAAGGACTTTCAATCAAGGTTCATATGAATCTGAGGCTTAAGGTTGGTAGGAATTAATGTTTAAAAATTAAGTCTCAAAGGATCTAGTTTGTCTCTTAAATTATATTTCATGACATCAAAAATTTAAAGATAAATGGAATTATCACCTTCAAAATTGATAAATCCCACTACCCAAGCTCAAAGTAAGGTCATGATATATGAAAGAATAAGGAATTAATTACACCTTCTTGAATTTTCTATACTTTTTTTACTCTTTTTTTCAAACTAATTTTTTAGATTTTTTTTAACTTTTTCAAAATTCATGATTAGAATAAACCTCACATCCACCACCTAACCACATATGATAAAAATAATTAATCTAGTCATAGTGATTTTTTATCCTTCCAAGTCACAACCCATTAATAAAATTTATTTCTTTTCCTTATCTTTTTTTTCAAGAAGGGTAAACAATAAATTATAATGAATGAATTAGAAAACTTTCTTAATACCCATAATTAGCACACTACACCTTTTCCTTATAATGTAGTGAATAAATTTCACTATGGATTACCTCACCCCACACTTCAACTTTAAAATATCATGAAAAATACTAAGAAGAGGGTAGGAATAGATAAAAATGGCTTAAAATATGGTTCATCCCTAACAAGGTCATTCATGGTTTCTATGGGATAAACAAGGATTAATGTAAAAGGTAGTTTAAAGGATAAAGGATTATCAATAAAAAATCCTCAATCATTTAAAATGTGTTTTTGTACACTCATTAAATTTTAAAAGTTCTAATTAATGTTCTAGTAGGTTGCATACCCCAAGATCACTCAATAAATATGATCAAGATAAATAGGAAATATTTGGCCAAAAAATCTTCTTAGGAATGGGGCATATGATATTGGGCAATTAATCATGGAATGAATAATAATAAAAAATCAATTCACAAAAATTTTATAAATTCAAAGCATGAAAAATGATAGAAAATTTTCATTTATATGAATCAACTAATTACCTCAAATCATGAGTCCTCATTTTAATATCCATGCTTTACTCTAATAATTTAATTCTACACCTTAATCATTCAATATCATTATCATTGTAATCTAAAACATGACACCATAGGGTTCCTAAGAAACTCATGTATCCTCGATAAGTTAAGTAAAGAACGGATTAAAATATGGGCATGTAATTTTAAATTTTAAAGCTCAAAACAGGGTTTAGACAAAAATTTAGGGAGTTTAAAAGATAAAGATTAAAAATGAACTCCCCTTTCTCATGAGTCTTTAGTCCTCTTCCTCTTCTATTTGGGGGATTCCTTGTACCATCATGGACCTAAAAAATATAATCAATCATTAAAACTTAAGGACCATGTTATTAAATATGAAAAATGATAGAGGCATCAGGGTTTCAGGATAAAATAGTTCTAAGAATGAAATTTAAAAGTCCTATAAAACAAATATAAAGATAAATTATGATTTAATATCCCAAGTGGGCCCTATATTTTTACTACCTCTAGAAAGGCGATAACATTTATTATCCAAAGTTTTTTAGTGGGTGTATCTTCTTAGATTTCAACCACCACATATGGATTTTCCCATCTTTCACTAATTCTTTGTTAGTGAGAAAGATTACATGGATAGAGTACATCAAATCCATCCCCTTAAAAATTAAGTATATCTTGCATGAAAGTGGTAGGATGAAGTATGGATCATTCTCATTTTTGGTTGATACTTGTGAAACCTCCTATTTCTTTTCTATTTCTTACTCAATATGGGTTGCATGAATTGTAATTTCAAAAGGAAGGTTATAGTGTATTTTTGTTTGGATAGAATTTAAACATGAATAATAAAAATTAGAATTTTCCCTTTTAATATGATTAGTTGATATATTGGTTTCCTTGATCTTATATACTTTGAAATCAGTATGGTTATCCTTTAGTTCATGTTCAATAAAATTAAGGTGTTACATGTGTTCCTGAATAAGTTCATGTACTTCTTCATTATATTCCTCTAGGATAGGATATGGATTAGATGAATATGAAAACACAAAATAGTAGGATTTAATACTAAAATCATATCGAATAGAATCTTAAAATATAGAGTTTAATAATGGATCAATTCCTTATGTTGGTTTGGTTACAACCTATTTTTCAATGAAAAGTGTCTCTTGTTGTTGGATGGAAGAAATTTGGGGTAGGTAGTTGGGATCCTCCATCTTCTCTTCAAATTACACCAATAAAGTGGTGTATTCTTCCATAGCTAGGCACCAGTACAGAGGTTTTGCTAATTCTTCTAATAGGTGGTAATATCACTTATCATTTCATCAATTTCCCAGTTAATTTAAAATTTATCATGATCTTGTTGATATCTCATGTTCACATAAACATGCGATTACACATCATCACTCTCTAGCTCTTCATGGTACTCTTTGGTTTGATATTTAATATGGTTAGGCTTCTGATACTCCTAAAATTGGGCCTCGACTTCTTAGATCTACTTAGTGAGATTATTAAAGACCAATGGTACCTCCCTTGTTTCCCATAGTCCTTGATAGCCAATTTGAACTTGATTTACCATGTCTATCGATTCTTGATGTTAAGGTCTTATCTCAAGGTCACTTGAAATATTCTTGTCCAAAACTATGAGATCATCATTCCTTCTTGATAGGAATTCCTCATTATTGAGAACCACTTTCTCTTGGTCCTTCACCTATGGGTAATTATTCCATGAATTGAAAAAATAATCATTGTAAAACATCATGGAAAATATTCTTTTGTTTTTTATTTAAAGGAAAAAATCAAAAACTATCTACAATGTGAAAATATAATCAAAATGAAACCTATTGATTGGATTACTAGAAACGGAATCAGTTTTGACAAATGTGTGTCATGGGGCGTGGAAAAAGAAAATTTCTATATTTTTTCTAGTGAATACCATGGTCATCTCACTTGAGAAGCTTCATAGTTTATTCATTTAATTAATCTAATTCACTTAAAATACATATTTTTGTTATTTTTATTATTTTATTAAAATAATGATATTTTTGGGTTTTGAATAATTTCTAAAATAATAAAATTACATGAAATTCTAAATTATCGATAATTAAAAACATACTGAGTTAGAAAATAAAGAAATTGTCCTTAAGTTTTAGTCTTATGGGTTCCATCATCATTATTATTTATAAGTTTAAATTTCAGTTTGATAATCCAATTATGAAATATCACACTTGAATTGCTATTTATTTATTTAAAATTCATGAAATATTTAATTCCTAAGAAATATAAATTCAAACACATCCTGTAATCAAGGTTTATGGCATGCCTCAATCGAGAGTGTGACATATTTCATAACCTGAATCCATCATATGCCATTTCATCTATTTAACGGCTCAATTAAATCATGTGAAAATATTATGACCAATGGAATGGTAGAGAGAAGTTTTAAACAAAAGAATATAAGTAGGCTTGAGTTTCATGTTTTGGTGGACAATCTTCACATGCGTACATGTCACTCTCATCAACCACAAACACAAAATAAAACATTAAGAATTTAAGAGCATAATTTAGGAACACATAAGATTCTTTAAGGCCAAGACTCATGTCAGCCTCTCATTATCGAGGGTAAGATTTCATGGTAGATAGAATGAAGAGAATAAGATAAAATAAATAAAATAAAAATGAGAATGATGTATAGATATAGAAAGAAAATAAAATAAAATAAAATAAAATAAGAATATTAAATAAAAAAATAGAATGTGAAGATAAGAATAATAATAATAATAATAATAATGAATTGAGGGTGATAACACTTGGATAAGAGAAAAAAATAAATGAGTTATTTAATAAAGTAAATAAAATTTCAAAACATTAAGAAATAAAATAGTGGAGAAATAATGTAGTAAGACCCAACCTACCCTCTTCAATACATACTCCCCTTCAACAGTGGAAAGAGCCCCTCTATTTATAGAGGGGATAATTCTCCCTCGTTATTTGGTCATGGATTTCCTTTCTTAAAATTTTAGAATTACATTATTCATTTTAATGAATATTTTTAAGATATAACCCATAGATATTGAGTGTTTTAAAGTTGTAAGTGTGCAAAAAAATCATGTGAGGCATCTTTGGCCTTATCCATTTGTAAATGGATTGCATGGTGTAACATGGAATGAATCTACTAGTGCTCAGAATATGGGGGCAGTAGCGGTGAAGAAATAGTGGCAATGTTCCTCATCAATCCCTTCGGCCTTCATAGTGACTAGAGGGATCTCTCATTATCATGTGAAGGGAGGTATTGATTATTTATAATGAATCTTGATCAACCCCCAGCTTAAAATATTACTCTTGGAATGGGATCCTAGTACACATTTTCACACACATATAATGGGCCACACATACCTCGTGTGTCCCCTACAGTCCTATGACCACCCAATACATTCTCGCAGACTTCCTTCCCTCGGTCTATGCTCCCTCGCTGCCTATGTGTGATCTCCCAGTGGGTTTCAATGGTAGGTCATCCCTTATGGCTGGTTAAGTGGCTTGGACCCATTGGTTGAGGGCTAATTTGAGGTTGGTCGATTTTTTAACTGAAATTTATTAAAAAAATTATCTAAATCCTTATAGAATAGTCTTAATTAAAATTAAATAGTAAAAACCTCATTTTAAATCATTTTAATTCCTTCATTTTATTTTACCCATATTTTCAATAGACAATTAATTACTTGGGAAAATTTATTATTAATCATCAAAAATGATTATAATTTGTTTAAAAATATAAATAAAATTATGATTACATCAAGTACCCCCACACTTAAACATACTTGTCCTCAATCATAAAATCTCAACATTAAATTTAAGAGATAACCAATTCTACCAATAATCAAATTTTAAATAAATAAAATAAAAAAATATCAATGGTAAACTGAATTTTCAAGTTCCACATAAAATATAAATTCAATTTTTCAATTTTCAAAGAAAAAATCAATTATAATATTTTACTTTTTTCCATTTGAAAATGATGGAACTTATTGTTTTATCCATTCAAGCTCCTTAATTCATTTTTATTAAATAATACAAGTCATGATATACCATAATTTTAATCTTTTCTCTCATAACTCATGATATAATTAAAGTATATATATAATCATATCATGAGAACATTCTAGTTTTCCATAGGTTTGTAGAGGAACTACTTTCTACACTTTGTAAAGACAAAAGTCGTATAAAATCATGAGGAATTTCAATAAAGGTTCAAATGACTCTAAGGCTTCAGGTTGGTAGGAATTAATGTTTAAAAATTAAGTCTCAAAAGAGGAGTTATGTATCTTAAAGTATATTTCATGACATCAAAAAAGTTAAATCTCAATGGAATTATCCCCTTTAAAATTGAAAACTCTCACTTCACAAGCTCAAATTAAGGTCATGATATATGAAATCATAATGAATGAATTTCACCTTCTTGAATTTTCTCTACTTTTTTACTCTTTTATTCAAACTAATTTTTAAGATTTTTTTATAGTTTTTAAAGTCATGTTTAGAATAAACATCACATCCACTACCTAACCATGTATGATAAAAAATCATAGAGCTAATAATGGTGATTTTTTATTCTTTTAAGTGAAAAAACATTACTAATTTTTTCTCTTAATTTTTTTTCAAGAAGAGAAAAAAAAATAAATTAAAACGAATGAATCAACAACCATTATTAATACCCACAATTATCACCCCTACACTTTTTCTTTATAATATAGTGTGTCCCTTTCACCATGACTTCCCTCACCCCCACACTTAAACTTTAAAATATCATAAAAAATAATAATATGAGGGAAGGAACGGATAAAAATGGATTGAAATATGGTTCATCCCAAATAAACTCATTCATGGTTTCTATGGGATAAATAAGGATTAATGTAAAAGTTTGTTTTAATGATAATTTATTATCAATAAAAATAATTAAATTGTTTTAAATGTGTTTTTTCACTGTCATTAGATTTGATAATTTTCAATTCAAGTTCTAATAGGTTTCATACCCCAAGATCACACAATAAATATTCTCAAGATAAAATAAGAAATATTTGGTCTAGAAATTTTCTTGGTAATGAGACATTATAATATTTTAAAATCACTTATGGCATGACTAATAGTAACAAATCAATTCACATAAATTTTAAAAATTAAAATCATGAAAGATGATAGGGAAATTTCATTTAAATGAATCAAATAATTCCCTTAAATCATGAGTCCTTATTTTAATATTCATACTTCACTCTAATAATTCAATTCTCCACATAACTCATTCAATCTCATTATCATTGAAATCTAAAACATGGCATCATAGGGTTCTTAAGAAACTCATGTATCCAAGATAAACATTAAAAGTTAACTCCCTTTTCCCACAAATATTTAGTCCTCTTCCTCTAATATTTGGAGCATTATTTATGCCATCATAGACCTAAAAAATATAATAATTCATTAAAACTCAAGGACTATGTCATTAAAGATCAAAAATGATAAGGGTTCATGGTTGTATGCTAAACTAGTCCTAAGAATGAAATTTGAAGTCCTGGAAAACAAAATATAATGATAAATATTGGTTTAATCCCTCAAGTGGGTCATGGATTTTTATTGCCTATAAAAGGGAAGTAATAAATATTATTCAAAGTCAGTTGGTGGGTGAATATTCTTAGATTTAAACCACCACATATGGATTTTCCCAGCTTACACTTATTCTTTGTTAGTGAGGAAGAGTCCATGGATATAATACACCAAATCCATCCCCTTCACAATTAAGTTTAAATTTCATGTTGGTGGTAGAATGAAGTATGGATCATCCAATTTATTGGTTGATATTTTTGAAACCTCCTATTTATTTTCTAGTGCTTTCTCAATATGAGATTTATGAATTTTAATTTTAAAAGGAAGTTTAGAATGCATTTGTTTTGGAAAAAAAATTAAACATGAAGAATTAAAATCATAATTCTCCCTTTCAAGATGAGAAACCTATATCTTGGTTTCCTCAGGCTCAGATAATTATATCTCCTTATAGTCCTCTTCTAATTCATGTTCAACAAAATTATGGAGTTCTATGTATTCCTCAGTAGGTTATTTTACTTCTTCATCATCTTCCTCCAGGATATAAAATGGATTGTATGAATCTGGAAACTCAAAACATTGGGAGTTAATGCTAAAATAAAATTGAATAAAATAAGAAAATATATATTTTAGTAAAATATAAAATCCATGTTTTGGTTCATTTATAATAACTTTTTTAGTGGAAAGTGTATCTTATATTTGTATGGAAGAATATGGAGGTATGTAATCGGGATCCTCCATATTCTCTTTAAATTCCACCAACCAGTTGGTGTATTATTCCATAGTTAGGTACTTGTAAATAGGTTCTGGTGATTCTACTTGGTAGGTGGGGAGATCACTTTTCATTTCATCATCTTCCCAGTTACTCCAAAATTTATCATGATTTTTTTCATCTCTCATGTTCACATCAGCACATGAGTCCCCATCATCACTCTCTATATCTTCATGGTAATCTTCTATTTGATCGTTGTGATGGTTGGGTTGTGGATACTCTTCAAGTTGGGCCTCAACTCCTTGGATATCCTCAGTGAAATTGGGGAAGACCAGTGGTACCTACACTTTGGCCTTTAGACTTTGATAGTCATTTTGGAATTTTTTTACCATGCCTTTCAATTTTTGGAGTGAAAGTAATATATCATGTAAACATGAAATATTCTTGACCAAAACTATGATATAATCACCCCTTCTTGATAGGAATTCTTAAGCATTGTAAACCACTTTATCCTAGTTCTACACATGTGGGTAATTTTTCCATGAATTGAAAAAATAATCATTTGAAAACATCATGGGTAAATATTTTTTTCTTTTTTTATTTAAAGAAAACAATCAAAAACTATCTATAATGTGAAAATGGAAAAAATCTACTAAATGGATTCCCATAAAAGGTACCAATTTTGATGCACGCCTATCATGGGGTATAGAAAAAGAAAATTTCTATATTTTTCTAATTTCATCATAGTGGATGACCGTTGTTTTCTCACTTTAGTAGATTCATAGTTGATTCACTTACTTAATCCAAATAACTTAAACTACTTGTTTTTTGTGTTTTTTTATTAAAATAATGATATTTTTCATTTTCATTATTTTATAAAATAATTAAATTAAATTAAATTATAAATTAACATGAAATGAAAATAGGATGAGTTAGAAAATTAATAACATATCCTTAAGGTTTGGTTTTATGTGTTCCATAATTATTCTTCTTTATTTGTTTAAATTTCAGTTTAATAATGAAGTCATGAAATATCACACTTGAATTTTTATTCCCTTATTTAGAAGTTTTGGAATATATAATGCCTAAGAAATATAAATTCCACCTCCTCATATAATCAAGTTTGATGGAACACCTCAATTGAGAGTGTGACATATTCCAGGACCCATATCCAATGTATTTCATTTCATTAATTAAATGTCTCAACTCCATCGTGTGAAGAGATTATGATCAATGGAAGGGAGGGAAAATATTTAAAAATAATAATATAAGTAGACTGGAGTTTCATGTCATGGTGTAAAATTACCACACCTATGAATGTCACTCGTATCTACTATAAATACAAAATATAACATTAATAATTTAAGAACAAAACTCAAGAACACCTAACAGAATTCAAGAACACATAACCTCCCCCAAGGTCAAGCCTCAGGTTAGCCCCACATTATCAAGGGTAAGAGGTCACAGTGGATATATTGAAGAGAATAAGATAAATGAAATAAAATAATAATGATAATGAGGGTGAGATAGAAATAAAATAAAAGAGAAGAGAAGAGAATAAGAAAATAAAATAAAAAGATAGAATATGAGAAGAAGAATGAATGAATGAATGAATGAATGAATGAATGAATGAATTGAGGGTGATAACACTTTAATAAGAGAAAAAAATCATGAGTTATTTAATAAAGTAAATAAAATTAAAAAAAATTAATAAAAATAGAAAAAATAGTGGAGAAATAATTTAGTAGTACTCGACCTCCCCTCTTTAGTGTGAACTCCCCTTTAGCTATGGATAACACCCCTATATTTATAGAGGGGATAATTCTTCATCAATGGTTGGTTAAAGGTTTACTTTTTTAATATCATAATCATATTATTCATTTTAATGAATATTTTTAAGATATCTCCCATAGATATTAGATCTTTCAAAGTTTTCAATGTGAAAAAATCATGTGGGGAAGCTTTGGCCTTCTCCATTCATGCATGGATTGCATGGTGCAACATGGAATGCATCTACTAGTGGTCAGAATGTGGTGGAACCAATGAATAAATGGTTTTAATAATCCTCATTAAGAACTTTGGACTTTATAGTGGTCGTACGGAGATCTCATTATCGTGAATGGAATCGAATCCATCGAAAGGGGGTTCATGGTGATCAGCCAAGGTCGTAGAAGAAATATTTGGTGTCCTTGATCTTAGGTGGTGGAAGTTAGATCGAGTTCAAGATTCATAGGTAGATTCTATGTAATTCCCCAGTGGTTTTAGTGGTTTTTGATGTCATCAAGTGGTAGAGATGTGGCATATAGAGATGGAGTGATTAGGCTCGGGTGTGTATGAGTGGGGTTAATGTGAAGTCAGGTGGAAAGACATCATTTTAGTAAGTTATGAATAGTATCAAGATATCATTGTACCATATCGAAAGAGAAAAGGGAGTTCATGATTGTTTATAACTAATAATGTGCCATCCCAAGCTCAGAATCCTTCCCCAAGTATGGGCTCCCAATACACATTTTCACACACATATAATGGTCCACGCCAACCTCATGCGGTCTATGTGGGTCTAGGACCATCCTATATATGCTCACGGGCTTCCTCCCCATGGTCCATGCTCCCTAAATACCCATGTGTGCTATCTCAATGGGTTTACATGGCTGGATGGAACTTTTGGATGGCTAAGTGGCTTGGAACCACTAGTTGTGGGCTAGTTTGAGGCTGGTCAATTTTTTACCTAAAATTTATTAAAATAACTTAGTTAAATTCTAATAGAAAATACTTAATTAAAATAAAACATTAAAAACTTCATTTTAAATAATTGTAATTCCTTCATTTTATTTTACCCATATTTTCAATAAATAATTAATTACTTGGTAAAATTGATTATTAATCATCAAAAATCATTAAAAAATTAAAAAAAAATATGCATGAAATTATGATTACATCAGCTACTAAACAATTTGGTCCTTTGGGATGTAATTTATTGTATCGAGTGTCAATGTAATAAAGTAATCACCAGCTCTTGGTTATTAGGGTTAGGGTCTTTACAATGATCAGATTAATCCAAACTGATCCCTTTATAGAATCTGATACAACAATGTATTATTCTTATGTTGTTGAGTACATAATGTTGGCTTGTTTGGAACTATTCTAACTGATAGATCCACCATTTAGAAAAAATACAAAACCATGTTGAGATTTTATATCATCTCCTTAATATTGGAAACTAGAATCTATATAACCCTATACATAGAGCTTAACCTCTCCTCAAAAGACCAATAACATAACTTTAGTCCTCCACAAGTACTTAAGAATGTTATTCATAGAAATACAATGACTCTCACCAAGACTGGATTGGTATCCACTAGTTATTCTCAAAGAATAAAATACAGTAAGTCAATTACACAACATTACATGCATAATAGATCCTATGGAGGATGTATAATGAATCCAATCCATCATTCCGAACTCTTTAGAAGGATCTTGAATCATTATAATATTTATTCCATGCAGCACTAGTAAAGACCCCTTATTAGAGCTCTATATGATAAAATGCTTCAGTACTTTACTAATGTAAGTATGTTGACTCAATACAAGAAACCACTTATATTTATATCTATAGATCTTCATACCTAGTATATTGGATGATTCACCCATGTCTTTCATTAAGAAAAATTTTCCCAACCACATATTCATAGAGTGAAGTATCAGGATGTCATTTCTGATAAGGAGTATTTCATTTACATTCAGTATCAAAAATACCATAAAAATCTCACTAATCCACTATATACACAATAATAATCAAAAAAAATTAATGAAATCAAACACTTTTATTTCATCATCTTAAAATTTTGAGATGATTTCATTAGTCCATAAATAGGTTGTTTCAACTCACATACCATAGTAGTCTCATTTGGAACATTAAAACCTTCAGTTTGTATCATATACACATACTTGACTAAATTATAATTATGTAATATATTTTTTTTATATCCATTTTATATATCACATAATAAAAATGAGCTACTATGGTAATAAAAATCCAAATGGACTTTATCATCGCTACAGGTTAAAAGGTTTCTTTGTTGTGAATGTCATGAATTTGATAGTAACTTTTTTAAACCTAGAGTTCTTTATAGGTATACACTCTACCATACATTTCAGTTTTCTTATAGGAATATCACTTTCACCATATGGTTTTTAACCCTTCAGGTTCATCCACCAAGTTCATAACTTGGTAAATGTACATATAGTCAATTTTAGATTCCATGTATTTTAACCATTTAATGGAATCATAACTCTTAATAAATTCTTGTTAGGTAGTATTTTCATAATTTATGAACATTATTTCATCATAATTAGTAATGAGAAATCAATATCTCATGATCTTTTTATGAAACCTACTATACCTAAGAAGTTCTGATGTAACTTGAGTTGGTTCCTCTTCCATAACTCTTTGTAGAACCAACTCAACTTCCATCTTAGAAACACTTTATTTTTTGGTATTGAAATTATCTATGATTAAATTTTCTCTCATTAACACCTTGAATTATGTGTTTATTTTAAATAAAATAGCATGTCAGACCACAAACAATTTTTGTTCTATAGGGTTATAGAAATAGTATTCCCTTGTTTCATTAGAATAATTAACAAATAAGAATCTATCAATTTTTTTAGTGAATCATATCAAAAGAAAATCATCATATAAATTATTCACAAACTAAAATCCTTATAAAATAAAATTTGGTACATTTCTCAGTCCATATATCATATGGTGATTTTATATCTTCTTTAGATAGAATGTAGTTTAGTAAAAATATAGAAGTCTTTAGAGAATAACCCCATAATTAAATAGGAAGGTCACATTGAATCATGATCAATAAAACTATATCAAAAAGGTATAATTCCACCTCTCATACAAACCATTCCATTATGGTGTTCTAGGTGGAGTCAGTTGCGGAACAATTCAAAAATTACATAGATGATTAGTGAATTCCTAGCTCAGGTATTTACCAACCCAATAAGATCAGGGAACATTAATACTCTTTCCCAATTGATTATATATTTTGTTCTAAAATATTCAAACATTTTTAATGTTTCAAACTTTTGTTTCATCAGAAACACATTACCATACTGACAAAATTCACCAGTAAAAGTATTTAAGTACCTAAAACCACTAAATTCTTGTACACTTATTGGTTAACATACAATATTATGTATGAGATACAAAAATATACTAGAATATTCACCTTTCATACTAAAAATTTCTTTTTCATATTTGCTAATAAAAAAGATTCATAATTATCAAATGATTCATAATCAAATGAGTCCAATAATATATCTATATAGAACCTTTGAATAAGATACTCATTTATATGTTTGAGTTAACAATTCTAAAAGTAGGTGGGATTAGAATCAACCCTAACCTTCTTATTCTGAAAGTTATAAAAATTACTATACATATCTATAATTTATAATTTTTTATTATATTTCCAATGCCATAAAACATCTCATTCATGCATATAGAATAACTCTTGTTATTAATAGTGAATGAAAATCCCTTCTTGTCCAGACAACGTACAGATTCCAAATTTCTATTTATGGTGGGAACATAACAATATTTTTACAATTATAGTATTAATAAATTGGTTACATTCAAATATTAAGTGTTAAATTATAATGTAGAAACTCTCACTTCATTACCAACATGAAGATTTATTGTTCAAGTGGGTGCCATAGATCCAACTTGGGTAGTCCTTTTTTATTACCATATCATGTATACATAGAGTTGTTCTTGATTTTTACGCACCATAATAGTGTTAATACTTCTACATATACTATTTACATGGTAATTCCATTATATTATATGTCATATCATAAGATTATAACAATTGTTAGCTATAATGAGAACCTCAAGATACTATGATAGTAATCATAAACATGTGTTTTATTATCTAGATACATCATAATTATGGGACACATGTGATATTTGATTATTAGGTTTTGGGGTCTCATGAGCATTGATATTTCATCTCATGAAGTTCACACTTTGTGATCTCAAGTAGAAGAGATCATAAGGACTAACCTGCCAATAGGGATACCACATGTTTCAGATGTCATTGGTTTTTCCTATTTACAAGCATGTATATTGGTATCTTGACTTGTGATCATTTTCATTGTGTATTATTTATCATATACTTTGATACATGACAAAAACCATGACATTTATATTATGGTGAGGCAGCTTTTATTGGGTACATCATTTGTGATATAACATTGATTGAATGATCAAGATAGAATTTATCGCTTTTGAAAATGAAGATATATCTTGAGCCTAGTTGACTTGGATGGTAGTATCTTTAGTAAATCTATTTTCATGGTAAAATAATTTAATTTCATCTATAATGTTAATTATAAGAATAAATAAATCATGTAAGTATGGTGGCATAAGTTGTGAGTTATGTTTTATTAGATATCGCAAAACAAATAGATTATATTACACATCATGTGTTTATATGAGGTTTTTGTTGATATGACTAAACCATATCTCCTTAGGGTATATGATTTTTTGCTATATACCACTCTTATTGTGTGATTATGACTCGTTTATATTGATATTGGGGCTTAGAGGGTCACACATAAAGTTTATTTAGAAGCTTGACCAACTCTTATGAATTGGAGTTTAGACCATAGTGGGCCCTGCATTGGGGGCGAGTAATGTCCATGTTTAGAAAATAACAAGAAATAAATAAATTCAATATTATTATAGTTTAGAGTAATAATATTGAATTTATTAACTAAAAGTATTCATAAGTTGTTAAGTGAATACAAGGAAAATATTTTATGAATGAAAAATTAGTTATTCAAGGTTTGTTTAATATTTTTGGAAGAGATAAGTTGACTTAATAACTTTTATTTTATAATAAAACATTATTTTAATGATACAAGTATGTGATCAAGTATTTATGAATGAAGTGACATGTTTTATAAGTCATAAATGTTTAATATAGTATAATTTAGAAGGAACTTATTAAAGGTCAAGGTGAAAATATTAATAACTTTAATTTTATTATATAAGCCATATTTAGCCAAAACTTGTGGGTACTATTACACCCAAGTTTTTTATAGGTTCTCATTATTCTCTTATGGGTCCCAGAGATAGAAGAGGGAGGTTGGAGCATTATGATCCAAATCCCCCCCCCCCCCGAAACAAAGAAACAGTGCTCCTGTGATTTTTTAGATGACAAAGACTTCATCGGTTATCCATGCTAGCACCTATAAATTAACATTAGATGATAACTAAAGATTTTAAAGTAAGTTTTGTAGTGACCAAAACCCCAATATCATGTATCTAGTGTCTACTTTATTAAATTGGCATAAGATTCAAGGAATCACATCCCAAATGAATAAATAGTTTAATAGTCTTAGTAAACTAGATACATACTTGAAATTCACAATACATTTTAAAACATAAAATACACAAAGAATAATTTCATTATTCCCCTTAGTGTGTCCCTTCATATCAATCATGAAATACTTCCTTGTATCCTTTGGAAAATAAAATGTAAGAAAGGGGTGAGCTCAGACGCTCAGTAAGGGTAAGCGTATAGAAAAAGCTATGAATAAATAAGGCATAATCAATATGGAAAGGTAAATAACTAAAACACATTACAATTAACAAATAAATTAAGAATGATATTATAGGAATAAATTATGATCAAATAATTTCATATAAATAATCACATGATCTTGAAAATTAAACATAGATATTATAATTAATCAAATAATCACATGGAATATTAATAAATGAATTTATAATGATGTAATGCATAATGATGGACATTTAAAACATATATCCAAGGCCTTATACAAATAAATCTAATACCTTTGAGGCCTTGTTCTAATACATCTATATAAATGGGTAAGGCCTCATCCAAAACCTAATCTAGTTTGTCTTATGAGACCTACAGATGCATCGAGGGGCTATAGTGGGCTCCTCTTATCACTTACTATTTCCAATACATTCCTCATATTAAAGGGGTGAAACATAATAAACATAAACATTCATATTGAAAAACTATCATATGAAATGTTAACAATTATCCAAATCAATAATAATAATCGTAAACCATCCAGAGTAAAATTAATTATATCAACATAGTACACCCCCATTCAAACAGATCATAAACCATGCAGATAAATAATAAGGATGGTATCATTAGAATATATCCCTATTAAATGTTAATTAAGATAAAATTATGTCTTCCTATATGTAAAATTATTTTGAAATATCAATTGGAACATTCCTTGAGGAAAATAACCTTTCTTTGAAAATCACTCTTTTTAGTTTAAGACTTAAAAATTCATAAAATATTGTCAAAATAATTTTCTTTGAAAATAAATTTTAAAAACTAATAATTTCTAGAATATTAGGAAAAATATATTTAAAATTAACCTTATAAACATTTAAATTAATCTTCAAAAAAATTATGGTCATAAAAGTGGGTAATTTCATACATGCTATATAAGTTAAAAAGAACATTCCTTTTTCACTATAAAAATGTTAGAAAAGTGCCTTGTTCAAAAAATAATAAGAAGATTAAATTAAAACTGTTTTGTAAAAAGTAAAACATGGGTAAAAATGTATTTAATAAATCATTTGGATAATGTTAAGAAATTTGAAAAAAAAAATAGAAAACATGGTTTTGGAATGAAGGTGATTTTCGATCGAAGAGAAAAATAATGTCAAATTTTATTAAAAATATTTTTCTTAATCATTTTAAGTACCAAAGAGAGGGAAATGGTACTATTATTTGAAAATTTTCATAAATAACCATATTAGAAAAAAAATTAATATATGAATATCAAATACTTCTCCCAATGGAGACATAAACAAAAACAATCTCAAATAATGATGATATTTTGAAATAAACCATTACCACTTTGGTAAATTTTGAATAATAAGCCCCATGAAAGAAATAAATTTAAATGAAAATTTAAAATGAAACATTAAATACCATCAATATAATTAAATTCATGATATAACATAAAAAAAGTTAAGTATATACACTAAACAAAAGAAATAAGTGTTGAATATGGCATGTATCTCATAGAAGTAAAAGTGATGTGAGAAACCCTTACCTTGAGTCTGACTCATCATGTATGTTATTTATCTTCCTAAATAATAAAATTATGTTAATTATTTACTTTCTTAAAAAAAATTATTATTCCTTTTATTTCACTTATTACCATGTTATATATGATTACTTAATCAATTAATTTTACATCGGATCTTTAGATGATATTTGGCTTATGTGTCAAAAATGACTTTAGTAGGTTGAATGTGGTCAAGTAGGTCATTATTTAAAAATATAAGGAATAATAATCATTAAATAATTATCATATATATACATAAATTGTACTTTTAAAATCAATCTGTTGAGTCAATAAGGTTTTCCTTATGAATTTTCCATTCCTTCATATGTGGGGGAGATTGTTAAGTCAATAAGGTATCCTTATGACTTTACCATTATTTCTTGTTTTAAAAATCACAAACACATTATTTCAAGAAAAAAATCATTTTACCCCTTGTTTTACTTATATAAGGAAAATTTCCTTCCCCGAGTAAATTTACCCTTACCTAGATTTCATTGTTAATATCAATATTTTTCCTAAGTGTAAAATCTGGTTTGTAACCAAAAACCTCAGAATCTTATAATTTCCTAGATATGAAGAATTCTGTTTTAGGATCTGAATTCTGATTACGAATTCTGGATACGAACTCTTCTGAGTTTTGACTCTAAATTCTGATCACAAATTCTGGATACAAACTCTTCTGAGTTCTGACTCTGAATTCTGATTACGAATTCTAGATACGAACTCTTCTGAGTTCTGACTCCGAATTCTGATTACAAATTCTGGATACGAACTCTTCCAATTTCTAACACTGAATTCTGAATATGAATTCTGGTTATAAACTATTCAAAGTTTTGACTCCGAGTTCTCAGAATTCTGACTCCAAACTATTCAAAGTTCTGACTCTGTGTTCTCAGAATTATGACTCCGAACTTTAAGAGTTCTGACTCCTAATTCCAATGAACTCTGACTCCGAACTTTGAGAGTTCTGACTCAGAACTCCTAGAAACTTAGACTCTAAATTTTATAAGTTCAGGTTCCGAATTATTAGAAAATAGAATCCAAATATCTTTATGCCTCTGAATTAATTTTTGGTTAGACTCTGAACTTTCATTTACTTACATTCCGAATATTGGATTATGATTACACTTGTTTTTATTCTAAAATGATATTGTGTATTCAGTTACTCATTAACCGTTTTTTGAGTTAAATGTGTACAGGTTCCTCTGAAATTCAAGGAAGAATATGACCGTTAGAGGAGGGAGCTGACTGTTGGAGTTGTGCCTATAAATAGGAGCTCATTTGAAAGAAATAAAGATAGATCTTTGAAAAAGTGTGCTTACATGCTGTTGAAGTGATTTCTAGAGAGAGGGGCTCTTATAAACTCTCAGGCTTTGTGTGGAAAGTTTTGAACATCTTGTTCAAACTTTGCTTCAGGCATATTTTCTTACTGTAGAGGTTTGATTTCCCTAAAATTAGAGACTTTGGATTGTGAAGTCAGAGGTGATGATTTCCATACAAATCGAGGGCTTGTAGGGATAGCAAGACAGATACTGATCTTCGGATTGAGGGCTTACCTGGTTTTGGGTAAGAGAGACTTTCTTGAAAGTATAAATCAAGGGACCTCTCATCCAGGGTTGTTGGATACCATTCTATTTGGGTTAAAAGAGTTTCTACTTGTTACTTGTAGTGTTACTACTTTTTTTTCCACTGTGTATTTTAGTTGTTGAGGAAAGTATAACTTTCATATACTTCCTTAAACTTGTACTCTGATTTTATAATATTCTATATGCTTTAAGGTAGAATCTTAGTTTGTGTAAACTTTTGTTAAGTTTCATTTCCGAAATCATTTTTCTGGAATCAAGCAAGTTAATAGAACTTAGAGGTGTTGTGAATTTTGTTTATACAAAATTTCCTTAAGGTTTTTTAAATAATACAATTCACCCCCCCCCCTCTTGTATTTGAGCATCTAATTAGTATCATATTGATACTATATTTGTTATTATAGAGTATATCATACTCACGTACCATCTCACAATTGGTATCAAAGGAAGGTCTCTTAAATACTTATATTCACATATAAGTTTTTCCTGCTCAAAGTTATCAGAATAGAATTTCCAGATTCATATTTTCATATTCATACTTTGATTCATATTTTTCAGATTCACTTTTTATTAAAGATACAATATCTAGTTCCTTTCTTAGGATATTTTCTCTTGTTTACAAACTTATACTACTAACAAGTTTGGTTGCCAAGATTTTCTTAAGGATGGCAGGTTTGAATGTTGGCTCTATTGATAATCTAAATCCTACCAGACCTCCTATTTTCGTTGGAAATGATTACGAGTACTGGAGAGATAGAATGAAGACTTTTGTTATCAATAATGGAGTTAATAACTATCTAATTCTAACTGGAGACTATAAGATTCCAGATAAGGAATTAAGAACCTTTACAAATCAGGAGAAATCAGAATATCAAGCAAACTTCAGAGTCAGAAATACATTGTTATGTTCCATGACAAGGAACATCTATAGTCAAATATCATTATGTGAAGCATCTAACAGTATCTGGATGAAACTTGAAGTTACACATTTTGGTACATATAAAGTCATAGAGACAAGAAGAGCTATGTTGAGAGCTGAATATCATAGCTTTAACTTTCCTTATGGAGAACCTATAAGCAAAGTTCAGTAAAGGTTTATGACTATCATGAATATCTTCCAATCTATGGGAGAAAAAGTTTTGGATGATGAGGCCCTTATAGATAATATCATAGATATTATTCCAAATGAATGGGAGTCCAAGAGGACAGCTATTTATGAGAACAGGAAAGTCACCCAGATTTCCTTAGATGAGTTGTTTGGAACTCTTCTTCAGCATGAAACCAGAATGAAGAGAGATGCTGAAAATGTTAATAAGAATAATGGGAATAGAGGAGTTTCTTTTACAACTACTACTAAACATATGAAAGCCAAGACCCTAGAAAGAGTAACTAGATCAAAGTCAAATAAATTCAGTATTTAGTCAGAATCTAGTGAGATAGAAAAGTCTGAGAATGAATTAGCTAATCTTGCTCGGAGAATGAACAAGATTGTAGATTAAAAGAATTATAAGAATAAGTACAAGAAGAGAGACTATAGAGATAAGAAATATGGAGAAGTTACTTGTTATGAATGTAGAATAACGGGTCATATCAAACCTGAATACCCTTTATTGAAAAAGAATGAAAAGAAGGAAAGGAATTCAGAAAGGAATAAGAAGAAATTCTATCGTTCAAAGCACAAGAAAAGTCTCAAAAAAAATGATACTTGGAGTGATAGTTGTGGAGATTCTTTAGAAAGTGAATCTTCTAAATATGATTCATCAGTATAGAAGAACATGGGATTCATTTCTACTACTTCTTTCCCTAATACATGTCTTATGGATAAGGTACGCTCTCCCGATGATTTAACAAATTTATCTCTTGATAAGAATTACTATTCCAAAAATAGTACTTCTAATGAAGATACTTCATCCTCAGAAAATGAATAAATACCTTCATATTAATATGTATCAAGATTTTCCAAGTTTCTAGAAGCAAGAAATTATAAAATTTCTAAGAAATTAGACAAGGAAAATACTAGGGAAGAAATTCTTACAAAAGAGATTTCAGATCTTTCTAGAGATCTTGGAGATAAAGATGAACTTTTATAAAAACTTTCTAAAGACCTTGAGGAAGAAAATTCTGTTAAGGAAGAACTTTCTAAAGATATTAAGAATGCTATTTCAAAGATAAAAGTTTTTGAGGAAAAATCTAACTTTAAGGAAATTATTCCTGAGGATAGGAATTTAGTCATCAGACTGAAATCCGAAATATTTTCCCTTAAGAAACTTATTGAAAATTTTACCTCTGTGAAGGAAAATTTTGACAAGATGTATTCTCAAATAAAACCTCAAGGAAACACTACTGGAGTAGGTTATACTCACAGAAAACCAGTTTTCAAAAACAACTATTTTGTTTATTCTAGAGCCCTTTTTTGCACTAAATGTCAAAGTGGTGGGAATTGGAAGAAAAATTGTTCCTTGAACAAAGTTCAATCCCTTGGGTTTCATAAATCTTATTTTTCTAAACAAATGTGGATACCCAAAAAAAATTTGTCTAACAATTACAGATCCAAGAATGTTTCGATTCCAAAAGTCTAACTTTCTTATTTTCAGGAAAATTAAGAAGGTACCAACAGAAAAACTTGGTACATGGATAGTGGATATTCCTGACACATGTCTGGTAATAAAATCTTCTTTGAAAAGATTATCAAGACGAAATGAGGAAAAGTAACATTCAAAGATAATGCCAAGGGAGAAATTACTGGTATAGGTAACATCATTCTTCTTGGAAAAAATTTGATTACGAATGTTTTACCTATTAAAGGTCTTAAGCACAACCTCATCAGTATAAGTCAATTATGTGATGAAGGCTACCTTGTAAATTTTAGGAATGATAAGTTCCTAGTACACAATTACAAGGAATAGTTTATTATTTCTGCCAATATGCAAGATAATTTTTACACACTAAACCTAGTAGACCTTAGGAGTCAGGATCTACCTTGCCTTAGTGAAATGGAAGATCATTCTTGGTTATGGAATAGAAGGATATGACATTGTAACCTTAGGAACCTATGTAAAATTTATAAGAAAGTACTAGTTAAGGATATACCAGAGCTTAGATTTGATTCTTCAAAAGTCTGTGATCCTTGTCAATATGGAAAGCAATATAAATCAAGTTTTAAATCCATCGGTGAAGTCTCAACCACTAATGCATTACAGTTGGTGCATATGGATCTTTTTGGACCAACACAAAATGGAAGCATTGGAGGCAAATATTATGTATTTGTCTTGGTTGATTATTACACTAGATTTACATGGGTCTATTTTCTAGCAAAGAAATCTAAAGCTTTTTCTTATTTCAAAAGTTTTAGAGCCCAAGTTAAAAATGAGAAAACCCTTCATTTGATAACTATTCATAGTGATCATGGAGGAGAATTTCAAAATTCTGATTTTGAAAATTTTTGTAGTAGAAAAGGTATTACTCATAACTTCTCAGCACCTAGAACACCTCAACAAAATGGTGTTGTTGAAAAAAGAAATTGAATTCTTCAGGAAATAACAAGAACCATATTGAGTGAATATTCTATTGCCAAACATTTTTGGGTTGAATCCATGATTCCTTCTTGTTATACTATAAATCGAGTTTTGATTAGACCTTTTCTTAATAAAACTCATTATGAGTTATGGAATGGTAGAAAACATAGACTTTCCTACTTCAAGGTTTTTGGATGCAAGGTATTCATTCTGAATACTAAAAATAACCAACAAAACTTTGCACCAAAATCTGATGAAGGAATTTTCTTAGGCTACTCCACAACTTTTAAGGCATAGAGAGTTTTTAACAAAAACACTTGTACTATTGAGGAGGAAGTACATGTCAAATTTTATAAAACTGATCCCTTTGTTTTTAAACAACCCCAACATACATATTTGGATGTGTTTTCAAAAACTGATTATCAAACTTTGATGGAAGATCCATCTGATATGGAAAATTTCCAAGAAGATACTTCTGAAACATTTAACCCAGAATATTTCCTATCCTATGTTGATGAACATGTTTTACAAAACCCAAATCAGTCATTTCTTAAGAATCATCCTAGTGATAGTATCATTGGTAATGTAAATCAACCTGTAAGGACTAGAAGTTCCTTAAGAAATGAAGTAGAACATCTAGCATTCCTTTACCAATTGGAGCCAAAAATCACTGATGAAGCTCTTGGTGATGATGATTGGATAAAATCTATGCAATGTGAAATAAATGAATTCAAAAGGAATAAAGTATAGACCTTGGTTGAAAGACCTAAGGAAACTTCTGTTATTGGAGTAAAATGGGTCTTCAGAAATAAGTGTGATGAAAATGGAGCCATAGTTAGGAATAAAGCGAGATTGGTTGCTAAAGGCTATAACCAACAAGAAGGAATATACTATGAAGAAACCTATGCTCATGTAGCTAGACTTGAATCTATTCGAATTTTACTTGCCTTTACAGCATTCTTCAACTTTAAACTTTTTCAAATGGATGTGACATGTGCTTTCCTTAATGGTTTTATACAAGAGGAAGTTTTTGTTGAACAACCTCCTGGATTTAAAGACATAAAATATCCTGAACATGTTTATAAACTTACCAAAGATTTAATGGACTTAAGCAAGCTCCTCGAGCTTGGTATGATAGGATTACAGGATTTTTTCTTCAAAATAATTATATTAAGTGAAATTCATATCCAACCATTTTTATAAATAAATATAAGAAAAATGTTTTGATTGTTCAAATTTAGGTTGATGACATTATATTTGGTTCAACTCAGCAATATTTAACTGATTCCTTTGCGGATCTAATGAAATGTGAGTTTGAAATGTGTACGATGGGTGAGTTAACATTTTTCCTTGGTTTTCAAAATTCTCAAAAACCAGAAGTAATTTACATATCTCAATATAATTACATTAAATATATTCTTAAAAAGTATGGATATGACAACACTAAGAGTATAAGTACTCCTATTGGTACTTCAAACTCACTTGATCTTGATGAAGCTGGGAAACCAGTAGATCAAAAATCTTTTAGAGGTATGATAGGAAGTTTACTATACTTGACAGCTAGTCATCCAGGATTAATGTTTTTAGTATGCTCATGTGCAAGATATCAATCTAATCCTAAGGAGTCTCATTTAAGGGTAGTGAAAATAATTTTTCGCTACTTAAAGGGAACCATGGATTTAGGACTCTTTTATACTTCTGGAAATGATTTTTTTCTAAAAAGTTTTTTGGATGCTGACATTGGTGGATGTAGAATGGATAGAAAAAGTACATACGAAACTTGTCATTTCTTAGGAGATTCATTAGTTTCTTGGTCATGTAAGAAGCAACACTCAGTAACACTCTCCACTGCTGAAGCTGAATATGTAGCAACTGGAAGTTTTTGTGCTCAAGTATTGTGGATGCAACACACACTCACAGACTATGGCATGAGTTATACTAAGACTCAAATTATGTGTGATAATAGAAGTGTCATTAACCTTAGAAAAAACCATGCACATCACTCTCGTGAAAAACACATAGATATTAGGCATCACTTTCTTAGGGATCACACACAAAAAGGAGATTTCATTATTCAATTTATCGAAACGCAAGATAAACTTGTTGATATTTTCACAAAATATTTACCCTCTGATAGATTTGAATGCATTAAACAGAAGTTAGGATTTATAACCATAAAGTAATCCTCCTCAATAACTTCCTATTGAACCATTCTCCTTACAGTAATAAACTCCTTTTCATAGGGGGAGTACATTTCATAATGAAGTCTTTCATATTTTTCATAATAAAGTCTTTCATATTTTTCGTAATGAAGTCTTTCATATTTTTCGTAATGAAGACTTTCATATTTTTTGTAATGAAGTCTTTCATATATTTTGTAATGAATTATTTCATATTTTTTATAATGAAGTCTTTCATATTTTTATAATGAAGTCTTTCATATTTTTCGTAATGAAGTCTTTCATATTTTTCATAATGAAGTCTTTCATATTTTTCATAATGAAGATTTTTTATATTTTTTGTAATGAATTCTTTCATATTTTTCATAATTAAGTCTTTCATATTTTTCGTAATGAAGTATTTCATATTTTTCATAATTAAGTCTTTCATATTTTTCATAATGAATCTTTTTCATATTTTTTGTAATGAAATTTTTCGTACTTGAAATTTTCGTAATGAATTTTTTCGTACTTGAAATTTTTTGTAATGAATTCTTCGTACTTGAGATTTTCATAATGACTCTATACGATTAATTCTCCTGACAATCTGAAATGTATGATTCTTTCTTGGGTTTTCGTAATTACATTTTACTTGTTGGTAGTTTCTTTTGGTTTAAAAAAAATTCTTGGATTCTAGTTTTCTTAAATCCAAATGTTTTCTTTTAAAAACCTCAAAAGATCGGATCCTACCAAATTTTCCTTACGGCTATTGTTTCAATCGTCAAATCAGATCAGAAGAATTATCAGCCATTGGATTCAGATGGTAAGTTCAACCGTTGCTTCAACACCTATAAAAAGGGGACCCCAGATGGTTGTCCCACATCAGTTTTCAAAGAATTTGCATGTCGAAGCTCTACCCAACTTCAATAGCCCATTTCGGATTTTCAGAGTTTTCACAAGTCTGAATGTCTGCTGAAATTCCTTCTCAAGAAATGTCTTCTGTTAATTTGATTTCAGAGTGGCAAATTTACAAGGAGAGGTCGGTACATCCAAACTTCTTTATTAAGTATGACTCTATTATCTCAAAGAATATCAGGCTTAATGGGTGGGAGAGTATATCCATTTCAAAGACAGGAGCTCAGGATATTGTGTATCTGGATCTACTTATAGAATTTTATGAATCAGTTTGCTTTTTCAAAGAAGATGGCAGAGAAATATTTTCCTTCAAGAGTTATGGAAAAACATATGAACTTTCTTATACAAAGTCTGCTATCTTGGTAGGGATATCTTATGAAGGGGAGGCAGAATTTTGTTCTCAAAAGCTGCTGGATGTTCAAGGTAGCTTTGTAAAGGTGAAGGCTATGGAATTCCTTATACTTAATGATGTCAAGACTGGAAATATTTCTCATCTTTAACCAAAAATTGGATCCTATAATTATGGTTTCAGGGCCTTATAGTACCGAGAAAGGGTGACAAGGACACTCATAAGAAAAGTGATATGTATATCTTACATTTTTTGTTAAATCTAAGGAAAATTAATCTGATGAAGCATATTATCATTACGATAGAGAATATCAAGAATGGGAATCTGAGAGCACATATAATCATGTATCCTGCCCTACTCTCCAAACTGATATTTTGGTGCCTTGAATCTTTCAAGATCCCCTGCAGTTCCAAGCCGAGGAATTGTAAAGTAATGTTAATCAGTGATGATACCCTCAAGAGGATGAAAGTAGGTTTTTCTAAGGAGTCAGGTGAGTTTTATGATCTACTTGAGGATGAGGTAGAATTCGTTCCGAAAAATGTTGAAGAAGCTGAACCTTCAAAGATAGTTGGAAAGTAGAGGAAATTAAAGGAAGTGGAAGTAACAGATAAAACCCCTAAGGCCAAATAATCTCAATCCGCACCACCAAAGCCCAAAAAGAAAAAATATTATATCTATGAATTGGTTTCCAAATGGAGAGAGGATAAAAAGACTCAGAAGGAAGGGGAACCACAATTTAGCCTAGACCCTGCAGAGGCCAAAGCACTGAAAGAGAAATCTACTGAAGAGCTTGAGAAGCAATACAAAGAGAAAAAGCAAAAGAAGAAGATGTCAGAGGCTAAAATTTGTCAATCCCTTCTGAGGGATACTGAAATTGCATCTAAGAACATTCCCGTACCGAAATCTTTCCTAGTTGAACCATTACCAGAGACACTGGGGAAAAATTTTATGTCTCCATAAAAAGCCCAAGATAAGGATGTTGAAAAGGAAACTGTGGAAGAAGTTCAGAAATCTCAAAGCACTGAAGATACAGTTGATCTAATAAATCAAGTAGAAGACTTTCATGAAAAGGAAAGTGCTTCTGAAAAGTTTCCAATCTATACTTCTCAAGCTAGATACTCAAAACTTGATACTCCTGAAATAGATGAGAAGGGTGAAGAGGAAGTAAACAAGTTATCTGAGGAAGTGAGTCATAATCATGACTTCATTATTCCTAAATACATTGAGGCAAGAGCTAAAAAAGAGAAAATTGATGAAGGTAAGATTTTACAGTTATCTGGAAGTGATCATGAATCTCCCGATGAAGAAGCTATTCCAAAAATCAACAAGGAAAAACAAGTGTTTGTCGATACCCCAAACAAAGATATTCTAAGGAAGAAGGTAGTTGGAGGGTCCTCTAAGAGGAAGCTGGTAGAGCTAGAGGAAGAACCATCTCCAAGAAAAATGTCAGATTCAGAGTCATCAACTTTAGGACATGATTTTGTCATTCAGTCCCTGGAGAAGCTAGTGGAAACCATTCCGATCTTTCCATCAATTAAATCTAGATGCTAAATGCTCCAGCATAGCATGATTCAGAAATCAGACTCTGTATCTATGGTGATGGATAGGTGTGTAAAGATTGAGTTCGAACACAAGAACTTTCTTATCAACTATGAAGCCCACAGAAAATCTTGCAAGAAAATGACTATCTGGTCAAGGAATATTGTTGAAGATATGAGAGAGCTTGATTAATTTCAATACGATGTCAAGGAAGATTTTGATATGGAAGACACCAAAATCAAGGATCTTACAAACAGATTTCAGGAAAAGCTAAATCTTGAACAAAATTCTCGGATTCAAGATGTTAAAGATCTGAATGGGAAGTTGAATTATGTTGTCCAAAGTTGTAAAACAGAGAGGGGTCTCCAGATCGATATGGAAGAAAAGCTAGTGAAGTAAGATGACTTGCTAAAGGCTCAGGCAGAGGCCCTGAAGGCTCAAGGTGATAGGATCATAGCCTTAGAAAAGCAAGCATAGGAGGATCACAAAGAACTAAAGAAGCTGAAAACCATTGTGAAGAAGCTGATACCCAAGGAAAAAAGAAGAAAAATAGATCCAAATCTGATCTTTTGTTGTATCTGTTTTCTTCCTTGTATAAATACTTCCAATCTCAATGAAATTGTGGATGCTTGTTTTGTTTGGATGTTTGTACTAATATTTCCGGTACCACATTTTTTCCATTCCCTCAAACTCTTTTTGAAAATCACAAATGGGGGGAAGGAAAAATAATTCTCAGTACAAGAAGATATATCCCTAAGTAATAGGGAGTTTATTTAAGTGGGAGTGTTCATTACGAAGATTTACATATCCAAGATAATAAAAAATCTCATTCCGGAAATCTATAATATGATCCTTAGTGTTCCAAATCCTAAGGGGGAGTTAGTCGTATTCATATTTGATAATGTGAAAAGGTAGATAAGTTTTATTTTCTAAGTCAAGAAATGTTTTTCTAAGTTCTTATATTCTTTTTCGTAAGGATGTTTGTGCTTTCCAAAAAGGGGGAGATTGTTGAGTCAATAAGGTTTTCCTTATGACTTTTCCATTCCTTCATACATGGGGGAGATTGTTAAGTCAATAAGTTATCCTTATGACTTTACCATTTCTTCTTGTTTTGAAAATCACAAACACCTTATTTCAAGACAAAACTCATTTTATCTCTTGTTTTACTTCTATAAGGAAAACTTCCTTCCCCAAGGAAATTTACCCTTACCTAGATTTCATTGTTCATATCAATATTTTTCCTAAGTGTAAAATTCAGTTTGTAACCAAAAACCTCAGAATCTTATAATTTCCTATATATGAAGAATTATGTTTTAGGATCCAAATTCTATACGAATTCAGGATATGAACTCTTCTGAGTTCTGAATCCGAATTCTGATCACGAATTCTGGATACAAACTCTTCTGAGTTTTGACTCCGAATTCTAATTACGAATTTTGGATATGAACTCTTCTGAGTTATGACTCTAAATTATGATTATGAATTCTGGATACTAACTCTTCCGAGTTCTGACACTGAATTTTGAATACGAATTCTGGTTACAAACTATTCAGAGTTCTGACTCCGAGTTCTCAGAATTCTGACTCTGAACTATTCAGAGTTCTGACTCTGAGTTCTCAGAATTCTGACTCTGAACTTTAAGAGTTCTGACTCCTAATTCCAATGAACTCTGACTCCAAACTTTGAGAGTTCTGACTCCGAAATCCTAGAAACTCAGACTCCTAATTTTATAAGTTCAGGTTCTGAATTCCTAGGAAACAGAATCTGAATATCTTTATAGACTCCGAATTCATTTTTGGTTAGACTCCGAACTTTCATTTACTTACATTCTGAATATTGGATTATTCTTACACTTTTTTTATTCTAAAACGATGTCGTGTATTCAGATACTCATTAACCATTGTTTGAGTTACATGTGTACAGGTCCCTCTAAAATTCAATGAAGAATATGATCATTAGAGGAGGGAGCTGACCATTAGAGTTGTGCCTATAAATAGGAGCTCATTTGAAAGTAAGAAAGATAGATCTTTGACAAAGTGTGATTACATGCTGTTGAAGTGATTTCTAGAGAGATAGGCTCTTATAAACTCTCAGGCTTCGTGCGGAAAGTTTTGAACATCTTGTTCAAACTTTGCTTTAGGAAGATTTTCTTAGTGTAGAGGTTCGATTTCCTTAAAATCAGAGACTTCAGGTTGCGAAGTCAGAGGTGCTAATTTCCTTAAAATCAAGGGCTTGCGGGGATAGAAAGACAGATACCGATCTTCGGATTGATGGCTTACCTAGGTTTGGGTAATACAGACTTTCTTGAAAGTATAAATCAAGGGACCTCTTATCTAGGGTTGTTGGATACCCTTCTCTTTGGGTAAAAGAGTTTCTACTTGTTACTTGTAGTGTTACTACTTTGTTTTCCGCTGTGTATTTTAGTTGTTTAGGAAAGTATAACTTTCATATACTTCCTTAAACTTGTACTCTGATTTTATAATATTCTATACGCTTTAAGGTACAATCTTATTTTGTGTAAACTTTTTTTAAGTTTCATTTCTGGAATCATTTTTCTAGAATAAAGCAAGTTAATAGAACTTAGAGGTGTTGTGAATTTTGTTTATACTAAATTTCCTTAAGGTTTTTCAAATAATAAAATTCACCCCCCCCCCCCCACTTGTATTTGAGTATCTCATTAGTATCATATCGATCCTACATTTGTTATTATAGAGTATATCGTACTCACATACCATCTCACACAATCATTAAATATGGTTATGAAAAATGAACTACATTACAATCATAGAGATGGTAGGTCGTACGTATGCATGAGTAACACTTCTATTTTTTAAATGATCATCATGGAAAGAATTTAAGTAAAATTTTATCTTTAAATTATGATAATATTATAATATATACCATATTATTTCTTTAAATGTACTTATATAAACCATCCATGTGGTGTGGTGATGAAAATATATTCACATTGCTTCGTGAAGGCAGTAGTCCACACATACACGAATGACGTTATCATTTTTCAGTGTAAGAAAATGGTATATTATATTTTTATAATAATAAATATTTCATTAATATAATAATTATGTCATTTATATCATATATATTCACTAAAATTTTCCTTATTACCTTCCATGTAAATCGTTAGTGAAAAACGAATCGCATCGCTTCACGAGGCGGTAATTCACCATACACATGAGTGATGTTATCATATCCCAGACAGGATAGAAATTAAAAAAATTATATATGATATAATTAATAAAGTGGTATAATTAAATTATAAATATAATATATATACTTTAAATCTATAATTATACCCAACTATGAGAGGTGTTGATGGAAAACGTGTCACATTGGTTCGCGAGGTGGTAATCCACCATACACACAAGTGATGTTATCATTTCACATTTGAGGAAATAGGAGATGGATATAGTTCATGAAATTAATAGTATAATATCTCATTATATGTTATATACTTATGTTATTATATAATCATAAATGAATAATATTTTAAGGAGATAAAATAATAAATAAAACAAAAATGCATAGTTAGGAATTTTACCTCTTCTCAGGCCACCTCTTTAGGATTATACCAAAAGTATTATTATAATGGATTTATGAACAATCCAATGATTCTATGATGAGGTTATGGAAGATTTTAAGTTATTTTTATAGTTATTTAATTAAAAAATGGTTTTAAGGTGTGAATAGTAGAGGATAGGTGGTTTCCTTTTATACGTGAGGTGAGTGGAACACTTATAATTATTGAAAAGAAAAGGGTGTACCCACATTTTTCACATGACACACGGATCCAAAATAGAGTATTATAGATAATTGGACATTATAGGTTCTAAATATTTCCATAAAATAAATTTTAAATAATGTTTTATGTCTATTTAACCTTTATCTTTTTTGTTTAACCCCTTGGTAAATCCATTTTTACCTTAACCGCGGTAAATAATTTTTAATGTTTTTACTATTCATTATCGTCAAAAATTAAGTTGAAGTTATTTGATAATATAAATTATTCTGATTCCCAATGTTAAATCCATTTTTTAAATTCCTTTCATAAAATTTTAATATTTTAGTTTAAAATTAATCCAGCAGACATGATGAGAGAATGGGTATTCAAAGAGAAAAAGTTCAAAATTTTAAAAAGCTTTTATATCAAAATTCAATATGAAAATGATTTCAATGAACTAAATTGGATTAATCGATATGTAATTTAATTAATTTTAATTTAAAAACAATTTAAAATATAATTTAACATTAAAAATAATCTAAACAAAAAGGCAGTTTTCAATTAAAATTTAGTATTTTTCACTATTCATCAAAAATGAATCATTTTAGAAAAAACCACAACAATTCAACTTGAGATAATTTTGAAATTAAAATTTCAAAAATGAATTTAATTTTTTAAATAAATTTTCTAAAATTGATGAAAAATAATTATATATTATGTGCACAAATCGTAACTAAACCGCCTTTTAGAAAAATACATATTTTTAGAAAATATTTTCTTTTCTTTCAAATGGTTATAATTTTATCTCTAATAAATAGATATATATTTTATTTATTTTATACAAGTTTAAGAAATATATTTTTCATAATTTATTTAGTACTATTCATACCCTCTAATTTAACAGTTATTTTATAATGGTGATGTTTAAATAATAATATTTGAATAGAGTATTGTGTTTCATTAAAACCCAATATTGTGTGCATTGCAAGAAATTAAAGAGGTTTAATTTATTTAAAAATAAATATATCATAAAGTCTCATGATTCTATATTCACTTCTATGCTTGTTTTTTTATTTCATACATGCTATTGAATATTATATTTATATTTTAAAATATCATGGTGTTATATTCTACCCCTTAAATAAATTGTGTCCTCACAATTTAATCTTGATCTAGGTAATCAAGGGGTTTTCATTTTGAAAACAACTTCATTGAAAACCCAAATCATAAAAATGGTTAATAAAACATCCTCTTAATAAGATATAAAGGGGTGGTATAAAGTTCATATAGAATAGCTCATAACTAAGTTTTTATGTAGGGGAACATTGGTGGAAAGTGAAGATATAGACTTGGAAGAAAATTATAAATAATTATAGAGAGTGATAGAGTTCATTAATCACAAGAAATTGAATGGTTAATGGAATGTTAAGGACCTCAAAACCGTAAATCTGTGATGATTTCAAAGACCATTGGTTTAACATATATGAATGTATTAGGATAACATTTTATTCAATATCCTTTTCCTAGAGTTGAGGAATTCATTTACCATATAGACTAAGAATATATGAAAATATATTTACTTGATATATTTCTATTTCATTAGAATAATTTCATATTTTGGTTGTGCTTAGATCATTTTCCACTTCATTTCTTAGTATAATAAATGGATATCTAAGATGAATTTTTGTATGCCATAAGAACTAAAATTAACTTTTAAAGAATCATAAGATCCATAAAAGAGTTAAAATTCTTTCCATATATTTATAAATATTTTCCAAAACCAATATGGTTATCACAAGTTATCCAATATAATACATTAATCTCTAAAACCTCATCTAAAGTTCAATTTAAACCATTCCATAAATGGTTAACCTTTTAAACCTTACAAAATATTGAGATCTAAAACTTTATAAATAAGTTCACTAAATTTTCAAAATGAACTTACCATTAATCCCCCAAACAATATGAAGTATCTCTCAATCATCACATACCAACTATGTGAATACCTTTGTCATGTATTCTCTTAGATCATGGTAATAACCTAAATTACCATAAAACCTTATTGAAAACATGCATGATTCCTTATTACCTAAATAAAAAAATATTGGATATATTTCTGAAATCTAGAAATGTTGTTAACTCCATCAATGATAACATAAACAATATTTTCAACAAATCATTAATCAGTTCTAAGGTAGTCAGTTTTATCCAATTTACATTATCCATATTAATCATCACTTTATCCAAATATCATTATCTCAACATCAAGAACATATTAAGGGGTATATTTCCTTTCATCATGTTTTTTCAAATAATTTCAACTTTCCACTGAATCATCTTTCTTGTTCATTGGTACGATTCAACATATGCTTTCAAATCCTTTATGAAAAATTATTGTGGTATAATCCTTATACATTTCATAATTATTATAACTATAATATCATTGATAAAATACTAAAATGGCATAATTCTTGAATCCAAACATAATAACATTAATCATTCCACTTTATATATGGTAATAACATAAGCTTGACCATGTTCCATTAGCTACTTTTGAGGTATATTCCTTTAACGCTTAGGGAATTCATTTTCATAGTGCCTCATATCCTTACAGTTGAATCATTAAACATTGGAAACCTTTTTCTTACCCTTTAAATCATGATTGTGGTGAAAATTCTCTCCAAAATTGTAGGAAAATAATATTCCCTTTAAGCAAGTACCAGGTTGTTTCTATTTATAATTATCACATGTGGTAAAATATTTCTTTCCCTTATTCCCTTTATCTATATTTTTCTTTATCATCTTCTTCTTATTTTGCTTCCCTTTGAATCCATAATACTTATAGAATTATTTATGTGTCTTTTTATCACATGAGACTAATTCCTCATATAATGAGAATGTTTGGGGAAATAGTTACCTCTAAAATATTGGCTTAATCCTATCAAATAAACGATCATTATTACTCTTTAGATTATGTTCATTGATGTGGTTCAAATTTCTTCTATTATGTGCTATTCCAAAATGATGGAATGCACTAGATTAGATCATATCATTATGAAACATAATTTATAACACCAAAACTAGTGAAATACTTAACATAAATTGAAAATTTTATGCATAGCTAATCTCATAATCATAAATATGGTTTCTTTTGGGATATCTTTATTTTCAAATCCTTCATAATGTTTTGTAAATAAAATGTCAATTATCCTAAGAATATCCCCCAGGATTGTCAAACAAGGTGCATAGTAAGGCCCGTTTTTATACACTAGGTGATGATCGGGTCAAGTCCAATACACCCTTTTTAGAGTTATACCCCTAGATACATCTATACCAAAACCATGTCTACTTGTAGTATCTAAATAGAGATCTATTACTAGGAAGTACCACATAATATCTTTCCTACCAAAACTTTAGAATTTCTTCTATACTTATCCTCAAATTAAATCATAGGGTTATTTTCCCTAATATATGTTTTCCTAAATCTAGTTCTCAAGGTTTTCATTAAACTTCCTCTAATAAAAACTATAGAAACCTTGATCCCAATAGCCTAGATCTAGTGGTTTCTTTATTACATTATCATAAGATACAAGGAATTATATCTCGAAGGACTGAATAGTTTATTAATCTTGGTAAACTAGATACATACTTGAAATTCACATTAAATTTAAAAACATATAATACATAATGAATTTTCTTTAAAAATACCATTATTATCCTTAGTTTATCCATGTATATCAATCAGAAAACACTTCCTTGTATCCTAGGGAAAATAAATCATAATAAAGGGGTGAGATTAGATGCTCAGTAAGGGTAAGAATACAGTGGAATCTATAAATAAATAAGGAATAATTAATATGGAAAGGTAAATAACTAAAATACATGAAAATTAATCAATAACTTGATCAAAATATGGCAGGAATAAATTATGATCAAACATTTCCATTTAAATAATCACATGATCTTCAAACTTAAACATGGATATTCTAATTAATCGAAAAATCACATAAAATATCAATAACTGAATTCATAAATATGGAACGCATAATGTTGGAAATTTAAAACATACTATCTAGGTTTTGTTTCAAGATATACAATATTTTCATGGACTTATTCCAATAAATATATATAAATGGGTAAGACCTCAGTCAAAACCCAATCCAGTTTATCCCATGAGACCTATCGATGCATCGAGGGGTTATAGTGAGCCCCACCCATCACCAACTAAGTCCAATTCATTCCTCATATGAAATGGGTGAAACATAATCAATATAAACATTTATATTCAAAAACTATTATATGAAATGTTAATAGTTACCTCAATTAATAAACATAATCTTAATCAATTTATAGTAAAATAAATGGTATCAATATAGTACATCCTTAGTCAAAGGATCATAAACCATTCATAAAAATAATAAGGATGGTATCATTGGATTAAATCCAAATTAAAGCATAAGTAACATCAAAGGATTTGTTTTTATATAGAAAATTATTTTGAAAGATAACTTGGAACATTCCTTGAGGGAAATAACTTTTCTTTAAAAATCACATTTTTTTAGTTTAAAACTAGAAAATTCATAAAATATTTTCAAAACACTTTTCTTTGAAAATAAATTTTAAAAAATAATAATTTCTAGAATATTAGAAAAAAAGTCTTTTAAAATAGACTTATAAACTTTTAAATTAATCTTCAAATAAATTATGCTCATGAAGGTGGGTAATTCCTTAAATTTCATATAAGTTACAAAGAACATTCCTTTTACACTATAAAAAGGTTTAAAAAGTGCGTAGTTCAGAAAAAGACAAGAAAATTCCTTTCAAACCATTTTATAAAAATTCAAACATGGGTAAAATAGTTTTAATAAATTATTTTTATAATGTTAAAACATTTTTAGATGACATGGTTTTGGAAGAAAAAGGATTTTCAACCGAAGAGAGAAATAATGTTAGATTTTCTTAAAAACATTTTATCAATAATTTTAAATACCAAAAAGAGTAAAAATGGTATTATTACTTGAAAAAGTTCACAAATAATAATAGGAGAAGAAACTTGATTTATTTTAAGATATAAATTTCAAAAAGTTCCCCCAAGGGAGACTTAAACCAAAGCAATCTCAAATAATGATGAGATTGTGAAATAAACTCTTACCACTTTTGTAACTTTTGAATCATAAGCCCGATGAAAGAAATAACTTTAAATTAAACTTTAAATACCATAAAGATAAGTGAATTAATGATATAACATACAAAAAATTTAGTATATACACCACAAAAAATAAATAAGTGGTGAATATGATATATGTTATACAGAAGTAAAAGTGATATGATAAACTCTTATATTGAATCTAACTCATCACGTGAGTTCTTTATCTTCCTAAATAATAAAATTATATTAATTATTTACTTTCTTAAGATCCTTTTTAAGGTTTATTATTCCTTTTATTTCACTTATTATCATGTTATATATGATTACCAAGGAAGGGTTCAGGGCTCAGGCAAGCACGGTCCTAGAAATTTATTGAAGAAAAACTAAAGAGAACAAAGTCAGGTGTTGCAAGGAAACTTTCACATATAGGAGTGAAAAACCCCATGAATTTAATCAAAAATAAGAGCAGTAAAATTATATATGATTACTTAATCGATTAAGTTTATGTTGCATGTTTCGATGATATTTGGCTTATATGTCAAAAATGAATTTAGCAGGTTGACTATGGTCAAAGAGGACATTATTTAAAAATATATATAATAATAATCATGAAATAATTATTATATTTATAAATAAATTTTAATTTTAAAACAAGTCATGATATATGGTTATGAAAAATGGTGTATGTTATAGTCATTGAGACTGTAGGTCGCATGTATGCATGAGTAACGTTTCCATTTTTGAATGATCATTATAAAAAGAAGTTAAATAATATTTTATCTTTATAGAATGATAATAATATCATATATAACATATTATTTATTTAAATATACTTATATATATCATCATGTGGTGTGGTGATGAAAAGAGATTTGCATCGCTTCGTGAAGGCGGTAGTCTACACATACACGAACGACGTTATCATTTTTCAGTGTAAAAAAGAAAATGATATATTATATTTTCAGAATGATAATTTTTTCATAAATATAATAATTATTACATTTATATCACATATATTCATTAAAATTATCCTTATTACCTTCCATGAAAATTTATAGTAAAAAATGAATCGCATCGCTTCACAAGCTGGTAGTTCTTTATACACACAAGCGACGTTATCATATCCCCTAAAAATAGAAATTAAATATATATATATATATATATGATATAATGATTTAATAGGTATAATTATGTTATAAATATCATACATATAATTTATATCCATCATCATACCCAATTGTGAGAGGTGTTTATAGAAAATGGGTCGTATTGGCTCGCGAGGCGGTAGTCCTCTGTACACACGAGCAATGTTATCATTTCACATTTGAGGAAGAGGATATGAATATAGGTAATCCCATTAAAATAATAACATATCATTATATGGAAGATAATTTTTTATTATATAAACATAAAATAATAATATTTTAAGTATCTAAAAGAAGAAATAAAACAAAAACGCATAGTTAGGAATTTTACCTCCTCTTAGACCACCTCTTTAGGATTATACCTAAAGTATTTCTAGAATGTATTTTTGAAAAAAAAGGCTTCTAGGATGATTGGATGGAATTTGGGAAGTTATTTTGATAGTATTGGCTAAACCAAAAGGGTTTTATGGTGTAAATAAGAGATAAGAGTGGTGGCCTTTTATAAGTGAGGTGAGTGGCACACTTATAATTTTTGAAAAGAAAAAGGTTTACCCACATTTTCACATGAAAAAAGGATATATTATTATAGAGATTTATACATTATAGGTTCTAAATATTTTTATAAAATATATTTTAGACTAGTTTTTAGGTCAATTTATCTTTGTCTTTTTAGTTTAACCCCCTAGTAGATCCATTTTTACCTTAACTACAGTAAATAATTTTTACTATTTTTACTATTAATTATGGTAAAACATTAAGTTGAAATTATTAGATAATATAAATTATTCTGATTAAAATATGGAATCTATTTTTTCAAATTTGATTCATATAATTTGAAAATTTTAATTTAAAATTAATCCCGCATATGTGATGAGAAAACAGGTTTTTAAAGAGATAATGTTCAAAAGTTTACAAATTTTTTATATACAAATTCAATATGAAAATGACTAAAAATAAATAAATTGGATTAACATATGTATATTTTAACTAATTTTACTTTAAAACCAATTTAAAATATAATTTAACTTTATAAATAATTTAAAATAAAAGGCAGTTTTCAATTAAAATTCTGTATTTTTTACTATTCATCAAAAAATGAAACATTTCAAAAAAATCTCAAACATTAACCCTAAGATAATTTTGATGTTACAATTTAAAAAATTAAGTTTATTTTATAAAATAAATTTTCTAAAACTTTTAAAAAGTAATTATAAATTATGTGCGCAAAGCACGACTAAACTGTCTTTTAGAAAAATATAGTTTTTTAGAAAACATTTATTTTTATTTCAGATGGATCTAGTTTTTTCTCTAATCAATATATATCCATTTTTTTATTTTATACATGTGTAAACCATATAATTTTTATAATTTAATCATTATTATTCATACCCACAAATTTAATGGATAGGTTATGATGGTAATTTTTAAATAATAATATTTTAAAAGAGTGTCGTGTTTCGTTCAAACCCATTGTTGTGTGCATTAAAAGTCATCAAAGAGATTGAATTTGTCTAAAAATAAATATATCATAAATTATTTGGATGTTATATTTCCTTCTAATCTTGGTGTTTCATTTCATACACACTATCGAATATGATGTTCATATTTTATATTATCATGGTGTTACATATGTGGATGATCTAGAGGGATCTGGCTTCAATTCCTTCAAGGAATGATTATAAATGATGATAAAAACATATTTTCAATAAAAATATAATGATTTGTGGTTTTTTATTTACTTTTTTTGGTTAATTTAATTCACAAGAGATCCTCGGTTTGTTTATCAAGTTACGCTTCACCAAAAATGATGTTATGATGTTCGATCTGGTGATAAAATTTTAATTTCACACTTTTTATACTTTTGCTACATGCCTAGTTAAAATAAGTGGTATCAGAGAGATTTTGTTATTACTTAAGTTGAATAAAAATTAAATTTACATGAATTTGATTAAAGGGCTTCATAAAGGTCCCAACTCCACTGACAGTGCTTCGATTTTAGGTGGGATGGCTGAGAAATGGTCATCTAAAGATTAAAATTTCTATTTTTTGCTTAATATCCACACACACACACACACACACACACATAACTAGTGTGGGAAAAGGATATTCTCTAGTGGAATTCATCGATATCAGTCGGTGAACATTGAATTTTCATCAACGACACAAGAAAAAAACAATCAAAAGCCTATTGTGTTTGGGATTGGAAAGTTAAAGTGGGGGGGGGGCTCTCGCATTGATACAAGAATAAGTCTAAAATAAAAAATTAAAAAAAATGTTTAGTCGGGTGGCTTTGTCACTTGTGGCTAACACCGTACCACCAACCGATGAGGGGGTACCACCACTGATCTTCTATAGGTATCATAGGTGATTAATATAAATAAAAAATATTTTTTTTTAATTAATATTTGTGAAACCCAAAGGAAGATACCCCCTCTTTTTTACACCCCTTCATGGTGCATTTCATCCTTGTGGATTCGATGCCCAATTGGGTCACCTTGACTCACCCAAAACCCCTCCAGGGTTTTTTGAAGACACATGAAGCCAAAAAATTTCCAAAAAATCCTAAAAAAATTTAAAAGTGAGGAATTTTGTAAAATTATTTCTAGGATCCTACTACTAGTATTTTATGAATTAAAATTAGTTTATTTTATTTTAATTTTTAATAAATTATATTGAGTATAATTCTTCACAAATTTTATTTATTTATGTGATTTTAATGCATGTCGACTGATCATGAGTTTAGAATGACCAATATATGTCTGGTATTTATTTATTTATTTACTATCAGAGTGTTGTTTCTAATAATTGTTTAATAAATGGAAGTACGTGAATCATCCCTCTTCTCATTATTTTTATAAAGGTGTGTGTGCCCTCGAGTGATAATTTTATCTATGACTTTCATTCCCAAGACCCCCACACCTGCATGTGTGTATATTTTTGTATAATGAGGAGGATGAAATGTGATGTAGTTCAGACTAAGATTTATTGAAATACTATATAGGAGTCCAACATTTTTGATGGGGTGATCACTACAAATTTATTCAGATATGACTCATAGAGTAACCCCTAGGGTCTCAGTTTATCCATCATTTGCTGGATGGATCAATCATTAAGAAAATCTTATGATCGTATCATTTTATTTTTTATTGTATGCATGACTTATTATTTTTTGTTTGTGTAATTATTGTGCACAATCACATAGAATAATAAAAAATATGGATAAATAAAAATGTAATTAACATGCAATAAATGTTTTTTATTTATGCATGGTTAAGTTTTAAATGTGATCATATAGTAACAAGCATGATAAATAGAAAAATATTTTATTCATTAAGAAAAATATAAAGACTCTCAAAGAAAATATTAATTCATTAACAATTTCATCACTTGAATTTGAAAAAACCATATATATGAGGTGCTCATCATCCATAGTTGAGGGTGTATCTTAGTATTGGGGAGTTATTATGAAAGTGGTGGGTTGACTTCATTAAAATTATAATTAAATAAGTATACAATACTAGATTGGTGCAATTTTGGAGGTACATCATTGCATAAATTAATGTTTTGATTTGTCGGATATGAGACTCTACTCGATAGATCAAGAATCGTGATTTAATGTGGTTGGCTAGCCAAAATAATACCTCAAAATTCTCATAATAGAGGTGTATCCATAGATTAGACTATGATGAGAGGTTTTAAGATTCTTTTTCAGTAGAATGCTCAGGAAACCAAGTATTAAAAATCTAGTAGTTAAGGGTTGTAAAGATTTTATAAAATATTAGGAGAAATTTAAGATTAATAAATTTATAATGCCAAATAATTATTAATCAAGATAAATTACTGGTCTAATAAGTTAATTTTTATATAAAAATGGTGAATAATATCATAAAAACACTGTGATCGATACTAGAAAATGAACACGCCCTAACCAGAACTAATTTCCAAGAGTGGTAAAGGATATTACACATGTTATTTTGACATGAAGGGAAATTTTATGTTTTGGAGTCCCTACTACTTGTTATTCCATGTCATGAAGTAAGTGAGGGTGAAAAGGAATCTTACTGGAGACCCATGGATGACACATTTTATGTTTTCATCATAATTTTATCATCAATGTATAGTGAGTTATGAAATAAACATTGGGATATGGAAATTTATACCATGTTGTCTCATCTATGAGAAGTTTATAGGGAGAAAATGAAGTAAGAAATAAATGATGTTATGATTATGATAAACATGTGTACATTTAAAGATAAATCATGATCTTTTAATACATTATATTATTTTATCCTTATCACCCAATTACTCTAGATTTTTTTAGGAATATAAAACAAATAATATAGAGGAACTATAACGCCCCAACCCCAGCTACCCAGAGTCGGTGCATTAGTGCGTAACATTGGCATGATCACAAAAGATCAAGTCTCGAAATACCGATTAGTTTAGTAGCCTTAGAAACACTAGATACATTCATAAATGTTACATTACATCATAAAGTGAAAAACTACAATAAAATAGTATCTATAGTCCACACTCATATCCTCTTCTGACTATCCCTACAGGTCATTCATAAAATACTTCTTCACATCCTGGAAAATATTAAAACATTGAAAGGGGTGATCTCAGATGCTCAGTAAGGATAACAATATAGCGGAAACTTTCATAAGAAAACATAAGCATTTAAGGCAATGTATAACTAAAACAAAAGCCTTATTAAACTTGAACTTTAGCATAATATGGAAAAAGTAAAATAAAATAATGCCATTACTTACTCACATGGATATTCTACTAGACGAATAATCACATGAAATATCAATAACCACTTTCATAATGAGGGAATGTATAATGCCAGACATTCTGAAACATTTTGTCAAGGCCTCGGCCAAGACGTCTAAAATGATTAAGGCCTCGGCCAAAACCATTAATCAAATTGGGAAAGGGCCTCAGCCAATTCCATGTCTAGTTGTCTCATGAGACCTACCGATGCATCGAGGAGCTATAGCGGGCTCAACCCGTCACTTATTAAGTCCAATACATTCCTCATATGAATAGGTTTAAACATATCATAAACCATAACATAATCGTATCACATAAAACATGCATAAAGGAAACATAACATTTCCACATTTCAATCACAAGATATCAATACAACACATTTATATAATAAAAAAACACTTTCAAAACCATTTTCAATACCAAAATAAAAGAAAGTTAAAACTTTGTATTTATTTTTCATTAAAAAAAGTTATGGCTTGTAGAGGAAGCCGAAACTCAAATAATGGTCACGGCGGTGGAGAAGTTATTGTCGCCGCATATGTATGGAAATAAAAAACATTCCCTTTTTGTCGTTTATTAAAACGCTTCGTATAAAAAAGATTCCTTTTGAATAAACGTAAAATTCAAAGGGGTTTATACACCGTATAAAAGAAAGTTGTGTATAAAACAAAATATGCTTCAATGAAAGGAGATTGAGACGAAGTCCTTAAAAAGATCATTTTTAAAATAAAATAGATCTATTATCTGTATTCACTATAGGTACACATAAATAAAGTAAAAATACAAAATAAGACATAATAATATCATGACATAATTTGAAAGTAGGAGATTAACCCAAAGAATGGAAGTTGGGTTAAGAAATTCCCTTACCTCGTGTCCGACTTGACTCAACCATTCTTTAACCTCCTAAATAATAAACTAGATTTAATATCTACCTTATTAAGAACCATTTTCAATTTCATTATCCTTTTTATATCACTTATTACAATGTTATGAACATTATGTAATTATTTAAGTTGATAACTGTCTTTTTGTCGATCTTTGCTACTTGAGTCAACAATAAACTTCTTATAATTACAAGTTGTTCATGTGGTGAAATATCCATTATATCCAGAATTATATTCATGATTTAGTTATCATATATATCATATATATCCAATATATACATTCATTCATAATATTACGTAACATTTAGAGGTAAGAAATGAAATGCACCGTTCATGGAGACGGTAAGCCGTACGTACGCATGAACGCTACTTTCATTTCTATTTCATATTTAATGGAATGAAATCATAATGATATAAATTTATAATATAATTCCAGTATAATATAGCATATAATACCATTTAATCTATCCTTTATACATCCCACATATGGTATTAACGATTCAAATCACTTTGAGGGGGCGGTAGTCCGCACTTCCTAAAATGAAAATATCGCGTTTACCCATAATGGAAATCATAAAGGTATGCCATAAATGAAAAATACAGAAGCTTAAGTAAAACATAAACATATTATATATCATATATAAATATAGTGACATCTTAATGGCCACCTTTGAAGGTGTTATATGAGTGTTGAACAATCATTGTTTCGTGAGACAGAAATTTTCCATCCACAGAAACAGTATGTTCTTTAACCATTATATGTAGGTGTGTGCAAGTGTAGCGCGAATCCTTCTTATAACAACATCCTAGTATATTTAGGATACTGGTGTTGTTACAAAAGAAATGAATAGAAAGTGTTTAAGGGGTTGTAGAAGAAAAATAAAACAAAACAACATTAGAGAAGACATTACATTAAAATCGGGTAACTCTTTTTGATTTGATCCAAAGGATTCCTTGGGAAGAGTTCTGCACAAAGTGAGGCTTCTAGGAGTAATAGGGGGAAGTTGGGAGAGTATTTGGGCAGAGGTTGGCCGAGCCAAATGGCTTGAAAGTTTGAATTAGGTGGTAGAGGTGGGGGCCTTTTATAAGTGGAGAGGAGGGGCACTCTTGGAAAGTAAAGAAAAGTCACTTTATTATTAAATGAGTTTCGGATTTTAGAGGTCCCACACTTCTATAATTCGAGTATAAGGTGATAAGGGTTCTAAATCTACCCATCCAATAGGCTTTGGACAAGTGTAAGCCTTGTATTTTACATTATCTTTTCATTTTATTTAAATCATTAATTAATGAGGTAATCGCTGCATCATCATGGTGTCATAAATAATTTAATTTATTTAATGTCTAAAAAGTATAAAACAATTATCATGATGTAGGAAATCGTTTTATCTTTCCAATTAATATTTATGTTCAAAAATATGACTTGCATAACCCCATTTAAAAATTGTTTTAGTAAAATAACTCATGTTTGTGATATTTTTATTTTAACATTAAATAAAATATGTTTAATGTCATTTTCCCACCAAAGTGGCTCCATGGGGTCCCCAAGTTGACCCATGGATTGTATTGGTCGGCCATTACTCATCCAATAGGGTTAGGACAAGTGTAAGGGTATTTTCATATTTTTATAATATCATTTTTACCTTAAATTTCACTAATTACCTTTAATCGCGATTAATTAAACTTAAAAGTTACTATTCACCAAAAATTATTTTAATCCCATTGAACCACATTTTACATTCTAATGACAACCATGTATGTCAGATTTTTGAAAATCAAATCACCGAAGTGGTAATATTTCATTTAAACGAAAAATCAGTTATTTAACTACCACTTAGTGGTTTCACTATTCATCAAAAATTGAAGTTTTTCAGAATAATGCCAAAATTTCACCCTAAGCTATATTTGATATTCCAATTTCAAAAATGATGTCTATTTTACAAAATTCCAAACATATAAGTTTCATTAATTAAGTTTATAATTAATTCCCGCTGTCACAACAAATAGCGTGTTTTTAAGAAACAATTTATATCAAAAGATTGACAATTGTTTATGTCCAATTTTAATGTGAAATTATTTCTAATGAACACCATTGGATAAAATGGTAAAAATATATTCTAATTATACTTTAAAACCACTCAATAGTATAATTTATCACTATTAATTATTTTGATTTAAAAAGTTGTTTTAAGTATTTTTCACTATTCATAAAAAAATTGGAAGTTCTCAGAAAGTTACAAAAAATTCAACTTAGGATAATTTTGATATTACGAATACAAAAATGAAGTCCATTTAGAAAAATAAAATTTATAAAATTTCAAAAATTAGGTATTACTATTCATAACGGCTACTTTGATTAGTCGCGGTGTGTTAGAACTCGAAGTTGCATACAATGCAAGCTATTGCATTATTAAATGAGAAGCGTATCATGGAAGCTTGGGGTGTTACATTCTCCCCTCCTTCAATAAATTGCGTCCTCGCAATTTGAAATTTTTCTTTGAAAATAAAAGGTTGAAAATTGAAAATACCTTTGTGGAAAACCCACATCGGAAATAAGTTTAATAAAATTTAGCCTTAATAAGGGGGAAGGAGAAATGAAAAAGTCACCACCAAATTATGATCTCAATTAGGAGAACATTGGTGGCAATTAGAGACATATAATTGGAGGAAAAACATAAATATTTGTAGGTATTGATTGAGGTCATCAATCACAAACAAGTGTAAAATTGAGGGCCACAAAGCCATCAATCTATGATGAAAATATCATCAGTTCAACAAAACATAAGGTATTAGGATAACACATTTTTGTTTTGATATCCCTTCCCTAAAGTTTAAGAATTAATTTCTTCATAATAATAAGATATATATATATATATATATACATGACAAGTAGAATTTCAACCTTCAACTAATTTCTACCCCATACTTGTCGTTCACCCAAAAAGATAATAGAACTCAAAAATATTCTATTTATCCTATTTGTACAAGGTTCCAAATATTAACACATACCATTTAGATTACTAAAACTATTTTTTAATAACCGGGGACTTCTTTTAGGCTAGTGGTAGTTAATAAAGGCCTGTCGCACTATGGTTGTGGGTTCGATTCCTGCAACTTTGTCCGACACAACGGGTTATGCCCCACCCTGCATGTTGTCCTTTTCCTAAAACTATAGTATTATAATATTTCAAAAATAATCTTCATAAATGTTTTAACCTTAAACAATACTATCCAAATATCAACTTAATCCATTCCAACCTTTATAGTTATCCAAAATACTTCTGTCCAACTCACTGTCCAAATTTTATAAGGAAGGTAAACATAATGAAGATCCTTTTTTTCCACGTAACAACATGTGAACACCTTCATCATGTATTTTTTTTAAACATACTGAATTACCATGATCCCTTATTCCTTATAGAATACTAGATATACTCCTTCTATCCAAAAATGTATTCAAATCATCAATCAGTTTCAAGGAAGTTAAGAATATCCAATATAATTTATCCAAATCAATCATGTCTTATTCCAAAATCACTATCTCGGTATCAGAACCATATTATGGTTTATCTTTCTCTCAACTATATATTTTCCAAAAATTTAACCTACTGTGGAGTCACTTTTCTTGGTTCCACACAATCTCAAGTCCTTGATGAAATAGTACTGGAGTACAATCCTTATATACTCCATAATTATTATAACCAGTACATCATTGATACAACTCTCAAATTACAAAATTATTTAATAACAACATAAGAAATATAATCATTAATACTCATCTATGGTAGTATCATAACTTGATTATTATCCAATAACATCATTTGGGGAATACTCTGATGATTTGGACATTGGTTTTCATAGTGTCCCCAATCCTTGAAGAAGAAGCATTGTACATTTGAAACCATTTTCTTACCCTTGCAGTCACGCACTTTGTGTCCCTTTTCTCTACACTTATAACAAACTCCCATTCCCTTTAGGAAAGTTCCATGACGTTTCTTCCCACAATTACCACATATTGGAAAATTCTTCTTTCCCCTCATCCCTTTATCCATCATTCTCTCTTCTATCCCTTTCGTCTCTTGCTTCGCTTCAAAGCCATAGGACTCAGAGAATTATTTACATATCTTATTAACACATGATACTATTTATTCATATGTTGAGAACACATGGGAGACTATTTCCCTTCGAAATGTTGTCTTAATACCGTGAAAGATACGATCCTTCTTACTCTTTGGATCATACGTATTGCTGGAGTTCACATTCCTTCTACTGGGTTTCATTTCTATACAATGGAATAAACTAGGTTAGTTTATGAATTACAATGAATAATTCCAAACTTTTAAAATACTTAATGTAAATTGAACAGTTTATGGATATAATCCATAATCATAAGAATTTTTTTCTTTGAGGAAGTATATACTCATAAACCCTACATAATAGTTTGTAAAGAAAATGAGAATTATCCTAAGCAAATCCCCCAGGAGTGTCGTAACCAAGAGTGCAGCAAGGCCCGTTGTCGTGCACCAGTTCCCGTTTGAGTCTAGCTCAAAGCGGTGTTTTCGGGTTTTACCCCTAGGTACATCTGTGCCAGAGCCGCCTCTACCTGCTCGTATCCAGACAGGGATGTATTGCTCGGAAAACTCACAACATCTCTATAATACCAAAATTCTAGGAAGCTCTTCTATACTAATCCTCAAATTCTATCTTTGGTCTATGTGCTCTAATCAGAGTTTATCTAAATCTAGCTTCCAAGGTTAGTACTAAACTACCTCTGATACCAACTGTAACGCCCTAACCCCAGTTACCCAGAGCCGGTGCGTTACTTCGTAAAATTGGAATGATCACAAAATATCAAGTCTCAAAAGACCGATTAGTTTAGTAGCCTGGGAAACACTAGATACATTCATAAATGTTACATTACATCATAAAGTGAAAAACTACAACAAAATAGTATCCATAGTCCAAACTCATATCCTCTTCTGACTATCCCTTCAGGTCATTCATAAAATACTTCTTCACATCCTGGAAAATATTAAAACATTGAAAGGGGTGAGCTCAGATGCTTAGTAAGTATAACAATATAGCGGAAACTTTCATAAGAAAATATAAGCATTTAAGGCAATGTATAACTAAAACAAAAGCCTTATTAAACTTGAACTTCAGCATAATATGGAAAAAGTAAAATAAAATAATGCCATTACTTACTCACATGGATGTTCTACTAGATGAATAATCACATGAAATATCAATAACCACTTTCATAATGAGGGAATGTATAATGCTAGACATTCTGAAACATTTTGTCAAGGCCTCGGCCAAGACGTCTAAAATGATTAAGGCCTCGGCCAAAACCATAAATCAAATTGGGAAAGGGCCTTGGCCAATTCCACGTCTAGTTGTCTCATGCGACCTACCGATGCATCGAGGAGCTATAGCGGGCTCCACCCGTCACTTATTAAGTCCAATACATTCCTCATATGAATAGGTTTAAACATATCATAAACCATAACATAATCGTATCACATAAAACATGCATAAAGGAAACATAACATTTCCACATTTCAATCACAAGATATAAATAAAACACATTTATATAATAAAACAACACTTTAAAAACCATTTTCAATACCAAAATAAAAGAAAGTTAAAACTTTGTATTTATTTTTCATTAAATAAAGTTATGGCTTGTAGTGGAAGCCGAAACTCAAATAATGGTCACGGCGGCGGAGAAGTCGTTGTCGCCGCATATGTACGGCAAGAAAAAACATTCCCTTTTTGTCGTTTAGTAAAATTCTTCGTATAAAAAATATTCCTTTTGAATAAACGTAAAAGTCAAAGGGGTTTATACACCGTATAAAAGAAAGTTGTGTATAAAACAAAATATGCCTCAATGAAAGGAGATTGAGACGAAGTCCTTAAAAAGATCATTTTTAAAATAAAATAGATCTATTATGTGTATTCACTATAGGTACACATAAAGAAAGTAAAAATACAAAATAAGACATAATAATATCATGACATAATTTGAAAGTAGGAGATTAACCCAAAGAATGGAAGTTGGGTTAAGAAATTCCCTTACCTCATGTCCGACTTGACTCAACCGTTCTTTAACCTCCTGAATAATAAACTAGAGTTAATATCTACCTTATTAAGAACCATTTTCAATTTCATTATCCTTTTTATATCACTTTTTAAAATGTTATGAACATTATGTAATTATTTAAGTTAATAACGGTCGTTTTGTCGATCTTTGGTACTTGAGTCAACAATAAACTTCTTATAATTACAAGTTGTTCATGTGGTGAAATATCCATTATATCCAGAATTATATTCATGATGTATTTATCATATATATCATATATATCCATTATATACATTCATTCATAATATTACGTAACATTTAGAGGTAAGAAATGAAATGCACCGTTCATGGAGACGGTAAGCCGTACGTACGCATGAACGCTAATTTCATTTCTATTTCGTATTTAATGGAATGAAATCATAATGATATAAATGTATAATATAATTCCAGTATAATATATCATATAATACCATTTACTCCATCCTTTATATGTACCACATATGGTATTAACAATTCAAATCACTTTGAGGGGGCGGTAGTCTACACTTCCTAAAATGAAAATATCGCGTTTACCCATAATGGAAATCATAAAGGTATGCCATGAATGAAAAATACAGAAGCTTAAGTAAAACATAAGCATATTATATATCATATATAAATATAGTGACATCTTAATGTCCACCTTTGAAGGTGTTATATGAGTGTTGAACAATCATCGTTTCGTGAGGCAGAAATTCACCATCCACAGAAACAGTATGTTCTTTAACCATTAGATGTAGGTGTGTGTAATTGTAGCTTGAATCCTTCTTATAACAACATCCTAGTATATTTATGATACTGGTTTTGTTACAAAAGAAATGAATAGAAAGTGTTTAGTGGGTTGGAGAAGAAAAATAAAACAAAACAACATTAGAGAAGACATTACCTTAAAATCGGGTAACTCTTTTTGATTTGAGCCAAAGGATTCCTTGGGAAGAGTTCTGCCCAAAGTGAGGCTTCTAGGAGTAAGAGGGGGAAGTTGGGAGAGTATTTTGGCAGAGGTTGGCCGAGCCAAATGGCTTGAAAGTGTGAATCAGGTGGTAGAGGTGGGGGCCTTTTATAAGTGGAGAGGAGGGGCACTCTTGGAAAGTAAAGAAAAGTCACTTTATTATTAAATGAGTTTCGGATTTTAGAGGTCCCACACTTCTATAATTCGAGGATAAGGTGATAAGGGTTCTAAATCTACCCATAAAATAGGCTTTGGACAAGTTTAAGCCTTGGAGTTTACATTATCTTTTCATTTTATTTAAATCGTTAATTAATGAGGTAATCACTGCATCATCATGGTGTCATAAATAATTTAATTTATTTAATGTCTAAAAATTATAAAAAAATTATAATGATGTAGGAAATCATTTTATCTTTCCAATTAATATTTATTTTCAAAAATATGACTTTTATAACCCCATTTAAAAATTGTTTTAGTAAAATAACTCATGTTTGTGACATTTTTATTTTAACATTAAATAAAATGTTTTTAATGTCATTTTCCCACCAAAGTGGCTCCATGGGGTCCCCAAGTTGACCCATGGATTGTATTGGTCGGACATTACTCATCCAATAGGGGTAGGACAAGTGTAAGGGTATTTTCATATTTTTATAATATCATTTTTACCTTAAATTTCACTAATTACCTTTAATCGCGATTAATTAAACTTAAAAGTTACTATTCACCAAAAATTATTTTAATCCCATTGAACCACATTTTACATCCTAATGACAACCATGTATGTCGGATTTTTGAAAATCAAATCACAAAAGTTGTAATATTTCATTTAAACGAAAAATCAGTTATTTAACTACCACTTAGTGGTTTCACTATTCATCAAAAATTGAAGTTTTTCAGAACAATGCCAAAATTTCACCCTAAGCTATATTTGATATTCTGATTTCAAAAATGATCTCTATTTTACAAAATTTCAAACATATAAGTTGCATTAATTAATTTTATAATTAATTCATGCTATCACAACAAATTGCGTGTTTTAAGAAACAATTTATATCAAAAGATTGACAATTGTTTATGTCCAATTTTAATGTGAAATTATTTCTAATGAACACCATTGGATAAAATGGTAAAAATATATTCTAATTATACTTTAAAACCACTCAATAGTATAATTTATCACTTTTAATTATTTTGATTTAAAAAGTTGTTTTAAGTATATTTCACTATTCATAAAAAATTGTAAGTTCTCAGAAAGTTACAAAAAATTCAACTTAGGATAATTTTGATATTACGAATACAAAAACGAAGTCCATTTGGAAAAATAAAATTTATAAAATTTCAAAAATTAGGTATTACTATTCATAACGTCTATTTTGATTAGTCGTGGTGTGTTAGAACTCGAAGTTGCGTACAATGCAAGATATTGCATTATTAAATGAGAAGCGTATCATGGAAGCTCGGGGTGTTACAGGAACCACTTCAATATATTTTGGGTATGGTTCACCAAGTTGATAAGAACTTAATGAAAGTTAAATATTTAGTTCTTATGGTGAACAAGATGAAATAAAATGTTGAAAAACTCATGAATATTTCTAAGATAACGAATATTTTACAACATATTTCAAAGAATCCAGAAGAAAATAGGTATCACATCATATAATAGGTTTTTTTCTTTGAATATGGAAAGATAGGTCACTAGAATAAAAACTGTAATGAATTGAAGTAGAAGAAAGCAATGGCTTCAACTTCATATAAATTCATCATTTCATTTAATATTTCTATTTTACTTCTTGGTTATTAGATATTATATGTGTTTTACACATGTATATCCAAATACAATAACCAAGTTGGTTTAAAAACATTATAATAAGTAAGTTGAATTCTCTAAGTAACTAGAGAATGGAGATGTTAGAATGGTGGAGCTTAACCCTTTTGAATGAAGTTGGGATAAATTGCTAGTGTCCCATAATGCACACCAAATTAAAACTCCCATGATGAGGTATCTAGGGATTATAGAGAGTAGTACTCCCCTAACCATGGTCCCGTGTACCAAAATCCGCCAACCCAAAATTTGAAGCATTATAGTAACATTGACTTACTATTACAGAGTTGACTGGAAACACTAACGGGTCATTGTAGCTCCACATACTTTTAGCCACCAATTACTATAGCACAATGGACATAATATATAGTTGGTGGCACTATATAAATGTGGGTTTTTGTATAACTATGTTTCTTTATGAACCCATTCATTCTATTATTTTTTGATACATTGAAATTGCTATGTAATCTTGGTCCAGAAATTAGTGAAATCATTATATATACCTCACCTTGGACATAGGGATTATTCTTGAACCATGTAAATATTGTGTGTGGTTGATCTTATTTTTCATGTTATTTTTAGGTTTTTCTCTCTTTTACTCTTCTTTTAAAAAAACAAATGTCGTGGTTGCTCATAGGATTTTCAAAATAGGCGGTTCCTATTTCAATAGTGATAAAAACACAACTTATGCTTTTCCAAGTTTATTGATTCTAGTTGAACTATTATTTTGTATTGATTATTACCAAAACATTTATCTCTTGTGTCCATTGGACACAACAAGATGTTATTTATTTTAGGAATGAATTTTTTTGGGGTATTTCATACACAACTAATAGTTTGATAATACTTGAATCATCAGCAATAAATTATTAATATAAAATTAAAGACTCAAAAATACCCAACTGTGGAATGTTTATTCTTGTTCAAGTAAATATAGAATAAAATGTCAAAGTGATTCTAATAAGGGTGTTTAGACACTTTATGATCTAAAACTCTTAGGTATTTGACATGATTACTTATTAGGCTATAAATTGACCAAGGAACCTTTTGACATTAAAGGTGATAAATCCACAAAACTTCTAAAACTGATTCAAAAAGAAATATGTGAACTATGTTAGGTATAAGCTAGAGGTAAATTTATGTTCTTCATAAGATTCCTTTAAAATTTTAATTAATGTAAAAGTTAATAGATTAATATGCTTGGAAAGATATTAGATCTTTTGGGTGGTCTTATTGGAGTATATCTTAACCAATTATTCATCAATCATTAAAAATGTAGAGTGGATTTATTCTTAAACTCTCATTTCCTTATACACATCAGAACTATGATATTAGTAAAGGAAGGATCAAAAATGAGTCTTACATGCATTCATTGATAATTAAAATGTATAGTGGATTTATTCTTAAACCCATATTTTCTTATAAAAATCACAGCCATGTTGTATGTAGAATGAGGATTAATAATGGTTCTTATAATTCATATAGAGTCTTCCATTATCTTTTTGAGGCACATTTCACAAATAGTTGTGTTAATCCATAACTATATGATAACTATAATTAAAAATGGATATTATATGAGTTACAATATAAAATAAAACCATTATTCTATAAAACATGTGTTTAGATGCAAAGTGTTTATTAAGCCTAATTCAATAAACAAACTTGTATCAAGAAAAGTGCATAGTATATCTAAGGTAATTATCCTAAATGTTTAAAATGATATTATATAATTACCTACGATTGAATAGTTATAGTCAAGTGAAAGACTATATTTATATAAAAGGGTATTCATCTCTATTTGAAATAGAGGGAGCTATATTAACTTGAATAAAGTTAAGACACAACATGAACATATAGTAGGAATAGGACCAAGTTCCTCAATAACTTATAGAAAAGAAATGTTCCAGAGGAACATATTATATTAGAAAGGTAAAAAAAGTGAGATAGGTTTATGATCATTAAGTTAGGCGCTATATTATTCATTGAGAATAACAAAGCCTTATCTTACATGGAAATAGTAAATGGAAATAAGCTAAAATGACAAGTGAATATGAATTCAAATATGGATTACATGTACTAAAATTCATATTTTTATTTTTATAGTTTCTCCAATTGATGTAAAGTTATTGGTGGGCATTCAAGAGAAAGTATATATGGATGGTACAATTGTGGTATCAATAAATCTTGATTGGTTATACCAAGTATTCATTCTTAAATCCATTATAATTCTACTTGAAATTGAATATTTTTATGATAATTATATTGAGAATTGGTTGTTAATACCACCTTCACTAAAGGAAATATTATGGAAGATTTTTATACGAAACAATTAGTAAGGGTTGGGGACACCTTATATATCCAACATTGAATTAAAGTTGTAGAGATCCATTTATAAAATAATGAAATAATCCTAATTATAAAATATTTGTTTATAGTGAAATTATATTGGGTTTTTAGGATGGTTTAATGGGAGTGTTATAATTTTCCCAGATAAATATTCTTGATAACATATGAAAAACTGTTGATCGGTATTACAGTTAGTTAAGACTAGATTAAAATTAACTCTCCAAAGTTCAACTTTAAATAGTAACTTAATTTCTATGGAACAAGATCTATTGTGGTAGATATATTGGTTTCTTAGACTAATTAAAATTATATAAATTAATACATTATTTAAATTATAAGTTGGAACAATTCAAGAGATAATTTTTTCCAATGCCATATAGAATAAATCTCTCCAATAAGACATGTATAAGATATAGTAGGAGATCATAATAGTGAGTATAACTTCATATTCTTTAGTGATGGATCTATAAAATATTCCATTCTATATACTAGAAATTATATTTCCAATACAAATAGTATGGTAGAAAAATATTAGATAAATTTAGGAGAACTACGCACTTAGTAGTCAAAGTGATCCAATAGTACTTGAGAAAGGTCAAGGGATATATACCTTGAATTTGGAGATAAAGGAGAATAGTTTTTAAGGGGACATAAACTATTCTTTATATGGATTATTTGATCTAATATCATATTTTTTCTAAGGTAATGAGAAATATTTAATCATTAAATCTAGTGGTATTTATATCTATGAATATTGAGTGTGTTGTAGCTTTTTATGTGGCTAAATAAGTAGTATAAATATGAAATATTGTTTTATTCTAGTTCTTGGACTCGTACCTAGAAAGTAAATTATTTTCATAATTTAAATTTTTATAAGTATATGACATTTTTACTATCCAAAATTTCAATATTATGATAGATTACAAAAATGATATACTCAAAAATATCATATCTTGGTGAGTTTTACTTAAGGCGATGAAGTCACGGATAACAGAGTATCCATGCAAGAAAATATGGAAGGCCTAGTGAATAAATATATAACTCATAAGAATTATGATATTATCACATGTGTGCTAACAAGTTTATGGTTAGAAAGTTGGATCTATTTTAAGTGGGAGTTTTGTGAAAGTGGGTGCTCGGGATATAACTTGAGTAGTAATTTCCGATTACCATATCATGTATACAAAGATTTGGGTATGATATATACTTACCATAATAGTGTTAATATTTGGTAATTTCCTTAGATTATTTATTATATCAAAAGGATATAGTAGTTGTAAAAATTGGGTCCTGGTGACAGCATAGACACCCCACCTTAACATGGTCGTCAGGTCCTGGCCTGTCAAGTACCACCAGTTGCCTCACAGACACGTGGTCCCCTTCCTAGGGCCCATCCACATCATCTGACTAATGTATGTCCCCATAATCCAACACATGTCCTTTCTAGTGTTGAAACATGCGGCCGATTGTCACCTATCGACCGGTCAAAGTTCCAATTCTCTACTAATGTGTATAGCAGCACTCGGGTCGAATCCTCGGTGATGATACTTTTTAATAGTCGTTTGTTTTTAGTTAATTGTATTCTGATTGGGGGGTTTGTTTGTAGAGCTTATGAAATAATTTATGGATGATTTTTGATTTAACAAATTGATAAATATTGGGATGAGTTCATCATTAGGTAGTTAAGCTTGTGATATCATTTAGCTTTGCTTTATATTTCATTTAAATTAACACCCACTTCACAAGTTGACTTTGATTGGAGTTCCTAAGTGTTAAGGCTTTAATCCAAGCCTTAACTTAACTAGGATTCTAATATCAGACAGTACTTGATTGTTGTAGTGTATTTATGGTTCCAATAATCCATGGAATCCATATTTTAAACAAAACAAGTCATTAATACATGATAGGTTAAGTCCAACATACCCAATGTTAACTTAGTCTTGTGCATTTCCTCATGTGCAACAAATATAAAAACATGACAAAATCATTTTCACTCACCAAAAAATATTAAAATTTTGTTTTCTTCAATCAGGGGAGGTTTAGACTATTTTACTCATCAATTTTGAATTCCACAACAAGTTGTTACAGAAAAAATGTTCCAAAACTAATTCATTTTTTCATGCTCAAATTTAGAAATAGAAAATTTGGACACTCAAAACTCACACCTCTCGAGATGATAAAATTCATTTGTGGAGGTTCACTCTTTCACCAACCAAAAGTGAAAATCTTAGATTTTGAAAGAGCTCCCAGCTTCCAATACCTATCCAAAGTGCACAAGAATCAAGATTAATTTTTAATGGGTTTTTCTGTGGCTATGGGACGGTAGGAATATAATGTTTAAGAGAGAGAAGAAGAGGGTTAAAACACTAACATAGAAAAAGAAATGCACATTTTTTTGAAATGAAACATGGAAGGAAATGAAAACACATATTTACAAGGGAATTATTGTGTGAAGAAAGAAATAATAGAGGAAGAAAATATGAAGGTAATGAGAAGATGGAATATTTACAAAACACAAAACTTCTCCCAATAAGAATATAATGCAAGTGTTCTTTTTTTTCTTTTCCTTTTTTTTCTTTGTTTTTTCAAAAGTTGACCTTGAAAAAGATCTCACACTAATATCCCAACCCATGTTTGATCTCCTCATGACACTAATTTTAATAGTTATAACAAGATCAAAGGTTGAGGAAGAGTGATTTTTGACCTACCCAAGACACAATCCATTTTTTTGATTTTTTTTTTTTTGATTTTTTTTCATCATTTTTGATTTTTTTTTGAACACTTGTAAATAACATTTACAAAATTACATAAATGAAAGTACATTACATTCCCCAAAACACACTGAATGAAAACCTCTCCCCCACACTGAAATGGATGTTTTCCCTCAAGCAGATGATAACTTGTTAAAAATCAATAATAGGGTACCCAAACAATGAAATCCATTCCCCCCACACTTAAATTTCAAAAAAAATTATGCAATGAAAATACATGTTGATATTGGGTGTGAAAAGGTATTGGGATTATAATGTGGCTATCAAAGAAAAGGTTTTTATAGACTCTAAGGGGCTTTCAAAAGGAGGATTAATATAAGGGAATGGGAGGCTATTTGACTATTGTGATTCTCATGTGGTTCAGAAAATGCCTCTATCATATTAATGCACACTAAGGTAGGAAATTCAGCTCGAAGGTCCACAAACTCAAGACTCACAAATGGGAGTGAAAACACACATTTTGAAAATATGGCCATAGGTAGCCTTGGAATGAAATCAAATTTTGTTCCTCACAGTTGGGGAAAATCATTTTCTAAATCAAAAATTGAGCATTCAAGATTTGTTAATTTTGACACAAAATTCCTTATCCAAAGTCATGATGAAAATACAAAATTTTTGAGATGAAAACATGTCTGTTAACTCCCCAAAATGGTTGAACAAAATTTCAAAACACGATGGTGAGTAAGCATGACTCTTGATTTTTTTGTATTTTTTTTAAGGGATTGTTTTTTTTTCTTTTTTAGTTTTTTAGGTTTTTGTTTTTTTGTTTTTTATAAAGATACACCCACACAAAAGAGAAAGTAAAAAATAAAGGTTTTGATAAAGAAAGTGGTAAAAAAATGAAAGAGAGAGGAAGAAGAAGAAAGAGGTAGAGAGAGGAAGAGATATAGAGAGAGTTAAAGGGAAAGAGGTGCCCCCTGGTTTGGATTTGGTGGGTTTCCATCTCCATTTAGTGGTGGGTCGAGTACAGAAGTTGGGGATCCAATGGAAGTCGATGTTGATCCAGGATTGTGGGATGTTACCTGAAAAAGAAAAATCATTATTCATATAATGAAAAAAATAAAAAGAAATTAAAATTTCATAATAAAAGTAAAATAAAACATGGGTTGCCTCCCAAGAAGCACTGGATTTATTTGTCTACAGATGGACAGTTGTAGTGGACTACCCATAGTCTGACGGTGGTCGTTGTATCTTCTCAACTCCAGTGTGCTTCCAGAAAAACATTTCCATTGGGAGGATCGATGATTCATTAGATAATTTCATCCCTTACTTGTTTCTCTTGCAATTCAATGAGGTTGGAAAGAGAATATGACTATCCTCCCTTTGGTCTTCAATGTGAGGAATGATTTTATCCACAAAGTGATGATTTTCTATTCTTGGAAATTTAGGAAGATGTCTCGATTCTGATGGTTCATTTATGTAAGGTTCAGATAACACGAAAGCAGAGTTTGAGATCCCAATTGTTTTTGACCCATTTATTTCATCACTTACCGATGTAGAGTAATGGGGATCAGTGGAGTCATAAGACTGAATAAAATTTTAAATATCCTTTATTTCAATTTTTTCACCAAAGAATGTTCAATTTCAACCTCACCAGTGATCACTTTATTAATTAGGGTACAAATATCACAAACATCACTACCATCAGGACAATATAAACACATTGGTTCAGGGTTCACTTCACATATAACAGAATTTTTAGAATCATGGATAGGAAAGGATGAATGTGGGATAATAATATTTGAATCAACAAATGAGCATTCAAGTTCATTTTATTTATTACCATTCATGTTGGAGCATTGGAGGTCAGGGTTGAGATGAGATTCCAAAGAGTTTTCAAGATCCTTTAGGTCAATAGAGTCTACATTTGTAATGTCAACATCAAATTCTCCATTTATGACTTGGTTAATGAGGATACAATATTCACAAACTCCTTTATTGGATGAACATGAAAAACATGATGTATTGGGATTCAATACCCTCTCAGAGAGAATTTCAGAAGAATTGATAGAGAATGCAGATTCATTCTCTGATGGGTATCGCATGGATTGAAAAATATTGAACTTGACCAGTTGGTCACCAAATTCCATGGATAAGATGCCAGCATGGACATCAATTTTGGTTTTAGATGTCATTAGGAAAGTTCTTCCTAGAATTAAGGGAGATCGAGAAGATTTTGTCTCACCTTCCATCTCAAGGACATAGAAATCCACAGGGAAGATAAGATCATTCACATGAACAAGGACATATTCAATTATTCCCTCAGGACTGGATGTCCTTCGATTGGACAATTAAATGACAACACTCATTGGATGTAAGGGACCTAGACCAAGGTTGGAGAAGATGTATTTGGGCATGAAATTAATTGAGGCACCTAGGTCTATGAGTGCATCATCAAAGTTGGAACTTCCAATTTGGTATGGAACCATAAAGGTCCCTGGATCATTGCACTATATGGGAATAGACTACTGGGTGGAAACATTTTCAAAGGTCATAAGTTGCCTATTGTGGGTGCACAATTCCTTGAGAAACTTGGAATACTTATGAATTTGTTTTATGGCATCTAAGAGAGGAATATTGACTTCAACATGTCTAAACATGTCCAGAATTTCAGGATCGGGTTCAAAGGAATTCTTTATCTTAGAAATAGATTGAGGAAAAGAAATTGGATTCTTAAGTGGAATGGAAGGAGGTGATGGAATGGATTCATATTCCTTTTCAATTTTCTTTTTCTTTTCATTTTCTAGGTCAACATTCAAAGAAGGGTTGGATGACTTATCTTGAGTCATAGAAATTTTCTTTCCTGATATAAGTGCAATTGCACTTACATTACCCTTAGGTTTGGGTAATGGTTGATCTAGAAGTTGGGAAGAATTGGATGGTTGCTGCTGACTAAGGTGGGATGCAAGTTGACCAATTTGGGTTTCAATGTTCTTGAGGCCGGAACGGGTGAAGGAGGCAAGATCTTCCACTGCACTTTCCCATGGTTTCTTAGAATAAGAGGCTTGTCCCGAATTAGGATTACCTTGATTTTGGTTCTTGGGAAAGCAATTATATTGGTTTTGGGATTGGGAAGGCTCACTAGGATAATGGAATCCAGGAGGAGGATTGTTCCTTTGAGGTTGAGGAATAAAAGAATAAGGTTGTTGGAAGTTACCAACACCTTGACCATATTGAAATTGGTTTGGGTTTTGAGGATGTAATTGATGGGGATGAGATATGGGATTACCATACCTAAGGCCTTGGTTATAGGAAGAAGAGAAGGGCTCAGAGTGAGGTTGGTTGAAGTTTCTAACAAACTGACATGATAGTTGAGGATTAGTGTTCCACTGAGCATATACTGCATTGAGCTCCATTGGTCCAGATGAATCTGATTGATCCTCTTGAATTTGTGGACATGTGTCAGTTGGATGAGATGGAGAGTTGCAGATTCCACAGTTTTTGATAGGTCCAGGAAACATTGATTGTGGAGAAGACAAGGTTGTAGATTCAGTAGCCACAGCTAGTTGTCGCACAAGACCTGTAAGTTCACTCATCCACTCGGCCATCTTGTTCGACTCAATTGATTGATTATCTTGATATTGTTTGACTTGAGCATGTGCTCGAGTATGGAATGGTTTTGTGTTTTTAGCCATGTTACTTATGATATCTCTTGCTCCTGCAGGAGTTTTATCAACAAGAGCACCGCCACTTGCAGCATCAATGAGAGTTCTCTCCATAGCCAATAACCCCTCATAGAAGTATTGGATCAAGATTTGTTCAGGGATTTTGTGGTGTGGGTAGGTTGCAACAAGATTTTTGAACCTCTTCTAGTACTCATGGAATGATTCACTTAGGAACTTACAGATACCACTTATTTCCTTTCGGATAGAAGCAGTATGAGAAGGAGGAAATAATTTCTCTAATAAGAGTCACTTCATATCATTCCATGTGGTTATGGAACCTGGAGGTAGGTAGTAAAACCATGACTTAGTAGTGTCACTTAGGGAGAAAGGGAATGCTTGGAGTTTAATTTGTTCCTCAGAAACCCCTTGAGGCTTCATGGTAGAGCACACTACTTGGAACTCTTTAAGGTGGAGATGTGGATCCTCACCGGCTAGCCCGTGGAAATGAGGGAGAAGATGAATCAAACCCGATTTGAGTTCAAATTCAGCCTCTATGTTTGGATATTTAATACCAAGAGGTTGGTAATTCATATCAGGGGCAGTGAGTTATTTAAGGGTTTGTTCCCTAGGATTGGCCATTTCTAATTCAACTGGTTAGACAAGGACTGGTTCTTGAATTATTTGATTATCTCTTATGTTCCTCCTAAGTTGGCGAAGTGTTCAATCAATTTCAGGGTCAAACAAATTTGAGGGATTATTTGGAAGGCTACGGGGAATTTAGAGAGATTTTGAAATAAAGAGGAAGACGGTTTTTTCTTTTTATTTTTTCCGTTTATGATTTTTATGAGAAGATGGGTTTTTCTTTGTGTTTTATTTTCAATTTTTTTTTAATTTTGTTTTTTTTTATTTTTTTCCAATAACCAAAAACTAATGACTACATAAATCACTATTCCCTAGAAATATATCCATTTGAAATGCATGGCTGATTGTCGCCTATCGACCGATCAAAGTTCTGATGCTCTGCTAATGTGTATAGAAGCACTCGGGTCGAATCCTCAACGATGATACTTTTTAATAGTCGTTTGTTTTTAGTTGATTGTATTCTGATTGGGGGGTTTGTTTGCAAAGATTATGGAATAATTTATGGATGATGTTTGATTTAACAAATTGATAAATATTGGGATTAGTTCATCATTAGTTGTTAAGCTTGTGATATCATTGATCTTTGCTTTATATTGCATTTAAATTAACACACACTTCACAAGTTGACTTTGATTGGAGTTCCTAAGTGTTAAGGCTTTAATACAAGCCTTAACTTAACTAGGATTATAATCTCAATTATTAATTTATTGTGGTAGTGTATTTATGGTTCCAATAATCCATGGAATACATATGTTAAACAAAACAAGTCATTAATCCATGACTGGTTATGTCCAACATACACAATGTTAATTTAACGAATACTCATCGAGAAAATACTCTCAATCACTTAACATCCCTAAATTTGGACTCACCCAAATAATATATTTACTCATCAATTTAAATAATTACTAATCTGGTTCAAATGATTATGATGATAAATTAAGAATATAAGATAAATAAAGGGATTAGAAAAGATTTGTGCATCGTACTCACACACACGAACGATGAGGGGAATTGAATACTGACTTTAGATTGAATGAGAAATCACAATAAGGGAAGGGGATTCAACTGAATTTAAACTATTTTAAGACCAATAATATTATTTAACAAAATATGGAAGATAATAATAGATAAAGAAGAAGAAACTTTCATCAAAATAGAATTACAAACAAAGAGACATACAAGATTACAAAAACAAAGAACACGAAAGTAAGTGAAAACAAATAGAGGAGTAAAGGTATCTCAAGTGAAAACTTGAGTATGTAAGGTCCTATCAAGCCTTTGGAAAGGCTTTGGTAGTGCCAATATGATCTCCTCTATTCTTAAATGCCAACCCCTCTCAAGGAGAGAAGGGGAGAGTATTTATAGCCCAAGGAGTGGACTGTTTGCATTCCCAATATGTCCCTCCACTTTCATCGCCATGTTGGCTATTCAGACAGCCTAATCTCAAGAAATATCCTTCTTCAAAGTTGTATATAATAAAGTTTTCCGACTAATCTCAACATTTGGAGTCATTTGTACCTATTTAGACAAAGTTATGGCCAGTTGATTAAACAATTTTAATCTGTCCATTTCAATCCAGTCTTTTTGAAGTCCAAAATGTGAAAGGGTTTTTGAATAGGAATATGCCTTCAAAACCGAATTATTTATTCAAAAAAGTTGGGAGCCTATATCTCCTCTTTCACAATGAAAAATATCAGTTTGATTGGATGCTTACATCATGAGATATGTCATAAATACTGTACTGATTTTATTTCTCGGCCAGAATGGTGGGTTGGACTTCAAGGCATATGTTGGGCCCCTTGTGTTTGAATTTGGGCCTTGAAATTTTTATCCAAGAATCCTTACATTGTCTGCAGAACTATGGTTTAGAATAATGGAATTTTTACTTCTGTATTTAGCCCAGTAAATCAATCTTCATGAATAGTCCAGTTTCTTCACAGATTTTTTGGTCTTGTTTGTGAGGACCATATGACCCTTCAAATGGCAGAATTGGCTCATGGTACCTTCTAAAGAAATGTTTGTATATTTAAAGGGGAATCCTAAAAAATAAGAACCACACAATTTATATCAGTATATTGATAGTTATTATTAAATTAGTAAACTAACTCAATTGTACTACTTCTAAAAATGCTCAAAATTATACTTAATATTAAAACATTAATATTTCACACAAATTATGCACATATTAAAATTGTTTAATAAACCGGCCATAACTTTGGATACATAGATCAACATGGATCCAAATTTTTAGAGTAGTCGGAAAACTTTATTATCTACAGCTTTTAAGAAGGATATTTCTCGAGATTCGGCTGTCTGAATAGCCAAATTGGTGATGCAAGTGGAGGGACAGATTGGGAATGCAAACAGTCCACTCCTTGGGCTATAAATACTCTCCCCTTCTCTCCTTGAGAGGGTTTGGTATTTCATAAGAGAGTATATCATATTATAACAACCAAAGCCTTGAAAAAGGCTTAGGAGGACCTTCCATACTCAAGTTTTTACTTGAGAGACCCTTCCTCCTCTCTTTGTTTTCACTTACTTTCGTGTTCTTTGTTTTTGTAATCTTGTAAGTCTCTTTGTTTGTAATTCTATTTTGATGAAAGTTTATTCTTCTTTATCTATTATTCTCTTCCACCTTTTGTTTAATAATATTAGTGGTCTTAAAATATTTTAAATTCATCTGAATCCACTTCCCTTATTATGCTTTCTCATTCAATCTAAAGTCAATATTCAATTCCCCTCATCGTTCGTGTGTGTGAGTTCGGTGCACAAATCTTTTCTAATCCCTTTCTTTATCTTATCTTCTTAATTTATCATTATAATTTTTGAGCATTTTTAGAAGTAGTCCAATTGAGTCAGTTTACTATTTTAATAATAAATATCACTGTACTGATCCAACTGTATTTAAACTATTTTAAGAACATTAATATTAAACTACATAAGGTGGATGAGAATAAGATATATTGAAGAAGAAATTTGTATTAAAACAGAATTACAAAATAAAGGACTTACAAAATTACAACAACGGAGAACATGAAAGTAAGTGAAAACAAAGAGATTAGGAAAGGTCTTTAAAGTAAAAACTTGAGTATTACAGGTCCTCCCAAGCCTTTGTCAAGGCTTTGGTCGTGAAAATATGATCTATTCTCTTCTGAAATGTCAACCCCTCTCAAGGAGAGAAGGGGAGAGTCTTTATAGCCCAAGGAGTGGACTGTTTTCATTCTCAATCTGTCCCTCCACTTGCATTGGAAAGTTGGATATTTAGAAAGATGAATCTCGAGAAATATCCTTCTTCAAAGTTGTATATAATAAAGTTGGTCGACTACTATCAAAATTTGGATTCATTTGGAACTATGTAGCCAAAGTTATGGCTGGTTGATTAAACAATTTTAATTTGTCCATTTCAATCCAGTCTTTTTGAAGTCCCAAATGTGAAAGGGTTTTTGAATAGTAATATTCCTTCAAAACAGAATTATTTATTCAACAAATTAGTCCACCTATATCTCCTCTTTCACACTGCAAAATATCAGCTTGATTGGACGCTTACATCATGATATATGTCATGAATACTGTACTGATTGTATTTCTCGGCCAGAATGTTGGGCTGGACTTCAAGGCATATGTTGGGCCCCTTGTGTTTGGATTTGGGCCTTGAAATTTTTACCCAAGACTCCTAACATTGTCCCCCAAACATTGGAGGATAATAAAAGAATTTTTACTTCCTGATTGATCCCAGAAATTAAATCTTCATGGCTGGTCCAGTTTCTTCACAGATTCTGTAGGCCTCCTTGTGTGGTCCATATGGCCCTTAAAATGGAAGAATTTGCCAATGATACCTTCTAATGAAATGTTTTATATTTAAATGGGAATACTAAAAATTAAAAACCACACATTTGGATCAGTATAGTGATGGTTATTATTAAAATAGTAAACTGACTCAATTGGACAACTTCTAAAAATGCTCAAAAATTATACTTAATATTAAAACATTAATATTTCACACAAATTATTCACATTTCATATAAAATCAGTAAAGGGAGTATATAATAATACATGAAAATATTAACAACATAAACTCCCCCACACTTATTTTTGTGCATGTCCTCATGTGAAACAAATATAAAAACATGAAAAAATCATTCTCACTCACCAACAAATATTAAAATTTTGTTTTCTTCAATCAGGGGAGGTTTAGACTATTTCACTCATAAATTTTGAATTCCACCACAAGTTTTTACAGAAAAAATGTTCCAAAACTAATTAATTTTTTCATGCTCAAATTTAGAAATGGAAAATGTGGACACTAAAAACTCACACCTCTCGAGATGATAAAATTCATTTGTGGAGGTTCAGTCTTTCACCAACCAAAAGTGAAAATCTTAGAGTTTGAAAGAGCTCTCAACTTCCAATACCTATCTAAAGTACACAATAATCAAGAGGTATTTTTAAGGGGTTTTTCTATGGTTATGTGATGGTAGGAATATAATGTCCAAGAGAGAGAAGAAGAGGGTTAAAACACCAACATAGAAAAAGAAATGCACATTTTTTTGAAATAAAACATGAAAGGAAATGAAAAAACATATTTACAAGGGAATGATTGTGTGAAGAAAGACATAATAGAGGAAGAAAATATAAAGGTAATGATAAGATGAAATATTTAAAAACCACAAAACTTCTCCAAATGACATAAGAATATAAAGCAAGTGTTCTTTTTTTTTCTTTTTTTTCTTTTTTTTTCGAAAGTTGACCTTGAAATAGATCTCACACTCATATCCTAACCCATGTTTGATCTCCTCATGACACTAATTGTAATAGTTATAATAAGATCAAAGGTTGAGGAAGAGTGATTTTTGACCTACCCAAGACACAACCCATTTTTTTGATTTTTTTTTTTTGATTTTTTTTGAACACTTGTCAATAACCTTTAAAAAATTACATAAATGGAAGTACATTACATTCCCCAAAACACATTGAATGACAACCTCTACCCCACATTGAAATGGATGTTTTCCCTCAAGCAGATGATAACTTGTTAAAAATCAATAATAGGGTACCCAAACAATGAAATCCATTCCCCCCACACTTAAATTTTAAAAAATTATGAAATTAAAATCCATGTTGATATTTGGTGGGAAAAGGTATTGGGCTTGTAATGTGGCTATCAAAGAAAAGGTTTTCATAGGCTCTAAGGGGCTTTCAAAAGGAGGATTAATTTAAGGGAAATGTGGGGCTATTTGGCTATTGTGATTCTCATGTGGTTCAGAAAAATGTGTTTATCATATTAATGCACACTAAGGTAGGAAATTCATCTAGAAGGTCCACAAACTCAAGACTCGCAAATGGGGGTGAAAACACACATTTTTAAAAGATGTCCATAGGTGGCCTTGGCATGAAATCAAATGTTCTTCCACACGGTTGGGGAAAAGAATTTTCCAAATCAAAAATTGAGCATTCAAAATTTGTTAATTTTGACACAAAATTTCTTATCCAAAGTCATGGGGAAAATACAAAATTTTTTAGATGAAAACATGTCTGTTAACTCCCCAAAATGGTTGGACAAAATTTCAAAACTCTATGGTGAGTAAGCATGACTCTTGATTTTTTTGTATTTTTTTTAAGTGATTGTTTTTTTTGCTTTTTTAGTTTTTTAGGTGTTTATTTTTTTGTTTTTTATAAAGATACACCCAAAAAAAAGAGAAAGTGAAAAATAAAGGTTTTGATAAATAAAGTGGTAAAAAAATGAAAGAGAGAGGAAAAAAGAAGAAAGAGGTAGAGAGAGGAAGAGATAGAGAGAGAGTTAAAGGGAAAGAGGTGCCCCCTGGTTTGGATTTGGCAGTTGTCATCTCCATCTAGTGGTGGGTCGAGTATAGAAGTTGGGGATCCAATGGAAGTAAATTTTGATCCAGGATTGTGGTATGTTACCTGAAAAAGAAAAATCACTATTCATATAATGAAAAACTAAAAAGAAATTGAAATTTCCCAAAAGTAAAATAAAACATGGGGTGCCTCACAAGAAGCGCTGCATTTATTTGTCTACATCTAGACAATTGCAGTGGACTACCCATAGTCTGAAGGTGGCCATTGTATCTTCTCAACTCCATTGTGCTTCCAGAAAAACATTTCCTTTTGGAGGCTTGATGATTCATTGGATAATTTCATCCCTTCCTTGTTTCGCTTGCAATTCAACGAGGTTGGAAAGAGAATATGACTATCCTCCCTTTGGTCTTCAATGTGAGGAATGATTTTATCCAAAAAGTGATGATTTTATATTCTTTGAAATTCAGGAAGATGTCTCAATTCTGATGGTTCATTTATGTAAGGCTCAGATAACACGAAAGCAGAGTATGAGATCCCAATTGTTTTTGACCCATTTATTTCATCACATACCGATTTAGAGTAATGAGGATTAGTAGAGTCATAATACTGAATAAAATTTTTAATATCCTTTATTTGAATATTTTTCACCAAATAATGGTCAATTTCAACCTCACCAATGATCACTTTATTAATTAGGGAACAAATCGCACAACCTTCACTCTCATTGGGACAAGATAAACACATTTGTTTAGGTTTCACCTCACATATAACAGAATTTTCAGAATCATGGATATGAAATGATTAATGTTGGATAAATTGATATGAATCAACAAATGAGAATTCTAGTTCATTTTCCTTATTATCATCCAAGCTGGAGAAGTGGATGTCAGAGGAAAGATGAGATTCTAAAGATTTTTCAAGATCCTTTAGATCAATGGAGTTTGCATTTGTAATGTCAACATCAACTTCTCCATTTATGACTTGGTTAATGAGGATGCAATATTCAAAAACTCCTCTATTAGTAGAACATGAAGAACATAATGGATTGGGATTCAATGCCCTCTCAGAGAGAGTTTCATAAGAATGTATAGAGAATGCAGATTCATTCTCTGATGGGTATCGCATGGCGTGGAAAATGTTGAACTTGACCAGTTGATCACTGGATTCCATGGATAATATGCCAGCATGGAAATAAATTTTGGTTTTAGATGTCATGACGAAAGGTCTTCCTAGAGTTAGGGGAGATCGATAAGAGTTCGTCTCACCTTCCATGTCAAGGACATAGAAATCCGCAGGGAAGATAAGATCATTCACACGAACAAGGACATCTTCAATTATTCCCTTAGGACTGGTTGTTCTTCGATTGGCTAACTGAATGAAAATACTTGTTGGATGTAAGGGACCTAGACCAAGGTTGGAGAATATGGATTTGGTCATGACATTAATTGAGGCTCCTGGGTCTATGAGTACATCATCAAAGTTGGAACTTCCAATTTATCATGGAACCGTAAAGGTCCCTGGATCTTTGCACTTTATGTGAATAGACTGCTGGGTGGAAACATTTTCAAAGGTCCTAAGTTGCCTCTTGTGGGTCCATAAATCCTTGAGAAACTTGGCATACTTAGGAATTTTCTTTATGGCATATAATAGGGGAATGTTGACATCAACACGTCTAAACATGTCAAGCATTTCAGGATCAGGTTCAAAGGAATTCCTTGGTTTAGAAACAGTTTGATAAAAAGGAATTGGATTCCTAAGTGGAATTGAAGGAGGTGAGGGAATGGTTTCAGGTTCCTTTTCAAGTTTCTTTTTCTTTTCATTTTCTAGGTCAACAATCAAAGTAGGTTTGGAAGACTTATCTTGAGGCATAGAAATTTTCTTCCCCGATCTAAGTTCAATTGCACTTACATTACCCTTGGGGTTGGGTAATGGTTGACCTGGAAGTTAGGAAGAATTGCATGGTTGCTGCTGACTAAGGTGGGATGCAAGTTGACCAATTTGGGTTTCAATGTTCTTGAGGCTTGAACAGGTGAAGGAGGAAAGATCTTCCACTGCACTTTCCCATGGTTGCTTAGAAGAAGTGGCTTGTCCCGAATTGGGATTACCTTGATTTTGGTTCTTGGGAAAGTGATTGTATTTTTTTGGAATTGGGAAGGCTCACTAGGATAATGGAATCCAGGAGGAGGATTGTTCCTTTGAGGTTGAGGTATAAACAGATAAGGTTTTTGGAAGTTACCAACACCTTGACCATATTGAAACTGGTTTAGGTTTTGAGGAGGGAATTGAGGGGGATGAGATATGGGATTACCATACCTATGGCCTTGGTTATATGAAGAAGAGAAGGGATCAGAGTGATATTGATTGAAGTTTCTAACAAATTTACCTGATATTTGAGGATTGGTGTTCTGCTGAGCATATGTTGCATTGAGCTCCATTGGTCCAGATGAATCATATTGATCTTCTTGAAGTTGTGGACATGTGTCAGTTGGATGAGATGGAGAGTTGCAGATTCCACAGTTTTTGACAGGTCCAGGAAACATTGATTATGGAGAAGACAAGGTTGGAGATTTGGTAGCCATAGCTAGTTGTCGCACAAGACCTATAAGTTTACTCATCCACTCGGTCATCTTTTTCGGCTCAATTGATTGATTATCTTGGGCTTGTTTGACTAGAGCATGTGCTCGAGTATGGAATTGTTGTGTGTTTGCAGCCATATTACTTATGAGATCTCTTGCTGCTGTAGGAGTTTTATCAACAAGATCACCGCCACTTGTGGCATCAATGAGAGTTATATCCATAGCCAATAACCCCTCATAGAAGTATTGAATCAATAGTTGGTCAGGAATTTGGTGGTGTGGGCATGTTGCAATAAGCTTTTTGAACATCTCCCAGTACTCATGGAGTGATTCACTTGGGAACTGATGGATACCACTTATTTCCTTTCGAATATAAGCAGTACGAGAAGCAGGAAAGAATTTATATAAGAAGTGTCACTTCATGTCATTCCATGTGGTTATGGAACCAGGAGGTAGGTAGTAAATCCATGACTTAGCAGTATCAGCTAGGGAGAAAGGGAATGCTCGAAGTTTGATTTGTTCTTCAGAAAACCCTTGAGGCTTCATGGTAGAGCACACTACTTGGAACTCTTTAAGGTGGAGATCTGGATCCTCACCAACTAGCCCGTGGAAATGAGGGAGAAGATGAATCAAACCCGATTTGAGTTTGAAGTCAGCTTCTATGTTTGGATATTGAATACCAAGAGGTTGGTAATTCATACCAGGGGCAGCAAGTTCTTTAAGCGTTTGTTCCCTAGGATTGATCATATCTAATTCAACTGGTTGGACAAGGACCGGTTCTTGAATTATTTTATTATCTCTTATGTTCCTCCTAAGTTGGCAAAATGTTCTCTCAATTTCAAGGTCAAACAAATTCAAGGGATTGTTTGGAAGGGGAGAGTATTTATAGCCCAAGGAGTGTACTGTTTGCATTCTCAATCTGTCCCTCCACTTTCATCACCAATTTAGCTATTCATAATGCCTAATCTCGAGAAATCTCCTTCTTCAAAGTTTTAGATAATAAAGTGTTCTGACTACTCACAAAATTAAGAGTCATTTGGACCTATGTAGCCAAAGTTATGGCCAGTTGATTAAACAATTTTAATCTGTCCATTTCAATCCATTATTTTTAATGTCCAAAATGTGAAAGGGTTTTTGAATAGTAAGATGCCTTCAAAACCGAATTATTTCTTCAATAAAGTTCGGATCCTATATCTCCTCTTTCACACTGCAAAATATCAGCTTGATTGTATACTTACATCATGAGATATGTCGTGAATACTGTACTGATTTTATTTCTCATCCAGAATGGCGGGCTGGACTTCAAGGCTTGTGTTGGGCCCCTTGTGTTTGGATTTGGGCCCTGAAATTTTTATCCAAGACTCCTTACATTGTCCCACGAACTATGGTTGAGAATAATGGAATTTGGACTTCTATATTTATCCCAGTAAATCAATCTTCATGAATAGTCCAGTTTCTTCACAGATTCTTTGGTCTTGTTTGTGAGAACCATATGACCCTTCAAATGGCAGAATTGGCTCATGGTACCTTCTAAAGAAATGTTTTATATTTAAAGGGAAATCCTAAAAAACAAGAACCAAACAATTTGGATCCGTATAGTGATAGTTATTATTAAAACATTAAACTAACTCAATTGGACTACTTCTAAAAATGCTCAAAAATTATGATGATAAATTAAGAAGATAAGATAAAGAAAGGGATTAGAAAAGATTTTTGCGTCGAACTCACACACATGAACAATGAGGGGAATTGAATACTGACTTTAGATTGAATCAGAAATCACAATAAGGGAAGGGGATTCAGCTGAATTTAAACTATTTTAAGACCACTAATATTATTTAACAAAAGTTGGAAGAGAATAATAGATGAAGAAGAAGAAACTTTCATCAAAATAGAATTACAAACAAAGAGACTTACAAGATTACAAAAACGAAGAACATGAAAGTAAGTGAAAACAAAGAGAGTAGGAAAGGTCTCTCAAGTAAAAAATTGAGTATGGTAGGTCCTCCAAAGCCTTTGGCAAGGCTTTGGTCATGCCAATATGATCTCTTATCTTCTGAAATTCCAACCCCTCTCAAGGAGAGAAGGGGAGAGTATTTATAGTCCATGGAGTGGACTGTTTTCATTCCCAATCTGTCCCTCCACTTTCATATCCAAGTTGGTTATTCAGACAGCAGAATATAGAGAAATCTCCTTCTTCAAAGTTGTAGATAATAAAGTTTTCCAACTACTCTCAAAATTTGGAGTCATGTGGACCTATGTAGCCAAAGTTATGTCTGATTGATTAAACAATTTTAATCTGTCTATTTCAATCCAGTCTTTTTGAAGTCCAAAATGTGAAAGGGTTTTTGAATAGGAAGATTCCTTAAAAACCGAATTATTTCTTCAACAAAGTCTTTCGCCTATATAGCCTCTTTCACACTGAAAAACTCAGCTTGATTGGATGCTTACATCATGAGATATGTCATGAATACTATACTGATTTTATTTCTCGTCCAGAATGGTGGGCTGGACTTCAAGGCATATGTTGGGCCCATTGTGTTTGGATTTGGGCCTTGAAATTTTTATCCATGACTCCTTACATTGTCCCCCGAACTTTGGTGGATAATAATAAAATTTGTACTTCTGTATTTATCCCTGTAAATCAATCTTTATGAATAGTCTAGTTTCTTCACAGATTCTTTGGTCTTGTTTTTGAGGACCATATGACCCTTCAAATGGCATAATTGGCTCATGATACCTGCTAAAGAAATGTTTTATATTTAAAGGGAAATTATACAAAAAAGAACCACACAATTTGGATCATTATAATGATAGTTATTATTAAAACACTAAACTGACTCAATTGGACTACTTCTAAAAATGCTCAAAAATTATACTTAATATTAAAACATTAATATTTCACACAAATTATGCACATTGCATATAAAATCAGTAAATGGAGTATATAATAATACATGAAAATATTAACAACATAAACTCCCCCACACTTAGTCTTGTGCATGTCTTCATGTGCAATAAATATAAAAACATGACAAAATCATTTTCACTCACCAACAAATATTAAAATTTTATTTTCTCCAATGAGGGGAGGTTTAGACTATTTCACTCATCTATTTTGAATTCCACCACAAGTTGTTACATAAAAAATGTTCCAAAACTAATTCATTTTTTTCATGCTCAAATTTAGAAATGGAAAATGTGGAAACTCAAAACTCACACCTCTCAAGATGATAAAATTCATTTGTGGAGGTTCAGTCTTTCATCAACCAAAAGTGAAAATCTTAGAGTTTGAAAGAGCTCTTAGCTTCCAATACCTATCCAAAGTGAACAAGAATCAAGAGGTCTTTTTAAGGGGTTTTTTTGTGGCTATGGGACGGTAGGAATATAATATCCAAGAGAGAGAAGAAGAGGGTTAAAACACCAACATAAAAAAAGAAATGCACATTTTTTTGAAATAAAACATGGAAGGAAATGAAAACAAATATTTACAAGGGAATGATTGTGTGAAGAAAGACACAATAGAGGAAGAAAATATGAAGGTAATGAGAAGATGGAATATTTACAAAACACAAAACTTCTCCCAATAATAATATAATCCAAGTGTTCTTTTTTTTCTTTTCTTTTTTTTTCTTTGTTTTTTCGAAAGCTGACCTTGAAACAGATCTCACAATAATATCCCAACCCATGTTTGATCTCCTCACGACACTAATTGTAATAGTTATAACAAGATCAAAGGTTGAGTAAGAGTGATATTTTACCTACCGAAGACACAACCCAGTTTTTTGATTTTTTTTTTGATTGTTTTTTCATCATTTTTGATTTTTTTTTTTTTTGAACACTTTTCAATAAAATTTACAAAATTACATAAATGTAAGTACATTACATTCCCTAAAACACACTGAATGACAACCTCTCCCCCACACTGAAATGTATTCTTGCCCTCAAGAAGATGATAACTCATTGAAAATCAATAATAGGGTACCCAAACAATGAAATCCATTCCCCCCACACTTAAATTTCAAAAAAAATTATGCAATGAAAATCAATGTTGATATTGGGTGGGAAAAGGTATTGGGCTTGTAATGTAGCTATCAAAGAAAAGGTTTTCATAGGATCGAAGGGGATTTCAAAAGGAGGATTAATGTAAGGGAAATGGGAGGCTATTTGGATATTGTGATTCTCATGTGGTTCAGAAAATTCCTCTATCATATTAATGCACACTAAGGTAGGAAATTCAGATCGAAGGTCCACAAAACTCAAGACTCACAAATGGGGGTGAAAACACACATTTTGAAAATATGGCCATAGGTGGCCTTTGCATTAAAGAAAATGTTGTTCCTCACTGTTTGGGAAAAGCATTTTCCAAATAAAAAATTAAGCATTAAAAATGTGTTAATTTTGACACAAAATTCTTTATCCAAAGTCATGATGAAAATACAAAATTTTTGAGATGAAAACATGTCTGTTAACTCCCCAAAATGGTTGGACAAAATGTCAAAACTCGATGGTGAGTAAGCATGACTCTTGATTTTTTTGTATTTTTTTAAGTGATTGTTTTTTTTGTTTTTTAGTTTTTTAGGTTTTTATTTTTATTTTTTTTATAAAGATACACCCACATAAAAGAGAAAGTGAAAAAAAAGGTTTTGATAAAGAAAGTGGTAAAAAAGATAAAAGAGAGAGGAAGAAATATAAAGAGGTAGAGAGAGGAAGAGATAGAGAGAGAGTTAAAGGGAAAGAGGTGCCCCCTGGTTTGGATTTGGTGGGTCACCATCTCCATCTAGTGGTAGGTCCTCTAGAAAATTTGGGGATCCGATGGAAGTCAAGGTGGTTCTAGGACCGTGGGAAGTTACCTAAAAAAGAAAATTCATTATTTGTCTAATGAAAAACTAAAAAGAAATTAAAATTTCATAAAATTAAAAGAAAACATGGGTTGCCTCCCAAGAAGCGCTGCATTTATTTTTCTACAGCTAGACGGTTGTAGTGGACTACCCATAGTCTGACAGTGGCCATCATATTTTCTCAACTCCAGTGTGCTTCCAGAAAACTTTTTCTTTGGGAGGCCTGATGATTCATTGGATAATTTCTTCCCATCCTTGTTGGTGTTCTTACAATTCAATGGGGGTGGAAAGAGAATATTTCTATCCTTGCTTTGGTATTTAACCTGAGGAATGATGTTATCCACAAAGTGTTGGTTTTCTATGCTTGGAAATTCAGGAAGATGGCTCAATTCTGATGGTTCATTTATGTAAGGATCAGATAACACAAAACCACAGTATGACATCCCAATTGTTTTGGACTCATTTATTTCATCACTTACCAATGTAGAGTAATGGGGATCAGTGGATTCATAAGACTGAATACAATTTTCAATATCCTTTATTTCAATGTTGTTCACCAAAGAATGGTCAATTTCAAACTCACCAATGATCAATTTATTAATTAGGGAAAAAAATTCACAACCTTCACTCCCATGAGGACAATATAAACAAATTTGTTTGGGGTTCACCTCACATATAACAGGATTTTCATAATCAAGGATAGGAAAGGATGAATGTGGGATAATCAGATTTGAATCAAAAAATGAGCATTCAAGTTCATTTTCTTTATTACCATTCATGTTGGAGCATTGGAGGTCAGGGGTGAGATGAGATTCCAAAGAGTTTTCAAGATCCTTTAGGTCAACGGAGTCTACATTTGTAATGTCAACATCAACTTCTCATTTTATGACTTGGTTAATGGGGATGAAATATTCACAAACTCTTCTATTAGTAGAACATGAAGAACATGTTGGATTGGGATTCAACACACTCTCAGAGAGACTTTCGAAATCATGGATAGAGAATACAGATTGATTCTCTAATGGGTATCGCATGGATTGAAAAATATTGAACTTGACCATTTGGTCGCCAAATTCCATGGATAAGATGCCAGCATGGACATAAATTTTGGTTTTAGATGTCATAAGGAATGGTCTTCCTAGAATCAGAGGATACTAGGAAGAAGTTGTCTCACCTTCCATGTCAAGGACATAGAAATTAGCAGGGAAGATAAGATCATTGACTCAGACAAGGACATTCTCAATTATACCCTCAAGACTGGTTGGGCTTCAATTGGATAACTGAATGAAAACACCCGTTGGATGTAAGGGACCTAGACCAAGGTTGGAGAAGATGGATTTAGGCATGACATTAATTGAGTCTCCTAGGTCTATGAGTGCATCATCAAAGTTGTAACTTCCAATTTGGAATGGGAGAGTAAAGGTCCCTGGATCCTTGCACTTAATGGGTATGGAATTTTGGGTTGAAACATTTTCAAAGGTCCTATGTTGCCTCTTGTGGGTGCACAATTCCTTGAGAAACTTAGCATACTTAGGAATTTGTTTTATGACATCTAAGAGGGGAATGTTGACTTCAACACGTCTAAACATGTCGAGCATTTCAGGATCGAGTTCAAAGGACTTCTTTGGCTTAGAAACAGCTTGAGGAAAAGGAATTGGATTCCTAAGTAGAATTGAAGGAGGTAAGGGAATGGTTTCAGGTTTCTTTTCAAGTTTATTTTTCTTTTCATTTTCTAGGTCAACATTCAAAGTAGGGTTGGAAGACTTATCTTGAGGCATATAAATTTGCTTTCACGATCTGAGTGCAATTTCACTTACATTACCCTTGGGGATGGGTAATGGTTGAGCTGGAAGTTGGGAAGAATTAGATGGTTGCTGCTGACTAAGGTGGGATGCCAGTTGAGCAATTTGGGTTTCAATGTTCTTGAGGCTTGAACGGGTGAAAGAGCATAGATCTTCCACTGCACTTTCCCATGGTTGCTTAGAAGAAGAGTCTTGTCCCGAATTGGGATTAACTTGATTTTGGTTCTTGGGAAAGTGATTGTATTGGTTTTGGAATTGGGAAGGATCACTAGGATAATGAATCTAGGAGGAGGATTATTCCTTTGAGGTTGAGGAAGAAACGGATAAGGTTGTTGGAAGTTACCAACACCTTGACCATATTGAAACTGGTTTGGGTTTTGAGGAGGGAATTGAGGGGGATGAGATATGGGATTACCATACCTATGTCCTTGGTTATAGGAATAAGAGAAAGGCTCGGAATGGGGTTGTTTGAAGTTTCTAACTAACTGACCTGATAGTTGAGGGTTGGTGTTCCTCTGATCATATGCTGCATTGAGTTCCATTGGTCTAGATGAATCAGATTGATCATCTTGAAGTTGTGGACATGTGTCTGTTGGATGATATGGAGAGTTACAGATTCCACAGTTTTTAACAGGTCCAGGAAACATTGATTGTGGAGAAGATGAGGTTGGGGATTTGGTAGCCACAACTAGTTGTCTCACAAGACCTGTAAGTTCACTCATCCACTTGGTCATCTTGTTCGTCTCAATTGATTGATTATCTTGGGCTTATTTGACTTGAGCATGTGCTCGAGTATGGAATTGTTTTTTGTTTTCAGCCATGTTACTTATGAGATCTTTTGCTGCTGCAGGAGTTTTATCAACAAGAGCACCTCCACTTGCGGCATCAATGAGAGTTCTCTCTATAGCCAATAACCCCTCATAGAAGTATTGGATCAAGAGTTGGTCAGGGAATTGGTGGTGTGGGCAGGTTTCAACAAGATTTTTTAACCTCTCCCAGTACTCCTGGAGTGATTCACTTGGGAAATGACAGATACCATTTATTTCTTTTCGGATAGAAGCAGTATGAGAAGCAGGAAAGAATTTCTCTAAGAAGAGTCACTTCATGTCATTCCATGTGGTTATGGAACCAGGCAGAAGGTAGTAGATCCATGACTTAGTGGTGTCATCTAGGGAGAAAGGGAATGCTCGGAGTTTTATTTGTTCTTCAGAAACCCCTTGAGGCTTCATGGTAGAGCACACTACTTGGAACTCTTTAAGGTGGAGATCTGGATCCTCACCAGCTAGCCCGTGGAAATGAGGGAGAAGATGAATCAAAACCGATTTGAGTTCGAAATCAGATTCTATGATTAGATATTGAATACCAAGAGGTTGGTAATTCATATCAGGGGTAGTAAGTTCTTTAAGGGTTTTTTTCCTAGGATTGGCTATTTCTAATTCAACTGGTTGGACAACAAATGGTTCTTGAATTATTTTATTATATCTTATGTTCCTCCTAAGTTGGCGAAGTGTTCACTCAATTTTAGGGTCAAAAAAATCTGAGGGATTGTTTAGAAGGCTACGGGGCATTCAGAGAGATTTTGAAAGAAAGAGGAAGACAGGTTTTTCTTTTTTTGTTTTTTGTTTATGATTTTTATGAGAAGATGGGTTTTTCTTTGTGTTTTTTTCAATTTTTTTTTAAAATTTTGTTTTTTTTTTTGTTTTTTTTAAATAATTAGAAACTGATGACTAATTAAATCATAATCCCCGGAAATGTCTCCATTTTAAATGCGCAGCCGATTGTCACCTATCAACCGGTCAAAGTTCTGATGCTCTGCTAATGTGTATAGTAGCACTCGGGTCGAATCCTCAGCAATGATACTTTTTAATAGTCGTTTGTTTTTAGTTGATTGTATTCTGATTGGGGATTTGTTTGCAGAGCTTATGAAATAATTTATGGATGATGTTTGATTTAACAAATTGATAAATATTGGGATGAGTTCATCATTAGGTAGTTAAGCTTGTGATATCATTGAGCTTTGCTTTATATTGCATTTAAATTAACACCCAATTCACAAGTTGACTTTTATTGGAGTTCCTAAGTGTTAAGGCTTTAATCCAAGCCTTAACTTAACTAGGATTATAATCTCAATCAGTACTTGATTGTGGTAGTGTATTTATGGTTCCAATAATCCATGGAATCCATATGTTAAACAAAACAAGTCATTAATCCATGACAGGTTAAATCCAACATACACAATGTTAATTTAACGAATACTCATCGAGAAAATACTCTCAATCACTTAACATCCCTAAATTTTGACTCACCCCAATAATAGATTTACTCATCCATTTAAATAATTAATAATATGGTTGTAATTATTATGATGATAAATTAAGAAGATAAGATAAAGAAAGGTATTAGAAAATATTTGTGCGCCGAACTCACACACACGAACGATGAGGGGAATTGAATACTGAATTTAGATTGAATGAGAAATCACAATAAGAGAAGGGTATTCATCTGAATTTAAAATATTTTAAGACCACTAATATTATTTAACAAAATGTGGAAGATAATAATATATTAATAAGAAGAAACTTTCATCAAAATAGAATTACAAACAAAGAGACTTACAAGATTACAAAAACGAAGAACACGAAAGTAAGTGAAAAAAAAAGAGAGTAGGAAAGGTATCTCAAGTAAAAACTTGAGTATGTAAGGTCATACAAAGTCTTTTCCAAGGATTTTTTCGTTCCAATATGATCTCTTATCTTCTGAAATTCCAACCCCTCTCAAGGAGAGAAGGGGAGAGTGTTTATAGCCCAAGGACTGGACTGTTTTCATTCCCAATATGTCCCTCCACTTGAATCGCCAAGTTGGTTATTTAGACAGCCGAATCTAGAGAAATATCCTTCTTCAAATTTGTAGATAATAACGTTTTCCGACTACTCTCAAAATTTGGAGTCATGTGGACCTATGTAGCTAAAGTTATGTCCAATTTATTAAACAATTTTAATCTGTCTATTTCAATACGGTCTTTTTGAAGTCCAAAATGTGAAAGGGTTTTTTAATAGGAATATGACTTAAAAACCAAATTATTTATTCAACAAAGTCTTCCGCCTATATCGCCTCTTTCACACTGAAAAATATCAGCTTGATTGGATTCTTACATCATGAGATATGTCATGAATACTGTACTAATTTTATTTCTCGTCCGGAATGGTGGGCTGGACTTCAAGGCATATGTTGGGCCCCTTTTGTTTGGATTTGGGCCTTGAAATTTTTATCTAAGACTCCTTACATTATCCCCCGAACAATGGTGGATAATAATAAAATTTTCACTTCTGTATTTATCCCATTAAATCAATCTTTATGAATAGTCCAGTTTCTTCATAGATTCTTTGGTCTTGTTTGTGAGGACCATATGACCCTCAAATGGCATAATTGGCTCATGGTACCTTCTAAAGAAATGTTTTGTATTTAAAGGGAAATTCTAAAAAATAAGAACCACACAATTTGGATCATTATAGTGATAGTTATTATTAAAACACTAAACTGACTCAATTGGACTACTTCTAAAAATGCTCAAAAATTATACTTAATATTAAAACATTAATATTTCACACAAATTATGCACATTTAATATAAAATCAGTAAATGGAGTATATAATAATACATGAAAACATTAACAACATCAAGTGTGTTTTTTCTTTAATCACACACACCTTAGGAAACTTCCCAGAAGGTCACCCATCTTAATCACTACTCCAAGCCAAGCATGCTTAACTATATAGTTCTAATCAGGTAAGCTCTAGAAAAGGAATGTGCACCTTATTGACATGAGTCATATCATTTAGTCATTTAACCTTGTATCATTATGGGGTGTTACATTCACCCCCTCCCCCCATATCACAACGTCCTCATTATGGGCCCTACTCTAGGCCAGGAATGTTTAACTATGGAGTTCTAATCATGTAGGCTCTCAAAAAGGAAGGTGCATCTTGTTGACATGAGTCATGTCATTTAGTCATTTAACCTTGTATTATTCTGAGGTGTTACATTCACCCCCCCCCCCAGAGCACAACGTCCTCATTATGGGACCTACATCTCAACTCAGGCAGTGCACCGCACTTAAGGTTGGGTACCAGCTCTAATACCAAATGTTACAACTAGGTCCTGGTGAGAGCACAGATACCCTACCTTAAGATGGACATCGGGTCCTGGCTTGCCAGGTAGCACTAGTTGCCCCACAGGCACATGGTCCCCTTCCTGTGGCCCACCCATGTGCCCGAACAGGTCATCTGACTATTGTATGTCTCTAGAGGACAACACATGTCCTTTTCAGTGTGCTTTGTCTTCACTCACACACACCCTAGGAAACTTCCGAGAAGGTCACTCATTCTGATCACTACTCCAAGCCAAGCATGCTTAACTATGGAGTTCTAATCTTGTAGGCTCTCGAAAAGGAAGGTGCACCTTGTTGATATGAGTTATATCATTTAGTCATTTAACCCTGTATCATTTTGGGGTGTTACATTCACCCCCCCCCCCCAGACCATAATGTCCTCATTGTGGGCCCTACATCTCAACCTAGGTATTGCACTACACTTAAGGCTAGGTACCAGCTCTGATACCAAATGTAACAAACACACATGCTCGAACGGGTCATCTGACTAATGTATGTCTCCACAGGACAACACATGTCCTTTTCGGTGTGCTTTTTCTTCACTCACACAAACCCTAGGAAACTCTCCAGAAGGTCACTCATCCTGATCACTACTCCAAGCTAAGCATGCTTAACTATAGAGTTCTAATCTGGCAGGATCCTTAAAAGGAAGGTGCACCTTGTTGATATGAGTTATATCATTTATTCATTTAACCATGTATCATTTTGGGGTGTTACATTCACCCCCCCCCCCCCAGAGCACAATTTCCCCATTGTGGGCCCTACATCTCAACCCAGGTAGTGCACTAAACTTAAGGCTAGGTACCAGATCTGATACCAAATGTAACAACTGGGTCCCGGTGACAGCACATACACCCTGCCTTAACATGAAAATCGGGTCTTGGCCTGTCAGGTACCACCAGTTTCCCCACAGACATGTGGTTCCCTTTCTGGGGCCCACCCGCATGCTCGAATGGGTCATCTGACTAATGTTTGTCCCTACAGGCCAACACATGTCTTTTCCAGTGTGTTTTGTCCTCACTCACGCACACCCTGAGAAGGTCCCACATCCTGATCACTACTTTAGGCCAAGCACGCTTAACTATGGAGTTATAATCAGGTAGTCTTTTGAAAAGGAAGGTTCACCTCGTTGACATGAGTCATATCATTTATTCATTTAACCATGTATCACTCTGGGGTGTTACATTCACCCCCCCCCCCTAGAGAACAATGTCCTCGTTGTGGGCCCTACATATCAACTCAGGAAGTGCACCTCACCTAAGGCTGGGTATCATCTCTGATACCAAATGTAACAACTAGGTCCCAGTGACAGCACAGACACCCTGCCTTAACATGACCATCAGGTCCTAGCCTGCCAGGTACCACCAGTTATCCTGCAGACACATGGTCCCCTTCCTGGGGACCACTAATGTGCTCGAATGGGTCATCTTACTAATGTCTATCCCCACAGGTCAACACATGTCCTTTCTAGTGTGCTTTTTCCTCACTCACACACACCCTAGGAAATTTCCCAAAAGGTCAACCATCCTAATCACTACTCCAGGCCAAGCACGCTTAACTATGGAGTTCTAATCGGGTAGGATCTTGAAAAGTAAGGTGCACCTTGTTGACATGAGTCATATCATTTAGTTATTTAACCTAGTATCATTCTTGGGTGTTGCATTCACCACCCCCCCCCCCCCCTCTTTAGAGAACAACATCCTCATTGTGGGCCCTACATCTCAACCCAAGCAGTGCACAGCACTTAAGGCTAGGTAACAGATCTGATAGCAAATGTAACAAGTGGGTCCCAGTGATAGTACAGACACCCCACCTTAACATGGCCATTTAGTCCCAGCCCGCTAGGTACCACCAGTTGCCCCGTAGACACGTGGCCCCCTTCCTAGGGCCCACCCATGTGTCGGAATGGGTCATCTGACTAATGTCAATCCCCACAGGCCAACACATGTCTTTTCTAGTGTGCTTTTTCCTCACTCACACACACCCTTAGAAACTTACCAGAATGTCACTCACCCAAATCAATACTCCCAGCCAAGCACGCTTAACAATGGAGTTATAATTAGGTAATCTCTTGAAAATGAAGGTGCACCTTATTGACATGATTTGTATCATTTATTCATTTATTCATTTAACCCAAAATGTCACACACCCAAATGATGTTTTAATATTAGTTGTTGAGGGATCATAATTATGGAGACGTCATCTCATGAAGTTCTTACTTGGTGATCTTGAGTGGAGTTAATCATGAGGATTGGCCCACCAATAAGAACACCACATGTTTTGGGTGTCATTGGTTGTTCTTATTTATGATCACATTTATTGGTCTCTTAAATTGAGATCATTATCATGTGTATCATTTCATAAAATGATTTTCTGCAAGATAAAAACCATGGAATTTATGTTATAGTGAGGTAGATTATATTGAGTGCATCGTTGGTGGTATGAAATTGATTGAATTGTCAAGATAGAATTTTTCGCTTCCAAAAAGGAAGAGATATATCATGACAAATTGACTAGGATGGTGGTGTCATTTCTAAATCCATTGACATAGTAGAAGAAGGTAAATCAATCTGTAATGGTTGTTAAAATGATAAAATAGTTGTGTAGGGATGGTGGCACAAGTTGTGCTTCTTGGTTTATGATATATCGTGAGACAAAGAGATTATATTATATAATGTGTGTTTGTAGGATGTTTTCATTAATATGAATAATACTTATTTCCTTAAGGTCCATGATGTGTTTCTAGATACCACTTTTATTCTATGAGTATAGCTAGATGCTATTGAGATAAGGGCTTAGAGGGCCACACACAAAGCATATTCAAAAGCTTGACCAATTATTATGAATTGTATTTTAGAAAATAGTGGGACTCAAGGTGGGTTCTAAGTAATGGACAAGAATAAATAGTCACAAGTAATAAATAAAATCAATATTAATTGATTTTATAGTAATGATGTTGAATTTATTAACTCGGAGTATTCAAAATTTGTTAAGTGAATACAAGGAAAATATTTTATGAATGAATAAATTATTACTCAAGGTTCGGTTAATATTTTTGGGAGAGATGAGTTGAGTTAATGACTCATATTTTATCACGTAACATTGTTTTAATGTTAAAATTATATAATAAATTATTTATTCCAGTATTTACATGTATATTAAGTCATATGTGTTGCATATGGTATAATTTATAAGTTTTAACTTATTAAAGGGATAATGTGAAATTTTAATAAGTTGAAGTTAATTATATAAGCCATATTTAACCAAAATTCATGGGTACTATAGCACCCATGATTTTGAGAGTTTATTCCTATTCTCTCCTACTTTTTATATGGAGAAGAGATAATTTAGAGCATCCCAATACAAATTATCCCTCCTAAATCAAAGAAATGATACTCTCATGATTTTTTGTATGTTGAAGTCTTCATCGGTTATATGTACTAGAACCTGGAAATCAATTATTGATGATCTTGAATGATTTTGAAGCATATGTGGATGATATAGAGGGTTTTACTTTGGTTCCTTCAAGAAATGATCACTAGATATGAGCGGAACATGTTTTTTATTAAAATTTAATGAGGTATGGTTTCAATTTTATTTTTCTTGATTAACTTAATTCACATGAGATCCTTGGGTTGTTTATCAAGTTTCACTTCACTAGATACAATGTCATTATGTTCGATCTGATGATAAAATTTTAATTTACCAATTTTTATACTTCCATTTCATTCCTAGTTCCAATAATATCTACTTCACCCCTATTTATTCTCTTATATCTCTAACTCTATGTTTTTTTCACAAATGTGTTACATACACCCAATATCTAATACCCATGAGGAGGATTTGGTGAAATTAATTTCTATAACATTTGCATTAAATTTCTCTGAATGCTTCTCCTTGAGAATGATTTTTAACCATAGATACTGATATCTAAATGTTTTTTAGGTATATATATAAGGGATATTAATATGATTATCATGAATCATGTCATAATCTAAAATAATGATATATTAGCGGGTGAGTATCATGTTTTATATCTTTTCATCAAGGTTTTATAATGAATGTACTCCTGCTAAAAATGATGACCTATAACATTATATCTATTTATTGATCCAAGATCCATATTTCATTAAGTAGTGAGTTTTGTTGGGCATTAATCTCACCACATAGTTATTTAGGTTGGTAATTTTCCCAATCACAATAGTTATTATTCTTGGATAGTTAAGCAGATAACTATTTATCAAAATCCATCACATAAACTTACTCAACTCTATTCCTCTGGTATCCTAACCCTTGAGGATTCCTATTTAAGTGTAGACCAAAGAAAACACTAAGAATATACTAAAAAAATATAATATAATGGAGCCCAAATTTAGCACAAAACTAACCAAGGATGATCCAATGTCATCCATTACTTCCTTTCCTTTTACAATATAATCCAAGGGAACCCAGATTTGGAATGAAACTATCTAGTAGGATGATCGAGGTCTTGATAAGTGCCTCTTTAGAAGTAATCTCACACTTATTATTTAATGGGTTTTCATTTAAATTCACACATACTTAATATAAATCATATGCATGTTATGTTTGTAACTATTTCATCATATGTGATCTTTATCTTCTCGTGTTTTATTCCTTTATGTGTGCATGCTTCTAACAATTTAGTTTTGGAATCCATATTCCATCCAAAAAAATTAATGTGTTACTCTTTACACAACCCACAGGTTTGAGTTACCCACTCAAAAATAGAATCCAAAAATGTTCATATATATGTATGTGTGTGTGTGTGCATGCGTGAATGAATGAATATTATGTATAAGGTACATGAACTCTTTATATAAAGAATTATAGGTAAGAGTAGTTTTAAGTAGCTAGTCTGGGTTGTATGTAATGTTTGAAGCCTACGGGCAATGAATGTCTCTAAGACCTATGGTCCATGTAATACTTATGCCTACGAGCCTTGTAAGGGTTCCACCTCACCCCTTGAAAGGTGGATGATCAAAAATCAATAAAAAAAAATGAATTCCTTCGGGTCATTGGATAATCCTGGAGTTATAGATAGAAAACTCATCACCTTTCTATAATAAGGCATAAGCCTCCAGTCCGGTGGGCAGTTTGATCCTAAGTCCCTCTCCCCAGTGAGACTTTACTCAAAAGATAATTCAATTCATGATATCTATAAAACATAATATATATAAAATATATTTAATAACTATTCTTAAGCTTGCAACCGAAATAATAAACTGAGGTCAAGGTATATGAAAAATAAATCTTATGAAGTCTCACTTATCCTGAAATGCAAGGTTTTATCTCCTAGAAACAATTTATCATATAAATTTAAGAATAAAAAATATTCACATTTCTTAAATAATTTACTAAACATGAATATTAAAGTAATAAACTAATAGAAAAACACTTTTATTTATTTTTTAAAATATGAGAAATAAATCTGAACTTTTCATATTTCATTTAGAGATTAAAAATAAAATTTTATAATGCCTAACACTTATAATTTATAAAAAACTTAAAAAATATAATAAAATTTATAAAAATATAAAAAATGAATTTTAAAGAATGTTGTATTTTATTATTTATAATCATATTATTAGTCATAAAATACAACTCATACTGGTGTGAGGCAATTTTTACATGTGTATCATATTTCATGATACATGACCAATCCTACTATACAATTGGTATCACTGAATATGATAGGTTCCATCATAATACATATATCATATTTAATGATTGTGGCTATATAATATTTATGTTACAATCCCCTATTTTCATGAAAACCCTATATTGAGTCATATTTTATGATATTCTATATAGAATGATAACACACAACTAAAATACTCAAATTTCTATTATATCATACTTTATGATATACTTCTATCATATGCTATTGTAAACCAAAGAATTTAATTATATTGTATTATATGATACACCTATAAATTTTTTAGGATATACAATATCTTTAAAACAAACTAGTAGATTAACACATTTAATCCCTGAAGAACGTGGTTATGATACCACTAATGGGTTTTAGGGGATCATTATATTATCTTATGCAGTTAAAGAAAACCAATATATTACTGGGTCATAAGATTATAGTTTTACTACAATAGGGGGTGAATTGTAAATATAAAATAAAACTATCAATTTACTAAACCTCTTTATGAAGGTAATTCAGACAAGGTTTTTTTCTATTTAAAATAAAGTAATTAGAAAAACTTGTGTACTGGTACTTTCTAATCAGAGTTTGGGAAAATTTTATGACATATAGAAAAATCTTTTCTTAATTCATGCATATAGGGGAAAAAAATTTAAAGACAAGTAATAACAAAAGTATATAAATTATATAGGTAAAAACTTACTAAAACATTATAAAAAAGGTTTCATAATTTAACCTTCATTATAAAGGGAGTTTTAATCAAACTTAATATATCCACGATATATCACCTTATCATTGGGTATGCCTTCCAAACAATTAATTCCTTGATTATCATATCAAACACTGATTTTGTTTCCCTATCCTCAGGAACCCTTGATCGGCAAGATCAAAAAAATATCTATCTCTCAAAACCCTAAGAGCACTTGATCACAAATATCAGACACACAGATATTACAATCAAAATAAAATTTGGGAGTTTATAATAAATCCTCACAAATATTCCTTGAGAAAAAAACTCTTTAAATATTACAATGAAGCACTCTCAAAGTAACAAGATGTTACAAACTCTTAACAATAAATTTAGATAGTCTATAATGAAAAAGATTCCTCCTCCTTAAATTTTTATTTTATTTATAGGAAAATACCCAATGGTCATATTCCAAATTATTTGGACTTGGTTATAATGACTTCAAACAAAATCATTACTCAATTAAAAGTTTCAATACAACTTCATCTGATGGTAAAATTGGTATCACCATTACAAATATTTAGTATTCCATCAGGTAGAATGATGTTTCTTCATCAAGTGGAATGGAATTATTCATCCATTATATTTTATGGATGTTCATCTAGAAAGAATGTCTACCTACATTTTATGAATGTTTGTTCGATGGACTAGGTATAACTTTTTCTGGTGAGACTTGGTTATACTTAATCAGTTGTAATTTATAAATATACTTCCAATATAATTGAATCTGTCTGATGTAAAAAAGTATAGGTTCATCTTTTTAAGGAAATTTCATTTGATAATAAAAGTTTAATATGTTTGGTAAAATATCTTTCCTACAAAAATTCTAAGAACTTGGGAATTTTGAAAGTTATAAAAGTATAAGCTTTTAAAGAAGTGATTTGTGATTTTCAAAAAAAAGGTTAGAAAGTGTTGAAAGAAAAATTTCAACTCAAAAATATCCCCTTTTTTTGAAAGAACAAATCACAACTTTTAAAGAGAAAAACTAAATTTAAAAAATTTTAAAATATACTTACTTCCCATGTATTATAAATTTCTAACCTCTAACATTTTTCATGAAAAATGTTATAAATTTATTGTCTTATCCCTTTTGTTATAAATTTCACTATATCCAAAAATATATAGGTTCTTTATATTTGATTTTCAAGAGTTTGAATACTTTCTCCTGCTTTGTAATTTTCAAAAGGAATTTGAGGGGGGTATAAATTGTACCTAAAATGTTAGAAAACAAATATATTATAAAACAATTTATATACAAGAAAACATTAATCTAAAAAATATATATGAAATACATCCATCCAAATAATATAGGAAATAAAATCTATTAAAAAATTGGGAAGAACATTATTCTGAAATATACATCCAAAATTTTAAGTTTGGTTATTACAAAACATTCAATATTTTAGAAAATCATTCTTTATTTGAAAGTTTTTAGACATTTAATTTTATCTTATTTATATCTTTATGGTATTTCTTGGACTCAACAACTACTTATTTTAGATTTTCAAATTACTCTTCAAGAAATCCTATCTTTCTATTTTCATTCTTCATCCTTGAGAATTATTTTTCTAGGGATTGAATCTTATTCAGCTGTTATGATATTTCATTATCTTGATTCATTGAAAGTGAATTCACATTATCACTTGCTCTTGTATTCTCAAAAACTTCTTAATTTACCCTTATTGCAAGATTCAAAACTAAATTTGTTTCTATTTTGATTACATCTATTTCTCCTCATAGAAATTAATATCTCCCTATATATTATTGATCCATATAACAACTTTCTTAAACTTTATTTATTCCATCTTGATTTTTTCTTTAAAATCTTTGAAATTGGCCTCATTATGATTAATGTCTCAGCAGGTTATTTTAAATAATTTGAATTTTATAACAATTTAATATTACCTAGAATGTAATTACATATTTCTTGAATGTTAGGAAAGAAATATAAGGCATCTTCAAGACTCTTAATTAATTTTTTAAAGAAATTCATTATCTTTTTTTTCTTTTTTTTACTTGTACTTAGAGGAGAATGAGTGGAATCAGAAGAAACTTCATAGATGGATGGAGTGGGAGGTCTAAAAGTTCAATCTTCATCTTATATTTCATAAGAATGGTCTTTATAATGTTCCATGACTTCAAATTTTTTATCGGGAGCATCTTTTTCCGATGCCTTAGTTTCATAATGTTGATCATCTTTTTCTAAAGATTCATCTCTATCTGATACAATAAGATCATCATTATTCTAAGATTATGATGATAATAAAGTAGAAGTATCAAGTTATGTATCTTAAAAAGTCACATTATTTTTAAATTATTTCTCAATTTCAGCATCTTCCTTTTCTTTATCAAAAATTTCAACACCATATTGAATATCTTTAGGCTAGGTTTTTTCAAAAACTAAAGATTTTTCTTTGGTCACTTATACAAAAAAAGGTTAAACTAAATTTTGAGTTGATTTTAATTCTATTTGAATGAGCTTAGGTTCTTCTAGTTGAAAATTTGATAATTGAGGAATGAAAAAAGAAAATTCTCCCTTCTTTAAAAATTCAGTACTGGAATGAAATTATTCAACTCCTTTTAGGAAATTTTTACCCATCTTGCCTTCTATATCTTTCACTTATTTCCTCTCTCTCTTTTCTTACTCTATGAGAGTTTTATAATACTAATCCTTTAATTTTATATTCACCAATAAAATAATCTTACTCCCTCACTAGAGGTTCATTTCTTGATTTTCTATACTTCCAAAATTTAACTAAAATCTTATTTATAAAACTTGGGTAGAGTAAAATCTTTAACTTAATATACCCTTATTTAATTTATTCTATTCCAAGGAAAATTAACTTCACAAGATTGGATTTTATCATATTAAAAAGAAAATACAAAATATATATGTATTTTAATTTGAGGGTATCCATTCCCCTTTCCTTAGAATGAGAAATTTTTGTACCCCAAGGGCCACAGTCCTCAGATAAAGAGAAAGATGATGAACTTTTATAGCATTTTCAAAAGAATAAAAAAAAGGAAATTTTATGATTTTGACTTCTAAAAACTCTTTATCTTGTCATGTAGCTTATGATTTACTAAATTTTCCTCTCATTTTAAAGTTATTTGAACCAAGTTATCCATTAGTTCAATATTTGACTTATATAACTCTCCAAACAAAGTAAAAGTTATAAATTTTGAACTATCTTCTTCACTGAACTCTGCAAATGAATATAAATATTTTACTATTTTATGATAATTTAAATCAAATTCATCCTTTGAAACGTATATTTTTTTAACCTTGAAAATTATGGCTGATTTGAGTAAAGTTTCATATTTATCATACCAAGATCTTTCTGTTAGTCTTTACTTTATATCCACTCCGCTTGTAAAATCACTAGAGGAAGCCATTTTTGTTGATTGAATGAATAAAGACAAAAGGAAGAAATAAAATTAGGATAGTGAGATATGTTCTCTAGGCTTGATGATTAAGGAGTAGTGACCCACACCCATTTAAATAGTTACAATGAGAGATACAATTCATATTCTCTATATCTAATGGTTCATGTTAAACCCCTCTTTTATATCAATGGTCAAAAAATTCCTTAAAAGATTAAAGAATATATAAACTCTTGAATTTTTTAAAACTTATGAGATGATTTTTATAGAATGAATATTGTGATGAAACTTAAAAGTTTATAAAACTTTTCAGAAATTTAACATTCAAAAAACTTATAAATAGTATAAAAAATATTATATTAATGAATAGGGATATTTATAAATGGAATATTTAGTAATTTACCTCTTGTAGTGAAACATTTGTTATTAAAAATTTTCTATTTATAAATTTACTTATTATGTTTTCAAAAAAAACTATCTTGTTCCAAAAAAAAATTAAATAAAATTTTGTCCAAAATATTTTTAAGAATAAGTTTAACCAAAATATTTTAAGGAAAAGTTTTCTAAAAAATATTTCAGAAAAGAACTTGTCTGAAAAAAATGGAAACAAATGTTGTATGTATAATAATTTCTCAAAAAAAACTAAATGTAAAAAATTTGGACAGAGAAATTTTTAAGAAAAAAAATTTCCCAGAAATTTTTTAAGAAACAAATTTTCAAGAAAATCTTTAAGAAAACTTTGTCCGAAAAAAATATAAGAAAACTGCAAAAATAAAAAAAAATAAACATAGTAATATTACTCTCTTCCATTTTTAAAGAGTTTTTAATGTAAGGAGATAGTTAAACTAGAAATATATATATAAATTATCATTTTATATTAACCATTCCTAATTTCTTTTCAATATATTAAAATCTATCAGAATTTAGGGGTTTTTTAAAAATATCAGTAAGTAGTTATTTTGTTCCAATGAATTGTAAAATTATATCTCATTTTTTTGTGTGATGCTAAATGAAATGGTGTATTATATAAATTTTCTTATCTTGTGAGTGATATATTGGGTTTTTACTAAGATTTATGTCACTTGTGTTGTCACATAAAATAAAAGTTTTTTCCAAAACTCATGCCAAATCCAGTGATTGTGTGTTGTGTCCACAACACTTAAGCACAACAACTTCTAGATAATATATATTATTCTTCAACAGTATAAGGTGATATTGTGTATTTTTGTTACAAGACCAAAAAACTAAATCCCCACCTAAGAAATGATAAGTTTGAAATGTACTTTTTTTGTCTATTTTACATCCACCAAATTTAGAACCTGAAAAACTTTTTAGTTAAAATTTATTTCCAGAATAATAAAATAGTTCAAGATCTATAGTTACCTTAAAGAAATGAAAAAAATTATAGAATTAATATGGGACTCTTTTATATTTTCTTGAAATATTGCACATAATCATATATAAAACATTAAATTTGGATGATTATATGTAAGTTATAGTAAACTACCAACCATTACTCTAAAATTTATTTGATTAAATGGTTTACCAGATTCATCAAGATATAAAGTTTTTGAGGTCCCAATGGGTGTACTAATACTTTTAGTATATCCAAGATTTTTATGTAAATATTTTATATACTTTTGTTATGATATAAAATTTCCTCTTAGTTTTTTAAAATTTTGAAAACCAAGGGAAAAAATTAGTTCTCCCATTATGCTCATTTAAAACTCAAATTTCATAATACCCACAAAGGAATCATAAAGTGTTTTTTGAGTATACCCAAATATTATGAAATCAAACTAAATTTCAACAATGATGGAATCTTTAAAAACTTTTTAACAAAAAGAGTTCGATTCACATCTCCCTTGACAAAATTGTTTTGTAACAAAAAATCAATATGTCTATCATACCAGGCTCTTGGATATTTTTTAAGTCCATAGAGGACTATAATAAGTATAAAAACATTATCTAGAGTTTTTTATTTCAATAAAAGGTTTTTATTCTATATAAACGTCCTCCTGACCATATCTATTAAGGAAATAACTCTTTACATCCACTTGATAAAGCGTGAAATTTAAAAATTATTTATAGGATAGAAGAATATGAATATATTCAAGTCTCTATAATAGAGCATAAGTTTATTCATAGTCTATTCTATAGTGTTATTTATAACCATTTTTAAAAATTATTTCTTTATTTCAAACTATTATTCCATTATCATCATGTTTATTATGAAAAACTCATTTTACTCCAATTACAGGTAAATCTTTAGGAAATTTAATGAAAGTCCAAACTTGATTCCTCTCAAACTCATTAAGTTTAACTTTCATTTATTTTATCCAATATTAATCACCTAAAGCCTCATCAAAATTATTTCATTCAAATTGTGATAAAAATACATAATATTCAAAATTTTTTCTTAAACAACTTTTAGTTTTGAAAAGTTAATCTACATCACTAATGATATTATCACTAGATTGATTCATAAGGATTTTATGATTTCTGGGGTTTGAAAAATGATATTCTTCAACAATAGTTTGAATTTATTCTTGAGGTATAAATTCAGAAAAAAAAATTAAAATATTCACTCATGAGAAGAATTTTCCAAAATGGGTTAAAAATTAGTTTTAGAAAAATCATCTAAAGATGTGGTTTCAAGTTGTTTGAAAACAAAAGGGTATGTTTCTTAAAATTTAAAATGCATTGTTTTTTCAATATTAGTTGTATTTTATTAAAAACTATTTAATCCTTAATAGTTGTAGAATAGCCTATAAAATTTATTTCATTGTATTTTAGAGTAAATTTATATAAATTATCTTTAGTATTCAAAATGAATACTTTGTATCCAAATACTCTAAAGTAATAAAGTTTTGGTTTTCTTCTAGTCTATAAATCATAAGGGGTTTTATTAATAAAATGTATAAGTAAAACTCAATTTATAGTATATCAGTAAGTACAAACTAATTCAGTGTAAAAAATTTAGAAATTGAGTATTCACTCAACATGGTTCTAGTAATCTCTTGGAGAACTCTATTTCTTCTTTTAACTATACAATTTTTCTGAATTGTTATAGGTGTTGAAAAGATATGTATTATACATTTTTTACTACAAAACTTTTCAAAATAAAAATTTAAAAATTCTATACCATTATCACTACGAATAGTCACCAAAGGTAGGTTTTTCTCATTTTTAACATGGTCTACAAAACTTTTAAAATGGAAAAAGACTTCTGAAATTTTTTCTAGAAAATAGACCCATATATGTCTAGTGGATTCATCAACTAAAACATATACATAGTATTTTCTTCCAATACTTCCGATTTATATTTAACCAAATAAATTCATGTTCACTAAATGTAAATCATTAGAAGTTAAAACTTCACTAATATACTTAAAAATTGACTTATGTCGCTTTCTAAATTGACAAGGATCACAAACAATATAAGAATTAAACCTTAGCTCTAGTAAATATCTAACTAATTATTTCATAGAAATTTTTGCTAAAAATCTAACATTATAGTGTCTTAACCTTCTATTCCATATCCAAGATTGATCTTCCATTACACTAAGTCAAGGTATATAATGCCTTGACCTGGGAGCCACTAAATGGTGACCCGGATTAATGATTCACATGTCCTCAAGCATGCCTCCCCATACAACAGAGGCTGTTGAATATCACCGAGGGCCTAGGGTGTGTTTGTAGGGAGACTATGCCCCCATTTCATAGTGTAACATAGGGGATTAAACATATTGATCAATAGTATAAGCATAATATAAATCAATATAGAAGATAAAAACCATAAGAGTATAATAATAAATAATCCAAAATCAGTTTCATGTATAAAATGATGATCATGTCATGTCTCTATACAAAATGGAAGGAAATACATGGAAATAGGAATTCTGGTACAATACATGTATGAAAATACAAAAAGACCAAAAATAACTATCTCCATATAGAATCATGATCCAAGCTCATTAATGTGTTTTTATGCTCTTAAGAAATAAAAAAAATCAAGAATCATATAGTGGATGCTTACCCTGGTCCCTACCTACATCCATGAATTTTGTCTTGGTACCTAAAGGTGGCCAAAACAATGTGTGAGATAACTCTCAGTATTCCACCACCAATGGTGTTTATAACATATTTGGTCTATCTAATATAAGTAAAAGTAGTGTGTAGTATATCATAGGTATAATAAAATTAAAAGTAAAGTGTCAACATAGATGTGATCTTGTACATCTAAACATGTCTCCCTACGAGAAATAGTCAAGCTCCCATAATAAGGGAAATTATAAAGCATTTGTAAGCAAGTGTGATACTATCCAATCTAACAACTATAATCAAATACCCATACCAATGCTATCTATAAAGCATATAAAATATCCACAATATTCATTCCATTTACTCAAGTTTTGGGCTTGAAATGGATATATTTAAGGTATAAATTACCAAGGAATCCTCATCAAGCCCATGGACATCTCGATGGCCACTCGGTAAAGTCTTGGGTGGAATCCACGGAGCCCATCCAAGGAATTCCAAGAAAGTTGGATCCAATGAATTGAAAGGTAATTTTAATCCTATGGAAGTAGGATCCAGGGAGTATAAATGTCCAAATCATCCACTACCATAATCAATATGGATCTATAGAGTAGAAATGTCCATGGAATCCTATGAAATCAGGATTCTAGGAGTATAAATTTCCATGACATCTGCTACCATAATTAGGATCCATGGAGTAGAAATGTTCATGGAATCTAATGGAATCAAGATCTGAGGAGTATAAATGTCCCAAGAATCCACAACCATTATCAATACATCAATAAATTCAATTCATAAGACATTTCATAATCATTTACATTCCATGAGTTCATCCAACCTATTTCCACATTTTTCAATTAAACAATTAAACCATTTAAACATTTAAAAGAATTTCATAACATGTCATCAAATGGAAAGGAGGCATAAACCCTCTCCTAATAATCTCAATCAATTCTCATTTAGGCTCCTACTAAAATTGGTGAGCTCACGCACACCCAACAGGGTAGTATATCAAGGGAAAAACATAAACAAACCTCAAAGGTGGAATGGGTTGAGGTAAACAACCTCAAACCATATAATTGAACTAGTGGGAAAACTAATCATGTTCTAAATAATTTAATCAATACATTAATTCAAGTTTAGGGGAAATTCCAAAAAATTAAGCTTACAGCACAATGCAAACAATGCATATAAAACACCAAACCTTAAGATAAAGGCATAGACCACCTACTATAAACCCGTGGTAAAACACTGGTCCAGTATCGACTCATAACTTAAGACAAATTGGAAGAAAACCTAATAATGAATTATTACCCTAGAAATATGGCATATTATCTTGCACCAAAATAACTTCATCGATACGAAGACAAATGAAGAAAGATGCAAGTTTAATGAATAACTCACCGATGCAAATCCAACGAGATAAAAGGCTCTTGATTCTGAGGTTGGATGATAAAACCACACCAAATCTTGGGAAAAGGCTTGAAGAAAGATATAGGAATAGAAAAAATCTGCAGGAGAAGGAAAATAAAAAAGTGGGGTTTGAGTTATAATAATTTTAAGGGAAATTCGGTCATTTTTTATAAAAATAATGGGTCACACAGTTTCCCTGCACGATTTCCAAATTGTGCACCAACCATGAACCCCTCACTACCTAAATAGGGATCCTACATGATTTTTGTGCATGGTTTGGGAAATCTTGTGCAAACTGTGTTGCACACCTATGCTAAAACCTGCAGAGCTTCCTGCACTGGCATACGGCCCTGGGCACATGGTTAGGGTGAACCATGATCCCTTTTCTACTCTATGTCCAATCCATCATGGGTGTGCTGCTCCTGTTACATAGTTTCCCTCAAACTATGTAGCCCTGGATAGAGGCATGGACCACCACATACAATTTATCACACCATGTGGCTTGAGTCACACGGTTTCTACTAATCATGCATCCCAGCTTCCTTTTCTAAAACCTGGGCCTACAGGCTTTGAACAAGCCCTAGACACCCCCCCCCCCCAAAACTCTCATGATATCATTAGTAACTCACATAAAGTCAAAATCAAGTGGTTAAACCAAAATTAAAAAGATCTATACCCTGTAGGAAAACCTAGGATCTTATAATATTCCCCCTTAAAGCAATTCATCTCTGAATTTCCCTTCCAAGGGTGGTTAGTAATCTACTAAGAATAACTATGGCCACTAAGAATGTATGTTGATCTTCTGGTCCCAAGTTTCATCATGTCAAAAGTCATGTTACCATATCAACCATACTAAATGAACTAACTATCCTCGGAGATCCTTTGTGCTCCTGTCAATGATACTTATAAGATTCTCCTCAAAGTACACATCTAACTGTAACTCAACCTCATCTGAATGTAGAGTATGATATGGGTCTAAGTGATAATGGAACAACTAAGATACATGGAATATTCCATGTGTGGATTAGTTCCTTTGAGGTAACTGAAACCGATAGGCTATCGGCCTGACTCTCTCCAGAATCTTGAGCTTCTTGACATATCATAGTGAAAGCTTACGCTACCGCCTAATCCATCAATGTCCCAACCTCACTGAGATACATAAAAAGACTCAATCCCTGACCTAAAACTCCGTAGGTCATCGATGGCAATCAGTGTAAGATTTATTTCTAGGATATGCAGTAGCCATCTGATTTATGGTCAACTAGACCTACTCTGAAGTCTCCTACATGAGACGCGGTCCAAGCAGCGCTACCTCTCCTACCTCTAACCAGAACAAGGATGATCGGCATGACCTACCATACAAATATTCATAAGGTGCCATATGTATAGTTTACTGGTAGCTATTATTATAGTAAAACTCAACCATATGTATATGCCTCTCCCAAGAGCCCCCAAAATGAAGGATGCATGCTCTAATCATGTCCTCTAGAACCCGTATAGTGTACTCTAATTGGACATCAGTCCGAGGGTGGTATTCCATGCTCAAAATCACCTGTGTACCCAATTCCCTCTATAAGCCTTTCCAGAATTCAGATGTAAACTGGGTGTCCCTATCTGATACCATGGTCTGAGGAACCCCAAGAAAGTGCACAATCTTATGAATATAAATCCTCCTAATATCATTAACTGAAAAGAACTACTTGATCAGTAGGAAATGAGTGACCTTTATGAGACTATCCACAAAAACCCATACAACATCACTTCCTCAAGGTGATCTCAGAAATCCATTCATGAAATGTATTACAACATTGTTACACCCTGAATTTTTTTTAATCATTTTTGAATAAATTAAAATTATTTTATGGATTTAATTTCATACTACTCCAATTCAAGGTTTATTTATGCAAAACACTAAGTTAATATTTCACTACATTCAAGACCAAGTTTTACCGAACAACAATATACTATTAATATTTAATATTATAGTTATCACCTAGATGTTTGAATGGAAAGAATGAATAGTATTGACTGAATTATTAAAATATGACTTATACATGTTTATAAAATGAATTTTTTAGTGACCAATTAATTATAAATTAATATAAAACCCAATTGAAAATAATGGGTGTGTTTTTAATGAAAATCTATTTTTATTCCCATAAAGGAATTTTATCTTAGTAAATTAAATTAATCACTATTAGTGAAAAATATTAATAAAATTTATATTTTATATATTCAGTGAAATGTTTTGAAATTCATCCAATAAATTTTATAGTCACAAAATAAGAACAAAACCATTTTTAAGCATAAAAAACTATATTTTTCTAAAAGGTTGTTTTACTGCCTTTTAATGGAAGACTTGTTTTAAAAATAAATTTTGAAAATTTATAAATTTTATTTGAAAAAATAAATTTATTTTTTGAAAGAGGAAAATAAAAATTATATTAGGGTGAATTTTTTGTTTTTTTTTAGAAGATTCATTTGTTGATGAATACTGAAAAATACTGGATTTTAATTGAAAACTGTCTTTTCATCAAAATAATATATAATATTTAATTATATTTTTAATTAGTTTTAAATTCATAATAGTTCAATTATACATCCATTAAACAATTTAGGTAATTATAATCATTTTTATATTGAATTTAGATATAAAAATGTATTAAACGTTTGAACATTTTCACTTTAAAAACTTGCTTTCTCACCCCGTCTAAAGGATTAATTTTAAATTAATTTTATCCAATTTTGTGTTTTGAATTTTTAAAAAAAATTTCCATATTTTTAATCATATGGTATAAATTTATTAATTATTTCCCTTTTATTTTTGGATAATATGAATAGTAAACTTAGTAATTTTATTATCATGGTTAAGGGTAAATCGATTAATTAAGAGTAAAAATAATATTATAAATATTAGAAAATCGCCATAAAATTTGTCCTAATTTTATTGGATAGTTTATATTCAAAAAAATGAAATTTTTATGAATTTATTACCTATTTTAGTCACTTGTATTAGTTTAATCCCCTTATTGTGTTTTATTTTAAGAAAAGTCAAACTTGCCAAACTAATGTTTTTAATAAGTATAGCATTTTTAATATATTTTCATCTAAAATATATCTTCAAAAATAAATATTATTTGGAAATATAAATATTTATCTTCATCATGGAAATTTATTTTTAATTTTTAGTGATGAAATAATTACCTTAAATAGTTATACGACAATAATACAATAATTATTCAATTAACAGAAAAATCAAATAAATAATATTAAAAATATTAAAAGAAATATAATTTGAATTAATTCAGGTTATACATGAATTTTATAGATTATTATAAAATTTTAGGGGTTTATTAAAATATTTGGTTTTAATATATCTTGTTTTATTGATTTTCTTAAAGTTAAAGTAAATAATAGTGTAAAAATTGACACTAATGATATTTTATGAAAATAATATTTTATTAAATTATTTAAAAATCATAAAAATATTAAATAATAACAAGGGGTTATATATGGTCTAAAATATTATAAATTGTTCATTTATGGTATAATTGACACTTTATATGTAAAAATTACAACCTTTTAATATTGATAAAGTTATTACCATAATTAAAATTAAAATAGGTTAAATAAAGGCCAACCAAAATGATAAGGTTTAAAATAAAACCAAAAATTATCTAAAATATATTAGTTAATGTGATTAAAAACTTATATTATATTATCTTTTAATATATATAATATTTGAGAAATTTTGACTTATATTGAATTTATTATAACTTAATATTGTGAGAAATTTCAAAAGTGCCCCTCGCCTCAATTATAAAAGGACGCCTCCTCCCTCATTTATTTACACCACATTGAGCCTTATATCTCGACCATAATCTAAAAATTTCTCTTATACACTTCCCTATATACATTATATAGGTGTTTTTCTTATCAAAATACCAACCCTAGATCCCTTTAGAGGATATCCAAAGGATACGTTTTGAAGAAGAGGTGATTCCTCTAACCGATCACTTTCTTTTTCTACTCTTACTTACCTCCTATAAATCTATGATTTTTATTATAAAATAATAAATACAGTATTATAAATATGATTAAATTTTATTATGATTATGAAAACACCATTATACTCCCTCTTTACCATCAAACAAAAAGTGAAAGTATCGCTCATGTGTACGTATGGCTTACCGTCTCCATGTAGCGATACAATTCAATTTTCATCAAAATATTATATGGATGGATATTATGATGGTATTAGTGATTATATATGATATTTATAATATAATTATACCTATTTAATGATAATATTATGTATAAATTATCATTATCCAATATTTTGATAAATAATAACATCGCTCGTGCGTACGTATAGACTTCCATCTCCATGATGTGATGTGATTCATTTTCACTTATATTTCACATGTATGGTAATAAGGATGCTTTTTATAAACATATATGATATATATAACATAATAATGATTCTTTAAAGGTTTATTATTATTTACTTTCTTTCGTTCCATTAGATAAAAAATGGAAACAGCGTTCATGCGTACGTAAGGCCTACCGTCTCCATGAATGGTGTAATTTGTTTTTCTATATCTACTTTTTATGAATGAATATAAATTATGTCTAAAACATTATTAAAATTATGTAGATTATGGTACCATGATCAAGGTATAAGGACTAGGACTACCAAACTGAAACATGCTTGGAAAACAAAGCAGTTATCACCCAAAATAGTAATTTTAATAAAAAATTATTAATAAACAGGTAAGATATTATAAAAAAATAATACATGATATGATGAATATATAGTTATGTAATGAATTTATAATAAATTCATATTTATTATTCAAGATTTTTCAATGTGAACAAATAAATTCAAGACTTGAGGTAAGAGATTTTTGTCTCACTTTTATTTTTGTGAGACACATGCCTTATACACTACTTGTTTCTTTTGTGTGGTGTATATACTTCCCAAAAATTTATTTTAAGATTATTATACTTATTATTATGGTATTAAAATATCCATATAATTTTCCTACTTTCATGGGGTATACTATTCAACTGATTACAAAGTAAAAAGGGTTTATTTCGCAATCTCATCATTATTCGGGATTGTTTCTGTTTAAGTTGCCACTAGGGAGTATTTCTATTCCATGCCCATGTTTTCTAAAATAATTTCAAAAGTGTTTTTAATATTCTCCTATTAATATTTAAATTAATTTTTACCCATGTCTTACTTTTTACAAAATGGTTTAAAAATAATTTTTTTGTCATTTTTTTTAAAAAGGCTCTTTGTGACTTTTCTGAATAAAAAAATATGAAAGGAATGTTTTATTTAACTTATACAACATGATCAGATTTTCTTGATTTCATGAAACCCTAATTTATTGAGGAATAATTTAAAATTTTAATTGTGTATTTTCAAATAAAATGGTTTTCTTTATAATTTTGTGGCTTTTTAAAATAAATAATGATTTCACAAATGGAAAGGATATTTTCCTAAAGAATTATTTCAAGTGATCTTTCAAAACCATTTTTCATCTAAGATAACATTATTTGATGTTACTTATGTTTTATTGGGATTATAATTAAATTATATTATCATTATTCTTTATATGGTTGGTTTATGTTTATGATGGCATGATGTTTATGAAACCCATTTCTTTTCAATGAGATATGCTATGATGAAATGTTTACAAAAACCATTTATTTTCATGATTTATGATGTGATGAATGATTTATGTTCTTGTGGAACACGTATATATTATTTTATTTAGGTGATGGGTGGGATCTATATCTCCATCCAATAAATTGGGTAAATATGGATAACTCATGAGGCAAATATGTTATGTGTGAACCTGAATTCATGTTCACAATTATATGCATGGACCTGGTTTTCATGTCCATAAGTTTATACATGGACTAGGATTTCATGTCCATAAGAGTGTTCATGGACCTAGTTTCTTGTCAGTGAGTTTATGCAAGGTCACGGTTTCATGTCCTTAACTTAATGAGTGAACCTGTTTCTAATTATATATTTTCACAATGTTAAAATTTTATGTGTATACCACAATTTCATGTTTCACATCAATATTTTGATCTTATAGATTATATTCTTTTATTATTTTATGATTCATGTCTTATGAACTTATATGATTTATTACATGACCCAAGATTATGACCTTTGATATACAGGGTATAATTTTCAAATGTTTTTTCCTTTTGCTTATGTTATGATTGATATCTACCTTGTTTACCCTTATTGAGCATCTAAGCTCAACTTTTTCTTATGTTTCTTTTCCCCAAGATATGAACAAGGTTATTAAGTATGATATGTCAAAAATGGTTTTAGTTATGAAGTAATAAGTGAGAGAAGATATAGATATTTTATGAACTAGTTGTTGTTTTTTCCAAGTTTCCAAAGACACTAAACCCATATGATTCTAGCATGACTTGATTATGCTATGTAAAGAATATTCATCTATTTAGATGTAATATATATGTATGAAAATCTTGGAATTTTATAGTTTGTATCAAAGTAAAGTTTTAGTTAACATTTAGAAACTAGGATTAGAAAACTTTAGTGATATCCCTAGGGTTATTTCTAAGGATATGTCTAGGGGTGTCTTTATGGATAAGTTTAAGGATGGTTCAAAGTTTAGGAAAATATCCTGGAATTTTTGTAAAGGATAAAGCAATTGGTTTCATAGGAATACATACATGTTTGGATACTATAAGTGGATGTGGATCTAGCATAGATTTACCTAGGGGTAACAACCAAAAAATCATTATTTTGAGATAGAATCGATAGGGAACTAGTGAAAGACAATGGGTCTTGCTGCACATTTAGTTTGACACTCTCAATGGATATGCTTTGGAAATTAACAAACTCTTTATAGACCATCTGAGATGAATTAAATATAATATGGATATGAATAACCTAGGATACACAAAATGTGTCATAAATTAAAGAATAAGGTGTTATGATTTAGACTTCTTATAAGTATTTTTCATGATTATGCGGTTCCCCACTATGATTAGTGATGATCACACTATGATCTTGGTTTTAGTTGATGGATGGAACCCAAAGGGATCATGTTAATGGTGAGTGTAAAAGACAACTTTTTAATGATCAGTCAAATGGGATGATGATTGGAGTCAAGGATGTTGTGATTATGTCTAATTAGTTGTCATGATATATGATTAACAACATGAAATTCAGTGATACTCCTGACACATGGAATAAGATGAAGATAGACTTTTGTGAAATTTCATACGGTAATGAACATAGAGGAAATAAGACTCAACTTCTTACATGTCAATAAGGTTGTAATAAAAACATAAAGGACTATTTCCAATATAGGGGAAGGTGTTATTTGTGTGAAAAAAAGGGTCATAGAGTGAAAATTTTCAAAGGAGTTCAATGTCTTATCTGTGGAGAACATGGGAATTACACAACTCAATGCCCTAACCCAAAAAATTACTTCTAGACCAAGGAAGTACCTATTCCATGACAATCATTAAAGTGGAAGTAATGAAGTATTTATGTATTTGGATTTAAGAATTATAAATTGTGAAATATATAAGTATTGTTCACTTTAAGTTTTACATTAAGGATTTGAAAGTATTTATTAAATGGTACTGGTAACCATGAAAAGTGATTGAGGTGGTAAGTTAATATTTTTTGAGAACACGTGATTAAGGGAAATATAAACCTTAATATATTCATGATGTTTAGATAATAATGAGATAAAGAGATGTTAGATTGTGATAAAATAAATTGGATAATATTTATAACCTTGGAACTAATTAGTAATATGATGACAAGGTGATTTATGGATTGAGTTCATAGAATTTTTGGGTTTATGGTATGAGGAAATAATTGATTTTTGAAATCATGAATATTTTTACTAAGGTTTTGTGGTAATTCATGTTATTAACATGTTTCAAGAGAATACATGATCATGGTATTTACGTGTTTGGTATATTACAATTAAGAGCTGCATCAAGTTGTTTGGGAGATTAATGATAAGTTGATTTTGGAAATTTAGTATCCTTCTTTTGAAAGTTTTTAGATTTTAATCTTCATAAGGCTCATAAGGGTAACCATTTATGAAATTTTTTAAGTTTAACTTTGGATGAGGTTTTTAAGATTAATTTATTAATTTACCATATGAATATTTATGTGTATTGGATAAAGTGTTTTAAGCATTTTTTTATGATGATAACTAAAGATAAAAGGAATGATTTCTCATCCCATTATAGATCTTATGATCCACTAGTTCTTTAGGCATTTTAATTTCTGCTTCATTTCTTGGAGTAAGATATGAATATAAAATTGATCGAGGCATAACCAAAGAGTGAGATTGTACTAACGAGATGAAATCAACTAAGTATATCTTATCAAATTATTTTGAAATAAAATGTTATCCTATTATCATCATTTTTATGATATCAATGACCTTTTACTGATTTATTTGGTATATAGTTTTTTGTTCATTAAACTTTTCTTGAATATAATATTTATCACTATTCATCATAAATTGATAGTTATTTTTATCTTTTATGTCCATGTTTTCACTTCCCACTTATGTTCTCCTATGTAGAAACCTAGTTATGAGTTACTTTGGGTGACCGTTAAGTTTCTTACTTTCTCTTTTTTAAAAGAAGTTTTAGTATTAATTTTTATGATATGGGTTTCTATGAAAGTAAATTTTGTGTATTTAAACTTTTATTAACCAAATTAATTTCAAGAGTTAAATTCATTTTAAGGGGGGTAGAATGTAACACCCTGAGTTTTTATGAATTATTTTTGAATAAATTAAAATTATTTGATGGTTTTTGTTGCACGCTACACCAAGTCAAGCTTTCTTTATACACAAAACCAAGTTAATATTAAACTAAATGAAACATATAGTTTATATTTTGGTACACATAACACTAATTTTGGATTTTGTTACACACAACAATGAGTTTGTTCAATATCTTTTGTTATATACAAGACTGAGTTTTACCAAACAACAATATACTATTAATATTTAATATGATAGTTATCACCTAGCTGTTTTAATAGTGGTAATTAATAGGATTAATTTAATCATAAAAATATGGTTTAAAAATGTTTATAAAATTAATTATTTAGTGACCAATTAATTAGAAATAAACATAAAAACCAATTGAAAATAAAGGATGTGTTTTTTATGAAAAAACTATTTTTATACCCACAAAGGAATTTTGTCTTAGTAAATTAAATTAATCAATATTATTTAATGATATTAATGAAATTTATATTTCATATATTCAATGATATGTTTTTAAATTCATTCAATTGGTTTTTTAGTCATAAAATAAGAATAAATCTATTTTTAAGCATAAAAAGCATTATTTTTTTAGAAGGCAATTTTTTCGCCTTTTAATAAAAGACTTATTTTAAAACTAAATTTTGACACAATTTATAAATTTTATTTGAAAAAATAAACTTATTTTTTAAAATAATAATATAAAAATTATCTTAGGGAAAAAATTTGGTATGTTTTAGAAGATTCATTTTTTTAATGAATAGTGAAAAATACTAGATTGAATAGAAAACTATCTTTTCATATAAATAATATATAATGTTAAATTATATTTTTAATTGGTTTTAAAGTAAAAATAGTCCAATTATGAATATATTAATCCAATTTAGGTCATTAGAATCATTTTTATATTGAATTTAGATATAAAAACTTAGTAAACTTTTAAACATTTTCACTTTAAAAACACGCTTTCTCACCTCGTCTATGAGATTCATTTAAAATTAATTTTATCCATTTATGTGTTTTGAATTTTGAAAAATGGATTCCATATTTTCAATCATAATATATATATTTATTAAATTATTTCTTTTCATTTTTGTATAATATTAATAGTAAACTTAGTAATTTTATTACCACGGTTAAGGGTAAATCGGGTAATTAAGGGTAATATTATAAATATTATAAAATTACCATAATACTTGTCTAAATTTTATTGGATGAGTTATTTTTTAACCAAAATAATCCTTGGGACAAATTTATTACCTCTTGGTTCCACTTGTATGACTTTAAGTCCCTTATAGTATTTTATTTTAAGAAAAGTCAAACTTGTCGTGCTAATATTTTTAATAATTATAAAAATTTTAATATGTGGTCATCCAGAAGATATATTCAACCATAAATGGTCTTTGAAAAATATAAAATAGTTATATTCACCATGGAAATTTATTTTTAATTTTTAGTGATGAAATAATTACCTTAAATAATTACACAACAATGATGCAATGATTATTCAATTAACAGAAAAAATCAAATAAATGATATTAAAAATATGAAAATAAATATAATTTTAATTAATTAAGGTTATCCAAAAAATTATAGAACATTATGACATGTTATGGGTGTATTAAATTATTATTATTTTGAATATATCTTGTTGTATTGATCTTATTAAATTCAAAGTAATGAATAGTATCAAAATTGATACTAAGGATATTTTATGAAAATAATATTTTATTAAATTATTTAAAAACCATAAAAATATTAAATAAGGAAAATTTTATGATATATGGTCTCAAATATGACATTTATTGTTCAATTTACACCTTATATGTAAAAATTACAATCTTTTAATATTGATAAAGTTGTTACCATAATTAAAATTAAAATAGTTTAACTAAGGGTCAATCAAAATGATAAGGTTAAAAATAACACCAAAACTTTTATAAAATATATTGGATGATGAGATTAAAATATTATATCATATTATATTTGAATACATATACTTTTGGATAAATTTTGATTTATATTGAAGTTATTATAATTTAGTCTTTTGAGAAATTTCAAAAGTGTCCCTTACCTCAATTATAAAAGGGCACCTCCTCCCTCACTTATTTACACCAAATTGAGCCTTATATATCGACCATAATCAGAAATGTTTTCTTCTAAAATTACATAGAAACATTAAATAGTTGATTTACTTCTTAAAATACCAACCCTATATCCATTTAGAGGATATCAAAAGGAGACGTTTTGAAGAAGAGGTGATCGCTCTAACTGATCACTTTCTTTTTATACTCTTACTTACCTCCACTAAATCTATGATGTTTATCATAAAATAATAACTTAAATATTCTAAATATTATTAAATTTTGACTTACTAAAAATTAAATTTTTATTATTCAAACACTTTTGAGGAGAAATTGAGAAACCATACATGACATCAAAGACTTAAAAACAAACCACCATAGTACAAAAGTTTAAGGCCAAACAACTCATTCAAACCTACACAGAGGAACCCCTAAATAGCATAAAAAATAATAAGATTATTTTCCTCCTACTTCTCACTACTCAGCTAGCTATCTCATGCATGAATGCATGGTCCTGGTACCGATGGAAAATTCATACCCTCTCAAACATCCAATTATGGAAAGTAAAGACTAGGAGAAAACCCTCATATCTAAACCCCATATGGAGAAACACCTTGTAAGATAATAGTTGAAATAACCCGAAAACCTCGAACCATAGGGCCACAAGAAAATTGCCACCACAAAAATTGAATCACAATGCCAAAAGCTAAACAACATCACATGAACTCAAAAATGCATCCTCATCATCCACAAAAACCCCTTCACCACCCAAGCGGCAACCCAGACGAGCCCTGTCATGCTCCCCCCACCACCACTGTAGTCTCCAAAGAAACCATAAGATGATCCAAGTAACGTGAAGCTGAGTCATCGTCACCTAGGACTGAATAACCCAACACTACACCAAGGGGACGTCGCCGATGAGGGATTTCAGGCTGATCTGAATCGGAAACACCACTATGGGCATGGATCTGCTCATAACTGAACCGCAGACGCACCCTCACCAGAGTCCACCACAAGAAAACCATGGGAAATGAGTAAGATGACTAGTAGGGAGTGAGAATATTCCTCTGCACACCAACAATGCACCAATTCAATGCATTCAACCAACAGCTCCACCACTTCAATGTATTCAACACAAAAGTTGAAAAACACCGGAAACAAACCTATGAGATAGGCCACATAAAACCAAAAGATAGAACAAGATACCCTCCCCCCTCTATGCCGCACTGAGTATAATGTTTATCCACGCCTAAATGGGAACCAGCCAAGCCAAGGCCTTCATCGTCGTCACTGAACTGAGAACACAGACACTCATCTTCATGAACAGTGTAATTCATTTTTCTATCTCTACTTTTTATGAATGATTATAAATATGTATATAATGAATATATATGATGTTTAAACCATTATTAAAATTATGGAAATTATGGGACCATGATCAAATTATAAGTACTAGGACTACCAAACCAAAACATTCTTGAAAAACGAAGTACTTATCACCCAAAACAATGATTTTAATAACAAGTTATTAATAAATAGGTAACATGTTATAAAAAAATCATACATGATATGATGTATATATGGTTATGTAATACATTTATAATAAATTCATATTTATTATATATGAGGTTTCAATATGAACACAGAAATTCATGACATGAGGTAAGGTATTTTTGTCTCACTTTTATTTTTGTGGGACACGTGCCTTATACACTACTTGTTTCTTTTGTGTGGTGTATATACTAACCATGAATGTATTTTAAGAGTAATATACTTATGATTATAGTATTTACATATCCATATAATTTTTTTCTTGCATGGGGCATATGATTTGACTGATTACAAAGTGGTAAGGGTTTATTTCACAATCTTATCATTATTCGGGATTGTTTCTATTTAAGTCACCACTGGGGAATATTTATCTTCCATGTCCATGTTTTCTAAAAAAAAATTAAAAAGTTTTTTACTATAATCCTATTAATGTTTTAAGTTATTTTTACCCATGTTTTACTTTTTACATAACGGTTTAAAAATAATATTATTTCTATTTTCTAAAAAAAAGGCTCTTTGTGAATTTTCAGAAGAATAAAAATACGAAAGGAATGTTTTTTAACTTATACATCATGAGAATATTTTCCCATTTTCATGATTCATTAATACTGTGAGGAATAATTTACAATTTTACAAGGTTATTTTCAAATAAAATGTTTTATTTTATAATTTAATGACTTTTTAAAATAAATAATGATTTCAAAAATGGAAAGTATATTTTCCTCAAGAATTATTTCAATAAATATTTAAAAACCATTTTACATATAAGATAACATTATTTGGTGTTAATTATGATTTATTAGGGTTATGATTCAAGGATACTATCCTTATTCTTTCTATGGTTGGTTTATGTTTATGATTTCATGATGTTTATGAATCCTGTTACTTTTCAATAAGATATGTTATGATGAAATGTTTACATAAACCATTTCTTTTAATTATTTATGGTGTGATGAATGATTTATGTTCTTTTAGAAAATTTATGTATGATTTTATTTATGTGATTTTTGGGACCTATATATCCCTCCAATTAATTGGGTAAATATGGATAACTCATGAGGTAAATTTGTTATGCGTGAACCTGAATTCATGTTCAGAGTTCTATGTGTGGACCTAGTTTTCATGTCCATAAGTTTATGTGTGGACCTGGATTTCATTTCGATAATTTTATACATGGACCTAGTTTTATATCCATATGTTTATTCAAGGGCCTAGTTTCATTTCTTTAACTTAATGAGTGAACCTGTTTCTATTTATATATGTTCAAAATGTTAAAATTTTATGTGTATGCCACAATTTCATGTTTCATGTCAATATTAAGATCTTATATATTATGTTCTTTTATTATTTTATGATTCATCTATTATGAACTTCTATGATTTATTCTATGACTCAATATTATGACCTTTTATATACAGGTTATAATTTTCAAATGGTATACCCTTATGCATATGTTATGACTGATATCTCTCTTGTTTACCCTTATTGAGTATTTGAGCTCACCCTTTTCTTATGTTTATTTTCCCTAATATATGAATAAGGGTATTAAGTATTATATGTAAAAAAGTTTTTTAGTTATGAAGGAATAAGTAGGAGAAGATGTAGATGTTTTATGAACCAGTTGTTTCTTTTGTTTCCAAGTTTCCAAAGACACTAAACCCATGTAATTCTAACATGGTTTTGTTATGATATATAAAGAATATTCATCTATTTAGATGTAATATCTATTTACGAAAAGATTGGTCTATTATAAACATCTTCACATTTACACTTCAGAATGGGTAACTACTTTAAAAGTCCATCTGGTCGCTGGTGTTCTTCCTTCACTTGATGACTGGTGGAACACCTCCTGACAAAACTAGCTACCTCTCATTTCATACCTGGCCAACAATACCAATGTAATAAATCCTGATACATCTTAGTAACACTAGGATGTATTTCCCAAACTGAGGCATGAAACTCTCACATCATCTCCTTGTGTGTGTCTACTAGAACCCAAATACAACTATGAATACAAAAAACTTCATCCTCACCCACAATCCAACCAGGAGGTGGGACATCAATAACCACACTCTCTCATAGGACTAGGCCTTCTGAATATGAAATATGCCTCATCCTCACCCTATCCAAAAGATTGGATGGCACTACTAAGGATGAGATAAAATTTGGCTCAAGACCATCCTGAACCTCCAAGTACATCTCTAAAAACATGGTCATAAGATACCACTCACTATTAGCCTCCTGAACTACCTGTATATGAGTTCTCATAATTAGTACATCAGCCACTAAATTTCCCTTCTCAAACATGTAGTAGAGAAGAAAATAAAAATACTTTAGGTATTCAACCCATATTTATTTCCTCGTATTCAAGTCATGCTGTGTAAATATATACTTAAGACTTTTGTCGTTTGTGTATACCACAAAACACTCCCCCAATAAATAATTTCTTCAAGAGTGCAAGGAATGTACAACAGTATCTAACTCAATATTGTGTGTCAATTAGTTCATATCATGTGGTATCAACTGATGAGACCCATACGCCATGACTCACTCCTCCAGCATCAGAACTGCTCCTAGGATGATACATGATGTATCACAATACACAGTGAAGCTCCTACCCTGCTTCGGTAGAATTAGGATCAGTGATGAAGTTAGTCTACCTTTCAGCTCCTAAAAGGTCATCTCTCAAATATCTGACCATAAAAAATTTGTACCCTTTTTATTTAATCCCATAAGACGTGCTTCTAATCATGGTAAGTCATGTATAAAACACTTGTAATATCCATATATCCCTAAGAAACTCTGTATGTCAAAGTTGTTCTTGGGATGCTCTCATAAAACTACAGCTCTCACCTTCTTTGGGTCAATTGATACTCCAATCTATGAGATAATATGACCCAAGAATTGAATCGTATCCATCCAGTAGTGGAACTTTGTGATCTTAGCATATAACTGATGCTCTCTTAGTGTATCTAAAATTATCTCAATATGTTTGGCATGGTCATGTAGATTGTGAGAATACACCAAGATATTGTCCATGAATATCACCACAAACAAATCCATATATGGATGGAAAACTCAGTTCATTAGCACCATGAAAACTGTTGGAAAGTTTGTAAGACCAAATGGCATAACCAGACACTCATATAGACCATACCTGCTATGAAAAGCTATATGAGGTATTTTTGTAGGTCAAACACGTACCTGGTGATAACCAGACCTCAAAATAATATTCAATAAGACCTGAGATCCTTGAATCTGGTTGAATATATCATCTATCAGTGGTAAGGGATACCGATTCTTAACCATCAACTAGTTCAATTTTCAGTAATCCAAACAAAGCTCAAGGGTTCCATCTACCTTTTTTGAAAAAAGGGTTAGTGAACCCCATGAAGAAGTACTAGGTCATATAAAACCTTTCATTTCCAAGTCCCCTATCTACCTATTGATCTCCTACAACTCCATAGTAACCATCCTATAAGGAGGAATGGATACTGGTGCAACTCCTGGAACTATATTGATATAGAAATCCACCTCCCTCTTAGTAGGTAAACTAGAAAAATCATCCAGGAAAATGTCTCTGAAACGATCAAACACTAGAGGGAGATATTCCTGATGTGATCCATGATAATCGAGATATATGCTAGTTATTTGAGTTATCATTCCACCTATACCATGATGTTTCAGTATAAATCTACCTTCTTGGAAATCTCATTCACCTTTGTGAATAAAAACCCTGACCTTTGGTGATTTTAAGGTCACCCATCAGTGATAACAGTCAACATGGGATTGATAAGAAACCAACCATTCCATCCTAAGTATGATGTCAAGCCTAGTCATCTTGAGGACAAAAGGATTCCATATGAAGTGACAACCACCTATCTCAAGGGGCTCTCCTCACACTAGCATACACCCTCCATTATGATCCTTGATGGAGTATCAAGTATCATAACACCATCAGAAAATTTAACATCGAGTCCAAGAATCTCCATAATATGTAATGATAAGGAACTATGAGATGCACCAGTATTGAAAAGAGAATATACTATAGTAGAGGATACTAAGATCGTACCTCTCACCGTAGATAGTCCAGCACTCTACCCATTAGGTGTAGGTTGTATAGAATATATCTGACCTAAACCATGGCCTTGTGAAACAACCTCACTATCCAGAGAAGGTCCACTCTGCTATCACTGTACAACAGGTTCCTAGATTCCTTGTCCATGGCCACCACCTCGGTCTGAACAACCAACATTTCTCCATCTCCCAATCTAACACAAAGCTATAAATTCCACTCTTAAACCTAGAGCTAGAGTCGATCCCCTTCCATGAACTATTGGAGGTAAGGTCCTATAAAAATGTTATACATGGCCCATCCTACCGAATGCTTGGCACTCAAATAGTTCTCTATCACACTGACTACTCATATGTCCTCGTCTCCCACACTGATGATAGAAGACCACACTACTAGAAATAATAGCCTATCTGGTACTCCCCTCATGAGAAGTGTCAAAACATCACTTTCTACCACAATACTGAACCACTGGTTCGAGAGGTTGAACTACCCTACTTTTCACCCCCAGCTTCCCTCAAATTTTATTCAGTGATAAGTGCCTAATTAACTATCTCATTAATAGGATTCAACTAAAACAAATTAACCTATGATCAAACGGCACACTTGAGTCCTTCCTAGAAGCATCTCACCCTCGATGTATTGTTAGCAATATAAATCATTGAAAAATATTTAATCTCTATGAAGTGTGTTGAATATTCCAGAACAGTCATTGCACCTTTCTCTGAACGCATAAACTTACTGGATCTTTCAGTTCTCGGGGACTAGAGAAAGAAGTAATTATAAAACCTAGATTAGAAATACATATAAACCATATCTTGAAGTGAATCATACTAGTTCAGAACATCCCACCTACACTTAAATTCTACCTAAAGGATATATGTTATGATCTTAACTATCCTCTAGGGAGGTGTCTCCAGATTCTCAAAGATAGAAAAGATAGTCTCTTGCTACAGCTCAGCATCTTGTGGACCTCCATACCCTAAAAAAATGGGTGGATACTACTACTGGAAAACATGCATAATCTCTTCCATAGATGAGTTAGGCTTCAGAACTCTCTGAATGGTCTACATAAAATCATAAGAAACCCTCATAGAACTGGGCATCAGCACCCCTATACGATACAACTGCTAGCATTGTAAGAGGCGCCATTGGAGGTTCTACTAGCAGCTCCAGGACCACCACCTCTAGAGCAAGGTCATCACCACCATCCCAGTGCATGACTAGAGGTCATCATGGTGGAATGTCTCTAAAATTCCAAACACATGATATAGAAAATAATGTATTAGCAACCAAGTCATAGATATAAAAGTATAGGATGTGTTGAATCCATCCTATAATCAAATCACGCCCCTCTGTTTTATCCTAAATCTAGGATCGGTTAATAGGAAACATCATAAAAAAGTAACATAAACACTACCTATTGCCCACTTTAAAGTCAAGTTTAGGTCAAGCTCTTGGTTTCACAACATATGTCCCAATATATGGATTGTCCAGTGCAATTGATAAATCCATTTATCAATAGCCTTTCCATTTAAAAATTTCAATTTAATTTAAATTCATATTTATATTTCAATTATATTTAAATGGTTTAACCAAATGGTTCACCACTTCCAACCTATAAGGGCCCATACAACTTATAAATCAAAGTGTTGAATCCAATCAATCCCAACCATAATGCATTCTGATCCACATAACCAATGGTCCATGACTCAATGTGCCATAATTGACTGCTTAGGGTGTCTGTTGTATCCTATATAGGAAAACACTATTTAGGTTACCATGGGAACTCTAAGTACCAATTATGTTTCTCAATTCCCTGCACAAATCATTTATCAAACAATAGGTATATCACTCAAGGCACACATAATAATGTCATGTATTCAAGCAATGCATCCTATATGGAATGGAATATGCATGGAATGTGAATCCTGTAATGTGTCTAAAATAATGCATGATATGGAATAACCACATCTCATCAGAAAATAGTAAAATCCATAATTATAAGTAGCATAAAACATTTAGTGCATCACCCAACATTGGAATCAAATCAGATATAATAGGAAAAATCCATAAAAACATGTCCCATTCTAGGAAATTTGGCTTTTTTCTGTATGTGGGTTAGCTACTCCCAGGCACAGCTCATTACAAAATTCCAAAACTTTCTAATATTCTATCTATTATCTCAAAATAGTAAATCTATAAAATAAAATGTTTTGATACCACTTTACAACGTCCCGACCTAGGATCCACTAAATGATGCCCCAAGCTGGTGGGTCACATGGCCTCAAGAACGCCTCCCCGTATACCAGAGGTTTCCGACTAGTAGTGAGAGCCTAAGGTGTGTCTATTGGGAGACTATTCCCTTATGTCAGAGTGCAATGAAGTAGATTAAAAATATCGATCAATAGTATAAGTATAATATAAATCAAGATAGAAGATAACAGTTAGAAGATTATAATAATAAATAATCCAAAAGTAGTTTCATGTACAAAATGGTGATCATGTCATGTCTCTATAAAAAATGGCAGGAAATACATGGAAATTGGAATCCCAATACAATAAATGTATCAAAATACAAAAATACCAAAAAGAAATATCTCCAAATAGAATCACAATCCAAGCTCGGTTATAACGACCCAAACTTTTATTAATGGAAATCCCTCTTGATCTAATTAAATGTCTCTTTATGTAACATGTTTATATAAAATGTCAACTTCTTTGGTTTTATGTTTTTGGATTTTAAAATACTATGAAGAATTGTGACCGTTGATAATATATCCATTGAATAGTGATCACATGATTAGTAAAAATATAGGGATTTAACAAATCCAATTTACTCAGAAAAAGGAAGTGATGGCCTCATCCAGTAGACATTCCCCATACGAAGCCCATTTGTCAGAGCTCAGAAAGTAGTTTGAATCTTTGGGCTTCGCTCTTGACCAAGCCCAAGCCGAGCTTGAATATGTTAAGCTCGATCGGGACTGCCTACGAGATAAGTAGAAGTTGATATAGATTACCACCCGAGCAATGTTATCCGAGCCACCCCAATAGTTTTTCACCATCGCACACCTTACTCTTAGATCTTATGCGGGTGTTATAAGGGGTTATATAACAAGACCTTAGCACTATGGTTATGTAAATTATTTTTGCATATAATTATTAATATGCTTTCATTTTATTATTGTTACCTTGTAAATAGTTTTTAAAGCACAAATAGTATTTTTAGTTAATGTTCAACTAAGAAATTTATTTTTGAAGAATTAATGGATTTTTAAATTAAATATTATTTTAATAAAATATTATTATTATTTTTCAATTAATTTTTATTAAATATAAATGATTATATAATTTTATGAATGAAATTGTAATTTTTATTAAGGTTTGAAGGCCATTTTTGTCAGAACCCATGAATTTTCAATAAATGTCGGTTTTTATTTTAAAAGTGAAAATTAAATTATTTAAAAAATTATTTATATAAAATGAATATTATTTATGGAATCAGGATGTCAAAATTATCCAATGGTGAATTTTTCATAATTTTCTGAGACAGTCAAATTTTTGGGTAAAAATTAAATACCGTTTAAATATATAATGTATTTTATGACATCATAATGACCCAATAGTGATGTAATAAAATACTATAAACTTTATGTTATGAAAATATATTTTTTACCATTAAAATAATGTAATTTTAGGTTTGTTTGAATTGTTTTACAAATCTTTAGTGGACCCTTCAAGACTTATTAAACATTTTGTCTTTTCAAATTGTTTTCCTTGGGAGTGTGACTCACCTCCACATAAGCAACCCCATTATTTTAAGAAGTTCAGAATTTGGCCCTATAAAATATTTTTTTCCACTCCCCTTTTTCAAAAACCATGGGCAAAAATCATGGGCTGTTTTGTGGTTTGGATTAGTTTAATGTGAGGTGTCCCAAACCTAAATAATAAAGAATTCCCTCACCTTTTCTATATAAACCCACCCAAGCTCCCACTTCCTCCTCACTAAAAGCCTTTGGAGTTCGTCCAACCTCCGCCCTCCTCTCTCTATAATCCTCCCAAGGTGCCCCAATCTCCCAATAACCCTCTCTCAATACTCTCTCAAGCCTTTGGAAGCACACTTCCAAGTAAGGGTTTTTCTTCCTTTCTCATTTTTGTCCAATTTTCATAATGTTGTTATGCCCTTTTAATTTCAATTATAAATGTTGGGGTATAGTTTCGCACCTCCCCCATACTTCCCTATTTATGTTTGAATTATGAGTGACCTCTTTCTCTCTCAATAAATTCCTCTCATGTACACTCGTTACTATGCTGAAATTCTAAAAGGAATTTATCTCTCCTCACTTACATTCAAACAATTATTTTGTATCATGAATCTAAATTCCATTAAAATTGTTGGGACATGTATCTATATTACCCCCTTACATTCCATTACATGTACATATAATGAGACAACCCTTTCTCTCTCATCAACCATTTTTATGAATTCTTATGTCATGCCGTTACGCTACCGAAATTACACCGATTTTCCAAGCCAATGTCATTGTGTAGTGAATACCATGCCCATTTCTATATCAAGGGTATTCACCTTTATGAAAATTTACTTATTGATTATAAAGTTTCATGTATTAATTCCACATTCCTTTATCGTGTAATAAATGATGATGTTTTTTGAATCCATGTTATATGATCCATGTGGCACACTTATGCATGAAATGAAATGTTTAAGAAGGGTGTGCCCTTATAGTGCTCCAATGCTTTGGTTAAATTATAGTATCATGATACATCATGTGAAATGGGTGTTTACTCATGCTAATTTAAGTGAAACGAGGGTTTACTCATGCTTCATGTGCAATGAGGGTTTACTCATGCTCCATGTGCAATGAGCCTTGGCTCATGCTAATTCCATGTTAAGTGTTGTTGCCACATTTCCATGTTATGATTATCATGATTTATCATGAATTTATGTTTATTATTCTCTTGTGATCTATTTATATGCCTATTATCTAGCATTTATTGTATTTCTCATGTTATTCCATGATTATTCCCTTACTGAGCTTTATAGCTCACCCTTTTCTTATGCATGTCCTCAGGTTATCCCATGCAATGCTAAGTACGAGGGAATGTAGTGGTCATGTAAAAGAAGTTTTCAATAAAGATGGTATATTTAATGTTTTAATTTGTTATGTAATGATCCTAATCCCCAAATACACTATACCTCTTGATCTTCTATGTTGTATCAAGTGAAGTTTATGTAATAAATTATGTTTAATTGTGTAATAAAAAGCAGGGTTGTCATATCGGTCATGTGCTCCCCATATCCTAAGAAATGAATAAATCAATAATCATACAATGGGAACTTTTCCCAATCCCTACCTTTATCCATGAAGTCTATTCAGGCACCCAACAACGGCCCAAATAGGGTGTGAGATAACACTCAGTAGGCCACCACCAATGGTGTCTATAACATGTTTGGTCTATGTAATATAACCAGAAGCAGTGTGCGGTATATCATAGGTATAATAGAAATAAAATAAAATTTTCAACACATATATGATCATGTATATCCAAACATGGATCCCTATAAACAATATTCAAACTCCCATAACAAGGGAAACTATAAATCATACATAAGTAGGAGTGATATTTTCCAGTCTAAAAACTATAATAAAATACTCATACCAGGGCTATCTGTAAAGAATAAAAGAATATCCATAATAAACATATCATGTAATCTATTATTAGGCCTAAAAGGTTTGGATCCAAGTTATAAATGACCAAGTCATCCTCATCGAGTCCATAGAGAATCTCGATGTCAACTCGTTAAATACTTATTTGGAATCTAAGGAGTTTGTCCAAGGCATTCCAAGAAAGCCAGATCCAAGGAGTTGCAAGGTCCTTGGCATCCTATGGAATCAGGATCCATGGAGTAGAAATTTCCCAAGAATCCCCTACCATAATTAATACAGATCCATGGAGTAGAAATATCCATGGAATCCTATGGAATCAAAATTCGAGGAGTATAAATTTCCATGGTATCCACTACCATAATCAGGATCCATGGGGTAGAAATTTCCATGGAATCCAATGGAATTAGGATACTAGGATTAGAAATGTATCAGGCATCCACTTTCATTATCAATACATCAATCAATTCAATATATAATCCATTTCATAATCATTTAAATTCCATGAGTTCATCCAATCCATTTCCACATTTTCTATTTAAATAATTAAACCATTTAAACATTTAAAATCATTTCATAACATTTCATCACATGGAAAGGATGCATAAACCTTCTCCTAATAATCTCAATCAATTCTCATTTAGGCTCCCACTAAAACTGGTGATCTCACACACACTCAATGGGGTGGTATATCAGGGTAAAAACATAAACACACCTCAAAGGTGGTACGGATTGAGGTGAATGACCTCCAACCATAGAATGGAACTAGTGGGAAACCTAATAAAGTCCTAAAAATTTTAATCAATAAGTTTATTCAAATTTAGGTGAAACACCAGAAAGTCTGACGTGCGGCGTGATGAAAATAATGCATATAAAACACCAAACCCTGAGGGAAAGGTATAGAGCATGTACTGTATACCCATAGAAGAACACTCATCCAGTATCAGCTCTTAACTTGAGCAAGATTAGAAGAAAATGGAAGAACAGGTTATTATAGTAAAAATAGGGAATTTCATCTTGCACTAAAATAACTCTACTAATATAATGACAAACAAAGAAAGACACAAGATGAATGAAGAACTCACTGATGCAAATCCAACAAGATGAATGACTCTCGATTCCAAGGTCAGATGATGAAACCACACCAAATCCTAGTAGAAGGCTTGAAGAAAGATATTGTAGGAGAATAAATATTCTAGATAAAAAAATATAAAGTGGGGTTTGAGTTATAATAATTTGAAGGACAATTTGGTCATTTTTTCCAAAAACACTGGGTCACACGGTTGGCCAAACTATGCGGCAACCATGCACCCCTCACTACCTCAATAGGGATCCCACGTGATTCATGTGCACAGTTTGGGAAACTATGTGCAAACCATGTTACACTCCTCTGTTAAAAACTGCAAAGCTTCCTATATAGGCATGCGGCCCTAGGAACATGGTTAGGGCGAACCATGCACTATTTTCTACTCCATATCCAACCCCACATGGGCATGTGACCCCTAATTCATGGTTTCCCACAAACTGTGTTTCCCAAGATAGAGGCTTAGACCACCTCTCATAGTTTTATCAAACCATGTGGCTTGGGTTGCATGGTTTCTACTAACCATGCTACCCAGCTGAATTTTCCAAAAACTGATCCTCCAGGCTATGAACAAGCCTCAGAAACCCCCAAAACTCATGTAATATCATTAGGTGCTTTCAAAAGGTCAAAATAAATGAGTTAAACCAAAATTAAAAATATTCATACCTCATATGAAAACCTGGGATCTTACATGGTAGATCATGGATTATAAGGTCTTCTGGTTTTAGCATGTATGCATTCTCATGTCTATTAGCAGAAATAATAAGTTCACCTATTAAAATTTGAATAGTATATTTATAGTTCCTAAAGATCACAAGGTAAAATTCATCACATAATTGAATTATTCTAATGATTTTGTTCTTAAGTCTAATTATAAATAAAACATGTTAAATTAAAGTTTTTTCAAGAAGAAAAATATTACATATACCATATATCTCTCCTTAAGCATTATCAAAAAAAGTCACTTTTTTACCTTTAATTTTGATAATATTCTAAAAGTATTAATTTTTTCCATTCATATTTCTAGAACACCCACTATCTATATACTAAATATTATTCCTATTGGTACTCTTCTTATTTTCCTAAAAGTAAAAAGTTAGGATTTTGGCCCCTAAACATGCTTAAGTCCAGCATTGTTAGAAAATAAAACTTTAGGAATCCATGTCTTTTCAACTTTATAATGTTGTAAAACTAATAATTCCTTATAAATATAGGCTTTATGAAAATCAAAATATTTTATTTTATTTAAAGAATATTTTTCTTCCAATATCCATCACTTTGACATTTCGTACAAAAGGGGTCCCTTTTAGGAACAAAGTAGTTGTTTTAAAAATGAGTCTTAGAGTTTTTAAAAACCATTCCTAAGGTATTTCAATGAGGTATCATCAGTTTTTACATGTTATCAAATTTTTCCTTTCCAAAAAAAATTGATAATAATTTTTTCAGACGCTAAATTTCATAATTTAGTTTTACAACTAAATATTTATTATTAGTATATAAGGTGAAACTATATTTCTTATCTAATTATTTGCTAAGATTTAAAAATTCTAGAGAAAGTTTTGAAATTATATAATTTAATTTAGAAATTTCTACCTTATCATTTTCATAGTTTCTAGAAACTTTATTATTTTTTCTTTCCAATAAAGTTACAAATCTAGAAAGTTTCTTATAACTTGGTGAAGTATCATCTTTATTGGATGAAATTGATTCATATTCTTCTAAATATGTAGAACTATTTTCATCATCAGATTTAGGATAATTATCATTTAAAGTAATATTAGTTAAGGATTCAGAAAATACCTTATCCATGATGCATTCATTAGTCTTTGAAATTCCACCATGTAATCCCATAATCTTCTGACTGTCAAGGATTTCATCTAAATAGTTTTTTGTAGAACTATCTCCACCACTAGAACTTCACATGTTTATAGCTTTTAGAATTTTTTTTATTTTTATTTATAGATATTCTTATAATTTATATCCTTATTATCCTTCTTCTTCAGACTAATACAATCTGGTCTGATATGACCAAGTTTCTTGTATTCATAAAAAATCATTTCTAAAGTGTCTTTATTTTCACTTTTATCCTTTGAAAATTTATTTTACTTACATTTGAAATCTTTCTTTATGAAAATATTTTTCATCCTTTTAACAAGATTTACAAGCTCATTCTCACTCTAATCAAAAGAACTACTTTCTATCTCAACCTTTACTTTCTTATTTTTTTTAGGATTTAGTAACTTCTTAGTAGATTTATCTTTATTAGAAATATTTAAAGTAAAATAAAAATCTACTCCATTAATTTTATTATCTTTTTCTCCATCTCTTTTAAATATTCTCTCATACTGCACGAGAGTTCCAATGAGATCATCCAAACTAAGCTTCATAAGTTATTTAGTATCATCTAAAGTTGTTCTTTTAGATTCTCATTCATTGGGAATTATATCAATAATATTTTAAACTAAATTATCATTATTCAAGTATTTATCTCCAAGATATTTAATAATATTAACAATCATCATGAATCTTGGATGCATTTTAAAAACTAATTCTACATGTAGAAAATCAAAGACTCTATAATAATCTCTCAACATTGATCTTCTATTTTCAACAAATTTGGTAGTTCCAAAGTGTGTAAATTCTAATTTCTTCTAAATATTATTTTCATTTTCATAGAAATAAATATAGATATATATATATATATATATTTCTTGTCATAAAATAAATTATATCATTTATGAATCAATAGTTAAGTTGATATTCAACCTTTTATTCTCTAGTAAAAGTAATAACCTAATTTATCAGTAATTTTATAATGTCTAGTCAGTATAACAAAGTTATCATCTCTAACTTTTATAAAAAAAATCTTTATTTTGTCTCTACAGTATTCATACTTATAACCATTAAAAATTAGTGGTCTGGTTGGATTCAATCTCTCTAATTTCTCAACAAAAAAACCTACCATATTATAAAACAAAGATACTATTTTATACAAAACATGTTATTGTAACAATTTATAATGGACAGAAACCTTATTTTATATAAAATGTATAAGTTTATAACAAATGTTAACTAGAAAATATAGTATTGGAACCTGCTTTGATACCAAATGTAGTATTGAAAGAGTATAGTTTTTCTATAAGTGAGGGTGGATTATAGTTTATAAAATAAATCTCACAATTTACTTAACCTCTTTATGAAGGTAATTCAGACAAATATTTTATCTGATTTAAAATAAATCAATCGCATAAAATTTTATATTGATACTTTGTGATCAAATTTAATAAAAGTTTATAACATACAGAACAAACTTTCCTTTATTCATGAACAATAGAAATAAACTTATAAAGACAAGTAATAACAAAAGTGTATAAATTATGTAAGGAAAAACTTACTAAAACTTTATAAAAAAGGGTCCAAACTTTAGACTTTAGTGTAAATATAGTTTTAATCAAATTCAAGATATCCATGATATATCACCTTATCATTAGGTTTTCCTTCTACACAAGGAATTTCTCGATCAGCCGATCAGACACGCCTTCTATTTCCCTATACCTGGGAACCCTCAATCAGCATGATCAAACAAATATATGACTCTTAAAACACTAATATCCCTCAATTAAAAAAATTGGACACACAACTATTACAATCATATAAGTTCTTATCGAATTTATAATAAATCCTCACAAGTATGCCTTAAGAAGAAAACTCTCTACAGATTATATTGAATCACTCTTAATGTAATAAGATGTTACAAACTCTTCACATAAAATTTAGATCACCGATGATATAAAAGCTTCATCCTCATTTAATTTTGATTCTATTTATAGGAAAACCTCCTATGATCATATTCTACATTCTTTAGAGTTGGTCGCAACAACTTTGAATGAACTCTTTCTTCAATTGTAAGGTTTGACACAAATTTTTACAATGGTCACCTTAGTATAACTATTACAATGTTTTAGTATTCCATCCAGTAGAATGATATTTCTTTATCTAGTGAAATGGAATTATTAATCTATTAGATTTTATGGATTTTCAAATAAAAGGAATGTTTGTCTCTATTCGATGAATGTTTGTTTGATGGACTCAGTAGAACTTTTTCTGGTGAGACTTAGTTATACTTCATCGGTTAGAATTTAAAAATATATATCTGATGGAATTGTATCCATCTAATTTACAAAAGTATAGGTTCATCCAGTTAAGGAAATTACATCTGATGATAAATTTTTTCTACTTCTGGTAAAATATATTTCCTACAAAAACATACTAATAACTTGAGAAGTATGGAAGTTAGTAAAGTATAAACTTTAAAAGAAGTGGTTTGTGATTTTCAAAAACAAGGTTATAAATTTTTGAAAGAAAACTTTTGAATCAACATATATATCACAATATATCTTTAAATATTAATGTGTATGGAATTTGTAAAGAATATAATATACCTTTATACTATAAATAATGTCTTTCATCTTCTTCTTTGAACTAATCATTCTTGATGATGATCATCGAAGTGGTAAGTGATAGCCTCCTACCTCCAAGGGATATCATCGGTGTTGATGTACCTTTGCTTATATGTTGTGAATTGTATGGGCTTATGTCCACTGAAAATCAGGGTCATTGGTGGTCTTCCTTGCGCACTAATGAACCCCTGTCTCTTGTGATGATTGAATGGCTGTAACATGGAAATTGGTTAATCACATAAACTCAGTTGATTAAATGGATTTCCAGTGAACAAGAATCCTTGTGTGATCACCATGGTTAACCAAACGGAAAGAAGGAACTTATTGAATGGTGTTTTTTAATCTAAAAATTATCTTACTCTATCTTGGTAACATGTGTGGTTGTTCTGCTTGATGCTTGTGGGGTGACGTGGATGGGGATGGGAACCCCTATTGTGCAGTTATTGGTTTGTAGATCTAAGGCCATGTGGGGCCATATGTTGGGGCTTGGTTTGGTTCTAGTACTTCGTGGGATCTCACAGATCCCTTTTGTTGTTGTGAATTTACAAGAGAACCGGGTGTGAATGCTTAATTTACTACTTGGCTATTTTTCCTCCCTTGGCTTATGGCTATGCCTATTAGTTTCCCAGTAGTGAAGAATTATTTAAATGGAACCACTTGAATGTGATAACAAGAATGGGTTTAAAGGGGAATTGTTTTCTAGGAATGAGGTGTGACTTGGTTGTGGTTGTTGTACTTTTTATGAATGAATAGTAATGAGGGTGTTTATGTATGGGCTGGTTTTGGAACCCCTAGGTTGGGATGAGTGATTGTTTAACTATATGTATAATTTAGTTCTTATGTTTCTTATTCACTCCCCACCCAAGTTGATCAATTCATGCTGAACACCCCCATTTCATGGGGGAGGGTGTTTTTTCCAACACTCCTATGGGTGGCTGGTTATTAGCTCCTTTTTTTCTCCTTTTCCCAAGTATCCCAAGACTCTTTGGGTAGGTTGTGACGACTTAAGGTCCATTTTAGCCCAAGATTATTTAGGCAGGGTACGTTGTGGTGGTTGGACAAAGTGTGTGCGGGCAAGTTGTTTCCCAAGTGTCTTTGGGATGAGGTCTAAGTGTCTTCGAGCATGGTTGTAGTTGTTCGGGCCCAGGTGTCTTCGGGCATGGAAATAGTTGTTCTGGACCAGGTGTCTTCGGGCATGGTGGTAGTTGTTCTGGATCAGGTGTCTGCGGGCATGGTTATGTGTGGTTTTTGTGGCCCAGGTGTTTGTGGGAGGAATGTGTGGTTATGTTATCCCAAGTGTGTGCGGGCAGGGTATGGTAGTGTGAATGTGGTGAGAATGATGGGGGAGGTCTGACGCATGGGATGTCTTCAATAACCACTGGGAAGGTGGTGCGTGGTACCCAAACATCGATGTGTTATTACTGTTACTTTATTTGACTTGTGTTATTTAGGTAGTGTTCCTTGGTGAGTTTTGGGTGGATATTTTCCTTGTTAGGTGCTTTGGTTACCTCCATTTCTCACAGGTCATTAGAATGTCACCCCACTTGTGCACGAGAGCTTTTGGTTTTCCCTACTGAGTATACTTGTATACTCATCACTACCACAAAACAGGGTTTCCATAGCACCACCCTTTATCAGTGCTAAAAAAATCACTGATAAAGGGGGCCTTTATCAGTGCTTTTTTTTAACGCTGATAAATCCCCCCCCCCTTTATCAGTGCTTTTTTTAGTGCTGTTAAAGGGTCCCCCTTTATCAATGTTTTTTTAGTAGCGCTGATAAAGGGGGGCTTTATCAGTAGTTTTTTTCTTAGCACTGATTAAGTATATATTTCAAAAAAAAATATTTCATAAAAAAATAATATATTGAAATATAAGTATATTTATATTGATATAAATATGATAAATTTGTTTTATATCGATTTGATATGTGGTAGATGCAAAACGACACCCAGAGCAAAAATTATGGCTGTTTGGATGGATTAAGGACCTTTTCGTGCCTTTAAGAATATGATAAGGTGTTCCAGTGGTCACCGTAGTGTAGGTCTAGTTGTAATATTCCATTTGATATGTGGTTGAGGAAAAATGGACATCCGGAGCAGAAGTTATGGCAAAACAGACACCCAGAGCCAAACTTATGACTGTCCGGAGGGATTTTGGGTCTTTTTGGGCCTTGAAGAATGTGAGAAGGGGTTCCATTAGTCACCATAGTGTGTAACTTTTCGCAAGATTCGATTTGATATGTGGTAGAGTCAAAACAGACACTCGGATCAGAAGTTATTTTTGTTTTAAATTTTGCAACCCTCACAGCGCCTTAAAACCTAAGAAATCTACAACTCACTAAAACAGGCATAACTTCTACTCCGAGTGTCCGTTTAAGTGCCTCGACTAGTCAAATCAAATATTGTGAAATAAGTGAAGACCACATCTAGTCGAAACCGCAATAAGATGAAAGGAATAGAATATATATTATTATACCACTCTAAAAAAACTTCAACTTCAAACGGCCATAACTTTCGCTCTGGGTGTCCGTTTGGGCTCTACCACATATGAAATCAAAGGAAGAGAATAAATATATATATTAGTCTGACTCAAAAATAGTTATAATTAATTTTTTGACCCCAAAATCCCAGAAAACCACCAGAAGGCCTCCAAAACTTAGTTTCCGTGTCCGGCCCCCTGCCAAATTTTTCTTAAAACGCTCATAACTCTCGATGCTTATGTCTTTTTGGCCTCCAGAACCTATTATATCATATTTCATTCCATGATCTTCGGTTTGACTATTCATGAAGCAGAAATGGACCCATGGAGCAGAATTTATGTTCGTTTAAGTGATTCTGTGGTTTGTTAGGTTTTTCAAGCCTCCATTTTTAGCACTTTTGTCTTGTCTGCTATTTTTTCAAATAGCTGTAACTTATGATCTACCTATCTGTTCGGCCTCCACCACCTATCAAATCAAATATCATTTGATAATCTTTGATTTTACTATTCACGGAGCTGGAACAGACTCTCGAATCATAATTTTTCATCGTTACCATGAGTTTAGGGTTTGTTTGACTTTCTGACTATATTTACAGGTTTTGAGGGTTTCTCTATTTTTTACCCATATAATGTGTACGTGTGTGTGTATATATATATATATATTTATATTTGTGTGCATCTGAATTGACAAAATGATATATATTATCTATATATTCTAAACATATGTATATACATATTAATATATAATATTTGTAAATATATATAAATATGTATAATTATACATACAGATATACATATAATGTCTGTGTGTGCTATATATATGTATTTATTTATTTATAAACACACATAAAAAGCATATTTTATAAATTCATTCAAAACTGATCTTATAAATATATATTAATATACGAATAAATATATTAATATATAAATATAACTATATATATATTAATATACGGATATATATATATTAATATAATATATATATTAATATAACTAAATATATATATATTAATATAACTATATATATATATATTAATACAACTAAATATAAATATATATATGTTAATATATATATATTAATATATATATATTAATATACGAGTAAATATAACTAAATATATATATAAATAAATAGATATATTAATAAATGAAGAGAAAAACAATATGGTGGAGTGGTAAATGCTTAGGGTATGCAGGAAACAGGTCCCGAGTTCGAATCCAAGGAAAGGCAGGTTGCGCGCGTGGGTGGAATAATAGCTAGCACTGTTAAAGGGGGTGGGGGTGCTCTTAAAAGGTGTGGGTGAGGGTGGTGGTTGGGGGTGTGTGGTGTGGTAGTCAGGAACTGTTAAAGGGGGGTGGGGGCGCTGTTGAAGCCTCTCCGAATTGCAAAAATATTTTTTTATTATTTTTTTAATGATTTTTAAACTTTTATCAGTGCTCAAAAAAAGCAATGATAAACGGGGCCTGTTATCAGTGCTAAAAAAAGCACTGATAAAGGACCCTTTTATCAGCGCTTTTTTTATCACTGATAAAAGGGACCCCCTATCTTCACCTCGATTAACAGTGATTTTTTAGAGCTGTTAATTCCCTTTTCTAGCGCTAATAAAGGTCGTATTTTCAATAGTGCACCCTACATATATAACATTGTTTTCAGGTTTCCAGGAGGACTTCGAGGACCATGCCAGACCCTATTAGCTCGGACGCCGGGACCATTTATGTTTCTACTTTTCTTTTCTTTTGGTACTTCTCTTTGGATTTTTTGTGTATTTTGTAGCACGTATTATTGGAACATGCATATGGGAATGGATTTTTTTTTCTTTACTTCTACCTTCAATTTTGGAGTTGTTTGGGTTTTTTCCATCGTATCTCCTGATCCTACTAACCAAAAAGGGTAATTCCTTCCATATTGTGTTTCATTCTATACCCTTGGTGCTAGTCGCCACTCTAAGACCTATTGAAGGTGGGTCTCAGGGGTCGTTATCTCTCCTTCAACTTGAGGAATGAAGGGTCTGTAAATCTGATATCTCTTCCCTCATCTTGGTGAAGGTGGGTTGTGACACACTACCTGACCTCGGGCATGCCTCCCTATATTCTAGAGGATACCGAATAGTAACATGGGTCTAATTTAGTACAGTGGGGAGACTATATCCCCATATCAGATTGTTCAATAACATATAACACTACTACAAAAACAGTCTTTATCAGCACTCAAAACAGACTTTAACAGTGCTAAAAAAGTGTTGTAAAGCTCATCGCAAATAAAGGGAGCCTTTATCAGCGCTGTTGGACTACTCATGTATTAGTCACGTTTTAATGATCACAAATCTTATTCAACCTAGTTAACTCCTATAAATTATATCAAATCATGTGTATTAATGTTTAAAGTATTCTCATGCTTTAAAAATAGCAATTCATGACCTTAATTTCTCTACATTTAGTTTAATTATTTTATACTATCTTTGATCTACTCTCATAATACTTTCTTTGACAAATGATTAAGTCTAATCCACTGTATTTTCATCATTACTTAAGTCTGAACACAGTTACTTTGAAAAGTCTGAGACATCGTGAGTATGCCACTGGGTATGTCTTTATGACACCGTGAAGCAAGACACCATGAAGAATCAGACACCATGAACAAGACACTGTAACCACAAGACACCGTGACACCATGAAACAGACATCGTGAAGCAGACACTGTGAACAAGACACTGTGAAACAGACACCGTGAACAAGACACCGTGAAGTAGACACCGTGAACAAGACACCATGAACATGACACCGTGAACAAGACACTGTGAACAAGACACCATGAACAAGACACTATGACACTCAGACACCGTGATCAATCTAGACACTATGTGAAGGAGACACTATTTCCATGACTTACTGTGACACCATTTCTTAAACTATTTTTGCATCTTTAAATTTAATTTCTAATGATCATATTTGATGATTTTAATGCACTAACATAATTAATGTTTCTTTGTATACATATCATTCGACAGTACGAGGTACGAGGTGCAGAGTACATGCAACCTGTCGGCTCCAACACATGAATTCCAAGATAAAAGAGAAGTGTTTCCAAGAATCATAGCATGAGATGAAAAAACAAAAAGTAAGGTCATGAGCACAATAACGAAGAACACACTTAGAACAAGTTTCAAAATAAAAAGGCCTACTGCATGCAACTCGACACTACTGAAGAAAACACGAAGCATATTTGAATCTTAGAGAACATCTTCACTCAATTTGAACCTCATGAAGAACACAAGCTGAATCACAACACTCTGTTCTACAAACGAGGACTTGAGATCTACATTCGCTTCATCTCAGAAGTCCAAAGCTGCAAAGACCAACACTCAGAGCATTTCTAAACCCATATCCATATTTCTGCTCTATTTTGTATCTATTTATTACCTTTTGAGAAAAGTGTGTACCTATAGAAAAACACACTCTATCTCCTGCATTAAACTGAAGGATACAAGATATCCTTAATCAACCATTCTTTTTATCTTGTGTATACCCACGAAGAACTGTGGAAGAGGTCCCTATGTGGCTTGGTATTTTATCCCCATGAAAACTGTGGAAGAGGTCCCTTTGTGGCCTGGTATTTTGTCCCCATGAAAACTGTGGAAGAGGTCCCTATGTGACCTGGACAGTATGTGTACTATTTTTAACCCCGATTCAGGGTGTGGATCAAAGTTTATTATATAAACTGTTGGTGGCATGTGATCACCAAGTGGAGTGGATTAGGTCTCATCTTGAGACTGAACCACTTATTTCATATCTGTTGTGCTGCTTAAATTATTCTTCTCTGTTTTATTACTTTACTGTATAATCCATAAATCACTAATTTCACTTTGATAGTTAGTCTGGGAAATAAGTTATAATTGTCTTGTCTTAGTAGAATAACTACAAAAGTAATATTAATAACACAAATTAAGATTACTAAGAATTAATCAATCTTATAAGAAGTTACTTAAACAGTCAAACTCTTATAACAGTATAACCTTGATTAATTGGGATGTATTTAATCTTTGGGGAAACCTTTTTAGAAATAATTTTTACAGAAATTTTTATAGTTACTCAATTCACCCCTCCCCTCTTGAGTAATCTACTCTGAATAACATTTGGTATCAGAGGTTGTTTATTAGGACTCTGTTTAATCTTATTCAACTGTGATTGTAGTTGTACTTTAAAGATATATAAATTTCTGTTAATTCTAAATTTCTAGATCTTTTAAAGTAATACATTATTATGTATAATAGATTGGAAGGTGTTGCAACCAACAAACCACCATTATTTAATAGAACCGGCTATGCTCAATGAAAAATTAAAATGAAAATTCATTTAGAGAGTATGAGTTTTAAAATTTGGTCATCCATTATAGATGAATACAAAATTTCTTATACTGATTGAATCACATGGGATGAACCAACTAAAACTGCCTATAATAACAATTGAAAAGCTATGAATTCATTATACTGCTCCTTAGGAGATGAAGAGTTTAATAGAATTTCTGCTTGCAAAACTACCCATGAAATTTGGGATACTCTGTCTGTCTCACATGAAGGAACATCTAGTGTAAAAGAAATGAGACTTAATACTTACACCATTAAATATTATAATTTTAAAATGAAACCTGATGAGCCTATTTCTGATATGTATCTTAGGTTCAATGAGATTTTCAACACAATGATTTCTCTTGGAAGAGAAGTCACTGCCAAGTAACATATCATGATAATCCTTAGATGTCTACCTAACAGATGGAGGGGAACCTCTATCTCTATTAGATAATCATGAGACATCAGCAAACTACCTATAAAAGAACTCATTGGGAAACTGATGATGTATGAAGAAGAAATGAAAGTCAACAAGGAAGAGGAGGATGAACCAAAGAGGAAATTTGTTGCATTCAAGACCACCACCTTTAAGTACAAAGACAAAGGGAAACTGTAAGATTCTGTAGAAAGATCCACCAGTGAAAAATCATCATCTGACAGTGATGAGGAGATGGCTCAACTAGCCATAAGATTAAAATGATTTTATAAAAAGAATAAATTTTTTAGAAAGTCTAACTTCAAGGGAAAATATGACCAAAAAGGAAACTGGAAGAAGGACTGGAAAAGAAGTGACAAAACTGATGAAATTATTTGCTATGAATGTAAGACAAATGTCATATAAAGGATGATTGTCCAAATCTCAAGTACAAAAAGAAATATGAGGACAAGGACAGGAAGTACAAAAAGGCAATAAAAGCAACCTGGAGTGCTTCTGAGTATATTTCAAGTGACTCAGAGACATCACATGATGAACAAGCTAAAAAAGCCAATATGTGTTTTATGACAAACACATCTGAGGTAACACTAGACTCTTCTGTACACAATTCATATTATTCTGAAGATGAAAGTGACTCTGAAAAAATAACTAATGAAGAAATGTTTTAATACTGCAACATGCTTGAGGAAACATGTAATGAACTAAAAGACAAATATAAATCATTAAAGAAACAGCATGCTCTTACTGTAGTTGTTAAATCTGAACTCACAACTAAAAAGGAGAAAAATGATCAACTGCTCAAAGAAAATAATTAATTAAAAATGTCTAATGAGTAATTAAAGAGTGACCTAGAAAAGTTTACTAATGGAAAAAATATTGTTACCCAAATGCTAGGAAAACAAATTGCCCCTAAATACAAAACTGGCATTAGTTATCAACCTGGTAAAGGAAACCTTGGTAGAACAAATTTTGTTTCAAAATCTAGGACATACATTTTTACTCCCAGACTTAAATTAACTAATTCAATCCATGATACATATTCTATTGTTTCAAATTTTTGTGAACCAAATACAGTTTATTTTTCAAATACTGTATACAATGCTTATAGGAAACCTATGAGGAAAATATGGGTTCCTAAAGCACTTATTACTAATATTACTAGACCCAAAAAAATATGGGTACCAAAATCTGTTTTAGCTTAGTATTTTTGAAGAAAAGCTACTTAAAGAGCTCCTGAAAAATTATATGGTACTTGGACAGTGGATGTTCAAGGCACATGACAAGAGACTACTCATGCTTCAAGAACCTGATAAAATTAGATGGAGGACATGTCACATTTGGTGACAATGGCTAGGGAAATATTATTGGCCTCATCCAAATCGGTAACTCTAACTCAGTTTTAATTTCTAAAGTACTGTTTGTTAATGGTTTAAAATATAATCTGCTTAGTATATCACAATTATGTGATGATGGATTTCATGTTAGATTTGAAAATGATGCTTGTAAAGTCTTTAATTCTAAATATGAATTAGTATTTTCTGTATTAATAAATGAAAATATTTATTCTGTTAACTTAGATTCTTTAGCTTCTCAAAATGATTCATGCTTAAGTGTATTTTATAAAGAATCTTGGATTTGGCATAGGATACTAGGACACTATAATGTTCACTCCCTTATAAAACTAACTAGAAAAATCCTAGTTAAATACTTACCCAAACTTGAGTTTCCAAATGAAAAAGTGTGTAATCCTTGTCAAAAGGGAAAAAACACAAAGTTTCCTTCAAACGAAAGAAAGATGTGTCAACTTTTCAACCTCTCGAAATGGTTCACATGGATTTGTTTGGACCATCTAGAGTTTATAGTTTAAATGGGAAGCATTATGTTTATGTTCTTGTAGATGACTTTTCTATATATACTTGGACCTTCTTTATGGATCACAAAAGTGAAGTCTGCTCTTACTTTACCAAATATGCCAAGTCTGTAGAAAATCTTAGTGGACATAGAATTAAATCCTTAAGAAGTGATCATGGGAGTGAGTTTGAAAATCAAGAGTTTGAATCCTTTTGCTCACAAAATGGTTATAGTCACAATTTCTCTGCCCCTAGAACAACTCAACAGAATGGAGTTATAGAGAGAAGAAATAGAACCCTACAAGGAATTTATAGAAAAATGCTTAGTGAATATGACCTACCTATTTATTTTTGGGTTGAATCTATCAATAAATCATGCTACATAATCAATAGAGTGTTCATTAGACCTATTATTAAAAGGACTCCTTATGAATTATAGAATAATAGAAAACCCAAAGTTAGCTACTTCAAAGTTTTTGGTTTCAAAGTCTATATTCTTAATACCAAAGACAATCTTGACAAATTTGCATCCAAAAGTGATGAAGGTATCTTTTTAGGATATTCCATGTCTAGTAAAGCCTATAGAGTGTTCAATAAAAGAACTAAATGTGTGGAAGAATATGTTCATGTCAAATTTGATGAAACATATCCACATGAGCCTAAAACCATCCTAGAGAATCTGGAGGATGATGTATCAAATATGAACATCAATTCAAAATCCTAAAATTCTTCTGTGAAAGAATCTGTGAAAACTTCCAACTCTGGAAATTCCTTAGAATCAAGTCACAATGAACCTGAATCTATTGATGAACCTGAAATTACCAGTCTCTCTTTTTCTAGAACTGTTAGAACCCTTAAGAACCATCCCTTAGATGCTGTTGTAAGAGACTTAGACAAAGGAACTCAAACTAGAGATTCTCTTAGAAATCAGGTTGAACATCAATTCTTCTTGTCACAACTTGAACCTAAAAACATTAATGATGCTATCAATGATGAATTTTGGGTGATGGATATGCAAGAAGAACTTAATCAGTTTGAAAGGAACAAAGTGTGGAAACTTTTTGAAAGAAACAAGGACACATTCACCATAGGCACTAAATGGGTATTTAGAAATAAGGTAGATGAAGCTGGTAACATAGTTAGAAATAAGGCTAGATTAGTTGCATAAGGCTATAGTCAAGAAGAAGGAATTGACTATGAGGAGACCTTTGCAGCAGTATCCAAACTTGAAGCCATCAGAATATTGCTTACCTATGATGCACATCTGAATTTCAAACTATATCAAATGGATGTTAAGAGTGAATTCTTAAATGGGTATATAGATGAGGATGTTTTTGTTGAACAACCCCCATGATTTAAAAATCCTCATTTTCCAAATCATATTTTTAAACTATAAAAAGTTTTATATGGTTTAAAGCAAGCTCCAAGAGCTTGGTATGATAGATTGAGTACTTTTCTTATTTCCAAAGGCTTTATAAAAGGAATAGATGATCCTAGCCTCTTTATAAAATGAATTTCTAATGATGTTTTAGTTGTTCAAATCTATGTAGATGAAATTATTTTTAGATCTTCAAAGAATTCTTTATGTGTTGATTTTTTCTAAAATGATGCAAAATGGATTTGAAATGAGTTTAATGGGTGAACTAAAATTCTTTCTTGGATTTCAAATATTTCAAAATAATTATAGAATTGTTTTAACCCAAAGTAAATATACTATATATCTTCTAAAAAGTTTTTTATTGGATAGCACTAAAAGTAGTGACACTCCCATGAGTACCACTTGTAAGTTGGATCTTGATGAAGATGGAAAATCTGTTGATCAAACCACTTATAGAGGAATGATTGGAAATTTACTCTACTTAACTGCTAGTCATCCAAAGATTATGTTTAGTGTGTGTATGTGTGCTCATTTTCAAGCAAATCCTAAGGAATCTAATTTAAATGTTGTAAAGAGAATTTTCAAATACCTAAAGCATACACCAAATCTAGGGCAGTTTTATCCTAAAGGGAAGTCTTTTGAATTAATTAGTTATTTTGATGTTGAATTAGGTGGTTGTAAGTTAGATAGAAAAAGCACCTCTAGAACATGTCACCTTTTAGGCAATTCACTAGTATCGTGGTGTAATAAGAAACAAAATTTTGTTGCATTATCTACTGTAGAAGCTGAATATATAGTTTCTGGCAGTTGTTGTACACAAATTTTGTGGATGAAATACACATTACTAGATTATGGATATCAATTCAGACATGTACTTATAAATTGTGATAACACAAGTGCTATTAACATCTCAAAAAATCATGTTTCAAATTCTAGGACAAAACACATTGATGTAAGACATCACTTTTTGAGAGATCATTATCAAAAATGTGATATCACTTTGGAATTCATTGGTACTGAATATCAACTTGCTGATATATTCACCAAACCATTAAATTATGAGAGAATAGACTACATCATACATGAACTAGGCATGATAAATCTCAAATAGATACCTTACTTGTTACTGTTTCATATCTTACTGTTCGATATCTTACTATTTTATTCCTTACTATTTCATGTTTACGGTCTCACAGTTAGTATTTTGTACTTACTGTCTGACATTTTCTTTCTCACTGTAACACACACTGAGAAGTTCATTCATGGTCTCACCGTGAAGCTCATTTACTGTCTCACTGGTTACTGTCTCACCGTAATGACCAGACATGCTCTCACCATAAATATTCTTTATAATTTTTTTTGTAAAAACCTATATCGTGGTAATTATTCTTTTCACCTTTTTTTTTTTCTCGCACTTTTATTTTTGCAACGTTTGGTATTCCTAAATGATAAAATAAAGAAAGTATCACTCGATTATTCACTCGGGGTTTCTTATGCTTATTCTTTTCGAACCCTTCTTTATCCCTAAAACCCTTCTCTCTCTTGAACCTTCAGTGAATGTAAATAATGAAACATACTTCATCGTCGACACCTGAGAAGCACAGCTTGAAGAAGAAGAAGATTGCACCTAAGATAGCACCCAAAGGACCTTTAAACCCGAATCTGGAAAACCGCGTTGTTGTTCCTGAGAAAGAGATTTTCCCAAAATGGCTTCTGTCTAGTAAGTCTCTGGTATTGAAAGTGTTAGAATAGCAAGGCTGGTTAGAGTGGTTCTCGAAGGAAGATAGACCCATATACCCTAGGTTAGTGGCTCATTTTTACTATTACATACAGTTCTCTTTCGATTTTGGTGATAGTTATGTTGTAAGAAGCTGGGTCAATGGCCAGAGATGCTCATTCTCTTCGAGGTTATGGGTTGCATGCCTTAGGATACCTCACAAAGACATCTGTGAGGATTATCAGAGAGGACCTCCACCTTCAACTGAATTCTTTGATTTAAAAGATGCGTTGAAAACCTTAATAGGAAATGGAACCCAGAGGATAGTCATTGCTACTGAATTAGATGGAGAATCAAGGCTTCTGTTCAAGTTTATACAGAATTTGGTTAGTCCCAGAAAAGGTGATTTTTCTATTTTGAAATATCATGATGTGTTTCTGATCCATCTCATGAAAAAAGGACATAAGATCAACCTGTGAAAGTATATCATACATCATATGTGTGAGCTAATCAAAGTCACATCTAAGTCAACTTCCCTGTTTTACTCTTGGCTAATCTCAGCCATGCTTCTTGCCAAAGGTATGGTTGGACCCAATAAGGAAGTAATTAAGGATTTTGACTTCTGTCTCTAAAAATACACTATCAAAAGAATGAAGATAAACTGGAATCCTTGGAAAAAAGAATTGGTGTAAGACAATGATAGAATTTATGAGAAATTCAATCCGGTGGATTATTCCTCAAGACCAAGAAATATTTCTGATCCTGGTTTGGAACCATATGAGATTGTTGAGTATCATGAAGAAGAGGAATAAGAGGCTAAAGTGACACCTAAATCTGTTTTTGTTGAGGAAGACAGGACTATTGTTCCTCATGAATTTCTTGAAGAATAACTCCCAGCTCCTAAAGAAGTTGTTAATCTGGAAACTCAACCCGAGGCTGAAACAGAATCAGTTGTCAAAGAATCTGAAAAGCATGCCATGGAAGAGCCTATAGTGGAAGATCCACCTGTTTTGAAAGAGGTCAATCTTGAGGAACTCCTGTTGGAACAATCTGTTCCTGAAATAATCCCTTCAGCTGAAGAACAGATGGAGATAGCTTTTTAGCTGGCTAGACAGGAAATGAGTGAGGAAATTAGAGTTGAGTCTATGGAATAAGACTGAGATCCTAAGCTTCTCAGTCCTAAAAAGGAGGCACCTATTGAGTGGGATCAAACCCCAAATCTTGAGTCTATTGAAGCTTCACATCTGACTGAGTCAAGTCCTGTAGACACTCAGTATAAATTCCCCAGTTTCTATGATGTGGATGACTCTCAGTAGGTTATAGAAACCGGACTTGATCTTTCCTCTATATTCTAGTTAAAATCAGTCTCCAATATCACAGCTTAGAAGGAACCTGAGCCTATACCAGTCCCTATTCCTGAACCTTTATCTGAACAACCGTCTTTTGTAAGTAAGGATAATTTGAAGGAATTTGGTGCTACCCTCCTGTATGGAGTTGAGAAACTCATGAATACACAACCTCTTCCTGTGACCAATTTAAGTGAGAGAGATGCCTCACTATTATTGGAGAAAGTTATTTGTAAAATACAACCTAAAATGCTTCATGAGATTCAAGAAGTAAGATTTTAAAATAAGCTGCTCAGTAATGAAGTGAAGACCCTAAGAAGTATGGTTGAATACATGTAGAGAGAGATACATTCAAGATCTGAGCCTATTGCTCCTCCTGTAGAACCTGTTTCTCCTCAAATCCCATAGGCTGTTGTGTCTCAAATTCAACCTTATCTAGATTCCTTAGATGAAAAGGTCACTGAAAGGAACAAACAAATTGTGAAGGAAATGATAGAGCTTGTTTCCAATCATAATAAACTCACTAATGAGTATACAGGGTGTCTTCAAAAGGTGATGAATCAACTCAAATCTCTGACCACAGCTTTCAATGCCTCTAAAGAATCTGTTCAATCCTCCAAACCCTCATTAGATAGTGATCTTCTAAGAACTGTAGTCAAAGAAGAGATTCAGAATGTACTCAGTGGTTTCAATGTGGCTTCTCTATCTAAAGTTGTCAAGAATAGTGATAGAGTTCTTGAACTAGTACAAATCCACTCCAAAATTACTAATGATGCTCAGCAAGAGATTGCCAAGAAAGTGGATTTCTACTTAAATAGAATCTTCTCCAAGACCAATATGACCAATCATTTCAAGTATTTTGTAGAAAATCTGTGGATTCCTCCTATGAATCAAGCTTTAAAGACCAAAGTCCAAAAGCTCACAAAGTTTACTAAATTGTTGTACAAGTTTATAGAGAACAAGGATGATTTTGAGAAAGCTATGCAGTATGGTGGAGATATCATTTCAGATTTCATCAAACTCCTGAGGCCCTATATTCATGTCCAGAGTACAGCCATTGTTTCTCCAGCGGCTGCACCTTTAAGACCTGGGTTGCCTACCTTCACCTCTGCCTACCTTCACCTCTGCCCTAGCCTCAACCACTATGTTTGTCGGCCAAGCACTAAGTTAGATCAGGCATGTGATTCTCGATCAACAACTACCTAGATCTTCTACTACTCCTACGTTGGCTCCATCAGTCTTTGAAGGCCTTCCTTTACCCTCTTTTTCAACCACCTTGCTGCCTTCTTCTACCTTGACCTCTGCCCCTATGGATTCCTCTTCTGCTACTACTAAAGGAAAAGAGAAGGCCAACCCATGAATAATAATAGTGATTACTCTTTATTGATAGGGATGATATTGCTTTTTTATTGCTCTCTTGTTTTGTACTAAACCTTATTTTCTATTAATGGAATGTGCATTTTTTACTTCTCTTATTCCATCTTTTTGATAATCCCAAAAGGGGGAGAAATTTCTATATGTTATACATTTATATCTATAGTCAAATCCAGTATACACTGACTATACATGATTTGTGATCATCAAAAATGGGGGGATTGTTGGACTCCTCATGTATTATTCATGTTTTAATGATCACAAATATTATTCAACCTAGTTAACTCCTATAAATTATATCAAATCATGTGTATTAATGTTTAAAGTTTTCTCACGCTTTAAGAATAGCCATTCAAGATCTTAATTTCTCTACATTTAGTTTAATTACTTTATACTATCTTTGATTTACTCTCATAATAATTTCTTTGACAAATGCTTAAGTCTAATCCACTCTATTTTCATCATTACTTAAGTATGAACACAGCTACTTTGAAAAGTCTGAGACACCGTGAGTCTTCCACTGGGTATGTCTTTCTGACACTGTGAAGCAAGACACCGTGAAGAATCAGACACCGTGAAGCCAGACACCGTGAACAAGACACCGTAACCACAAGACACCATGAAGCAAGACACAGTGAAACAGACACCGTGAAGCAGACACTGTGAATAAGACACCGTGAACCAGACACCGTGAACAAGACACAGTGAACCAGACACCATGAAAAAGACACTGTGAAGTGGACACCATGAACAAGACACCCTGAACAAGACACTGTGAACAAGACACCGTGAACAAGACACCGTGAACAAGACACCGTGAACAAGACACTGTGACACTCAGACACCGTGATCAATCTAGACACCATGTGAAGGAGACATTGTTTCCATGACTTACTGTGACACCATTTCTTAAACTATTTTTTCATCTTTAAATTTAATTTATAATGATCATATTTGATGATTTTAATGCACTAACATAATTAATGTTTCTTTTTATAGACATATCATCTGACAGTACGAGGTACGAGGTGCATAGTACATGAAACATGTTGGCTCCAACACATGCATTCCAAGATAAAAGAGAAGTTTGGCCAAGAATCATAGCATGAGATGCAAAAACAAAAATCAAGGTCGTGAGCACAATAACGAAGAACACACTTAGAATAAGTTTCAAAAGAAAAAGGCCTACTGCATGCAACTCGACACTACTGAAGAACACACGAAGCATATTTGAATATTAGAGAACATCTTCACTCTGTTTGAACCTCATGGAGAACACAAGCTGAATCACAACACTCTGTTTTACAAACGAGGACTTGAGATCTGCATTTGCTTTATCTCCGAAGTCCAAATCTGCAAAGACTAACACTCGGAGCATTTCTAAACCCATCTCCATATTTCTGCTTTGTTGTGTATCTATTTATTACCTTTTGAGCAAAGTATTTACCTATAGAAAAACACACTCTGTCTCGTGCATTAAACTCAAGGATACAAGATATCCTTACTCAACCATTATTTTTCTCTTATGTATACCCATGAAGAACTATGGAAGAGGTCCCTGTGTGGCTTGGTATTTTATCTCCATGAAAACTGTGGAAGAGGTCCCTGTGTGGCCTGGTATTTTGTCCCCATGAAAACTGTGGAAGAGGTCCCTGTGTGACCTGGATAGTCTGTGTAGTGTTTTTAACCCCGATTAAGGGTGTGCATCAAAGTTTATTATATAAACTGTTGGTGGCATGTGATCACCACGTGGAGTGGATTAGGTCTTGGCTTGAGACTGAACCACTTGTTTCATATCCGTTGTGCTGCTTAAATTAGTCTTAACTGTTTTATTGCTTTACTGTATAATCCAGAAATCACTAATGTCACTTTGATAGTTAGTCTTGGAAATAAGTAATAACTGGCTTGTCTTAGTAGAATAACTACAAAAGTAATATTAATAACACAAATTAAGATTACTGAGAATTAATCAATCTTATAAGAAGTTACTTAAACAGTCAAACTCTTATAACAGTATAACCTTGATTAATTGGGGTGTATTTAATCTTTGGGGAAACCTTTTTAGAAATAATTTTTACAGAAATTTTTATAGTTACTCAATTCACCCCTCCCCTCTTGAGTAATCTACTCCAAACAACATTTGGTATCATAGGTTGTTTATTAGGACTCTGTTTAATCTTATTCAACTGTGATTGTAGTTGTACTTTAAAGATCTATAAATTTCTATTCATTCTAAATTTCTATCTATTTTAAAGTAATACTTTATTATGGATAATAGATTGGAAGGTGTTGCAACCAACAGACCACCATTCTTTAATAGAACCAACTATGCTCAATGGAAAATTAAAATGAAAATGCATTTAGAGAGTATGAGTTTTAAAATTTGGTCATCCATTATAGATGAATACAAAATTTCTTATACTAATTGAATCACATGGGATGAATGAACTAAAACTGCCTACAATAATAATTGCAAAGCTATGAATGATTTATACTGCTCCTTAGGAGATGAAGAGTTTAATAGAATTTCTGCTTGCAAAACTGCCCATGAAATTTGGGATACTATCTATGTCTCACATGAAGGAACATCTAGTGTAAAAGAAATGATACTTAATACTTACACCATTAAATATGATAATTTTAAAATGAAACCAGATGAGCCTACTTAAGATATGTATCTTAGGTTCAATGATACTTTCAACGCAATGATTTCTCTTAGAAGAGAAGTCACTCCCAAGTAACAGATCATGAGAATCCTTAGATGTCTACCTAACTGATGGAGGGGAACCTCTATCTCTATTAGATAATCATGAGACATCAGAAAACTACCTATAAAAGAACTCATTGGGAAACTGATGATGTATGAAGAAGAACTGAAAGTCAACAAGGAAGAGGAGGATGAACCAAAGAGGAAATTTGTTGCATTCAAGACCACCACCTCTAAGTACAAAGACAAAGGGAAACTGTAAGCTTCTGTAGAAAGATCCACCAGTGAAAAATCATCATCTGACAGTGATGAGGAGATGGCTCATCTATCCAGAAGATTAAAATGATTTTGAAAAAAGAATAATTTTTTTAGAAAGTCAACTTCAAGGGAAAATATTACCAAAAAGGAAACTGGAAGAAGGACTGGAAAAGAAGTGAAAAAACTGGTGAAATTGTTTGCTATGAATGTAAGCACAAATGACATATAAAGGATGACTATCCAAATCTCAAGTACAAAAAGAAATATGAGGACAAGGACAGGAAGTACAAAAAGGAAATGAAAGCAACCTGGAGTGCTTCTGAGGATATTTCAAGAGACTCAAAGACATCACATGATGAACATGCTAACAAATCCAATATGTGTTTTATGACAAACACATCTGAGGTAAAACTAGACTCTTCTGTACACAATTCATATTATTCTGAAGATGAAAGTGACTCTGAAAAAATGACTAATGAATAAATGTTTGAATACTACAACATGCTTGAGGAAACATGCAATGAACTAAAAGACAAATATAAATCATTAAAGAAACAGCATGCTCTTACTGTAGCTGTTAAATCTGAACTCACAACTAAAAAATGAGAAAAATGCTCAACTGGTCAAAGAAAATAATGAATTAAAAATGTCTAATGAGCAATTAAAGAGTGACCTAGAAAAGTTTACTAATGGGAAAAATACCCTTACCCAAATGCTAGGAAAACAAATTGCCACTAAATACAAAACTGGCATTAGTTATCAACCTGGTAAAAGAAACCTTGGTAGAACAAATTTTGTTTCAAAATCTAGGACATACAGTTTTACTCCAAGACTTAAATCAACTAATTCAATCCATGATACATATTCTATTGTTTCAAGTTTTTGTGAACCAAATACAGTTTATTTTTCAAATACTTTATATAATGATTATAGGAAACCTATGAGGCAAATATGGGTTCCTAAAGCACTTATTACTAATATTACTAGACCCAAACAAGTATGGGTACCAAAATCTATTTTAGCTTAATATTTTTAAAGAAAAGATACTTAAAGAGCTCCTGTAAAATTCTATGGTACTTGGACAGTGGATGTTCAAGGCACATGATAACAGACTACTCATGCTTCAAGAACCTGATAAAAGTAGATGGAGGACATGTCACATTTGGTGAAAATGCCTAGGGAAAGATTATTTTCCTCAGCCAAATCGGTAACTCTAACTCAGTTTTAATTTCTAAAGTACTGTTTGTTGATGGTTTAAAATATAATCTTCTTAGTATATCATAATTATGTGATGATGGATTTCATGTTAGATTTTAAAATGATGTTTGTAATGTCTTTAATTCTAAAGATGAATTAGTATTTTCTGTATTAATAAATGAAAATATTTATTTTGTTAACTTAGATTTTTTAGCTTCTCAAAATGCTTCATGCTTAAGTGTATTTCATAAAGAATCTTGGATTTGGCATAGGATACTAGGACACTATAATGTTCACTCCCTTTTAAAACTAACTAGAAAAATCCTAATTAAAGACTTACCCAAACTTGAGTTTCCAAATGAAAAAGTGTGTAATCCTTGTCAAAAGGGAAAACAACACAAAGTTTCCTTCAAACCAAAGAAAGAAGTGTCAACTTATCAACCTCTCGAACTGGTTCACATGGATTTGTTTAGACCATCTAGAGTTTATAGTTTAAATGGGAAGCACTATGTTTATGTTCTTGTAGATGACTTTTCTATATATACATGGACCTTCTTTATGGATCACAAAAAATGAAGTCTGCTCTTACTTTACCAAATATGCCAAGTCTGTAGAAAATCTTAGTGGACTTAGAATTAAATCCTTATGAAGTGATCATGGGCATGAGTTTGAAAATCAAGAGTTTGAATCCTTTTGCTCACAAAATGGTTATAGTCGCAATTTCTATGCCCCAAGAACAACTCAACAGAATGGAGTTGTAGAGAAGAAATAGAACCCTGCAAGAAATTTATAGAAAAATGCTTAGTGAATATGACCTACCTATTTATTTTTGGGCTGAAGTTATCAATAAATCATGCTACATAATAAATAGAGTGTTCATCCGACCTATTCTTAAAAGGACTCCTTACGAATTATAGAATAATAGAAAACCCAAGGTTAGCTACTTCAAAGTTTTTGGTTTCAAAGTCTATATTCTTAATACCAAAGACAATCTTGACAAATTTGCATCCAAAAGTGATGAAGGTATCTTTTTAGGATATTCCATGTCTAGTAAAGCCTGTAGAGTGTTCAATAAAATAACTAAATGTGTGGAAGAATCTGTTCATGTCAAATTTGATGAAACATATCCACATGATCCTAAAACTATCCTAGAGAATCTGGAGGATGATGTATCAAATATGAAGATCAATTCAAAATCCTAAAATTATTCTGTGAAAGAATCTGTGAAAACTTCCAACTCTGGAAATTCCTTAGAATCAAGTCACAATGAACCTGAATCTATTGATGAACCTGAAATTACCAGTCCCTCTTTTTCTAGAACTGTTAGAACCCTTGAGAATCATCCCTTAGATGCTGTTGTAGGATACTTAGACAAAGGAACTCAAACTAGATATTCTCTTAGAAATCAGGTTGAACATCAATTCTTCTTATCACAACTTGAACCTAAAAACATTAATGATGCTATCAATGATGAATTTTGGGTGATGGCTATGCAAGAAGAACTTAATCAGTTTGAAAGGAACAAATTGTGGAAACTTTTTGAAAGAACCAAGGACACATTCACCATAGGCACTAAATGGTTATTTAGAAATAAGGTAGATGAAGCTGGTAACATAGTTAGAAATAAGGCTAGATTAGTTGCAGAAGTCTATAGTCAAGAAGAAGGAATTGACTATGAGGAGACCTTTTCACCAGTATCCAAACTTGAATCCATCAGAATATTGCTTACCTATGATGCACATCTGAATTTCAAACTATATCAAATGGATGTTAAGAGTGCATTCTTAAATGGGTATATAGCTGAGGATGTTTTTTTTGAACAACCCCCTAGATTTAAAAACCCTCATTTTCCAAATCATATTTTTAAACTATAAAAATCTTTATATGGTTTAAAGCAAGCTCCAAGAGCTTGGTATGATAGATTGATTACTTTTCTTATTTCCAAAGGCTTTACAAAAGGAATAGCTGATCCTACCCTCTTTATAAAATGAATTTCTAATGATGTTTTAGTTGTTCAAATCTGTGTATATGACATTATTTTTAGATCTTCGAAGAATTCTTTATGTGTTGATTTTTTCTAAAATGATGCAAAATGGATTTGAAATGAGTTTAATGGGTGAACTAAAATTATTTCTTGGATTTCAAATCTTTCAAAATAATTATAGAATTGTTTTAACCCAAAGTAAATATACTATAGATCTTATAAAAAGTTTTTTATTGGATACCACTAAAATTAGTGACACTCCCATGAGTACCACTTGTAAGTTGGATCTTGATGAAGATGGAAAATCTGTTGATCAAACCACTTATAGAGGAATGATTGGAAGTTTAATCTACTTAACTGCTAGTCATCCATACATTATGTTTAGTGTGTGTATGTGTGCTCATTTTCAAGCAAATCCTAAGGAATCTCATTTAAATGTTGTAAAGGGAATTTTCAAATACCTAAAGCATACACCCAATCTAGGACTGTTTTATCCTAAAGGAAAGTCTTTTGAATTAATTAGTTATTTTGATGCTGAATTCGATGGTTGTAAGTTAGATAGAAAAAGCACCTCTGGAACATGTCACCTTTTAGTCAAGTCACTAGTATCGTGGTGTAATAAGAAACAAAATTTTGTTGCATTATCTACTGCAGAAGCTGAATATATAGTTGCTGGCAGTTGTTGTGCACAAATTTTGTGGATGAAACACACATTATTAGATTATGGATATCAATTCAGACATGTACTTATAAATTGTGACAACACAAGTGCTATTAACATCTCAAAAAATCATGTTTCAAATTCTAGGACAAAACACATTGATGTAAGACATCGCTTTTTGAGAGATCATTATCAAAAATGTGATATCACTTTGGAATTCATTGGTACTGAATATCAACTTGTTGATATATTCACCAAACCATTAAATTCTGAGAGAATAGACTACATCATACGTGAACTAGGCATGATAAATCTCAAATAGATAACTTACTTGTTACTGTTTCATATCTTACTGTTCGATATCTTACTATTTTATACCTTACTATTTCATGTTTATGGTCTCACAGTTAGTATTTTGTACTTACTGTCTGACATTTACTGTCTCACTGTAACGCACACTGAGAAGTTCGTTCAGGGTCTCACTGTGAAGCTCATTTACTGTCTCATAGGTTACTGTCTCACTGTAATGACCATACATGGTCTCACCATAAATATTCTTTATAAATTTTTTTTGTAAAAACCCATATCACGGTAATTATTCTTTTCACCTTTTTTGTTTTCCCGTACTTTTATTTTTACGATGTTTGGTATTCCTAAATGATAAAATAAAGAAAGTATCACTCGATTCTTCACTCAGGGTTTCTTCTACTTACTCTTTTAGAACCCTTCTTTATCCCTGAAACCCTTCTCTCTCTCAAACCTTCAGTGAATGTCAAGAATGAAACGTCCTTCATCGTCGACACCTAAGAATCACATCTCGAAGAAGAAGAAGATTGCACCTAAGCTAGCACCCGAAGGACCTTTAAACCCGAATCTGGTAAACTGCGTTGTTGTGCCTGAGAAAGAGGTTTTCCCCAAATGGCTTATGTCTAGTAAGTCACTGGTATTGAAAGTGTTATAATTGTAAGGATTGTTAGAGTGGTTCTCGAAGGAAGATAGACTCATATACCCTAGGTTAGTGGCTCATTTTTACCAGTACATACAGTTCTCTTTCGATTTTGGTGATAGTTATGTTGTAAGAAGATGGGTCAATGGCCAGAGATGCTCATTCTCTTCGAGGTTATGGGTTTCATGCCTTAGGATACCTCATGAAGAAATCTATGAGGATTATCATAGAGTACCTCCACCTTCAACTAAATTCTTTGATTTAAAAGATGCTCTGAAAACCTTAACAGGAAATGGAACCCAGAGGAGAGTCATTGCTACTGAATTAGATGGAGAATCAAGGCTTCTGTTCAAGTTTATACAGAATTTGGTTAGTCCTAGAAAAGGTGATTTTTCTATTTTGAAATATCATGATGTGTTTTTGATCCATCTCATGAAAAATTGACATAAGATCAACTTGTGAAAGTATATCATACATCATATGTGTGAGCTGATCAAAGTCACATCTAAGTCAACTTACCTGTTTTACTCTCTGCTAATCTCAGCCATGCTTCTTTCCAAAGGTATGGTTGGACCCAATGAGGAATTAATTAATGATTTTTACTTCTTTATCTCAAAAGAAACTATCAAAATAATGAATATAAACTGGAATCCTTGGAAAAAGGAATTGGTGTAAGATAATGATAGAATTTATGAGAAATTAAATCCGGTAGATTATTCCTCAAGACCAAGAAATATTTCTGATCCTGTTTTGGAACCAGATGAGATTGTTGAGTATCCTGAAGAAGAGGAAGAAGAGGCTAAAGTGCCACCTAAATCTGTTTTTGTTGAGGAAGACAGGACTACTGTTCCTCATGAATTTCTTGAAGAATAATTCCCTGCTCCTAAAGAAGCTATTAATCTGGAAACTCAACCTGAGGCTGAAACAGAATCATTTGTCAAATAATATGAAAATCATTCCATGGAAGAGCCTATAGTGGAAGAGCCACCTGTTTTGAAAGAGGTAAATCTTGAGGAACTCCTATTGGAACAATTTGTTCCTGAAATAATCCCTTCAGTTGAAGAACGGATGGAGCTAGCTTTTCAGCTGGCTAGACAGGAAATGAGTGAGGAAATTAGATCTGAGTCTGTGGAATTGGACTGAGATACTAAGCTTCTCAGTCCTGAAAAGGAGGCACCTATTGAGTGGGATCAAACCCCAAATCTTGAGTCTATTGAAGATTCACATCCGACTGAGTCAAGTCCTGTAGACACTCAGTATAAACTCCCCAATTTCTATGATGTGGATGACTCTCAATAGGTTACAGCGACTGGACTTGATATTTCCTCTATATTCCAGTTAAAATAAGTCTCCAATATCACAACTGAGAAGGAACCTGAGCCTGTACCAGTCCCTATTCCTAAACCTTTATCTGAACAACCATCTTTTGTAAGTAAGGATAATCTGAAGGAATTTGGTGCTACCCTCCTGTCTGGAGTCGAGAAACTCATGAATACACAACCTCTTCCTGTGAACAATTTAAGTGAGAGAGATGCCTCACTATTATTGGAGAAAGTTATTTGGAAAATACAACCTAAAATGATTCATGAGATTCAAGAAGTAATATTTTAAAATAAGCTGCTCAGTAATGAAGTGAAGACCCTAAGAAGTATGGTTGAAGACATGTAGAGAGAGCTACATTCAAGATCTGAGCCTATTGCTCCTCCTGTAGAACCTGTTGCTCCTCAAATCCCATAGGTTGTTGTGTCTCAAATTGAACCTTATCTAGCTTCCTTAGATGAAAAGGTCACTGAAAGGAATAAACAAATTGTGAAGGAAATGATAAAGCTTGTTTCCAATCTTAATAAACTCACTAATGAGTATACATGGTGTCTTCAAAAGGTGCTGAATCAACTCAAATCTCTGACCACAGCTGTCAATGCCTCTAAAGAATCTAGTCAATCCTCCAAACCCTCCTTAGATAGTGATCTTCTAAGAACTGTAGTCAAAGAAGAGATTCAGAATGTACTCAGTGGTTTCAACATGGATTCTCTATCTGAAGTTGTCAAGAATAGTGATAGAGTTATTGACCTAGTACAAATCCACTCCAAAATTACTAATGATTCTCAGCAAGAGATTTCCAATAAAGTGGATTTCTACTTCAATAGAATCTTCTCCAAGACCGATATGACCAATCATTTCAAGTATTTTTTAGAAAATCTGTGGATTCCTCCTGTGACTCAAGCTTTAAAGACCCAAGTCCAAAAGCTCACAAAGTTTACTCAATTTTTGTACAAGTTTATAGAGAACAAGGATGATTTTGAGAAAGCTATGCAGTATGGTGGAGAGATCATTATAGATTTCATCAAACTCCTGAGGCCCTATCTTCATGTTCAGAGTACAGCCATTGTTGCTCCAACGGCTGCACCTTTATGACCTGGGTTGCCTACCTTCACCTCTGCCTACCTTCACCTCTGCCCTAGCCTCAACCACTATGTCTATCGTCCAAGCACTAAGTCAGATCAGGCCTGTGATTCTCAATCAACAAATACCTAGATCTTCTACTAATCCTACTTTGTCTCCATCAATCTTTGAAGGCCTTCCTTTACCCTCTTTTTCAACCACCTCGCTACCTTATTCTACCTCGACCTCTGCCCCTATGGCTTCTTATGCTGCTGCTGCTAAAGGTAAAGAGAAGGCCAACCCATGAATAAGAACATTGATTGCTCTTTTTTGATAGGGATGCTATTTCTTTTGTATTGATCTCTTGTTTTGTACTAAACCTTATTTTCTATTAATGGAATGTGAATTTTTTACTTCTATTATTCCATCTTTTTTATAATCCCAAAAGGGGGAGAAATTTCTATATGTTATCCATTTATCTCTATAGTCAAATCCAATATACACTTTGACTGTACATGATTTGTGATCATCAAAAAGGGGGATATTTTTGGACTCCTCATGTATTAGTCATGTTTTAATGATCACAAATATTATTCAACCTAGTTAACTCCTATAAATTATATCAAATCATGTGTATTAATGTTTAAAGTTTTCTCACACTTTAAGAATATCCATTCAAGATATTAATTGATCTACATTCAGTTTAATTACTTTATACTATCTTTGATCTACTCTCATAATACTTTCTTTGACAAATGCTTATGTCTAATCCACTCTATTTTCATCATTACTTAAGTCTGAACACGGTTACTTTGAAAAGTCTGAGACACCGTGAGTCTGCCACTGGGTATGTCTTTCTGACACCATGAAGCAAGACACCATGAAGAATCAGACACCATGAAGCCAGACATCGTAACCATAAGACACCGTGAAGCAAGACACCGTGAAATCAGACACCATGAAGCAGACACTGTGAACAAGACACCATGAAGCAGACACCGTGAACAAGACACAGTGAAGCAGACACCGTGAACAAGACACTGTGAACAAGACACCATGAACAAGACCTCGTGAACAAGACACCGTGAAGTAAGACATCTTGAAGCAGACACTGTGAAGCAGACACTGTGAACAAGACACCATGAATCAGGCACCGTGAACAAGACACTGTGAAGCAGACACTGTGAACAAGACACTGTGAACAAGACATCATGAACAAGACATCATGAACAAGAAACCGTGAATAAGACACTGTGACACTTAGACACCATGATCAATCTAGACGCCGTGTGAAGGAGATATTTTTTCCATGACTTACTGTGACACCGTTTCTTAAACTATTTTGTTGTATTTCAATTTAATTTCTAACGGACATATTTGATGATTTTAATGCACTGAAATAATTAATGTTTATTTGTAGACATATCATTAGACAGTACGAGGTACGAGGTGCAGAGTACATGAAACCTGTCGTCTCCAACACATGCATTCCAAGATAAAACTGAAGTGTGGCCAAGAATCATAGCACGAGATATAAAAACAAAAAGCAAGGTCATGAGCACAATAACGAAGAACACACTTAGAGAAAGTTTCAAAAGAAAAAGGCATACTGCATGTAACTCAATATTACTGAAGAACACATGAAGCATATTTGAATCTTAGAGAACATCTTCACTCTAGTTGAACCTCACGATGAACACAAGCTGAATCACGACACTCTATTTTACAAACAAGGACTCGAGATCTACATCTGCTTCATCTCAGAAGTCCAAAGCTGCAAAGACTAACACTTAGAGAATTTCTAAACCCATATCCATATTTCTGCTCCATTGTGTATCTGTTTATTACCTTTCGAGAAAAGTGTGTACCTATAGAAAAACACACTCTGTCTCCTACATTAAACTAAAGGATACAAGATATCCTTACTCATCCATTCTTTTTCTCTTGTGTATACCCACGAAGAACTGTGGAAGAGGTCCCTGTGTGTCCTGGTATTTTGTCCCCATGAAAACTGTGGAAGAGGTATCTATGTGGCCTGGTATTTTGTCCCCACGAAAACTGTAGAAGAGGTCCATGTGTGACCTGGACAGTCTGTGTACTGTTGTTAACCCTGATCCAGGGTGTGGATAAAAGTTTATTATATAAACTTCTTGGTGGAAGGTGATCACCAAGTGGAGTGGATTAGGTCTCGGCTTAAGACTGAACCACTTGTTTCATATCCGTTGTGCTGCTTAAATTAGTCTTCTCTGTTTTATTGCTTTACTGTATAATCCAGAAATCACTAATTTCACTTTGATAGTTAGTCTTGGAAAGAAGTTATAACTGGATTGTCTTAGTAGAATAACTTCAAAAGTAATATTAATAACACAAATTAAGATCACTGAGAATTAATCAATCTTCTAAGAAGTTACTTAAACAGTCAAACTCTTATAATAGTATAACCTTGATTAACTGAGCTATATTTAATCTTTGGGGAAACCTTTTTAGAACTAATTTTTACAGAAATTTTTATAGTTGCTCAATTCACCCTTCCCCTCTTGAGTAATCTACTCCGACCAACAAGCGCTAAAAAGGCGCCGATAAAGGGATCGTTTATCAGTGCTTCTTTAGCGCTGATAAAGGGATCCTTTATCAGCACCTATTTAGTGTTGATAAAGGCCCTGCCTGTTGTAACATAAAATTCTGCAGTAGCACACCCAAACAAGACCTATAAAAAAATCAGCATATCAACAAGTATACCCATACAAAATTAACACATAATTCATAAGGTAATTACAACAAGAATACACATACAACAAGTATAACCATACAACAAGTATACCCATACACCATTAACACATAATTCATAAGTTAATTAAATACATAAAGAATTAAAATCAGAATTCAGGGGGCTGGGGGTTGTTCAGGGGTTTAGGTGGCTGTCCAAGGGGGGTAGGGGGTGTCTAGGGGGTGGGGGTGTCCGGGAGGATGGGGGTGTCCAGGGGGGTGGGGGCTGTCTAGGGTGGGGGGGGGGGGTTGTCCATGGTGGTGTCTAGGGGGTGGTGTGGTGTCCAGGGGTTTGGGGGGGGGCTTTCCAAGGGGTGGGGTGTCCAAAGGGTGGGGGTCCAGGGGGTGGGGTGGTGTCTAGGGGGGTGGGGGCAGTCCAGGAAGTTGGGGGGGATGTCCAACGGGGGTGGGGTGGTGTCCAGGGGGTGGGGGTGGGGGTGTCCAGGGGGTGGGGGTGTCCAGGGGGTGGGGTGGTGTCCAGGGGGGTGGGGAGCAATGTCCAGGGGTGGGGTGGTGTCCAGGGGGTGGGGGCGGTCTAGGAGGTTGGGGGGTTGTCTAAGGGGGGTGGGTGGTGTCCAGGGGGTGGGGTGGTTTTCCATGGGGGTGGGGGGATATCTAGGGGGGTTGTCCATGGGGGTGTCCAGGGGGTGGGGGTGTCCAGGGGGTGGGGTGTCCAAGGGTGGGGTGGTGTCCATGGGGTGGGGGCAGTCCAGGGGGTTGGGGGTTGTCCAATGGGGTGGGGTGGTGTCCAGGGGGTGGGGGTGGTTGTCCATGGGGGTGGGGGTGTCCGGGGGGTGGGGGTTTCCTGGTGGTGGGGTGGTGTCTAGGAGGGGTGGGGGTCGTCCAGGGGGTGGGGCGTCCAGGGGGTTGGGGGTGTCCAGGGGGTGGGGGGCTATCTAGGTGGGATGTCCATGGGGGTGTCCATAGGGGGTGGGTGGTGTCCAGTGGGGTGGGGTGGTGTCCATGGGGGTGGGGTGGTGTCCATGGGGTGGGGGGCTTTAATGGTTTTAATGGAATGAATTTCATGGATTTGAAGATCATTGGTATTTATAAAATGGTTTTGGAATAGTGTTTATTTCAATATTATGTGTTTCTTTAGGAAAAAATTAATTCTTTTGGTGTGTATGGTAGGAAGGGGTATTTTCGTGCGTGAGTTATTGTTTTCACTTAAAATTATGTCCATTTTAAACAAAAGAGAGACGCTTTGAGTGATACCGGCCACACCATGCCTTAGATTGAGGCGGTTTTGGATTTTACACATCACAAATGTCCCATGGATTGTTCTTTTAAAGTATAAACACAATCTGAATGCGTTTGGTTGGTTTTTCATATGTCAGTTGTTGTTTTCACTTAAAATTCTGTCCATTTTAAACAAAAGAGAGATAATTTGAGTGATATCGGCCACACCATGACTCATATTGAGGCAGGGTTAACTCATACATATCACACATGACCCATGGATCATTATCCTAAATTATCAACACAATATGAATGCATTTGGTCGTTTTTTCGTACGTTATTTGTTGTTTTCACTTAAAATTCTGTCCATTTTAAACAAAAGAAAGACACTTTGAGTGATATCGGCCACACCATGCCTTGGATTGAGGCAGGGTTGACTCTTACACATCACACATGACCTATTTATCATTATACTAAAGTATTAATGCAATCCAAATGTTTTTGGTTGGTTTTCCATACGTCAATTGTTGTTTTCACTTAAAATTCTGTCTATTTTAAACAAAAGAGACACACTTTGAATGATACCAGCCACATCATGCCTCAGATTGAGGCGGGGTTTACTCATACACGTCACAAATGACCCATGGATCATTATCTAAAGTATCAACACAATCCGAATGTGTTTGGTCAGTTTTTCGTACGTCAGTTATTGTTTTCACTTAAAATTTTGTCCATTTTAAACAAAAGAGAGACACTTTGAGTGATACCAGCCACATCGTGCCTTGTATTGAGGTGGGTTTAACTCGTACACATTAAAAATGACTCATTTATCATTCTCCTAAAGTATCAACACAATTTGAATGTGTTTGGTTAGTTTTTCGTACGTCAGTTGTTGTTTTCACTTAAAATTTTGTCCATTTTAAACAAAAGAGAGACACTTTGAGTAATACCAGCCACAACATGCCTCGGATTGAGGAGGGGTTGACTTGTACATGTCTCACATGACCCATGGATCATTATAATAAATTATCAACACAATTTGAATGTGTTTGGTCAGTTTTCCATACATCAATTGTTGTTTTCACCTAAAATTTTGTCCATTTTAAACAAAAGAGAGACACTTTGAGTGATATAGGCCACATTGTGACTCTTATTGAGGCGAGGTTGAATTTTACACATCACACATAACCCATGGATTGTTATCCTAAATTATCAACACAATTTTAATGTGTTTGGTCAGTTTTACGTACGTCAGTTGTTGTTTTCACTTAAAATTATATCCATTTTAAACAAAAGAGAGACACTTTGAGTGATACCGGTCACACTGTGCCTCAGATTGAGTTGTGGTTGAATCTTACATGTCTCACATGACCCATTGATATTTATACAAAAGTATCAACACAATCCTAATGTGTTTGGTTGGTTTTCCATACGTCAGTTGTTGTTTCCATTTAAAATTTTGTCCATTTTAAAGAAAATATAGACACTTTGAGTGATACCAGCCACATTGTGCCTTGGATTGAGGCAGAGTTGACTCTTACATGTCACACATTACTCATGGATCATTCTCATAAATTATAAATTCAATCTGAATGCATTTGGTCAGTTTTTCGTACATCAGTTGTTGTTTTTACTTAAAATTCTGTCCATTTTAAACAAAAGAGAGACACTTTGAGTGATACCGGCCATACCGTGCCTTGTATTGATATGGGGTTGACTCTTAAATGTCAAAAATGACCCATGGATAATTATACTAAATTATAAGCACAATATGAATGCGTTTGGTCAGTTTTCCGTACATTAGTTGTTATTTTCACTTAAAATTATATCCATTTTAAACAAAAGAGAGACACTTTGAGTGATACCGGCCACACCGTGCCTTGGATTGAGTCGGGGTTGACTCGTACACGTCACACATGACCCATGGATCGTTCTCCTAAAGTATCAACACAATCCAAATTCATTTGGTCAAATATGAAGGTATTATGGAGATTTTGTTGTTTTTTCTTATCCAAAGCCCAAAGAAAAGTGGTTCATCATTCTTGCATGTTGCTGGTGCATTTCATCTGTTAAAATGGAAAAATTAATCATTGGAGAAAGTATGTTTTATTTAATAACAATTAAAATTTTCCTACTAATATTTACATACAACAATGTTTCATCTTTTGATCTCCTTAACCCCTCTTAAAAATGGATGCCAATTGTACACATCCCCAAGTCAGATCTTCATGATATTTGTGTACAATATTCCATCAATTATGCGACCCACTCATTTATGAAAAAATCTATATCATCTTGTGAATATGAATCTTTTCGACAATCAGAGTAGTACTTCAAAATATATAAATAATTAATTAATAAATAATTTAAATGAAATAGTTGTTGTTTTTTAAAATACCTCTTTAGGGATGATATTTTGTTGATGGAAAATGATCTCTCTCATAAATTTACAAACATAATAACCACAATCATTATCGTTTGTTTATTTTGGACACTAAAAAAACTTTGATCATTAGGAGAATAAGTAACTTGTTTTGATATGTGTTTGGATGGTGAAATTTTATTATATATACCTTGATATCAGTCTAGACGTAGTACTTGCTCGCCTCCTTATGCTTATCCCCTATCCTAATTAATTGTTTTAGATGATATTGATACACCACCCTATCATAACAGAATCCTCAGTAAAAGATAATATAAATTATATAACTTGATTTTTAGACCTAAAATGTAGGATGTAGTGTCTTATAGATTCACAAACTCCATCATGTGTGGTTGGTTTGTTGGATATCCTTGCATTGAATCCAGAAAATAAATCTTTAGAGTGTCCAAGTTCACCACAATTAGTATCCAATGTTGCCTAAAATCACAAAAAGGGAATAAGTAAAAAAATAAGTGAAAATATAATTGATATGATTTAATCATAGAATTTACCCCTGTATGGTTGGTATTAGGAAGAGTGCCATCTGTAATCTTACTTTCAAATTTTTTCAGCAAGACTTTCACTATTTCATCCTTTTTTGATTGCTCTAATTTTGTTAGTTGTGTTGATGTGGTATGAGGACTAACGAGTCCGAATTTTGGATCATGGGAAAATCCCTTCAACTATTTTTCATATATATGCTTGACAATAATATAAAATGCATTTAGTCATAATTAGAACATTAGATCATCTTTTAGAAAATCACTTCATGAAAATATACCTCATATATAAATTTACAATTGTGATGCCTAGCCAACTGTATTCAAGGATCTCATTTACATTTTCAGCAGCAATGAAATCTTGAATTTCCTCTCTATATATATTCTTTTCAAAAACAACTATATGACTACTTCCATTTTTTAGCTTCGTATCCACATGAGTCTTCAATGCTGGTAAATGTGGATAGAGAATAGGTGGTGTTATTATTATTTCAGTAGCTCTTTGGGATCAGTTGGTCTATCCTTTAGATGCTTTTGAGCCCACATTTCTTGTCACTCCCTTCCCTTTCTCCGTCTATAATAACATTCATCGGTTCAGACCTTTTTCATTAATTTTTAAAGGTTTAGCTTGAAAAAAATGTAAATAAATACCTCTTTGTCCACATGTAATCTTATAGGTTGTGATGGTCACGCAATGAATGTACTAATAGCCTTTTCGACCGTATGAATATCATCATCATCAAGTGGAATAGGTAGCTCCGCATTTGGCTCATGATCTACAGTAATCATCACTTTCAGATGATCTTTTGGAAGTGGTCTATTATGTAGCTTGTCCTCTAGGATGTTGAACACTATAGCCCTTGCTACAAGGTGATAGGTGGGTGTTAACAGATATAAATCAGAGTCATTATCACCCAGTAGAAGATCAGTACAGGAAAAGTATCAGTGTTTGTCTGATTCACATTTCATGGGAACAATTATTAGAATATTGATTACCATGGCTAAGACAGCTCTTTGAGGGGAATGGCTCGCCTCAAAGATGGTGGGAGTGGGGTGGGATCTTCATGCATTGGTTGTTCCTGAGTTGTGTCTTCTCCTTTCTTCCCACCCATAAAAGTTACTATCAACTCTCCCTACCATTCAAATAATTCTTCAAGATTTGATAGTCTTTCGCTCATTCGTTTCATTTCTTCATCTCTATCATCCATTTTTTTGTTTGTTTCTCAAAATATACTCGGGGTGTCACCCCAAACCCCACACCTCTGACACGACCGTATTGTTCTGGTCGCTTCAAAGTCGTCGATAATAGGTCTGTATCTGATATAGGAGTAGTTGGTTCCTGAATGTCAAATATATAAAAATAAGTAATTATTATTATATGATAGCAATTTAAAACAAAACTTTTTATCATGTCATACTTACACATATTTCCCACACTTTTGTGTGTTTTCATCTAATAGCTTCCCTTACTTATTCACACGTGCCTCCTTCCATAGCACATGAAGTGGGATGGAAGTGTCTTTGGCTTTAGACTCATCAGTCTACATATAAATATAGAAAGATAATTATGATGCTGTTTCTTGGAACTTAACAATATTAATATAAATTTAAAATGCATAACATTTTCTTTTCTAGTAAAACATATCCCATCCTTGCTTTACGATAGGGGTATTTTGGTTTTGATGCACGTTCCTTATTTTCACTACTGAGTTGTTGTTTCATAAATGAAATATTGATAATAAAAGTGATGAATACATGTATCCTCAAACAACGTATTATCAGCCATAATGTACCTGAAACTTCTCATCCCCACGGCGGCCAATAAATGCATCCCATGCTTCTTGGGATATCAGGTGAGCGTAGACAAGGGGTGGGTGTAGGTTTATTTTACCTTTGGAATCTTTCAGGTGATATTTTGTTAAAATAGTGTGAAAACCTCGATGAATCCTTCCTGCAATACTTAGTACATAATTCTTGTGTGAATCATCTACTATAAATGTACTATGCAAGAGATTGAGAAGAGTAATATATTGTTTCATTATTATTTTTTTATAGTAAATTAAAGAAATAATATCATAATGTTACCGTAATTTCTTCCCAGATCATAGCCTTTAGCCTGAAAACAACATGGTGCCATGAATCTATGTCAATCGACACACATTATCGAGTGAAAATTCCAATGTAACTTCTAAACATAGCCTTGTTGGGATTCACATGTTGGCCTTGTGCATTCCATCCAACGTCAAATTTGATGCCTTTGCTTTTCGCCTTAAGAACTTTGGCTAACACCATCAAACTACGGCGCACCTGTGTTTTCTGGGACGTCAGTCCTTCATCCTCAACCATTTCATCGATATAAACATCATCTATATGTTCATCTAAAATGATAGCAATGACATGTGATGATGGTTGTTGGACCTCAACACTAGGAGCAGCAACAGGTTCAGAAACTTGTTGTTACTCTGCACTGTGAGCAACAGAAACGGCAACAACAATAGCTTGAGAGACTTGTTCAGCCTCAAGGTTAGGAGCACCAGAACATGAAGAAGTCATCATCTACAAAATTGGTTGAACAGTTAATTTAGATTACATAAATTCAGTAATTATAAGATAATAACATGAGATAAAAAGATCTATATTAAAAACAAAATACAACCTATTTATTTAACTCTCTTTATTTTTTTTAAAGGATGAAGGGATTTGACACCTCTATCGATTATCCAAATCCCTTTATTGTGGTCTCCTCTAACATAAAAAACATCATCTACATTAGGACCATTGTGAAATGATTGCAACGTACCACTGAAAGGATCATCCTCAACTGAATTTTCATCAGAACCTTCAATGGTTTTAGACAATAATAGAACAATTGACCACTTTTGGTTTGTAGGATCTCAAACATAAAATACTTGTACCACTTGTGATGCCATTATAAACTATTCCTTTTTGTACCCTTTTAAACTAAAATAAACTTTCACAAATTCCAATTCATCTATTTTAACACCACTGTTGTTATCATCCCATTTGCATTGAAAAATCGGCAATTGGAATGTCATATAATCCAACTCCCATATTTGTTTGATAATGACAAAGTATGACATATTCGCATAAATTGGATTTCTGTCCTTACTGCCATAAACATGCATTGCTTTAGCCACAAGTGTAACTCCACTATTTTGTATGGTACTATCTTCATCATGTTCATCTGCATAGAATTTATAACCATTAATTACATAACCATTTTAATATAATACATACACACTTGGTTTGTAAGTTAGTCATCGAAGTTGTTCTGAAATTGAATTCGGATTTTTAGCTAACTTCTTAAAAATATAGTCCCAAAACCATCCTATAAATTGGTTATTATGTGTATTTGATATCCATTTTTCAGCCTTTGATGGATTCAACTGCCTAAGAATTTCTTTGTGGGTTTCAATATATGGAGCAACCTCCCAATTGTTATGAAAAACATAAAGGTGGGCCTACTCCCTATCTATAATATTGATTGTCACAATATCTCTTCCAGAAATTCCCTCACCCTTAATGCATCCAGTGTGACGAGATTTTGGGAGACCAATGCTTTCCACATCAGATAAGTATTCGGTACATAATTTAATGTCTTCCTTAACAATATATCACTCCACAATACAACCCTCTGGCTAACTTCTATTTTTAACATACCCTTTCAAAATATTCATATACCGTTCAACGGGGTACATCCATCTATAGTGCATAGGACCACAAAGTCGAATCTCTCTCACTAAGTGAACCATCAAACGAACCATCATATCAAAGAATGATGGTGGGAAAAACATTTCTAATTCACATAATATGATGACAATTTCTCTTTCCATAGCTGGAAATTTCACCGGGTCTAAAACTTTGCTGCATATAGCTTTGAAAAAGAAACAAAGTTTGGTTAATGTACGACAAACATTCTTGGAAAAAATGCAATGTGAAGCTATAGGAATTAAATCTTGCATCAAAACATGGAAGTCATGTGATTTTAAACCTTTTAACTTTAAATAATTCATTGACACGATGTTCTTGATATTTGATGAATACTCCTATGAAACCTTTACATCATTGAAGAAGTTGAAAAACTGATATCTCTCCTCCCTGGAAAGAGTGTAAGCAGCTAGAGGAACAAACATTTGATTTTCATCCTTCACGGGAGCCAACTCTTCTCGTATTCTAATGTCAACCTTGTCCAACCTTGACTTAATTCCATCCTTTGTTTTTCCAGGGGCATTTAGCAACGTTCCAATAACATTGTCACATACATTTTTTTCTACATGCATCACATCAAAAAAAAATCTAACGTACAGAAAATTCTAGTATGGTAATTCAAAAAAAAATTGTCTCTTTTTCCAACCGATTTTCATAAGGTTTTTCGAAAATGGTTTACCAAAAATAGTGTTCACATATTTTACTTTCTTAAACAGTTGATCACCTGTTAGTGGAGATAGTGTTTGTACGTTGTTATGAACTTCCATTGAATGATGTCATCCAAGATCGGTACTTATTCCCACGAGGTAGAAATCTACGATGTCCTAGAAACACATATTTTGATGAATGTTTCAAACTAATTGATTTCATATCTTCTTCACACATGGGACACCCTTGAGTTCCTTTAATTATATAGCCTGAAAATTTTCTATAAGCAGGGAAATCATTTATCATCCTATACAACATCGCTCTCAATGTAAAGTATTCACTTTTATAAGCATCATACAATATAACACCTGAATCCCACAATAACTTTAAATCCTAGATCAAAGGTTCCAAATAAAAATCAATATCATTACCTGGTTGTTTTGGTCCTGATATAAGCATATATAACATGATGAATTTCTGTTTCATGCATAACTAGGGTGGAAAGTTATAATTTACCAACATAACAGGCCATGTACTATGAGTGTTGGTTTGAAAACCAAAAATATTCACTCCATCTATAGATAACGCAAGATAAAGGTTTCTCAGCTCATTTCCAAATTCAGGATACTCATGATCAATTCTCTTCCACTGAGGAGATTTGGTCGGGTGATGTAATTTATTATCTTTATTTCTTTTATCTGCATGCCATGATAATTGTCTTACAGTTTCATCACTTCCATATAGATTCCTAAACCTTGGAATGATTGGAAAGTATCATACAACTTTTGTAGGACTGGATTCATCTTTCTTTTATTGGGAATCACCACAATTTTGGAATTTTGTAAGTGATTTTTTCTCATTGAGAAACAATATACAGTCTTTTGGGCAGGCATGTATTCTTTTAGAAATCATACCCATTGAGTGTAACATTCATTTAGCTTCATATGTCTGGCTTGGAAGCTAATTATCTTCCGGGAGTATATCATTCAAGAGAGAAAGTAGTTCTGTAAAACTGGCATCACTCCATTTGTTTCCTGATTTCAATTTATACAACTTTAGTACAGCTGACAATGTTGTATATTTAATGCAACCAGCATACAATGACGTCTTTGCACAACTCTTTAACTTCTCAAACAATTTTGGGCAATCACAGAGTTCATCTTCAACTGTCCTTATTATTTCCTCAACATGATCTTCATCATCGTTGACATCTATAATCACATCCTCCATACGGTCTTCTTCATTATCCATATTTTTAATCATTGACGATCCATAAAATGCGGTTTTATCCCAGCCAGTAGCTACATTTGCTTTTTCTCCGTTTTTATTCCAACATTTAAAACTCTGATCTATTCCGTGACATATCAAATGTTCTTTCAAATCCTCTGGAGTAATTATTCTAGAATAACAACAACGTAAACACGGACAAAGGATTTGAGAAGGATCCTTTGTGTGATCCTTTGCAAACTTGATGAACTCTTTCACTCTGTTCTCATACTCTATTGTCAAACGATTAGAATCCATCCAATCTTTATTCATCTCCATCCTATTTGAATCTCAAATATTAGTATTTATTATTAAAATACACAAAACAAGACTTCCAAATACAATAGAAGAGAACCACTTCCTTATAAAAATAGAAATGAATAGAGCCTAACCATTTCCAATAAATATTTGGAAATCAACAGAACCAGGATAGACCCCCCATCAAAATTAGCACACTTTCTAGCCCCCTTACCAATAGTTCTAGCACCCACCACCCTTGTAACAAAACATTAAACATATTTTTAACCATCCCTACCATCCACCTCATTCATAATAAAATAATCACATTAAAAATCCCAAAACTAGTGACCAAACTCAAATAAAATGAAAATAAGGATACAATTTTGATGAAAAAAACTAATATAGTAGATACATTTCCAAACACAAAGGGATTCACGGGGGAGACAAATAACCTAGGTTTATCCAAAATTACTATAGAATATCATGGGTTTTGTTACCCAAATTAACATAAGAAATAGAAAATTAAGGTTAGTGAACATAAATTATATCATGAACATCTAAAGGATATGCAATAACTCTCCCTCACCTTCCCCAAACTCGTACCTAGAACTGCACTCGAAGCCTCTATGAGATCATATTGCTTGGAACACACCCTGTTCATTTCACACTAGTTTACTAAAAATAGGGATTTCTATGACACCTTAGAACATAAAAAGGGCCTCAAACACACAATTAAAAGGACCCCATCTACAACACCTATATAGTAACCACTTTAGGAGTCACTGACTTGCCCACATGTTTTTGGATCGCCTCTCAAGAACACATCTCGATGGGGGAATTGTTCATCTTCCTTGAAAGTCCAAATTCATACCAAACATCACTAACATGGGGCTCTACCAACTCCTACCATATACCTAGAAAATAATTTAAAAAAATATTAAAAATAGTTTCTTGTACCTATTTCTAATAGTACTACAAGAAAAGTATAGAGAACATAGATCGTACCACCAAACACTCATGGAGCCTCATGGTAAAAAGACTCTAGTGACTACAACTATCGAAGATTCTAACCACTAACTTCTCAATATAGAAGTGTTCTAATTAGGGGTAGTATTAGTATAACCAAACCAAAGTTCCATCCACCTCATACTGCTCCCCGATCTCCTCCATCACTTTAGTGTTGTACATACCTCATTTCTCCAGTTCCTTCCTCTGCCTAGGCTATTCATCGACTGCCTCTCTGAATGTAGCATGAATGTTAAGAAAATGAAATGTGATATGTCTATACCCATCACAGTCATATTAAATTCCTTGGAGTAATGGGATATCCTTGAGGTACCTATGAATGAAAGTGCCTAATGAGATGATACTTGCATTACACACCTACTGTGGGTGGGTGCTGCTAACCCTACATCCCAGAAGATCACTACCTTAAAAGATTATGATATGAACTCAAACCATAGGAATAATCATAGAACACTAATATAGCCATCCAAAGCTTAGTATTAAATGTTTAATTCCCCCAAACCACTGGAGGTCGGTCTATGAATTGAACAACATAGATTAATGGATTTAATAAAAAGAGTGTTCACTCGAGATATACACTCCATCATACTAATACCCCATCAAAAATATAAGATCATGATATAAATATAGGGGGGATACTAGAGTCTATTACAATAATCCTCCAAGACAGGGGATAGAAACTTGTGGAAGTGATAGTCATGCCAATTCAACAAACCCAACATAGGGAAAACACATTGGAAATAAGGTTTGCTTCAGGCCTCTCAGAGGGATACAAGCTCTAGGTCACTAAGTGACATGTGGTCCATTGTTCATGATCATATTCCATACTAACCCCCATAAAAGTGAACTGATACCACTCACTATAGAATAAGTATATTGAAAACCGATACGGTTCATCCGAGATACATGCTCCATCGGACTAATACACCATCTGAAAGATTAGATCTCTATACAAAGTGAGGGGGTTAATTCCTAAGGCTTGTTGGGGGACAATAGACCCAAATTGAAACATCCTTAAATATAGGGGATCAATTCCCATGTAAGTGTTGGTGATTCCAATTCTACAAACCCAATATAGGGACAACATGAATGAAATGAGGATCGCTCTGGGTCCCTTGAATTGATACATGTTCCAAGTCGCTGAGGGGTATGAGTTCTAATGAACGGGACCTAATTCTATAATAACCCTCATATAAGTGGACTAAGACAACTCAATCAAGAATAATGGAACTCACCAACACTACCCTGGTCATTAAGAAGATATAGAGGGGACAATATCCTTGGACGAGGTCATGAAGCTGCATCAAGCCCTCGTAGGAATGGACCAAGGGAACACAATCCACCAATACTAGTCCATGGAAAATCAAAAATCTCACAAAAAAACTGAAATAAAAGAAAATAGAGCTCAAAAATATCCTCAAAGGAGGACATGATGTGTCCCTATGGGTATACGGTGTGTCTAAAAAAGACTAGCACTACTCGTGTCTCGTTTTCACATTGAGTGATCTGTGATTCCAACTATGGAATGTGCAATGACCATTCACCAATTAATCATTAAATCATTGGCCAAATGATAATTAAAACGATGAACACATGTAGATCAGGGAAATAAATTACCAAAAATAAACCTAAAAGGAGAAGTGGGAGACTTACCTAGAGTAGATCTCACCCACGATGGAGGGAGAGAAGAAGCGTCGAGCGATCAGGGAGCCTTCTACGCTACATCAGGAGGGGAAGGCGTGACTGCTAGAGGGGGAGGTGCACGAGAGGAGCCAACAATCATTGAGAAATAGAGGAGTAAGGTTCATGGGGAGTAGGGTCCAGTGGGGAGGGGGATAAGTAGGGTTTGCGAGGAGGAGGATCCACAAAAGGGGTTAGAGGGGGGGGATAAGAAGTAGGGATAGCAGCAGAGTAGGGCTAGCAGAAGAGGTCTGGAAAAGAGAATATTGATGGGGGGAGGGGAGTTTTTGCAGGGGTACAGTACCGTGAGAGCTTGAGGGCGCGATAAACAGAGGATATTGTGCACCTGATTTTATAAAATGGGACTATGGTTTTATCAGTGCTTTTTTAGCACTGATAAAGGGATTCTTTATCAGAGATTTTTTAACGCTGATAAAGCACACCCTTTATCAGTGCTTTTAATTAGCACTGATAAAAGGTGGTTCTTCCCTTGAACATTTTTTTAGTAGTGTAAATAACCAAGAATCAAACACATTTTCATATGCATGAGTAATAAATAAACTGAAAATGTTATAAAAAATAAAATGTAGCATACAAGCATACAATACAGACCACCAACTGAGCCAATCGCATATATAAATAAATAATGAAATAAAATAAAAGAGAGGCCCTACTCCTAACTCCAAGCCTCACCTCCTCCTAGTCTCTAAACTCAGAGTTATCCTGCTTGATCATGCAAAACCTGGGTTTTTCCCAACCTATACCTACAACAAGTGTGAGTCTACTCGGGTAATCAAGCGCAATGACGACCTAAGAAGGGTGTAAGTAAAAAATTCATTAGGGAACCACCAATGTGGACCCATACATACCATTAATTCAATGATATGTGCATGTGACGTGTTTTGAGTAAATAAGAAAACTGATGGGAATAAATAAATAAATAAATAACCATTGTTGATCCTCAGGTTCGAGACCTTGATTGGACATACCTACTTCAAATGATGTTGGAGTGTCTCTGAGCATGTTGTAATGACCATGCTGACCATAATAATTACCCATGGGTATTTTACCCTGGTATATAGGTAACAACCCAGGGAATTGATCCACCTCGGTATACATTCTAACGACCCAGGGGCCTGATCCACCTTGGTATATAGTGTAACGGCCTGGGGCATGATCCACCTCGATATATAGAGTAATGACTCAAGGGGATTGATCCATGGTAGCCCCACTAGAAATATAAAATACCACCCTAAAAGGGTTGTTTTATTTAGTATCATGACCTCCCCAAAGGGAGTTTTCTAGACCACATCGTAGGGTGTTTTCATTTCAATCAACAGAAACACCACCACGAGGGTGTTTTACATTTTTAAAATAACACCTCCCCAAGTAATTTTCTATATATATCATAAAAAAACCACCTCTTAGGCATGCACCATACAATATATGTAAAATTAATAAATAAGGGTCGGTTTCATGCTTGGCCCACCTCTACCAAAATAGCCTCTACAACTCACACCAAGGCTCAAGTTCTAAGGTAACACCCATATCCCTATATAAAAGTTACAAGATGCACCATGTCATGGTCTTTCAGTCATCAGGAAACTTTCTATGCTCCCCTAGGCCATTTCATAAATCAGTTACCCTGCATGGGGTTCTCGGTCTCAATCTGTTCTCATGGGTCATCACCTGATACTCAAAGGATAACATGCTCCATGATGGTATCATAAATATAACACGACCTCATGTCCACAAGGGTAATACTCGTAAGATAAAGTATAAGGAGATTTCTTGTGATCCATATCAAGGTCCAAGGTCATCTGGGTCAGTTCGCTCACTCAGCCTATTCATCTTACCCATGGTATAATTGATGGGCGTTGTCGCACACGCTCTCAGATTATGTTTGTGATTTAAATAAATGTAGCACAGTGGATAACCTTGGTTGTTCTCTCAAAGAGGAATTGAATTAAACAACCCTTAATATACTTGAAGAAAAAAAAAGTAAAATAAGTGAAAAAAATGAAACACGATATGGGGGGTTGGTTTTGTGACTTTCGAACAATAAACTAAACAACAGATAAGAACAACCAAAGCCACAGTTTCTTTAAAAACACTTATATGAGAAGACATAGTTAATATAATCTAACCCCTTCACCATTCATTTATCATTATCCCATATAATTAGAATTCATTCAACCATAATCCTCTAACCTTGTCAACCTATCAACCCCATTAAAATGAACACAACCACAAATATTTGTGAAAATTGGCCCTAAGTTAACTTCGGGACCTCCAATCGCAGAACCCTGCTTTGATTGTGATCCAAAATACAACTTATGGTCAGTGGAAAATTAGGGTAGCATCTTCTCCCTAGATTAGAGAATTAATTGAGTTTGGGATGAGACTTTAAACCTACAATTCTATCCCAAGTTCATTAGATTTTTCGATTGAGGTTTCACTCACACGATTTACACAAGCCCGACCACGCGGTCAAGTGAAAGTCGATTGAGTAACATAGAAATTAAAACTCAATTAATTGATCACAATTTATGAATTAAAGTATGTTTATGGATTAAAAATAAATAAATGAAGGGAGTAGGGATTAGATCAACTATGAAATAAATCACTCTTCCATGGGCGGAGTTGTCATCGTGGAGACGTTTTGCATAAGCAATGGATTGATTGGGGAACACCCAATATCATCTCCACTCTTAGATTCCAGCCCAAGAAGAAAAATAAGAAGATGAAAAGAGAATAATACAGAAGATTTATTGAATAAAATTCACGTTACAAGCATAAAAATAAGGAAAAACAAAGAGGAGGTGGGAGAGGAGAGCCTTCTTGGAAGAGAAATTTGCACAAGGTCTTACTTCTTCCAAGGGTTGTGAGGTGTTTCCAAGAGACACACTTTTTTATGCACCTTCCCAAAGCCTCATACATCCCTCAAAAATAGTGAAAACTTCCTTTAAATAGAATTGGGGAGGGTTCGGGTTACAAAACATTTTTAAATGTAAAAGGGAAATTCGGCCAAATTATTTAATCCCACTTGAACCGCATAGTTGGCCTCTAAAACGTGCTAATTATATAGTCTTATAGAATGATTATTTGTTCATAATCATGTCCTCGATATTCCCTCAAAATTTGGGTCCAATCCAAGCCTAGATGAAGAAGATACAACCCAGATGGTGAAGTGATGTCCAATCAGGATAGTTCAGTCCATCTTTGTCTTCATGACCCATTTGCTCCACTCAAATGCACGATCAAGCTCTCATGTCATGAATAAAATTTGTATCCCATTAAGTCAGGAACATAGTTACAAAATTTTAATTCAAAATAAATTACAAGAAACAATATTTATGCTCATAATACTACAGTGAAGTTTAAAAGGGTAAAACTAGAATTTTCATCAAATTTGTAAATGAATGATCTAATCCCAAATATTCCATAATTGATCATATTTAGTATAATGTGAGGAAACTATATCATTTATTATCGATAAAATATTCAATAAAATTTTGTTTTATCAACTCCCCTATACTTAACCTTTTGCACTCCTGGGCAAAAGCTCATATCATGTATTCAAGAAAATTGTCACAAGATATACATGTTCATATTTATCAATCCACAGTGGAAATGTAGGAAAAGTAAGAATCCCATAAAAAAGTCAATATTAATAAAATTTAAATTATTTATCTCATAAATTGCGTCAAAACAAAATCCAGTGAGATTCATAACACTAATAACAGTGAAATAAGTCATGGGTCTACCATGCCAAAAATTCTCTACATGTGTGTATATCAACCATTCCAAGCTCATAAATCCACCCTTTATTCAGTATATTCAGGTCATGTAAAATAATTATTCTTACTTGATTTAATTCACCGAATTGGTTCTACATTCTTTTGCAATAAAATTTCAAGACCCACTCACTTAAGCATTCCTGAAATTCAAACCTTAAGCTCCCGACTTAGATATCCCCATATGTTGTACATTTCATCACTCTGCTCATTTATTATTATTATTTTGTTTTTTTTTAGTTTCACTTGGAACAAATGTCACACTTAACTCTCAACCCATGTTTGATCTCCTCATGACACTAATTGTAATAGTTATAACAAGATCAAAGGTTAAGAAAAAGTGGTTTTTGACCTGTCCAAGACACAACCCATTTTTTTTGAGGGCGTACAACAGTCAGATAATAGGTATACACGCATAGGTCAATTCGGTACAGTAATAAAACTGGTTGTAAGAGAAACAAATGTATGGATCAACCAATTAATTTTTTAACCTAACTTGACTATACTTTCAATTGAGTGGGAAAATTTTCACAAGTCATGGTTGAGTGAATATTTGTGTGGAGAAATCAATGACATAATTTACCATGAACAAATATCACAAATAATGATGCCAAAATCTAAAAGGATTTATAATGACACAACCATTCATATCATCGATGACTTCAATTTTTATAAAAAATCAAACCTTGATGATGAAATATTACTCATGCTTATCATTCTACCAATGAATTTTAAAAACATGAATTTTCCATATGTTCCACATGAGAATGTTATGTGATATATATATATATATATATATATTTGATGTTTTTGTTTTTGTTTTTGTTTTTTTTTTTGAAAATTTTAACGAAAAACTTAATAGAAAATACACACAAAACATACAAATGAAAATCCTAAATATCTACCCCAAAATTTTGTCCCCTCCCCCACACTTAAAATATTACATTGTCCTAAATGTAATCTTATGAGATGATATGTGCACATGAAAACACGAATTTTAAATAGGAAAAATAATATAAAAGTGAAAGGGTTAGGAACAGATTGATATGCTCAAATGATAATGGGGTCATGCAGTGTAATGAAATCCACTGCATCAGTAGAAAGTCCCTCAATGTATTTCTTCAAATGTTGCCCATTGACTGTAAAGCTCCTTCCATCATCCTCTTGTGTGATCTCCACTGCACCATAAGGAAAAACATTAGATACAATATAAGGACCCAACCATCTGGAATGCAACTTACCAGGCATCAACTTCAGTCGTGAACTGTAGAGAAGGACTTTCTCTCCAACATAAAACTCTCTTTGTTGGATAATTATATCATGAGATTCTTTTTATATTTCCTTATAGAGCCTTGAGTTCTCATATGAATACAATCAAATCTTCTCAAGCTCTTTAATTTTCAACTTCCTTTGGATTCCAGCTTGTGCCAAATTCATGTTGCATTTATTTATAGCCCAATAAGCCTGATGATAAACTTCCATGGGGAGATGACACACTTTCCCAAAAACAATATGAAATGGGGACATACCTATGGGTGTCTTGTATGTTGTCCTATAAGATCAAAGCACATCATCCAAGCGCTTACTCCAATCCTTCTTATTCGGCTGCATGGTTTTCTCCAAAATTTGTTTCAACTCACAATTTGAAACCTTGGCCTGTCCATTTGTTTGGGGGTGGTATAGTGTTGATGTTTTGTGTGTCACCTCATACTTCCAAAGGAGGGAAGCCAAATTCCAATTACATAAGTGTGTCCCTTGGTCACTGATGATGTCCTTTGGTACTCCAAACCTACAAAAAATATGTGTCTTGACAAATTCCACTTCAACATGAGAATCATCAATCCCAGTGGCCTTAGCCTCCACCCATTTAATCACATAATCAACAGCAACCAAAATATACAAAAAACCAAAGGAACTAGGAAAAGGACCCATAAAATCCATGCCCTATACATCAAAAATCTCACAGAATAGTATGGGTTGTTGGGGCATATCATGTCTCCTAGAAATATTCCCAATGTATTGGCAACGAGAGAAAGACTTACAAAACACATGAGCATCATGGAATAATCTAGGCCAATATAATCCAGATTCTAATACTTTCCTAGCTATCTGTTGGGGTCCAAAGTGTCCACCACAAGAAAGTGTATGATAAAATTGTAGAACAGACTCAAACTCATGATCAGGAACACACCTCCTAATAACTTGGTCACTACACATGTTCCAGAGGTAGGGGTCATCCCACACATAATACCAAGACTCACTTTTTAATTTTTGGACTTGATGTTTCTTTAAATTTACAGGGATTTTAGATGCAACAAGGTAGTTCACTAAATCAGCATACCAAGGATGCGTACCTGAGATGAAATAAAGATGCTCATCAGGGAAAGTGTCTCGAAGTGGCACCTAGGCCAAGGTGTCAGCCTCTAGTGTGTGAGTAATCCTACTCATGTGGTATGCCACTAGGTTTTCTGACCCCATCTTATCCTTTATCTTAATTTCAAATTCCTAAAGAAGGAGCATCCATCAGATTAGCCTGGGCTTTGCATTCGTCTTCTTCAATAGGTACCTCAGAGCTACATGGTCAGAAAAAAACTACTTTAGAGCCCAATAAATATGAATGGAATTTATCTAAAGTGAATATGAAAACAAGAAAATCCTTTTTCATGGTTGTTTATTTTGATTGGGCTGAATCTAGTGTCCTCGATGCATAGACAATCACATGTGAACGTCCCTCCACCCTCTGAGATAAGACAACTCCAACTATGAAGTTGGAGGCATCACACATAAGCTCAAAAGGAATGTCCCATTTGTGGAGTTTGTATGATTGGAGTAGTGGTCAGACACTTCTTAAGCTCATCAAATGCTACCCCGCATGAATCATCAAACACAAAATCAGAATCCTTTTGAAGTAATCGTGAAAAAGGAAGAGCAGTCTTGCTAAAACCTTTGATGAAGCACCGATAAAAGCTTGCATGCCCTAGGAAAGATCTAATATCATGCACATATGAAGGATAGGGTAAGGATAAAATATTGTATATCTTAGATCTATCAACCTCTATCCCATGTTTTGACACTACATTCCCTAAGACAGTGCCATGCTCTATCATGAAATGACACTTTTCAAAGTTCAAGACTAGATTATTCTCAATGCAACAATTCAACACCTTTCCTAAAATACTTATAAATTCATAAAATGAGGATCCATACACTGTAAAATCATCCATAAATACCTCCATGCAGATCTCAATAAAATAAAATAAAATACTCATCATGCATTTTTGTAAGGTACCTGGGGCGTTGCAAAGTCCAAATGGCATCCTCTGGTAGGAAAATGTGTGGAAGGGATAGGTGAATGCAGTCTTCTTCTGATCCTCCAGAGCTATAGGAACCTAAAAATATCCATAAAATACATCCAAGAAACAATAATGTGTCTTCCCAGCTAGTCTCTCGAGAATTTGATCAATAAATGGAAGGGAGAAATGGTCTTTACAAGTGGATTGATTTAGTTTCCTATAATCAATACACACACACCAACTGTTTTGTACCCTCATTGGAACTAACTCATCTTTCTCATTTTTAACAATTGTAACACCACTTTTCTTAGGCACAACCTGAATAGGAATTACCCACTGAGAATATGAAATGGGAAAGATTATACCTGCCTCAAGCAATTTCTCAACTTCTTTTTTAACAACCTCTAAGAGTATTGGATTGATTCTCCTCTGTGGCTGCCTAACCGGTTTATCCCCATCCTCCAAAAGAATCAAATGCATGAAAATAGAGGGTCTAATACCTAATATTTCATCCAAGGTCCACCCAATTTCCTTGATGTTCTCCCTCAAAAGATTCAAAACTTTTTCTTCATGTACAAAAGGGAGATTGATAGAAATGATAACAGGTAATTTCTCACCACTCAAAAAGTATGAGTATTTGAGATTTGGTGGAAATGGATTGAGTTCCAGTGTAGGGGGGTGGTGTATGGATAGAGAAATTGAAGGAACTGAAATATGTGCACAATGAACATTAGTATCAGAATATACATCATCAAAATCAGAGAATAAAGCATCAAACCCATCAACATACTCCACAACCACGTCATAATCAGAGTGAACATGATCAAAATCAGAATATGAATCCATTTCAAAATCAAATCTAATAGAGTATTGTGCATTCAAAATAGGTGTGGAAGTACTCTTAGACATCAAACTCGAACCAATGCTCATAATATCCCTAATCACAGGACAATAAAAATCCATGTGGTTTTTACTTGGTGGTTCAAAATGGGAGATAAAAAATGCAGAATGGTCCTTTGAGGGGTACTTCATGGATTCCATAACATTAAATATCACAACTTCATCTCCAAACTCTAGGAAAAGTATACCCTCATTGACATTTATGATAGTTTTTGTAGTTTTGAGAAAGGTCCTACCTAATATAATAGGAGCATGTAAACTTACCTGATCAACCTCCGTTTTAATCATGTAGAAATCTACTGGGAAGATCATGTCTCTTACCTAAACAAGTACATCCTCAAGAACTCACTTTGGATATGTTGTAGCTTTGTTCACCAAATGCACCACTACTCTTGTCGACTTCAACTCAGCAACCTGTAAATAAGAGAATATAGAGTGAGTCATCACATTTATGGAATATCCTAAATCACAAAGAGCATCAGAAAAGTGTAACTCCCCTATGGTGCATGGGTTGGTGAATGTCCCAAGATCCTTTTACTTTGTTTTCATTGCTAGAGTCTGTGTAATGAGTTCTGACACATTCCTTCCAAGATTGATCCTCTCATTTCCCTTGAGCCCTCTTCAATTGGTAAAAAGTTCTTTTAATAATTTGTCATACCTTGGTATTTTTTTAATGTCTTCAAGTAAAATGATGTTTATCTCCACATGCTTTAATGTGTCCAAAACTTCTTTTTTCATCACCTATTCAGCCATCTTCTTGGTTTTTACAACTCTATTTGGAAATGTAAAGGGTTTGGGAGGAACATCATTAATCTTTTTCTTACCTTTATCTTTCTCCTTAGTTTGATCATTAGTTAGTATGGAATGGGGCTTCTCTGGAGTTGAGGTGAATCCTGGTGGAACGATAGGTGAAGATGTATCAGTTGTTTTCTTCCCACTTCTCAATGTGATGGCACTGACATTCCCTTTGGGATTTGGAGTAGGTTGGGAAGGAAGATTTCCGAAGTTCTTACTTACCAGTTCATGGAGGGTAGTGACAATCTGGCTCATTTGTGTCTTCAATTCCCTCAGCTCTGAACCTTGACTCTTCAGCTCATTCTATTGATTAAGAACAATTTGCTTATAAGGTCATCAGTGTTAGAATCTACCTTGGGTGGGGGATTCCCTTGTTGTTGGCTTGTTGATGCTTGCTTCAAATCTCCTTTGGGGTTATTGGAAACCTTGTTGGTAAGGTAAAGGTTGCTGGAAGTTTTGTTGAAAAGGGGGCCTTTATTGTTGTCTAGAGTCATACCTCATGTCTGGTTGATCCTTCCACCCTTGGTTGTATGTTGGAGAAAATGAATCAAACTTTTTTTGGGGATATGTCTATTGTTGCTGCTGATATGGTCTCCCTGGGAATACTGCTGTGCAATCCTCTGTCTCTTGTAGTTGCGGGCAATAGTCAGTTGGGTGGCTTGTCTTAGTGAAAATGCCACAAGGCCTTGAAGAAGGGGGTTGGGATGTCTTTTGAGCCAAAGAAATTTGTCTCACCATAGTTGTCAATTCTTCAAACTTGGTATCAATTAAATGAATTTTAAGAGAAGACGGACTTACCTGATGTACTCCCCTGATATGCAGTGTACCTCGATCACCAAATTATTGGGAGTTTTGGGCCATTTTTTGATCAATGAACATGCAGCTACTGGTGTCTTTTCCACCAATGCTCCTCCAGCCGTAGAATCCACCATGATCTTCTCCATAGGCGTGAGTTCTTCATAAAAGTATTGGATGAGGAGTTTCTAACTGATTTAGTGATGTGGGCAGCTTGCACATAACTTCTTGAATCGCTCTCAGTACTCATACATTGACTCCCCTTGTGCTTGCTTGATCCCTGAGATCTCTTTTCGAATGGATGTGGTCCTTGATGCTGAAAAAAATCTCTGCAAGTAAAGTCATTTCAAATCATTCCAACAAGTTACATGTAAAGACCCGTAAATTTCAAGGAAATTTTTTTTCTTAATTTTCTTTGGAATTTTACAAGAGCGCAGTTTCTGACGGCACCTGATTCCGAGGCCCGGTGTGCCCGGAATCATTTTTCCGAAGATTGGCTCAGGTACATTCAGTGAACGGGCGAGCGAGTTTTTCTAACTTTTGAACCGGTGCCCGGAATCGAATTCTGAGGGAACCAATGAAATCGCAGCACCGGTTTTCTCTTAGAAACGCCTCTTCCGGAGTTGCGTTTTCTCGGGTGTGGTTTTTAATTTTCGGGCTTAAAGTTAAGAAATAAAATAATTTTGCGACAACTTTATTTTATTTCACTTAAGCCACTTGGAAGCCACTTGAAGCCACTTAAAGGCGGCTTAAACTGAGTTGAACTGGATAGGATGCTATCCAGAAATATCCTACCCCCTTGGTAGGATATTTGTGAGGTGGGGCCCGCACGAGCCCCGCCGTTTCTTTCCGCTAAGAAACGCACCCGTGAAAACCCGTCTTAATGAAAGTCAACCGACGCGTTTTCTAAATTCTTAACAGACCATTTAATTGGGCGGTTTATTTCGTGAATTAAATGGCCTGTTTCTTTCGTTGAATTAATTCAACAAATTAATTCAATCGTTTCTTAACCGGTTTTCGTGTGTTGGCATATTAATAAAATAAGACCAACCCAAAATATTTTGAGAAGATTTGAGAGGATCCTTGTTTCTTCTTCTCCCTCGTGAAGAACGCGAAGAACGCGAAGAACGCCGAACCCGAAAATCGACGACGCGACACCTTGATCCGCATCGCCGACAACGTTCTTCTGCGACGTCTCTTCCTCCGCGACGGATCTTCGATCGGCTTCTTGAGGTAAGAGTCTCGGACCTTCCTTAATCTCCTTCGTGGTTCTTAACCAAAAACACGGATTTAATTAATTAAATTAAATCTGCTGTTTCATGGTGCGTTGAGTTCGCCGACTCAACACCGGATTCCGCGACGACGCGACGCCTCCCCGCGACGACGCGACGATCCCTCTCTTCCGCGACGATCTTTTCCGCGAAGAACGCCTGCGCGCGACGATCGACGAGGTAGGGATTTATTTTGGAAAATTTACCCCTTTTTAATTATTCTCGTGAACGTTCTTTGAAAATTAAAGAGCCAGTTTCAAATGAACAATTTTATTTTATTAAAATTGTCGGTTCATGTGTTGAACAATTTCTCCTGGTTGTTTATCTCTAACGCGGAGGGTGCGGGCCAAACGAACACGGCCCGACGACCCTCCGCCATTCTTCGTTTTGTGCGGATTTGGTGGGCGACGACGGAACATGCTGCAACGGGTGTTTGACGATCCCGCAGTAAAGAACGGATCCCGGGAGGAGCAACGGCGCAGACGGGAAGGAAAACGGGCCACCGGAGCAACGCCGGCGGCCCGCGGAAGCTGCCGGCGCGGCGGCGCCGGCGGCCGGAGGCGGCGGCGCCCCGGCGCGCCGCCAAACGAGGCCGCCGCGGCTGAAGCCGCGGTGGCGGCGGCCAATGGACCCGCGGCCGCGCGGGTCCGGTTCGCCAGCGCGGCCCACGCGGGCCGCGACTTTCTCAGGCCGCGGGTCAACGCCCGCGGCGCTCGGCCGCTCGGCCGAGCCGAGCCAAGCCGGTCCGAATGGCCGGGCCGGACCGGTCCAACCGGGTCGGACCCGGGTCGGGCCGACCCAGGGGGGGTCGGGCCGGGTCGGCCCGGGCCCGTACCCCCCTTCTTCGGACGTTTTCGTTCAAATGCCCGTAACTTGAGCTTCGTGCCTCCAAACGACTCGCCGTCAGAGGAAACGCGATCCTTGGATCGAGACGGTCGTTTCGGTATATCGCACCCAAGGTTTCGGAATACTTTGAGTTCGGCCGGGTTGGTTCGTACACGAGACCAACCGGGCCCTCGGAGCGGAAACGCTCATATCTTGAGCTACGGACGTCCGATTGACATGCCGTTAGCTTTGTTGAATTACTCTAAGTGAGACGGATCTTTTGGCATACTCCGCCCGAGGTTTGGACGCAGGTGGAGTGTGGTCGGGTTGGTTTTGCCTTAAAAACCAACCGAGCCCCTGGGACGGAAATGCCAATAACTCTCAGACCGGGCGTCCGATTGACGCGCCGTCTGCGACGTTGAGTTCCTGTTGACGATACAGAACTTTTGGATACATCAACTTCGGACTTCGTGACAGTTGATGTATCAGCCTCTCGGCTCGTGGAGCGGACCCTCTCGAACGAGCTTGCTGTGTGCGGGAACCCTAGTGCTGGCTGCGACTGCTCCCTCGACGGCGACGACTGTGCAGAGATCCTCCGTGGACTCCGACGACGACCATGCAGAGATCCTCAGTGGACTACGGCGACGACTGTGCAGAGATCCTCAGCGGACTGCGACGACTACTGCACTCAGCGATCCTACGTGGATCAGTGCTATAGGTCCTGCGTGGGCCCGATCCTGTGTGGGTCCGATCCTGTGTGGGTCTACACTCAGCGGTTCTGTGTGAGCCAACTCCTACAGGTCCTGCGTGGGCCTGATCCTGTGTGGGTCCGATCCTGTGTGGGTCACTGCGAGGTTAGTACCTATTGATCCTTCGTGGGTCCGACGACTTAGATGGTTCAGTGATCATCTTTATCGTCATCCGAAGAAGTATACCTGTGTGAGCTGAATCTTGTGTTGCTCTCCTTTGTGGATTGTGTTGAGCTATCCTGTGTGGATTTACTATTTACTCTCCTTTGTGGATTGTGTTGTTCTATCCTGCGTGGGTATGCGTTTTGCTTTCCTGTGTGGACTGGGTTGTGCTAGGGCTCGGATGTTGGAGCCGATCGGGGAATTGATGACTTAGGTATATGTATGGGCATATACCTAAGCCGTGTCAGATGTTACTTCGTGATTGTATCTCTTCTTCGTGATTTATCCTTTGTGGATTTCGGGAGACCTTCGGGGGTCTCGGGGTCCCTACTGAGTAGCTTATACTCACCCCTGCACGGGCTATGCCCGCACTTCGTGGTGTTGGTTGCAGACGACGGACAGCGCTGATCATGGAGGAGGCGTGCGGAGCAGGACAGTACCTGGAGGTGGACCACTGGGCGGGACGTACTCGGAGCGGTTAGGTGGACCCGAGGGCAGTGGAGGCTATCTGTACCCACCCTTCATGTGGGACTTCCAGAGGACGGCTTGACGCTGCAGTTTTTCCTTTCAGTTGCTATTTTTCCTTTCAGTTGTAATTTACAGTTGGGCTTGTATTTCCGGCCCCTTTTACTTTCAGCACAGCTTGTACAGTTTTTACTCAGTGTTTACTTTTCCGCTTGCTTACTCTATGGTGCTTGTTTACTTTTCAAAGGCAATGCCTTTCCTTTTTGTTGGGATTTACGCCTTGGTGCTAGTCGCCAGCCCCTGGCCTATGGAAGGCGGGCTTGGGGTAGTCACGGCACGGGCCCCGAGGGCGGGTCGTGACATTACATCTTCAGGTTGTAAATAATTCATCTAATCCTTTGCAGCTCCATCAAGTAAGAATGGGAATGCTCTTAGTTCAATTTGATCCTCATAAACATTTCTTGGTTTTAATGTTGAGCAAACCACATTAAATTATTTTAAATTTTTGTTTGGATACTCGCCAGATAATCCATGAAACTTTGGAAGAAGATGAATTAACCCAGATTTCAGTTCAAAGTCCGATTCGAGATTCGAGTATGAAATACAATTTGGTTGATAGTTAGTATCGGGTGCACCCAATTCTTTAATGGTTATATTAAGTTCATTGTTATTGTATTCAGCAATTGGTTCTTATTTTAAGTTGGAATTAGAAGTGTTTCCAATTTCAATGTTCTTGGAGTGGAGTAATTATCCAACTTGTTGAATGTTGAAACTTCTCATAGACTAAGAATGTCTGATTCAAGCCCTAAGGTTGCATTCAATCACAGGGTCAAGATCTAAGAGATCTTCAGGATTAGTTTGTGTAATAAATCAAATAAAAATTAAAAGAAGGAAAGTGGACCACAGTAAAATAAAAATGAGAAGTTTGAGTTGATGGTCCAAAAAGAAGTAGAAGAAAATAAAAGAAGAAGAAAAAAATCAAATTGGGTAAAGAAGGAAGAAAGAAGAGAGGAAGAGAATAAAATGTAAAATAAAATAAATACCTCTAAATGGTTGAAATAATTACTTTCCTCCCCAGAAACGACACCAATTTGATGGGCATTGTCGCACACGCTCTCAAATTATGTTTGTGATTTAACTAAGTGCAGCACAGTGGCTGACCTAGGTCATTATATCAAGGAGGAAGTGAATTAAACAACCCTTAATAGTCTTGAAGAAAACAAAAAAAGGAAAATAAGTGAAAAAATGAAACACAAGATGGGGGGTGGTTTTGTGACTTTCGAACAATAAACTAGACAACAGACAAGAACAACCAAAGCCACAGTTTCTTTAAAAACACTTATATGAGAAGATGTAGTTAATCTAATATAACCCCTTCACCATTAATTTATCATTATCCCATATAATTATAATTCATTCAACCATGATCCCCTAACCTTGTTAACCTCCGAACCCTACAGAAATGAACACAACCACAAATATTTGTGAAAATTGACCCTAGGTTAACTTTGGGACCTCCAATCGTAGCACCCTGCTTTGATTGTGATCCAAAAGCCAACCTATGGTTAGTGGAAAATTATGGAAGCATATTCTCCCTATAGTGGAGAATTAATTGAGTTTTGGATGATACTTGAACCCTACAATTCTATCCCAAGTTCATTAGATTTTTCGATTGAGGTTTCACTCACACGATTTACACAAGCCCGACCACGCGGTCAAGTGCAAGTTGATCGAGTAAAATAGAAATTAAAACTCAATTAATTGATCAAAATTTATGAATTACAGTATTTTTATGGATTCAAAATAAATAAATGGTAGGAGTAGTTATTAGATCAACTATGAAATAAATCACTCTTCCATGGGTGGAGTTGTCATTGTGGAGACGTTTTGCATAAGCAATGGATTGATTGGGGAACACTCAATCTCATGTACACTCTTAGATTCCAGCCCAAGAAGAAAAATAAGAAGATGAAAAGAGAATAATACAGAAGATTTATTGAATAAAATTCATGTTACAAGCATAAAAACAAGGAAAAACAAAGAGGAGGTGGGAGAGGAGATCCTTCTTGGAAGAGAACTTTGCACAAGGCCTTACTTCTTCCAAGGTTTATGAGGTGTTCCCAAGAGACAAACTTTCATCCACACCTTCCCAAAGCCTCTACCAGCCCTCCCAAAGAGTGAAAACTTCCTTTAAATAGATTTGGTGAGGGCTACGGTTACAAAATATTTTTAAATGTAAAAAAGAAAATTTGGCCAAATTATTTAATCCCACTTTCACCGCATAGTTGACCTCAAAAACGTTCTAATTATCTGGCCTTCTAGTATGATGATTTTTTCATAATCATGTCCCTGATCTTACCTCAAAATTTGGGCCAATCCAAGCTCGTATGATGAATATAAGACTTGAATGGTGAGGTGATTTCCAATCTAGATAGTTCAGTCCATCTTTTTCTTCATGGCCCATTTACTCCACTCAAATGCATGATCCAGCTCTCATGTCCTGAATAGAATTTTTATCCCATTAAGTCAGGAACATAGTTACAAAATTTTAAGTCAAAATAAATTACAGAACAATATTTATTCCCAGAATACTATAGTGAAGTTTAAAATGGTAAAACTGGAATTTTCATCAAATTTACAAATGAATGATCTAATCCCAAATATTCCATAATTGATCATATTTAGCATAATTTGAGGAAATTATATCATTTATTATTGATAAAATATTCAATAAAATTGTGTTTTATCAATAACCACCTAGTAAAACATTTCTCAAGGGAAAGGATCTCCCACCCCACAGCCAAGCTCACCAAGCCTAATGGATCTAAGGTATCTCATAGGTCATGTTACGACCCATTACGGATGACGAAAATTAATTCATCGCCTTCCTCTAGGAGAAGGGTCTAAGAGACTTATAAGAAGGTTCTATAAGGCCTACTTGGTTGTCTGTCTAATTCAATCCATACCTCTTCGATTTGGTGGTCAAGGGTTCCTACCTTAAAGCCACTAAGTCATAATTAGTCCAGTCACACCCCTCAAGGGGAATCCAATTGCCTATAGAAACTCATTTAATCATGAACTTGTCCATCAATCATCGAAGCGTTAAGACAATGTGTGAGGTTATCAATGCTTGAGGCACTTTGTTATGTCATTTATGAAATTAAATTTTAATTTAACATTTCAATTTAAAATAAGAAAAACATTAAATTAATAAAAAGGTAAATGATTTCAATGGTGAACCCACACATCCCCAAGAATATAAAATAATTTCATGAATTTCATATAAAAATTTCCAGGACCACCAACCTTTAAAGAAGCCACACCACTTAATTCTTCAGCCCGACAACTCTACCTAAGCTCACCAAGCCTCGGTCGATCCCAATAAAGCTTTTCCTAGGCCATCTAACCACCACCAACCCACACAAGGCCCTAAATCATGCCAAAAAAACCATAAAAATTAATTATAGAATTTATAATTAATAAATCAATTTAATTTAAACAAGTAATATTAGTTGAAAACTCACTAGACAACCTCATCGCACTGAAATCACGACCAAGCACCCACGGGAGGTCCCCTACGGACCCTTGATATCAATTCGAGCTAAAGAACTAACACAATATTCCATTTTCATCACTAAATTAATTTAATTTTAAAATAAAACCATATAAAAAATTCATGGTGCGATGTACCTTTATCGAATATCTAAGCGACGGCGTGCACATGGCATTACGAGATGCCCTCTTCCTTGGTAGAGCGGAAGCCCCATCAAGCTCGACTGATTCCACTATGATTTGGTGGAATTGGATTTAAAACCCTAGTTAGAGAAAGGAAAAATTATAAGAGATGGAGGAAAGGAAGTGTGAAGGTCACCTGATCTAAGTACTTTCCTTGAAATGCCGCAAAATCACCATAGAAACCACCCCTTCCAAGGGGGGAGCAAGAGAGGAGAAGGGGAAGATGTTGTTGGCTTGCACAAGAAAACAGGGAGGAAAGGAGGGGGATGCCCCCTAAAACCCCAAGGGGGTAAAAGGGTCTCCCCCCCCCAAAAAACAAACACCCCACCGGAAAGCCGATATTGGGCCACCAGCTAGTCGGTGACTCCAAAAAGCCAGCAAGGCCACTGCCCAGGCCATCGGCTGGCCTATGGCTACAGTGGTAGCCTAGCCAGCCCTGATCTTCCTCTGGTGCTCACCTGAACATCCCAGGTTTTCTCTAAGCCTCTTACCAAGTACAAAACACCTCTTTTAGGTGGTTCCAAGAATCAAAATTCCCATCCAAATCTCAAATTAAAATTTTACCCTATAACGGATGGAATAATCAAATTCCCTCGAGAATTTTTTGACCCATATAGACACAAGATCTTACAGTTTTGTTTGCATCAAAGGTAGGTAGTGTAACGAACCAATATTTTTTTTAAAGGAAATTAATTTCTTATAAATATTTCATAATAACATTAACTACTAAGTGATATGGGACCCTTAAAACATAAGTTTGTCACTTCTGTGATGTGAATTTCAAAAATCCAATATACACAGTCGCGATCAGTAAGTTATTTAGAGTCCAATAAGGAAAAATTAATTTTTGGTGAATAGTAACCTACCCTTATGAATAGTAACATACCCTTATGAATAGTGATATACCCTAATGAATAGTAACCTTACCTATGATAATATATAAATAATATTCAAGTTTAAAGTATGATATACCTATATTTTAGAATAAGTTAATGAATATTGAATTAATAATATTTAGAAAATTATTTTTGAAAAATGGACTTCATTTTTGGATTCTACACGTCAAAAAATGGTTGGGGTAAATTTTTGGGATTTTTCTAAAATATTTGAATTTTTGATGAATAGTGGCATACCATAAATTGCAAAATTAAGATAAATACACTAATTATAGAGTCATGTGTGATGTTATGCTGATATAAGCCCACTTGGTTCGGGATCACATGATAAAATTACTATTCTTGGTCATTTAATACTCATTATTCCTTGTCTTGAGGATAAATAATAAATTAATGAGTTTTATATTAAGAAATCTCCTCTCTCCTCCACTATAAAAACCCCCTCTCACCCCCTCTTCCATTCAATCCTCTCAAGCCTTGTGCCTTCTCCAAATTCTGGCCAAATACCCTGCCAACCTCTTCTCCCACGTTCAGCAAGCTTTTTTCTCATTAAAATACCAAAACCTCTCCCTTAAGGAGGTTCTCAAGGAAGTTTGGTTCAAGAGGTAAATTTCTCTTTTCAATTCTTTGTCTTTCCTTTCAAGTTCATTTGTTTTATTTTTCTATTAACTCTCTTTATCCAAATTTTGTGATGAATCCAGTACCTTATATGTACTGGAATTTTTCATGATAGTGTAATAAGTTATCATTATCTCCCCCTTTTTACCTTCTTTTATACTAGTAGCAAGAACACCATCCGAGATGTGTCAATTTTACACATTCAAGGACGGTGGATTTTCAATTTCTTTTATCATTCTAAATTCTGGTCATGAAACCATTCTTGTTATGGTTGAACCAGATTATTATATATAATATAACCTATTTAAGATTCTGCAATCCCTTTGTTCAAATGGTATTAGGTTATAAAGAAAAATGAGTTCGTTGTAATCAAAACTCACAAATTAACCGAAACAATTATCATTAAAGTTCTAAATGATAATTCATCCTCATTCCATGTAACCAAGTTATATAAATGAAAAATAACACCTATTTATGTTCATAAATAATATATAATTTCAATTCTGGAGATTTACATCCATTCCACTTCATTACTCAAAAACAAGTGAACCGAATATGAAAATAAGAGAAACGAACACACCGGCACGACGAAATTCAATACAATAACTAATAAATAAAGACATAAATGAACTAAACAGAATTATGATAAACTAAATAAATGTATAATATGTTCTGAAATAAGTTATTAATAATTATAATTTCATATTCCAGGAGCTTAAGTACAAGAGTGGAACACGTTCAGAGTTAAGGTAAGGGTTTTCCACCCGAACTTCCATTTTCATTCGGGTTACTTTTATTGTCTAATTTCCTAGATTAAATTCTCATGTATTGTTATGTACTCCTCATAAATTATGTGTGAGTATTATATATATGTACACCAACCATAATCCTTCCCTATTTTCTGTATAGTTACATGTTTTAAAAGAATCTCTCAAAACTTTTTCCAAAAATACGAGCCTGATACAAGGGAATTTCTCAAATTGATATCTATTTTCAAGGGCAAGCTATAATCTATTTTTGGAAACCATTATCCTTATAAAAACACTCATTTTATAATAAAATACTATCTCACTTTACTTCTGGTTTTATACAAATATTTTTCCAAAAGAACTCTTCTTTTCAAAATAAAAGAGTATTTATCACAAGAATTGCTTAATGATTTTAGAAGATTATTCTCGTTTGATTCAACACTCTTGTTGATTCTTATGTATTGTTGGGGTTAATCATTTATGATGTCATATACCATATTTTATTGAATAGTTTATGACTAACTTTATTGTGTATGATCTATTATAAAACCATTCACCATATTATTCCGAATGGTTAGTGTTTATGTTCAATAATTGGGGAAAGTTAGTTACATTTCATATTATAGTTTCAATATGAATGTATATGTTGTTTATGTTTATCCCCACTAATATGAGGAATGCATTAGAATTATTATGTGATGGGTGGGGCCCGCTATAGCCCCTCGATGCATCAGTAGGTCTCATGAGACAACTAGACGAGGAATTGGTCGAGGCCTTTCCCAATGTGATATGGATTTTGGCCGAGGCCTTAATCATTAGACATCTTGGCCGAGGCCTTGAAAAAATGTTTTAGAATGTCTGTCATTATGAATTCCATAATTATGAGTTCATCTATTGATATTTCATGTGGTTATTAGATTAGTAGAATACCCATGATTATGTTTTATTATGGCATTATTTACTCAGCTCATTTTCCTGCCATAATGTGTTCAGGTTTATTATTAAATGCATGTGTTTTCAATTATGCACCATGTCTTATGTTTATACTATATTCCACTATATTTCTTACTCTTACTGAGCGTTTGAGCTCACCCTTTTCTTATGTATCATTTTTTCAAGACATGAAGAAGTTTATTATGAATGACATGCTGAAATAACCTAGGAGTTATGGGTGTTGTCTAAGGAGTTTCCATGTTGTATTTCTCTCAAGTTGTAATATTGAACTTATGTATGTATCTTGTTTCCAATAATACTAAACTAATTAGTCCTTCAGGATTCGTATTCCTTGTATGTATGCCAACGTAATCAAACAAGGCACCGGCTCCGGGCAACTAGGGTTGGGTCCTTACGATTGGTATCAGAGGAAGTTTAGTAGAATACTTGGAAACTAGATTTAGAAAATGTAGAATTAGGGAAGAGACCCTAAGTTATTCTTTTGAGGATATACATACAATAACATCCTGGTATTTTGGTAAGGAATATATTATGTGGATCTTTCAAGCAATACATCCTTTTCTGGATACGAGCAGGTAGAGGCGGCTCTGGCACAGATGTATCTAGGGGTAAAACCCGAAAACACCACTTTGAGCTAGACTCGAACGGGAACTGGTGCACGACAACGGGCCTTGTTTCACTCTTGTTTACGACACTCCTGGGGGATATGCTTAGGATAATTCACATTTTCTTTACAAGCCATTATGAAGGATTGAAATGTAAAATATTCCTCAAAGAAACCATATTTGTGAATATGGGATTAGCCATTCATAGGATCTCAATTTTTTTCTAATTATTTTGTTAAGTTAAGATTATAAATTATGATTCATAACCTAATCTAGTGTATGTTGTTATCTAGATATGGTGCCAAGTGGAAGGAATGGAAATCGCACGAACACACGTGTCCCTTGCAGGGATTTTCCCCCAATGCAAGATAATGATGTTGGCTCTGGTGCTGTGACTGGTGTTAAGCAACTCATAACTATACTGAGACAACTTACTCAAGTTATGAATAATAACCTTACCTGTATGAAGCATCCGGATCCACCACATGGAGGAGCTATGCTAGATCGCTTTATGTGACAACAGCATCCATCATTCAATGGGACTACAAACCCTTTTGTAGCAGAGCAGTGGATATGTTCCCTCGAGAAGATATTTATTGCTTTGGGATGTAATGAAAGAGAGAAGGTTGTCATTGCAGTATATCGTCTATCAGTAGATGCGGATCAGTGGTGGTCATTAATCCAAAACACAAAGGAGGAGGAAGAAATAGAAGAGCTGGAATGGAGGGATTTTAAGGAAATATTCTTAGAAAAATATTCCCCTCATGAACAAAGAGAAGATATGGAGAGGCAATTCTTGAATCTAAGGCAAAAGGAGGATGAAAATGTTTCCAAGTATAAAGCCAACTTTACAAGGCTGAGAAGACATGTTGTGGAATACATACGAAATCCAAGGATCAAAATCGATCGATTCTTTGATGGCTTAAATCCATTCCTCCGGTGGGCACTGGTCTCCCAAAATTTTTCATCATATGAGGACATAGTTTCATATGCTATCAAGACCGAAAAAAAATTCTCTAAGTCTTATGAATTTAAGGGAAAGCAAGAAAAGAAGAGGGCTTCTGAAAACCCTAAGAAAGGAAATAAGGAATCAGGGAAGAAGGGAAGAGTTGAATTTCCACCATGTGACAATTGTGGAAGGAAACACACCGGTGCGTGCTTAAAAGGAAAAGGAGAATGCTACAAATGTGGTCAGAAAGGCCATCTTTCTGGTGATTGCAAAGGAAAGAAGGAAGCCAATGATGTTTGATGCTATAATTATCAGGATATGGGGAACTATGCTAATTATTGTCCAAAACATCAAGGAAATATGCAACATAAGGGGCCAAGGGATTAAGGACAAGCATATGCGATCACAACTGCAGAGGTTGAAGTTCCGCATGACATGGTGGCATGTACTTTGATCGTTTCATCAAGCTTAGACAATACTTTATTTGATTCTGTATCATCGCATTATTTCATATCTTCCCAGTTTACTAAGAAAATTAGATATTTCCAATTTGATTTAACAAGGGAGTTGTTGGTCAAAACTCCTAAAGGAAGTATCATTGTTACAAAGTTCTGTCAATCAGTTCCCATTAGGGCATATAAATGTTCTTTATCTGTTGATCTCATCATTATACCCATGATTGAGTTTGATATAATCCTCGGTATGGATTGAATTTTGGACCATGATGTGAAAATTTATTGTAAGAAGAAGGAGGTTACAATCTTCAGTGATGATAAGGAGTACCTTATCTTTAGAGTAGAAACATCACCACCTAATTCTTATCTAGATCCACCCACAGTAGCTCAACTAAATTCAATTATCGGGGAGGAACAAAATGAAATAACTATGGGTGAGGAAAAGAATGTTCAAATAGAAGATGTACCTGTTGTGAAAGAGTATATTGATGTCTTTCCAGAAGATTTACCTGGACATCCTACAGAGCGGGAAATTGAGTTTTCCATTGACTTAATTTCTGGTTCAAGACCCATATCAAAGACCCCTTATAGAATGGACACTGTGGAGTTAGTGGAACTAAAGAATCAACTAGAATAATTGAGTGATAAAGGATTTATTCGACCTAGTGTTTCTCCATGGCGAGCCTCTGTCCTCTTTGTTAAGAAGAAAGATAGATCCATGAGGCTGTGCATTGATTATAGGGAAATCAATTCTATTACAATAAATAATAAGTATCCTCTTCCAATAATTGATGATATATTCGATCAACTTCATGGAGACCAATATTTTTCAAAGATTGATCTTCGATCTGGATATCATCAGTTACTTGTGAGGGAGGAAGACATTCCAAAAATAGCATTCTGAACCAGATATGGGCATTATGAGTTTACAGTAATGCCTTTTGAACTAACTAATGCACCATTTGTTTTTATGTATCTAATGAATAGAGTCTTCAAGGAATATCTTGATGACTTTGTGGTGGTGTTTATTTATGATATCCTGGTGTACTCTAGAAGCTATGAAGAACATGAAAATCACTTGCGTACTATTCTGAAGACTCTAAGAAGAAACAAATTACATGGGAAGTTCAGCAAGTGTAATTTATTGCTCCAATCAGTTTCCTTTCTGGGCCACATTGTCTCTAAGGATAGAATATTTATAGATCCTGCAAAGACAAAGGCTTTGAAAGAATGGCCTACTCCAACGAACGTAACTGAGGTACGTAGTTTTATTGGTTTAGCAGGTTATTATCGACGTTTCATTCAGAACTTCGCCCATTTAACCAACCCAATGACCAAGCTCGCAAGAAAAGGGGTTAAGTTTGTATGGACCAGGTAATGTGAAGAGTGTTTTGAAGAATTGAAGAGGAGGTTAGTGAATGCTCTGATCCTAACCCTACCATTGGGGAATGATGGGTTTGTTATCTATAGTGATGCATTAAAGAAATGACCTGGTTGTGTCCTTATGCAGAATGATAGAGTGATTACCTATGCATCTAGGAAACTAAAAATTCATGAACAAAACTATCCAACCATGATATTGAGTTAGCATCGATAATATTTGCTCTGAATATTTGGAGACATTACCTCTATGGAGAAAAATGTGAGATATATACAGATCATAAGAGTTTGAAGTATATATTCTCACAAAAAGAACTCAACATGAGACAAAGGAGGTGGATTGAGCTACTCAAAGATTACGATTGCACAATACACTACCACCCAGGGAAATAAAATAAGGTATCAGATGCATTGAGTAGAAAAGACCATGGAATTCTGAACAAGATGAGAGTTGAAAGGGATCCTATGTTCATGGATCTAGTAAAGATGGATATGGGAATTATTAAGGAATGTAGTACATCACTAATTTTTCAAATGGTTGCCCAACCTTCTTTACTAGAGAGGATAAAAAGTTCTCAGGCTGATGATGAGGAGTTTCAAAAGAAAATTAAAGTAATAAATGATGGGAAGGTGACTGACTTCTCATATGAAGATGGAATTTTGAAATTCGAGAAGAGGCTTTGTGTTCCTGCTTTTCCTGAGCTAAAGAGAGAACTGTCGGATGATGCTCACAACTCTAATTTCTCTATACATCCTGGTAGCACAAAGATGTATCGAGATCTTCGAGAAAACTTTTAGTGGGAAAATATGAAAAGGGGGATTGCTGAATATACATCAAAGTGCCTGGTATGTCAACAAGTGAAGGTTGAGAGGCAAAAGTCTAAGGGGATGATGCAACCACTACCCATACCATCATGGAAGTGGGAGAAAATTACCATGGACTTTGTCACTGGACTCCCAAGGACATCTAGAGGAAACAATGCTATATGGGTCATTGTGGATCGTCTTACAAAGATAGCTCACTTCATAGCGATTTGAGAGGACTTCTCATTGGATCAACTTGCACATATTTACATCAAAGAAGTGGTAAGGCTGCATGGAGTACCACTCTCTATTGTATCCGATCGTGATCCTAGATTCACCTCGAAGTTCTGGAAAAGTCTCCAACATGCTTTAAGCACTGAACTGAACTTCAGTACGGCCTATCATCCTCAAACTGGTGGCCAATCTGAGCGGACTATTCAGACATTGGAAGACATGTTAAGGGCATGTTGTATGGAATTCAAAGGAGGATAGGACCAACATCTTCCACTGGTTGAATTCTCCTACAACAATAGTTTCCACTCGAGCATCCGTATGGCACCATATGAAGCCCTTTATGGGAAAAGGTGTAGAACACTAGCGTGTTGGGATGAAGTCAGTGAGCGAAAGCTGCCAGGACCTGAATTGGTTGAGGAAATGGCGGAGAAGGTGAAAACCATTCAACAGCATATCAAGGCAGCCCAAAGTCGACAGAAGAGTTATGTGGATAACCGTCGATGAGACCTGGAGTTCAAAGTAGGAGACCTGGAATTTCTACGCATATCTCCATGGAAGAAAGTCATATGGTTTGGGAATAAAGGAAAGTTAAGTCCCGGTATATCGGCCCCTTCCAGATCCTTGATCGAGTCAGAGCTGTGGCATATCGACTGGCACTTCCACCAACCTTTTCAAAGGTGCATGATGTCTTTCATGTATCCCTCTTAAGGAAGTACATACCAGACACTTTACATGTACTCTCTTCATAGGTGGTACAGTTGGAGGATGATATTTCCTATGAGGAGTAGCCGGTGAAAATTTTGGATCGTAAATACAAAGTTCTACGCAACAAGACTACTCATCTGGTCTGTTGGGTCAAAGAGGATGGCAAGAGGGGGGGTGAATTGCCTTTTCAAAAAATAATTAACAATTTAAAACAATTATCAATGCAGCGGAAATAAAAAAAGGCAAGACACAATTTGATAACGAATTTCGGCTTAATTCCTAAGCCTACGTCTCCGCTCCCAACTCAACTGTTGAGAGATTTATATGTCAGCTTGCTTTTTAATGGTTGTAGCAAGAAACCCACTAGCCGTTTTAAGGTAGGCTAGAACACCTTCGTACAGCTTGCTTTTTTATTATGGTTGTAGCAAGAAACCCAATTAAAATAAAGAATGGGAATGAGAGGTTTGTTTTAATCCAAACCCAATTAAGAACAAAACAAGTAAAATAATACAAACACAGGAAGCCTTGAGCGCCAAAAGTGTGAGAGCAGCTGATGGAGAGGGGGCTCAAGCTTCAAGGATGGCAATGGATCACAAGAGGCCTTGGAGATTTGTCGTTAGAGCATCAAGACATCAAAATATGTTTCGGTTTTGTTCCCGGCATCCATGGTTCTCTATTTATAGGAGAAATACCCATAAACACTTCAATATAGCCGTTGGAGGGCTTCCGGAGCCGTTGGGGTTCAAAAGAACAAGTCTGGTCAAAGCCCAACGGCTAGTTTGACTGGGCACACCGGCTGGCCGCTGGTGTCTCACCGGCTGGCTGGTGGTCCACCGGCTGACCGGTGCTGAGCTCCCAGCTGGCCGGTGGTCCAAACAGAGCAGGTTTTCTGTCTGGGTTCCACCGGCTGGCCGGTGGTCATCCACCGGTTGGCCGGTGGCACCAGGCAGTGGGCAAGCCTACTGCCTGGGTCCTCCGGCTGGCTGGTGGGCAAGAACCGGTTGGCCGGTGCCCGTACCGGCTGGCCGGTGATCTAGCACCGGCTGACCGGTGGATCTGGCAGAAAGCAATGCTTCTGCCAGAGACCACCGGCTGGCCGGTGGAAATACACCGGTTGGTCGGTGGACTCAGAGAGTCCTCTATCAGCCTTCTTGGGCCAACTCCTGGGCAACCTTTTTCCTAGCATCAAAACACTTGAAAACAAGTTAGAACACGATGAGAGTGATTGTGATCATTAAAATCCAAGAGAGAGAGGGGTACAACAATCTCCCCCTATTTTGATGATCACAATCACAAAAGAGAAAGCTTTAAAAAGGATATGCCAATTGAAAACTTAACTAAACAATTTTGGACATGAAAATATATTAGAGATCATTTAAAAAATAAATTGAAGAGATGTACCATGTATTGAAAATGATCTTAATCTAAAGAGAATAAGTCATTTTGAAATTGTAACCATAGGTCATTTTTAAAAGGAACAAAATCAATAACTTACCGGTTTTAAAAAAATTGAACTTTTAAAAAAAAGCACTTTAATCAATTGAAATATGAAACTAGTAAACAGAGAAATTTCTCCCCCTTTGGGATTATCAAAATAGGAGGGAAAAAGAGAAAGAATGAGAAGAAATTAGATAACCAAGAAAAATTGAATTAATATAAAAAAGAGTTAAATATTTAATAGTGCTCATTGACGAATCATTCCTAACTCCCCCTTAATAAAATCAAAACGTTCAACCGGGAGCGGTTTGGTAAAAATATTTGCTAATTGGAAATCAGTAGAAATGAAGTCCAAAGTGATATCCCCTTTTTGAAAATGGTCACGAAGGAAATGATGCCTTAAGTCTATATGATTTGTTCTAGAGTGTTGTATTGGATTCTTAGAAATACTAATGGCACTAGTGTTGTCACACCGAATAGGGACATGATCGTAGGAAAGGCCATAATCCAAGAGAGTGTGCTGCATCCAAATAATTTGGGCACAACAATTCCCAGCGGCTACGTACTCGGCCTCGGCAGTAGAAAGAGCAACACAGTTTTGCTTCTTGATACTCCACGATACAAGGGACTTGCCTAGCAGATGACAGGTTCCACCAGTACTCTTTCGATCTAATTGACATCCGTCAAAATCAGCATCCGAATATGAAGAAAGTTCGAAAGAAGTATTAGAAGGATAAAATAAACCAAAGTTTTTGGATCCTATTAAATACCTAAAAATCCTTTTGACCGATTTAAAATGATATTCTTTGGGATTGGCTTGAAAACTAGCACAAAGGCAAACACTGAACATGATGTCAGGACGGGTCGCAGTTAGGTAAAGTAGACTCCCGATCATACTCCTATAAAGCTTGTTATCAACCGGTTTCCCAACTTCATCTAACGTAAGCTTACAGGAAGTACTCATGGGGGTACTAATTTCCTTTACTTGATCCATACCAAAACGACTTAAGAGCTCGTTTGTGTATTTGCCTTGGCTCAGAAAAATACCTTTTGAATTTTGAAAGATTTGAAAACCGAGAAAAAATTTCAATTCCCCCATAAAGCTCATTTCAAATTCTTTTCTCATTAAATCTGAAAAATCAGTACAAAGTGATTCTTTGGTAGAACCAAAGATAACGTCATCGATGTATATTTGGACGATTAAAAGATCTTTTGAAGTGTGTTTTAAAAAAAGAGTACAATCAGCTTGACCCATTTTAAAATCATTTTCTAAAAGGAATTTTGTTAACTGCTCATACCAAGCCCGAGGGGCTTGCTTTAAGACATATAGAGCCTTGGTTAATTTAAAAACATGATTTGGAAATTTTGGATCTTAAAAACCGGGAGGTTGTTCAACAAAGATTTTTTCTGAAATAAAACCATTTAAAAAGGCGCTTTTAACATCCATTTGAAAAAGTTTGAAATTTAAGTGGGCGGCGAAAGCCAACAAGATCCTAATGGATTCCAATCTAGCAACGGGCGCAAAGGTTTCACCATAATCAATTCCTTCTTCTTGATTATAGCCCTTAGCTACTAGGCGAGCCTTTGTTCCGGGTTATATTTCCTTGATCATCAAGTTTGTTCCTAAAAACCCATTTAGTGCCAATAATTGGATGATCATTGGGTCTTTCAACAAGAGTCCAAACATCATTTCTAGAGAATTTATTTAGTTCATCTTGCATTGCAAGAACCCAATTCTCATCATTAATGGCATCATTAATGGTTTGAGGCTCGAGGTGAGAAATGAAGGCTTGATGTTCAACCTCGTTGAGGATTGATCTTCTAGTTCGAGTACCGGCTTGAAGATCACCTATAACATTTTCTAAAGGATGGTCTCTAGAAGGTTTCCAAACCTTAGGCAAGGTGGAAGGCGAAGAAGGTGAAGAAGGTTCATGATCATCATCCTCCTTGAGAGGAGAAGAGGAATCATTTAATTCAAGTTTATCAAGCTTATCTTCAACATCTTCAATGACCGGATGGGGTTTTGGAAGATTTTCATCAAACTTGACATGATATGATTCTTCGATGGTTTTTGAACGTTTGTTGAAGACACGATAGGATTTTCTTGAGTTGGAGTACCCAAGAAAAATACCTTCATCGGATTTGACATCAAATTTCCCTAGGTTATCTTTTGTGTTAAGGATAAAGCATTTACAACCAAACACTTTAAAATAACCAAATTTGGTAAATTTGCCTTTCCAAAGTTCATAGGGGGTTTTATTAAGAAGGGGTCTTACAAGGACTCTATTGATAGTATAACAAGTAGTGTTAACTGCCTCGGCCCAGAAATATTGAGGGAGGTTGAATTCACTAAGGAGGGTTCGAGCAATTTCTTGGAGAGTTCGGTTTCTCCTTTCAACCACTCCATTTTGTTGTGGAGTCCTAGGGGCAGAGAAGGTGTGATTGTATCCTTGAGAGGAACACAATTCATCGAATTCTTTGTTCTCGAATTCACCTCCATGGTCACTACGGAGCGATATAATTTTATATCCTTTTTCATTTTCTACTTTCCTAGAGAATTTCAAAAAGGTTCTACAAGCATCATTTTTATGAGCTAAAAAGAAAACCCAAGTGAAATGAGAAAAGTCATCTACTAGGACAAAGGTATAGGATTTTACACCTAGACTTTCTACAAGGGTAGGACCAAAAAGATCAAGATGTAGGAGCTCAAGAGATTTTGAAGTGGACACTTCCTTCTTAGATTTGAAAGAAGACTTGTGTTGCTTGCCAAGTTGGCATGGCTCACAAATCAAATCTTTCTTAAACTTAAGTTTAGGAAGGTCACGGATGAGCTTGTTCTTATTAAGCTTTAGAAGTGAATGAGAGCTACAATGCCCCAACCTTCTATGCCAAAGCCAAGACTCATTGTCAAGAGCACTTAAACATTTAACATTTTGGCTAGCTAAAGACTTTAAATCAATAATGTAAACATTTTGAAAACGGGAAGCAGAAAATATCAATTTGTTTTGAAAATCAAACACATTGCATAAATCATTTTGAAAATTCACCGAAAAACCACTATCACAAAGTTGACTAATGCTAATTAGATTATGTTTTAAACCTTTAACAAATAAAACATCTTTAATTAAAGAGGTGCTACCAAATCCAATGGTACCTATTCCGACGATCTTTCTTTTTGAATTGTCACCGAAGGTGACATATCCTCCATCGAATTCTTCAAGGGAGTTGAACTCGGAGGGATTGCCACACATGTGCCTCGAGCATCCGCTGTCGAGATACCACGAGCCTTTCGAAGTCCTACTTCTTTGGTGTTTATCCTACAAAATCAAGAGAGAATATATTTTGGTACCCATATAAGTTTGGTTCCGGAAAGATTAGCCAAAAGAGACTTTTGAACCCATATTTTTCTAGAGGGTTGCCATCTAAAATACTCATCCGAGTAGGTAATAGTTTTGGGGCTTCCATACCTTGCATTTTTACAATCACATTCATAAATCATATGCCCGGTCTTTTTACAATAATTACAAAATTTATATTGAGAGCTCCCCCTTACAAAAGTAGTGGGTGCTCTAGAAGAAGTGGCTTGCTTGTTAAAGCCAAGTCCATGTGTTGTTCTAGCCGAACGCTGAGAACCTAGTAATTTGGTCAAATTTTGTTCACCTTGGGTGAACTTGGAAAGAGACTCCCTTAGATCTTTAATGGTTTAATTCAAAGAATCAACATTTGGAATATCTTGGATCTTAAGGGTAAGTTCCTCATTCTTTTTGAGAAGTTGTTCTTTTTCAGAAATGAGAATTTTATTTTTCTTTTTCAAAGCCATAAATTTAGAGGTAAGTTCGTGAAAACCTTCCTCTAATTGATCTCTCGCATTTTGGAGATATTCATAGGACATGTCATTATTGAAAGAGGAAGATGAGGAAGAGGATTCGGAAGAAGATACCTCATCAAATGCCATTAGGCATTTTCCACCTTCATCGCTTGAGTCGCTTGAAGACATGGAGTCATCACTTGCACTCCATGTGGATTCTTTGAAAGCCTTCTTGTTTTTCTTTTCTTTTACCCTTTTCTTGAAAATGGAGCACTCCGATTTGATGTGGCCTTTCTTTCCATATTCAAAGCATGTAACTTCATTCTCCGCTTTGGGCTCTTCCTTTCGTGCCCTTCGAAAGTTCTTCTTTTTCTTCATGAATTTGCTCATTTTTCTTGCTAGTTGAGCAATCTCGGATTCGCTATCAGCGGATGAGCTTTCTTCCTTTGCTTTGAAAGTAATGTTCTTTTTCTCCTTGAAGATTTTACCTTCTTTATCGGCTTGCCTCTTCATGGTGATCTCGTAGGTCATGAGTGATCCAATGAGCTCTTCAACCGGCATTTTCTTGACATCTTTTGCTTCTTGAATTGCGGTCACCTTTGGTGCCCATGAGCTTGGTAGGACCCAAAGAATCTTCTTGACCATCATTTCTGCATAAACATCCTCACCAAGAGATTTTCTTCCATTGCAAACGTCAGTAAAACGAGTAAACATTTCAGTAATTGATTCGTGTGGGTGCATGGTGAAACTTTCAAAATCTTGGCGATACATGTCTAATCTAGTGTCTTTGACTTTGTTAGTGCCCTCATGGGTTACTTCTAAAAGTTTCCAAATTTCATAAGAAGAGGAGCAAGTAGAAACACGGTTGAATTCATTACGGTCTAGCCCACAATGAAGAGCATTCATGGCTTTGCCATCAAGATCAAAATTGGCAATGTCTTCGGGGGTCCATTTGGACTCATCCTTGTTAGATAAAGTATAGCCTTGCATTACAATCCTATAGATAGGATAACCAATGCTTCTAAGAAAAGTAATCATGCGAGTTTTCCAATAAGTGTAATCGGTTCCATCAAAGAATGGAGCCCGAGTCATAGAATACCCTTCGGGAGCATGCGAGGAATTAGCCATCACTAAGGATCTTAAGTTTGTAACCGGTTAAGGTATTACACAAACTCACCCTCTGATACCAAATGTTGGGTCGAAGAGGATGGCAAGAGGGGGGGTGAATTGCCTTTTCAAAAAATAATTAACAATTTAAAACAATTATCAATGCAGCGGAAATAAAAAAAGGCAAGACACAATTTGATAACGAAGTTCGGCTTAATTCCCAAGCCTACGTCTTCGCTCCCAACTCAACCATTGAGAGATTTATACGTCAGCTTGCTTTTTAATGGTTGTAGCAAGAAACCCACTAGCCGTTTTAAGGTAGGCTAGAACACCTTCGTACAGCTTGCTTTTTTATTATGGTTGTAGCAAGAAACCCAATTAAAAGAAAGAATGGGAATGAGAGGTTTGTTTTAATCCAAACCCAATGAAGAACAAAACAAGTAAAATAATACAAACACAGGAAGCCTTGAGCGCCAAAAGTGTGAGAGAAGCTGATGGAGAGGGAGCTCAAGCTTCAAGGATGGCAATGGATCACAAGAGGCCTTGGAGATTTGTCGTTAGAGCATCAAGACATCAAAATATGTTTCGGTTTTGTTCCCGACATCCATGGTTCTCTATTTATAGGAGAAATACCCATAAACACTTCAATATAGCCGTTGGAGGGCTTCCGGAGCCGTTGGGGGTCAAAAGAACAAGTCTGGTCAAAGCCCAACGGCTAGTTTGACTGGGCACACCGGCTGGCCGCTGGTGTCTCACCGGCTGGCTGGTGGTCCATCGGCTGACCGGTGCTGAGCTCCCGGCTGGCCGGTGGTCCAGACAGAGCAGGTTTTCTGTCTGGGTTCCACCGGCTGGCCGGTGGTCATCCACCGGTTGGCCGGTGGCACCAGGCAGTGGGCAAGCCTACTGCCTGGGTCCTCCGGCTGGCCGGTGGGCAAGAACCGGTTGGTCGATGCCTGTACCGGCTGGCCAGTGATCTAGCACCGGCTGACCGGTGGATCTGGAAGAAAGCAATGCTTCTGCCAGAGACCACCGGCTGGCTGGTGGAAATACACCGGTTGGTCGGTGGACTCAGAGAGTCCTCTATCAGCCTTCTTGGGCCAACTCCTGGGCAACCTTTTTCCTAGCATCAAAACACTTGAAAACAAGTTAGAACACGATGAGAGTGATTGTGATCATTAAAATCCAAGAGAGAGAGGGGTACAACATGGTCAAGGTACTATGGAGAAACCATAAGTACGAAGAGGCAACTTGGGAACTATAGGAATAAATGAAGGAGAAGTACCCCCACCTGTTTATGGCCTAGTTTGTAAACGAAATTTCGAGGGTGAAATTTTTGTAAGGAGGAGAGAATGTAACGACCCAATATTTTTTTAAAGGAAATTACTTTCTTATAAATATGTCATAATCACATTAACTACTAAGTGATATGGGACCCTTAAAACATAATTTTTTTACTTCTGTGATGTGAATTTCAAAAATCCTACATACACAGTCGTGATCAGTAAGTTATTTAGAGTCCAATAAAAAAACTTAATTTTTGGTGAATAGTAACCTACCCTTATGAATAGTAACATACCCTTACGAATAGTGATATACCCTAATGAATAGTAACCTTACCTATGATAATATATAAATAATATTCAAGTTGAAAGTACGATATACCTATATTTTAGAATAAGTTAATGAATGTTTTAAAACTGGATTTTGATAATAAATTATGATTTTAATCAAATATTAAATTAATAATATTTTGAAAATTATTTTTGAAAAATGGACTTTATTTTTTGATTCTACGCATCAAAAAATGGTTGGGGTAAATTTTTGGGATTTTTCTGAAATACTTGATTTTTTTATGAATAGTGACATACCATAAATTGCAAAATTAAGATAAATACACTAATTATAGAGTCATGTGTGATGTTCTGCTGATGTAAGCCCACTTGGTTTAGGATCACATGATAAAATTACTATTCTTGGTCATGTAATACTCACTATTCCTTGTCTTGAGGAGAAATAATAAATTAATGAGTTTTATATTAAGAAATTCACTCTCTCCTCCACTATAAAACCCCCTCTCACCCCCTCTTCCATTCACTCCTCTCATGATTTGTGCCTTCTCCAAATTCTGGCCAAATACCCTCCCAACCTCATCTCCCACGTTCAGCAATCTTTGGTCTCATTAAAAGACCAAAACCTCTCCCTTAAGAAGGTTCTCAAGGAAGTTTGGTTCAAGAGGTAAATTCCTCTTTACAATTCTTTGTCTTTCATTTCATGTTCATTTGTTTTCTTTTTCTATTACCTCTCTTTATCCAAATTTTATGATGACTCCAGTACCTTATATGTACTGTAATGTTGTCATTATAGTGGAATAAGTTATCATCATCTCCCCTTTTTTACCTTCTTTTATACTAGTAGCAAGAACACCATCCGAGATGTGTCAATTTTACACATTCAAGGACGATGGACTTTCAATTTCTTTTATCATTCTAAATTATGGTCATGAAACCATTATTGTTATGGTTGAACCAGATTATTATATATAATATAACCTATTTAATATTATGTAACCCCTTTGTTCAAATGGTATTAGGTTATAAAGAAAAATGAGTTCGTTGTAATCAAAACCCACAAATTAACCGAAACAATTATCATTAAAGTTCTAAATGATAATTCATCATCATTCCATGTAACCAAGTTATATAAATGAAAAATAACACCTATTTATGTTCATAAATAATATATAATTTCAATTCTGGAGATTTACATCCATTCCACTTCATTACTCAAAAACAAGTGAACCAAATACGAAAATAAGAGAAACGAACACTCCGACATGACGAAATTCAATACAATAACTAATCAATAAAGACATAAATGAACTAACCAAAATTATGATAAACTAAATACATGTATAATAGGTTCTAAAATAAGTTATTAATAATTATAATTTCATATTTCAGGAGCTTAAGTACAAGAGCGGAACACGTTTGGAGTTAAGGTAAGGGTTTTCCACCCGAACTTCTATTTTCATTCGGGTTACTTTTATTGTCTAATTTCCTCGATGAAATTCTCATGTATTATTATGTACTCCTCATAAATTCTGTGTGAGTATTTTATATATGTACACAAACCAGAATCCTTCCCTATTTTCTAGATAGTTACATGTTTTAAAAGAATCTCTCAAAACTGTTTCCAAAAATACGAGCCCGATACAAGGGAATTTATCAAATTGATATATATTTTCAAGGGAAAGATATAATATATTTTTGGAAACCATTATCCTTATAAAAACACTCATTTTATCATAAAATACTATCTTACTTTACGTCTGGTTTTATACAAATATTTTTCTAAAAGAACTCTTCTTTTCAAAATAAAAGAGTATTTATCACAAGAATTGCTTAATGATTTTAGAAGATTATTCTCGTTTGATTCAACAATCTTGTTGATTCTTATGTATTGTTGGGGTTAATCATTTATGATGCCATATAACATATTTTTATTGAATAGTTTATGACTAACTTTATTGTGGATGATCTATCCTAAAACCATTCACCATATTATTCCGAATGGTTAGTGTTTATGTTCAATAATTGGGGAAAGTTAGTTACATTTCATATTATAGTTTCAATATGAATGTATATGTTGTTTATGTTTATCCCCGCTCATATGAGGAATACATTGGACTTATTATGTGATGGGTGGGGCCCACTATTGCCCCTCGATGTATCGGTAGGTCTCATGAGATAACTAGACGAGGAATTGGTCGAGGCCTTTCCCAATGTGATATGGATTTTGTCTGAGGCCTTAATCATTAGACGTCTTGACCGAGGCCTTGACAAAATGTTTCAGAATGTCCGTCATTATGCATTCCATCATTATGAGTTCAGCTATTGATATTTCATGTGGTTATTCGATTAGTAGAATACCCATGATTATGTTTTATTATGGCATTATTTACTAATATCATTTTCCTGTCATAATGTGTTCAAGTTTATTATTAAAGGCATGTGTTTTCAATTATGCATCATGTCTTATGTTTATACTATCTCCCGTTGTATTGCTTACTCTTACTGAGCGTTTGAGATCACCTCTTTCTTATGTATCATTTTTTCAGGACATGAAGAAGTTTATTATGAATGACATGATGAAATAACCTAGGATTTATGGGTGTTTTCTAAGGAGTTTCCATGTTGTATTTCTCTTCTAGTTGTAGTATTGAACTTATGTATGTATCTTGTTTCCAATAATACTAAACTACTCGGTCCTTCGGGATTCGTATTCTTGTATGTATGCCAACGTAATCAAACAAGGCACCGGCTCCGGGCAACTGGGGTCGGGTCCTTATAGGTAGTTTAATGTTTGTCATGGTTTATACTAGGTCAGACATTGCTTTTGCAGTGGGAGATGTCAATCGGTTTATGGAGCATCCGGGAAAAAGACACTGGGAAGTTGTAAAGCGGATTCTCCGGTATCTCGAAGGTTCATAAGATATAGCCTTGTATATCAGAACAAATGATCTATTACAGGGTTACATAGATTGGAATTTAGAGGAGATAAAGATACATAAAAGATTAGTATGAGATTTTTGTTTACCTTCAGAGGAGTGATCATAAATTGATATCAAGATTGCAGTCGATGGTATCATTTTCCACAACAAAAACTAAATAGGTGGTCACCGTGGAAGTAGGGAAAGAACTAATATGGATAAAGTGTTTATTGGAGGAGCTGGGAAAAAGTTGTGATAATGGATTGTTATTTTTTGATATTTGGAGTGCAATTTATTTGGCTAAAAATTCGGTGTTTCACCCTCACATAAAGCACATTGGTCTAAAATATCATTTCATCTAGAAGATGTTGGAAGATGGAGTGCTTGAGTTTTAGAAGATAGACATAACTCAGAATCTGGCTAACATGTTCACCAAGGTTTCAGTCCATGAAAGTTTGTGGTAACATTGTTCTTCAATGGGATTAGGGTGACCATAAGGTGGTGGAGACACTGACTATTATTTTGGAAGTTGGAATGAGTGTTTTTTGCATAAGTGTTTGTGGTTTTCGTGTTTCCTTGAAAACAATCTTCAAGCGGAAGATTGTTAGGAATGTGAAGTCTCTTTCAATTTTTGATTCCCAATATTCGAAAGGAGAAGTTTTGAAAATTACGATTCAACCTGAAGCAGACTCGCGATAGTGGAAGTCCAACGAAGGTGGTGGTCCATAAGTTATGTTTTCAGAACAAGGTTATGAAGATGGGCATTGTTTTGGAATAATGGTAGTTCGAAAGTTACAACTTATGTAAGGGTAGGTTGCGCAAAGGTTACCCCTCGCGATTTTGAAGAAAAGGGGATACATAAGAGTCATTCAAAATGATACATAAAAAAAACTTACATTGTTCAATGGAGATTGGCGATCAAGGCAAAGGCAACTATTGGCTATCGGGTGTTACTGTGACAAGCGGTGGGTCCCCCACAAATACTGGAAGGTGGTGGAACAGATTGACTGGTTGGGCCCCACTATAAAGGTGGGTTAAGACCACTTGTACGCGTCTCTTGTGTAGCGGATTATGGGTATAATATTGGATGTTAATTGCCAATTGTGATTGTAATTTTGTAACTTTTGTGAAATGAATGGAAGTAGTAGTGTTCTCCCATGGATGTAGGACCAACATTAGAACCACGTAAATTCTTGTTGTGGATTTCTTGCTTTGTTTCTCCACTTGAATGTTTGTTTTGAGTGTCGCTGAGTGGTTTGACTCGGTGCAGTGAATTATGGTGTAGGTTGTCTTCCTAAGTTCCAATACATTGGTGTCGTGGGATTCGTTTCGATCGAGAAGTTCCAAAACTTTGTTCTGCGTGCTGAAGCTTCCAATGGTTTAACTTATAGGGTGGGTGATTTTGAATCCCCAACAATTATAACTTGAATTTATGACCACTTTTGATGTGTGGTCATGACTGTACCTTTAGACAATAGTTGATGTCATTAAACAACTTCTTTGATGGGGTTAGTGGGCTTGCAAGCAACCCGTTTACCTTGTTGGGTGATTGGCACATCCATGACCATACCTTGGGTCATAAGTGTGGGGACGACATGAATTTGTGTGAGAATCCATGTCACGAACACATCATGATCTTTGGTTGGTGGTGATCTTCTATAAACAAATGCCACAACCATAATTGAGTTGGTTACAATGGTTCATTCCCTTAATCTTGCATAAATGGATGACGAGGGTCATTTCTGATTGGTTGTGATCACAAGCGAGAGGTATAACAATATCTTTAATAATCATGATAAGCGGTGCACCAAAATGTATCAAAAGTGCCCCACTCAATTAAATATTATTAAATGAAAGTAATATTTTTTAGATAAAAAAAACGAGATGAATATTGATATATATACATTAACTAATTTAAAATCACACGTTCAACATCATTAAATCCAAATTGGTTTGATAAGGCTACGGGAAGCAGACGATCTGGATCCATCCGACTCGAGTCCTTCGAGATAACGCCGGCCTCGAGGCACCAACGCCTGTTTCAGGAGCAGCGCGCGCGCAGGCGAGGGAGGCGAAATGCGAATAAACTTGAGCTTCGCAACAGCTTGAAGTTCTGGGCTTTGTGAGCGAGTGAACATGTCGTGCATCCACAGTTTCTCTGTCTCTCCTCTCGCTTCTATCCCGAAGAGGTCAAAGTTTTACTGTCTTCCCAGCAATGGACCCGGATTCCGTTGCTCTCTCGAAGGTCCTGCTTTTACATCCCCCGATGTTCTTTTTATATATAATTAACGAAAATTCCCTGCTCTCGAACGGTTCCTGTTGCATTTTTTGTGGGCTGTTGGAATTCCCCTTGATTAATGCATCAGTAAATTACATCAATCTGTTGTGATTAATTTCACATTTATGATTCTGTTCATTCAGGTCTTTCTTTGTCAAAATTTCCCTATCTCATTGGGAAGCTTGCTTGGATATTTGGGTTTTGAAGGTTAATTAAAATTTAACTGTCATCTGGCCCCTCTTTTTTGCATCGAACATTGATGAACGTGACATTTAAGTAGGTTTTTCCTCCTCCCAGTTTTCTACAAGTTCATACCGATTGAAACAGTAACTTTTGTGAACTTCAGTGCGTCGGAATTAATGCTCTTATCTAGTGAAGGCACTGGTTAGTAAAACCCATGCATGTAATAATATGGGCTGTGCCCAACAAATGCTTAGGAATACTATGTTGGCTTATTTATTTGCATTGCCCGGCTTGTCACAATCCCACCATGTGCCCGTGGCTAATGTTTGATCACAGCTCATCTCTTTGTCCCCCCCCCCCCCCCCCCCACCCGTTCTTTCCACCGATCATTCTATCTGCATATCCCTGGATAAAGACAGTCTGAATGTTTTTGCACGACTGATAGTGCCTGTCAGACTGGAAGTTTGATTTGATCTTCTTTGCTTCTTTTTTTACCATGCTTGAAATTGATGAATAGGGTCTTATGATTCTTAATTTTCTTTTCCAGGGATTGTTGCAGATCCAAAAGCCACCACTGTAGCAGAGCCCCTATTGCTTAATGCTGTTCGAGGAGAAAGTGTCGAAAGACCTCCTGTGTGGCTTATGAGGCAAGCTGGGAGGTACATGAAGGCAGGTCCAAAGCAATCCACACTGTTCTTGATTGCCTTTTTTTGATTTGGAAATTTTCTTAATTATAAAATGTCTAGTTTTCAGTGGGAGGACGCGCAACTAAATAATTCAGTCACTAAATTTTACCCAGGGTATCTGCAGCAGAAAGAAATTTCATGATGACTCTCCATCCAGCTTTTGCTGGCCCGGCTAAAATTTACAGTGGCTGCCCATCTAAATTTTGTAACATAGTCTATTGTTTAGTAGCTGCCACTTTTTCTTCAAGGCTGAAAGATTTCTCCTAGGCTGTTCTTTATGGTGTTTATTCATTGAAATCCTGCCTGCATTGAACAGAGTTATCAAAAGATCTGTGAGAAGCATACTTCCTTTCGTGAAAGATCTGAGAATGTCGACCTTGTAGTAGAAATATCCCTGCAGCCATGGAAGGTCTTTAGGCCTGATGGGGTAAGATGCCATGTCCTCTCTTTCTCAGGCCTGAAATGCTCTGTGGTCGGCTTCGTATCTCTAGTATCCTTTTTGGTGATGAAGCATCCTTTAGCCAATCCTGTTTAGTTTGCAGAGCTGATAAATTTTAGTTTAAATATATTTTACTGCTATGAGCCAATCACTCATAATACGCTCACTGATCTCTATCATACTGATCACTGTGGCAGGTCATTTTGTTTTCTGACATTCTCACCCCTCTCCCTGGAATGAATATCCCTTTTGATATTGTGAAAGGTAAAGGCCCGGTCATATTTAATCCAATAAACACAGCTGCTGATGTTGATCAAGTGAGGGAATTCAATCCTGAGGAGTCTGTTTCGTATGTTGGGGAAGCACTTTCTATCTTGCGAAAAGAGGTTGCTTTGATGTTTCCTTCTCCTGTTAGTTTCCTGAATTCATTTCCCCACCACAGCTAAAGGCTCCGATTTTATTTTATATTGCATGGCTGGGCAGTTTTTATTCAGCCTGAGTAGATCGGTATTGTTTGCTTAAAGTCTTAGACTTCTAATAGATTGAGATGGGTTTTGTAGTCCCGTTTTTTTTATGGGCTTCAAAAATTGAAACCCAACTCACACTGTACAGGCTTACAAGCCTACCACATATCTGTTGGGCTGTTCTTGGTGATCTTACGTTTTGCATCTTTCTTTGTCAGGTTGACATTGAAGCTGCAGTTTTAGGTTTTGTGGGAGCACCTTTCACCCTAGCATCATATGTGGTAGAGGGTGGTTCATCGAAACACTTCACAAAGATCAAGCGACTAGCTTTCTCTCAGCCAAAGGTAACCCTACATCACTTTTCTCAGCATTCGTGGTTACAAATGATGCATCTTTAGCTCTCTTTAGCCTTTCGTCTCGTCCCTTGGTTGGCTTCATGAGGAGCATTTCTGTGTCCAAAGGCATTAATGACATTATTGGTTTAATTATAAATAAAAAACATATAAAATAGGGTAAGATTAGAAATGAATGCGTTCGATAGAAAATCGGAGTGGCTCCGATTGACAGGAAGATGATTGAGACTAGATTAAGATGGTTTGGACATCTTAGAAGTGGACCCATGAACCTGTTAATAAGGTAAGTTTAATGACAAATTCACTTATTAAAAAAGGTAGAGGTAGACCTAAAAAGATTTTTAAACAAATTATTCAAGATGATTTTGTTCTAAATGGTTTTAATGAAAATATGGTTTTCAATAGAGCTAATTGGCGATGTTTGATCAATGTAGTTGACCCCATTTAATTGAGTTTAAAGCTTGTTTGTTGTTGTATTTAATTAGTAGATAGATGCACTAACTTATTCAGAGGTCTCAGGTTCAATTTCCTTGGTAGGGGTGTGATCAAGTTGAGTTGAGATAAGTCAATACACTTTACTGCTCGACTAGAGGTGCCAATTCGTGTTCATGGTCAGGTTGTGTCGTGTTGGCCGTCTTGTGAATCCATTTAAGCTCAACCCTAATCCGATCCATTTAATTAAATGGGTTAACCTGATCCGATTCATTTTTTAAGGGGTCAACCCTAATCTGGCCTGACAACTTGTTTAACTTCAAATATATAACATGAACTACATCATGACATGTCCGACCAATTAATACATAAACTCAGCGACCTAACTAAATTGAATTATTCCATTTAGATTAAAAAAACCTAATTAATATGAAACATATGTTATCCATGTCGCAACTTGACCCTTTTAAACCATTTAGATTAAATAATGTGGTATAAACATGTTGAATTATTTTAAATGAAGTTGATTAGAAGAAAAAAATATATTATAAAATTAATTATTATTATATTTTTTAATATTTCATATTATCATTATATTTTTAATCGGGTTACACGGGTTAGACAGGCCAGGAATGGTCACCCCAAACTTAACCTGAATTTTCTTTGTGTTTGATCACTCAACCCGATTACAACTTGAACCCATTTATGCTTGACTCAAACCTGTTTAGCCCATGTCGTGTCGTGTTGGGTTCAAAATTGCCACTTCTATCATTTACTCCTCTTGGAATTTTGCCGCGTTTCTACTGATATTGTGATCTTGTCCAGTTCAATCCGCATTTGTCAGAGTTCATTATTTCATTCTGGATGCCAAATGATTCAATATTAAAAAGCATATGTGCTTTTTGAATCAGCTGCACACACTATTGATAATCTATCTCAAGCAAATCCTTGGAACTATTCCAGGCTTATTTGTATTTTTTGTTGAAGGTTCTCCATGCACTCCTGCAAAAATTTACCTCTTCGATGGCCAAGTACATCCAGTACCAGGCGGACAGAGGAGCCCAGGCGGTCCAGATCTTTGACTCGTGGGCCACGGAGCTCAGCCCACTGGACTTCGACCAGTTCAGCCTGCCATACCTGAAACAGATCGTGGAGACGGTTAAACGGACCCACCCTCATCTTCCCCTAATCCTTTATGCGAGCTCATGCGGGGGCCTGCTGGAGCGGCTGCCGCTGAGCGGTGTGGATGTGGTGAGCTTGGACTGGACGGTGGATATGGCTGATGGTAGGCGGCGGCTGGGTTCCCGGGTCACGGTTCAGGGCAATGTGGATCCGGGCGTTCTTTTCGGTTCGAGGGAGTTCATCACGGATCGGATAAAGGACACGGTGAGGAAGGCCGGGAAGGGGAAGCATGTGCTGAACCTGGGGCATGGAATTGTGGTGGGGACACCGGAGGAGAATGTGGCCCATTTCTTCGAGGTTGCCAAGGGGATCAGATACTGAAGTCCAGGCTGGTTAGTGTTATCATTTCTGTATCCTTTCTGTCACTGTTGTTTGTGCTTCTCCTTGATTTGTGTGTATTTGTTGTATTGATAGCATTTTTTTTTTATAATTTTGAATGTATTTGAAGTTGCTTTGAGCATTTGGTTATCATCAAAGGATGAAGTAAATTTATTTAGGACAATTTTTTTGGTCACTTTGTGGAAAGAGAATTCAAGGAAGAGTCCTCAACATGGATTTCTTTGGTGCATTGTGAAAGACCACTTCTTCAACCTTCACATACACTTTAAAAGAAATACCTTCATCGGAAGCCTGAGATTTATCTTTAGTGATAGGAATGTGGGGTGCTGTCTTTATGAGGGCATAGGGTGTTGGGGTTATTATTGTACTTTTCTTTAGTTCGACTAGCTGGAAGTTGTGGGTAGTGGTTGGGAGGGTGAGGCATGTTGAGGGGGATAGCTGGGATATTTGCCGGGATTCAGCTTTGGCTGTCAAGGGAGGTCTAGGCCTTGGCCTCTAAGGAGCTGCTTCCTCGAGGAGTTTCCTTCTCTTTCTTCACTTTCTTCTTCTTGGCCTCTAATCCTTTGATGTTTTCAATAGAAACTTCTGTTCTTGCACCAACAATTCTTATCGATTGGTGATTTCATTGAGAGGTTGTGGATAGAGGCAGAAGAACGAAGATTGTTGGTGAATTCAGGCCGGAAATGATGTTGCAATCACTGGTGGCCGCGATTGACGATTCTGCAAGGGAACATGCAGAGTTCGTGAGGCAGCATCGCACGCTTATGAAACTGCTTCAGGACCAGACTGGAGTTTCAGCGTGTGAAACAGTTGTGGTACCTACTTCCTCTTCTTCTGCTCAACGTTCTGCACCGGGAATTTCGAGAATTCTGCATGAGGTGGCCGGACCGACATGACGGTACCAGATGCGTACTGTGCTGGAACAAACCGGAGTAGCTGTCGATCTTTCTGTTCGTTTGCATACTCTTGAATTTCCAAGATTCATGCAAGACGTTACCGGTCCGAAGCAGCAGCGTGTGGAGCTTACGAATCAGCTCCTGACAAGTCTGCAAGTTCCACCGGCAGTGCATGAGTGGCAGGGAGAAGAGTCCGAGTTACCGATCGTACTGCTGGAAAACACAGGCGCCTTAGATGATTTTTCTACTCCTGGATTTTCTAAACCAGTGCTTGAGGTGTTCTGTTTGTATCTCAGCGATGAGGACGAGACTGGAGGAGTGACCGGAGTAGCGAAAATAGATTTGCTCCTTGTTCTTAGTCTTGATGAATGTAATGAAGTGATCGTGGAAATATTTCCGGCTGAAGTTCAGCCAGAAGAGCACGAGCTGCAGCAGCTTCTGAAGCAGCAGATCAAGCAGGCATGTCTGGAACAGTTGAAGAAAACTGAGAACGATGCTACAAGTATGAAAGCTGCTGCTTGTCAGCTTCAGTGCTTTCCGGTTCGGATGCCAAGGGGATGATACGAAGGTGCAGTTTGTTCCCACTCCGGTTCTGTCTGAAGGGCCAGCAACTGTGGCATCATACAGGTTGAGCCAGCAGCTCCACACCGAACCAGCAGATGCTGACGTTTACTGCAAGGAAAAATGAGCAGCTGTGACGGCTGCATTTGGCATCCAGAATGAAATAATGAACTCTGACACCGCTGCTGCTTGTATCTCAGCGATGAGGACGAGACTGGAGGAGTGACCGGAGTAGCGAAAATAGATTTGCTCCTTGTTCTTAGTCTTGATGAATGTAATGAAGTGATCGTGGAAATATTTCCGGCTGAAGTTCAGCCAGAAGAGCACGAGCTGCAGCAGCTTCTGAAGCAGCAGATCAAGCAGGCATGTCTGGATCAGTTGAAGAAAACTGAGAACGATGCTACAAGTATGAAAGCTGCTGCAGTCAGCTTCAGTGCTTTCCGGTTCGGATGCCAAGGGGATGATACGAAGGTGCAGTTTGTTCCCACTCCGGTTCTGTCTGAAGGGCCAGCGACTGTGGCATCATACAGGTTGAGCCAGCAGCTCCACACCAAACCAGCAGATGCTGACGTTTACTGCAAGGAAAAATGAGCAGCTGTGACGGCTGCATTTGGGAGCTTCAGTCAGCTGCTCGCAGTAGCTGCAGACGATGGGGGCCGTCTTCATGAACCATCACACCGAAAGGCATTTTGTCATGTTTCTAAATCCACTGCTATGTGAGAACTGCTGTACGTTCGAGAAAACAGTGCTGTTTGGGACAAGGGATGATATTTTGCCCCTGAAGTGTGGCCAGGGACGGTGTTTTGCACCCTGGGGTAGAGCAAACTAAACAGCTTCCACATGCTGTAGCTTCAAAAAGTAGAAAGGTTGACTCGGCTTTGTTCACCACTGTCCAGGCAGAGTGTACTATCACAAGGTTCTCTAGCGCAGGTGCAAATACAAAGGAAGAGGTCTTGGAATTAATTGTTGAGGGGATTGTCAGCTGATTTAGAAACGAAAATCAACATCCTTCCTTTTGCTGTTTCCATGTTGCCTGCCATTGCAAATGCTTTATTTGCTTCCACTGTTGCAGAGTTCTCTAATTTTCAGAATATGGAACGGTTCCAAGATGCTACGGGGGGAATGGCGAACACTGAACCACATAGCGGTGATAAATCCAGTTTCCTAAGATCATCTGCGACACTTGGAATTTGTAGGTTTATGGTTCTTGCGGCTTCTGCCTTTATTTCCCATTTTGATTTCATTATGCTTCATATGAAATCCCATGGTATTCTGGCTGATGCAAACATTTCATTTCAGATTGAAATGTCCGAGATGCGCTCCATAATCAGGAAAGCCACTTCACGAGCCGGGGGACCGAAACAGTGAAAGGGACATGTATTGCTGCTAAGCATGAAAGAGTTGAATACAAAAAAGTTCATCGCTGCAAGGGATCACCAACGTTCTTTGAGAAAAGAGGGGTCTGCTGACAGGGAACCAGAACCACTGAATGGTGGCTCTGCTGCGAAGGAACCACTGAAAGTTGAGGAAGGGGTTTCTCCGAATGTTGATGGCGGCTTGACCTCGGCTTTCCGCTCGGTCCAATGCTAGAGACCGGACCACTCCCCGAGCAGCACCTCCACCCTCCACCCGGGGAGTTTCCTTCACTTCCTTCACTTCCTTCACTTCCTTCACTTCCGTCACTTTCTTCACTTTCTTCAGCTCTTATTCTGTTTCAGCTGTAATCCTGTTATCAATAGAAACTTGCATCAATGATTCTTATCATCTACCGGACCACTCCCCGAGCAGCACCTCCACCCTCCACCCGGGGAGTTTCCTTCACTTCCTTCACTTTCTTCACTTCCTTCACTTCCGTCACTTTCTTCACTTTCTTCAGCTCTTATTCTGTTTCAGCTGTAATCCTGTTATCAATAGAAACTTGCATCAATGATTCTTATCATCTAGTGTCTGGCTTCTTTGCTTGGACGACAGTGAAACCTTGTAAGAATTTCTATGCAAGGCACTTCATCTTTCAGGAAAAACAACCACATGTTGAAGGGCAGCAGCTGCAAATCAGTATCTGACAGGGTGATCGTTGAAGGAGCCATTTGTTCTCCTAGGGTGGAGAGGGGGCTGCGGCGGGGCTATGAAGCCGTGGTTCTAGACCGCAGCTTCATGCCATCTATATCACAGAGGCGCGGTCCTAGAGTGTCTTTGTGGACATATAAATATGAAGGCGCTCGGTTACAATGCCTTCAAACTTTTTTTCTTTAAATTATACCATCTTTAAATTAAATAGTTTTAATTGAAATATTTTAAAATATTCAATTTATTTATTTTAAATTTTTTACTCATTTATTTTATATAATCAATATATTTAATTTTTTAATTAAAATATTTATTTTTGATTTTCGAATTATTTATTTTAAATTTTTATCCGAGTTATTCTAAAATATCCGACCTGAATAAAAATATTTAAATTGCATGAATATTTTTATTATTTTTAAATAAATTTCTTCAATCAAAAAATTAAAATATTTTGAATATTTTAAGATAAATAAGTAATTTCAAATTTTCAAAATAACTTGAATGTTTTAAAATAAATATCCTGAATAAAAAAATTAAACAACATAAATATTTAATTTTTTTTAAAAAACTAACCTAGATAAAAAATTTAAATAACATGAATATTAACTTCAATATTCCAAAATTTAAAATCCGTGAAAGCAGTGCTCTGGTTGGCTTCGTTCTCCCCCCGCGCTCTGATACCACTAGTGGGTGAAGTTTCCGACGAGGTCTCCGACGAGATCCCGATTTGGGAATTCAGAAAGGCTGCAAAAATCACAAACAACAGCAAAACATTATCCACGAAGAGGATAAGGGGACTACCTGTCGACGACTTCGTAGGATCGTTTTGGGAATCGCTTCGCACGAAGAACACAAAGGTTTAGAAAGAAGGTAGAGAGAGAGTTTCTGAAATCGTTCTGATTTCTATTCCAAATTACCTCTCCGAACAAATGGGTCGGAGGTCCCTTATATAGGCATCTAGGCTCAGCTTGCCCGAGAAGCTGACTTGATACAAGACACGCAAAAGCAAAAGGTGGGCCGCACTACTACAAAACTTCCACCACACTCTTTACAATAAATACAAACTACATAAATGACATGTTCGATGTGATCCGCTCGTCCATGCCGGGTATGACTCGTGTTTGGATCAGCGTCTAGAATCCATCCAAGTCGTATAGAGTATCAATCATCTCTCTAACTGAGACTTCCTTTTCTGACTCCTTCATTTTGATCAATTCTTTGATGGCGCGTTGGATTTGATATCTGACAATAAAGATATCTTCTTTATGTCCCTTCCACGTCTTGAGTTCTTCAAGAATCGTGTCTGCCTCCACTGCGAAGTTTGTCAGATGTGTCATCTCTGCATGCTGCATGTCTCTAGAGTTGATAGAGACCAACACATTGTCTCCTGCAAAGAATATACAATCTTTGCTCGTTGATTTTGATTCAATTAGATAAATGCTCCAGGCGATTTGGATACGTTCATAATGACTTTTGTTCAAACTGAACTCTAGCCAATCTTCATCGCTAAACTGCAAGTCTTCGAATGCCTTTTGGACAGGTCCTTCAGTCCAGTGCCCTGGGTACAAGTTCCAAAGCATAATCACCATGTCTGCTAATCTGATAGGTTCAATATGTGCAACCCACCATAACAAACTTGGATATGCATTGTTCAGAACTGTTCTGACCATCCTGGGTACCCAATTGAATGTGAAATTTATTTTCTTAAATCCCAAAAACTGTACTGCTCTCATGCTGAAAGCTTTCTGGCATTCAATGAACTCTTTTGGTTCTAATGCTGTATCTGGTATATGGAGTTTTGGAATCCCTATTCCTGACATTCTCCAAAACCTCTTCAAAAAATGGATATTCTTCCATTCATGTTTCCTTGATTCTCCTCACTTTATCAAAGAGTCCTGAAACTTGGACCTTCAGCCTGATCTCTTCAGTGATGATCATACTGATCATATCTCGATCAATCTTTTTATAATCTTCCATAAGATCTTCAGACTCTTCAAGCATGTCCAAAACATGGTTCAGACCTCTTTTGAATATCCGATCATCTTTACTTTTCTGGATCAGATTATAAACGACCGTGGACTTATTTCTTGAAATATTTGGAATCCTTTGCAAATATTTCCATATTTCCTTTACTGGATTAGGCTCTTCATCTAGCTCATCATCCAGACTCTCTTGATCTTGTTCTTCCTGAACATTCTGTCGTTGATGTTCTTTATGGGACTTTTGATACTTTTCAAGTTCTTCATCTACATGATCACCCCAACTCTTAATGGTTTTCTCTCTTCCTTTAGAGCTTCCATTCGTCTCAACCTTCCGGTTCTTCCGAGCCTTTCCGTTTCTCGGATTATCTGCACATTGAGTGCTGTAATGGCCTTTCTGACCACATACAAAGCATTCAATATGACTTTTATCCTTAAACTTACTGTCTAGAGGTCTCTTTGAAGCATTTCCTGGTTTTTCAGCCTTTCTAGCTGAGGAACCTGTGCTTTCTGATCTTTCAACCTTACTGGATGAAGATCTCCTCTTCTGAAGGTTATTCTCTTCTAGAATCCCCTTTCTTTGTTCAAGTCAATCAACCCTTTCATTCATTGCTCTGATAATCGGGCATTCTGCCACAGAATGATTATCTATGCAAACAAGACATCTTCTTGATTTGTTACTTTCTGCCATTGCACCTGCAAGAGTCAAAATAGCGAGTTAGTGCATCTGGAATGACATTGTCTTTTCCTTTAATATTTTCTATATTAAAGTTATAGTATTGCAATTCATTCCTCCACCGTACAAGTCGTGCCTGGGTAAACCTTTTCAATTTAATTCTCATAAAATTCTTTATATAAGAACTATCTATTCTTATAGTAAAAGGTTTTCCCAAGAAAAGCTCGTTAGCCCTAATTCCTTTAAGGACATCAAACAATTCTCTTTCATGGACATGCTAATTCTTCTCTGCCTTGTTAAAACATCCACTCCAGTATCTACCGATACTATCATTATGGTTTTTACTTATCTTTAAGATACATCCCCATACTGAGTCTGATGCATCTGTTTCTAAGATAAGTTGATCTTCACTCCCATCTGGATACTCCAATTCTGGGAGATTCTGTGCTTTCTGCTTCAGAATTCCGATTACTTCAGAATCTTTTTCTGTCCAATCCCAAGGTACCTTACTGGATACCTTTTTCTGTATTGGAACTGAGATTTTTGCTAAATCTCTGATGTATACTCTGGCATAACTTAGTATATCGAGAAACACCTGTATTTGCTTACGATCTGTAAGCTCATCGGGGAAAGTTTGTAGCTTTTCTGCAATATGCGGTTGAAGCTTTTCTCTACTTCCTTGGATCTGCAATCCCAAGAATTCTATCTTTGGTTGTATCCAAATGATCTTTCTTTCTGAAAGTATCATCCCTTCTTCTCTGAACACTTCAACCACCTAATGCAAATGTTTTATATGCTCTTCTGTATTTTTACTAAATACGAGCACATCATCTATATAGACTGCCACAAACTGTGATAATCTATTGAATGCCTTATCCATTCTTCTCTAGAATATTCCTGGTGCATTCTTGAGTCCAAATGGCATAACTAGCCATTCAAACAAGCCAACTGGCGTTGTAAATGCTGTCAATGGTATAACCTCTTCTTTGATCTTTATCTGCCAATATCCCGACTTGAGATCAAATTTAGAATATACCATTGACCTTTCATTCCTAATCCTGCTTCTCAAAGCTTCCTGGTTAGGAAGATTGTAGCCATCGTCCTTTGTAGCACAATTGAGATCACGATAATCTATAACCATTCTGGCCTTACCACGCTGTTTTTCTGCATGATTCATTACCATGAATGCCGCACTCCTGTGAGGACTTTCGCTGTGCCTGATCAATCCAAGATTGATTAATTCTGGAATCTGTTTCTCAAATTCCTTAACCATCTCATCTGGGTAGGTAATTCCCTTACTTCTGATCACTGTACTAGGATCTTTAAGGGTAATTTTCGCCTCTGGCATTGCCTTCTGCCATAGTTTCAGAGGATTTTTTGACCAAATTTCTGATAAGTTTTCTTTTATCTTGGCCAATGCCTCTTCCTCATTAATCCTCAGAACTTTTAATCCAACTAGTTCCTTCCACTGCTCAATCTTTCTGTGATATTCTCTATCTTCATCTGGATAGCTTTCCACTTTAACCGTAGATACTTTCTTATCTGGAACCATTCTGGTTTTTCCAGACGCGGTTGGAATCAAATAGTTGTCAAGGATAATTCCTTCTGAAAATATCCTTACAGGATGATATCTTCTAAGAAACCTATTTCCAATCAAGAAGTCATCTGGCAATTGAGGGATAAAACAAAGCATCTGCTCTATAAATATCCTACCATTGAGTTCAATATGAACATCTTTGGCTACTTCTTGAATCAGAACTGTTGCGTTATTACCAACTGTAACTTGCAACTCTGAAGATTCCCAGGTTACTCCTGAAAATCGAATTCTTGTAAAAGATAATGTACATCCTGTATCTACTAGGGAAATACATGTAGTTTCATTAATACTTAATTTTACTAATGTAACCCATTCCTCTATCTTTGCACTGAGTAATGAAGATCCCATATATCCAACATGATCTTCTTCATCCTCATAGATAGGTAGTCGAACAGTCCTTTGTCCAACTATCCTTTTGGAAATTGATGTTCTAGGTGCTTCTACTGAAGTACCTTCATCCTTTCCAATTGAGATCCTTGGATCTTCCAAATGGTTCTCCAGTATTTCTGATTTGAAGTCTTCTATCTTCAAATCTGATCTGCCCGATCTTGATCCTTCTGATCTAAGATCATCTTCATCTTCTCTGACCTCAGAGATAACAAGTCTATTTCCAACTTGTCTAATAACATCTGGAATAAGTAGCTTCTGCCTTCTTTCTTCCTCTGGATTTGGTGAAACCCATTCTCTGGGCCAAGTTAGCCTCTCGGGGTTTATCACCTGTGGTGTCATTGCTCTAATTGATGTTCCTTCATCTTGAAAAAGATGTGTAAATCTTTCCACACCCTTCCTTAGAGCTGGTCTTCCAGTATTATAGAACTTCACATAGAGGCGAGTAATTACTCTGACACATCTCCTGTCGGGTGGACATCCCAACGTCGTCTGCTAGTTCCTCGTGTTGATATTTACTTCTAGAGTTCTACTAATACTTATGTCCATAAGAACAACATGCAAGTCTGGTATTACTTTTACCCATGCTGCTCCTGCATGTAGATTTTCTCGTGCTCCTCCTAATAATGCATTGGAGAAATTGGCTAAACTGCTATCCACAACTGCAATTAGGACTGGTAGATCTTGTCCTTTTCTGACAAGAGGATCTACTCCTATCTGGATTATTCCAAAATGCACATACTTTGCATTTTTCTTTATTTCCTTGTTAACCCTTTCTGGTTTTAGCAAATGCATTGAAAATAATCCTCTATCTGTTTTATAGACTTCAGCTGTCTCTTCATCTTCAAAGATCTTGGTCATTTCTCGATATGGTACCCAAGACTTCTGGTATACCTCAGACCAATCAACTCTGTGAATCTTCTATTCTTGACAATCTCTTCCTTCTGAAGGGATTTCAGTTTCTAAAGAATGAACCAGATCTCCTTCCATATCCTCTAGTTTTACTAGTTCTGGAGAGTCTTCAAATGCACTAGCCCCTGTTCGAATCATGGCTATTCGAAGCTGGCTCAAAATAGGGTTACTTCCTTCGTCCTCCTCTGAGGCAGAATCTTCCTCCTCTGAGTACTCTGAATATAAAGAATATAAACTTTCATCATCTGAGTCTACATCTTCTCCCCAGATAGGCTCAAACAATATTTCTGATGAATCTTCCATCATTATTGTTTTGAGGCTACCCCTTCTTTTATCTGCATCTGGGCAACTGTCAGCTCTGTGACCTTTCTTGCCGCAAAACCAACAACAATCACAACTGGATAGAGATTTTCCTTGAGGGCATCTGGGATACTTCCCATTTTTGGCATTAAAGTTTTCTCTCATATCCTTCTGGATTCTATTTGGTCTAAGAAATCTCTTAGATTTTTTTGGATTTCTTCCTGAAAATCTACTTGATGATTTCCTTTTTCCAAATCTTTTCCAAACCTTTTTGAAGGATTTCTTTCGTTCACACTGGCCATCCAGGCACTGTGTTTTGAATGTTCTTTATGGGGTTTTTCCAAGCTCCTGCCTGGTTGGACTGCACCCATATCTTCCTGCAACACCCTCTACTTTTGGGCAACAAGAAGAACTCATGTATGGTATATTTATTACATCTTGTAAGACATGCCTCTGCATACAATAGAGTCTTATCACCTGCCTTATTGTTTCTGCTCGAACTCCTAGAGTGTCTTGCAAATCTTCACTCTGAGAAAGATGAGTCTTCAACGCTTGTTGAACAATTTCAGGCCAACTACCTAGAAGCTTTTGGATAAAGAAATCTAGGGCATATGCTTGATCTCCTGGTCCAAGAAGATAATACCAATGCTGAAACTCACAAAGATATTCTTCAAAATAGCACATGTCACAAATTTGGATTTTGGTTAAAGCTGTTCTAGCTTTTTCTACCAATGCTCCATCCTGATCTACCAGTGAATTTCCTGCAAACTCTTGTTTAAGGAAATCAGCAACTACTGGTATAACTTCAATTGGGAATGTAACATATTCCTGGATAGCTGTTCTCACTTCTGAGTGTCTTAGCAGCATATCCCAAAATCTCCCTGCATTACCTCTCAAGGTAGCTCCGGCGAAATTAAGTGCACTATCTATGGTCCACGACTGTAGACCAACTGATAGCATGTAATATCGAAGGTCTAGAGCCCATTCATCTATGACTGCTCCTGGATCCTTTTCACAGTCTAGCTTTAGGATCGTCCCATGTTGAGGAACACCTTCTGGGTGTGATTTCTTTGGCTTATATTCTTCCTGAATATGGCTGGGATACGAGGGATTTCCTTCCCTATTGATCTTCTGAAACAAATCCTTGAACGATCCTTTCTGTCATTCCCAAGGAATTGGTTTCTGAGAGATTGCCTGCCATATTGGCTTGACTTCCCAAGGTTTTACACCGAGTCTTTCGGTGGGAGATAACTTACTCTCTTTCTTTTTCCTCTTTTCTCCGAGTTTGTCTTGTAGGTCTTCAACTCTCCTGAGCTTTTCATTTAGGTTTTTGGAGACATGTTATATATCTCCCAGTTCCCATTTCTCCCGAGTAATAATATCATGGATCTGTCTCTGGTATTCCTGGATACTTTGAGGAATACTCGAAACTTCTTCCTGATATTCTTGAGCTTCTCCTGCTAAAGGCCATGCGTAATCTTCTATAGTATATCGTCCTGATAAACTTTCTCTCTCAGTATCTCTGTGCGGATTTGTATCAGAGACAGTGGCCCCGGGCTGATTGGAAGCTTCTCCTGAAGCTTTCCCTTCAAGCCTCTGCCAAATATCTCGGATATTTGGTTCGACACTAGATCCTCTTCCGGCCATATTTTACTGTTCAAAGCAAAATACTTCTCCTTCTGGATCTCCTAGAGTTCTTTCTAGGTTTTTGACTAACCACTTGGCCTGTCAAAGTTGAGACTTTGTACGCCTAATTTCTGCCTTTAATTCCTCAAGCTTATCACGAGTTGCCTGGGCTTTCTGCCCTAACTCGATTACTTCGGGTTCGTTCTCAAAAGCGAATCTGGCTTCTGGAATTTGACGATACTTTCTAAGCCAAATATGATTGGCTTTGTTCTCATAATATCGCACCCTTCCTTCTAGCCGTTTCTGCTCATAATAAAGACCTTTAACCATGGGATACAAAAATTCCTTACTGGAAAATCCGTGAAAGCAGCGCTCTGGCTGGCTTCGTTCTCCCCCCCGCGCTCTAAATAACTCGTTTCTCAAAATTTAAATAATTTGAATATTTTAAAATATATATTAACTTCAATATTCCAAAATAATTGTTTTATTCAACTCATTTATTTTTAATTATTCGACCCATTTTTTTTATGCTGGTTATTTTTAACTTGAATAAAAATTAAAATAACATGATTTTTAAAAAAAAAATCAATAAATAACTTGAATGAAAAATTAAAAATTAATAACTTGGGTATTTTACAAAGAAATTTATTGAATAAATTTTTTAAATAATTTGAATATTTTAAATTAAATAACTTGAATATTTTGAAATAAATAACTTGAATAACAAATTATAACTTGAATATTTTAAAATAAATATATATCTTGTATAAAATAAAATAAAATAAGTAACTTGATTATTTCAAATGAATAACTTAAATAAAAAAGTTAATATATTTATTTTAAATATTCAAGTCGCTTCTTTATTAATTTAAATGAATGAAAAAAATTAAATAACTTGAATAGAAAATATCCACGTTATTTATTTCAAAATATTCAAAGTTATTTTGAAATATTGAAGTTATTTATTTATATATCATAAAATTTTAAGGTATTTTGAAATATTCAAGTTATTTATTTATTTTAAAATATTCAAGTAATTTTCAAGTATTGAAGTTATTTATTTATCTTAAAAATATTCAAATTGTTTAAAATTTTAAAACAAACATGAATAAAATATTTAAAATATTTAATTTTTTATTCAGGTTATTTATATAATTTTTTTTAAATATTCATGTTATTTAATTTTTTTATTCAAGCTATTTATTTTAAAATATTCAAGTTATTTTGAAATATTGAAGATATTTATTTATCTTAAAATATTCAAAATATTTTAATTTTTTGATTGAAGATATTTATTTTTGAAAAATAAAAATATTCATGTGATTTAATTTTTTTATTCTAATTATATATTTTAAAATAAGTAATTTGAAAATCGAAAATAAATATTTGAATAAAAAATTTAAATACCTTGAATATATAAAATAAATAAAATGAGTAAAAAAATTAAAATAAATAAATTGAATACTTTGAAATATTTAAATTAAACTATTTAATATAAAGTTGGTATAATTTAAAGATATACAATATTTTTTTTAAAAATACATTAAGTTGAGGCCCTGGATCGTGCCTTGCTACCCCCTCTTATGCATTAGTTTGGTAAATAGTGGGGACACTATTATTTTGATTTTTTTTAAATTTTGTATTGTTTTAAAAAATTATTTACAATTGGAGTTGGGGGGATGGGTGAAAACAATTGTTTTGCTGGTCCTAGTGGATTACACTATGGTTTGAGGAGCACTACGATCTAGTCTTGTCATAAAGCATTGGAGAGAACGGAGGAAAAATAATCATGGTCCAGGGGGCTATGTCGTGGTCTTGGTCAGAGGAGTGTTTGAGGGAGTGAAACAACCAATGAGATTTAAGGGCTTTGAGCCAAAGGTAATTGTTTTCAGATCTTGGTTGACTAGGTCAGAACATAATGTGGTGTGGTCTCACCTTACCGTGGTGGAGACCCTCAAAATTTTATTATAAATTCAAGGTGTATGTCATGACCCGTTCCAATGGGACTCGTGCCGCGACTCCCCAAGCCCGCCTCCAATAGGTCAGGGGCTGATGACTAGCATCAAGTGGACATATCACTAACATGAGAGGCATTGCCTAAGTATATGCACACACACACACATCTTCAAACCCAAAATGCTGAAATGTAAAAACCACTAAGTAAATGCATGCATACCACTATCCCAACCAACAAAGTACCACAAAAGTAAAACAAGTAAACCGAGTTAGAATACAAGCCCATCAAAAGATTCCATAAACTACAAAGTCCAACTTGTAAACAAATAGGTATTGAGACTGTTGCTCGAAGTTGTAGGAACACCTCAGTCTGTCTAAACTCACAAAGCTCTGTTTAGTCATGGTCTTCCCTACACTCCATTAAAAGGTCGCTCGTTTTCACAAGACATGACATGTGCAGGTAAAGCTCATGCATGAGTGAGTATAACAATACTCAGTAGGACACCCCGAATCCAAAAAACAATATACAAAAGAAAGATACAGTCAGCTCTACACAAGTATATGTCTACAATATATAACAAGGATATCCAAATATACTGAAACCAAAACACACAATCTAGAGGTAAGTCACAACTACTGCATACCACCACTAGGGATCTAGCTCAAAGATTCCACGAAACACTCATCCGGGAGCACGCACTCCTGAGTCTGATAACACCGATGAAGTTTGTCCGAGAAGTATTGTTCATCGAAAATCGTCATGAGAGATATACGCTGATAGATCTGAAGAGAGATACGATACATGAGATGAGAATCACACCCAAGGCCATGAGGTGATACCAACAACTCCATCTGGAACAACCTGCTAAATAGAGGATCGAATCCCGGTAAAGTTGGTCGCGTTTATACCCAAAACTCTACCAAGGGCACGAAGAATGAATAGAGTATCCCTCACCAGGCCTTACGAGCTATTTCAAAAACTCTATTCAGGAAGTCATGCAGAAGGGATCATACTCCAGTGTGTAGGAAACGATACACACCAACCTTCAAGAAAACGATCAAGGGAACGAACCCTAACGAAACTTGTCCAAGATACGGTGGAAAAGAAATCTAAGATATATAGAAAGGGGTACACGACATGTAGTAGGGTCACACACCATGTCCTTTGACCCCGGGTACTGCCCGTGTACAACGTCCCGTGTCAGGAAAACATGTAATGTAGAAAAGGGTATACACGATGTGTAGAAAGGCTTACATGCTGTGTCCATCCATTCAGGGTCCGCCCGTGTGCCCCGACCATGTTCTGGTACACGGTGTCAGCCCGTGTCTGCCTGCCTGTGTACTGGTACATGGGGTAGCTCGTGTAACCGGTCTGGGTCTGGTCGTGTGGTGGAGTACAAGCCATGTACTCCACCCCGTGTTCGTATATCCTTCGAGACACACGCTGAGTCCTGGGGAAGGTCCCACACGTCGTGTGACACTTCTCTACTACCTGAAACCCTAGCTGCCGCTTAGTGGGTCCCACACGTTGTGTATTCCGAAATACACGCCGTGTTTATCAAGATTTTCCAGAATCCCTGGTCCGCATGCTGGTCATCTTCCTCATTGCTCCGACCACAGTTCCAACCGCGCCTTGTCGGGAAACTCCAGATCTAAATTTTTCCGGTCACGCCATCATCGATTCAGTAAGTTTCAAGCCTCCAATCTGCTCAGAAATCTGATTCCGATCACCCACATGAAGAACACTTGAAGAACGATATCTTTTGAAATACTCTGATCCGTCCATCGCCATCACCATCACACCTCTGTTAGGTCATCTTGATGCCGGATCTACAATCTTGGATTGTTGCGCAGTGAATTGAAGGCGCAATGATCATCCGTTCATATCCCATAAAGAATGAAGAACGCGCAGGGAATAAATAGGGGGAAGAAATCACATAGAACAAACTTGAGGAACAAACCTTAGCCGTTGTTCATTGCACGCTCGATCCGTTCCCGTTAGAACGATCATCAAGCTAAATCAAAACAATACTCATAATCATCCCCAAATCAAACCCGTAATCAACCCATCCCGCAAGAACGATCGAACCATGGGTCAACCTATTCGTGGGTTGATCCGCGTTCATCGTTAAATCTAAGAACGGGAAAAAGGAATTGAAATTACATGCTCTACCTCAAGTTTGGATCAATAATTAATGAAGAACGATTGCATTGCCATCATCGGCGAGATCCTCCAACTCCGCCGGCGCAATGATCTATGATCCGCTCGATCCGTTGTCGCCGTTTTTCGAGAGGTTTCTCCAAGGCTCTCCTCTCTAATGTTTCCAGAGAATTCCAGTGTTATACGACCAACCCTAAAATTTCTACATAACAGCCTACTTAAAGGCTTTTGGTCACTGCTTCAACGCAATGGATAAATAAAATAAATCGTTAATTTATTTTATCCTTTAAACGTCCAAAATTAACTTTTACAGTCGACCGCGCCAACCGATGTTAGGCCTTGAATAAGGTAAAGTCATTGCTCCGAACACAACAATGACCTCAAATTTTCGATCCAGGTACCCATTTAGAAGTTATTCCACTTTTTCAAGAAAACCCCTCACACGCGCTATTTAATATATTTAATATATTTTAAACATTTATTCCGAGTGTACTAGACATCAGAATTGACGCCACTGGATCTCAAATTAATTCCATATAATATTTAAAAACAATACATGAAAAAATATGGGATATTACCTTCTCACCACCTTAAGGCTTTACATGCCTGAAAAGTTAAAACAAAAGGTTATTAAAAAAGATGTGGGTATTGTGCACAAATCTGATTCTCCCACTACCACGTGTTCTCCTAAAGATTCCCGTGCTACCACCAGACTCTCACCAAGGGAATCACTCGCCCATGAAGGATCCTCTCATACCGATCCTCGATCTCTATTGGGTACTCAGCAAAAGTCATTCCATCCTCGATATCCAGCTCGTCCCAGTCGATGACGTGCGGTGGGTCATGCACGTACCTCCTCAGCTGCGACACGTGGAAGACGTCGTGTAGCCAGTGCAACTACGGGGGTAGAGCTAGGCGGTACGCTAGCTCGCCAACTCTATGTAGTTTCTGAAAAGGGCCGATGAACATCAGAGATAACTTACCGCCCTGACCGAATCTCTGCAACCCACATCAAGGTGAGACCCAAAGGAACACGTGGTATCCTTCCTCGAACTCCAAAGGCCTCTGTCTCCTATCTTCATATGACTTATGCTGGCTCTGTGCAATCTTGATCCGCTCCTGGATGATCTACACCTTCTTAGTGGTATCTCGTACTAACTCTGGGCCCATAAGTGCTGACTCTCCTTGGTCAGTCCAACAAAGTGGCGACCTGCAGGGTCACCCGTACTGGGTCTCGAATGGTCCCATACCAATGGTAGAGTGGTGGCTATTATTTTACGCAAACTCCACCAGTGGTAGGTGATCCTCCTAGCTATGACCAAAGTTTAACATGCAAGCTCACAACATGTCCTCCAGAACCTGAATGGTCCTCTCCGTTTGGTCATCCTTCTGAGGATAAAACATTATGCTCAAGCATAACTGAGTCCCAAATGCCTTCTGCAATCCATTCCACAACCGGGATGTGAAACGAGCATCACAATCTAAAACAATCATCAATGTAAATTTGTGAAGCTAAATTATCTCCTGCACGTAGAGGCGTCACAAGTTCTCTACTGAACTCTGCTCCCGGATAGTTAGGAAGTAGGCTGACTTGGTGAGTTAGTCAATGATCACCCATATGGAATCATGTCCTCTAGATGTACATAGTAAACCCGTCACAAAATCCATGGATATCCCATCCCATTTCTACTCCGACACCTCAAGGGGTTGAGGCAAACCCGCTGGAACCTGGTGCCCAGCCTTCACTTGCTGACAAGTAAGTCATCAAGAGACAAACTTTGCAACTCCCTTATTTATTATTGGACACCAGAACTGGCATCAAAGGTCCTGGTAAATCTTCTCCACACCTGGATGTACCACCGAAGGGGATGTATGAAATTCCCTCAGAACCTCCTCCCATAACGCCACCAGTATAATTTTGTATCCTCTAAAAAGAACAACGTGCTCCCCACCTTTCAAATATCCATCAGTAGCATGTCCTATAGATATTTGAGCACATAGAGTCTCACAGTCTGTATCCTGAAGCTATGCCTCCCTGAATCGCTGTAAGAGTGTAGGGGTAACAACCATCGACTGGAGGTAATCACCCCCATCTCCATCCATAAAGGATATCTACAACAAGGCCAACTGCTCTGATGCCTCTTCCAACAACTGTGAACTCGATCTCTTGCTGAGAGCATCTGCCACCACATTATCCTTCCCAAGAGTATAAATGATCTCAAAGTCATAATCATGTAGGAACTCTAGACACTGACTCTCTCTCAAGTTCAGATCCCTCTGAGAGAAGATATACTTGAGACTTTTGTGATTAGAGTAGATGATAAACCGCTCGCCCATTAGGTAGTGTCTCTACATCTTCAACATGAAGACTACTGCTACCAACTCAAGATCATGAGTAACATAGTTATGCTAATGTGGTCTCAACTGACGTGAATCATAGACAATCAACTCTAGTATCTTTATCATAACATATCCAAGTCTGATCCCTGATGCATCACAGAACACTACATACTCGACACCCTCCTCCGAAAATCTCAAGATCAGGGCGCTCATCAAACTCTACCTCAGCTGCTAAAAATCCCATTGACACTTCTCCGTCCACATGAAAGACAACCCATTTTGGGTCAAAGCTGTCATCGGTGCTGATATCCTAGAGAAATCAGGGATGAATCTCCGGTAATATCCTACCAGCCCAAGGAAGCTCCGCATCTCCATCACGCTCCTAGGGGGATACCATGCTAGCACTGCCTCCACCTTGGCCGGGTCCACTGCCACTCCATCCGCTGAGATAACATGTCCTAGAAAGTGGACTTCCTGAATACAGAACTGAAACTTCAAGAGATTCCCATAAAGCTGGTGCTCTCAGAGTACGTCTGGAACTATTTGTAAGTTCCTTGCGTGCTCCTCCTTGGACGCCGAGTACACAATGATTCTTCAATGAAGACCATTACAAACCGGTCTAAGTATGGCTGGAAGACCAGATTCATGAGTCCCATGAACACTTCTGGGGTGTTTGTCATGCCGAAAGACATCACCAAATACTCATAATGATCGTAGCGGCATCTAAAAGCTGTCTTCGGTATATCCTCATCCCGTACTCGTAGCTGGTGATAGCCCAATTTGAGGTCAACCTTATAGAACCATCGTGCCCCTCTCAACCGATCAAAGAGGTCATCGATCCTCAGTAGTGGATACTTGTTCTTCACCATCACTTGGTTCAAGTGCCGGTAATCCATGCACAACCTCAATCTCCCATCTACCTTTTTGGAAAACAAAACTGGGGCCACCGAGGGTGAAATATTGGGTATCACAAACCCCTTATTCTACAAATCCTCCAACTTCACCCTCAACCCGCGAAGCTCTACAGGAGCCATCCGATATGTCAGTGAGGATATCGATGCCATCCTGAGGTGAAAATCGATACATAATTCTATCTCCCGGTGAGGAGGTAATCTTGGAACATCTTCAGGGTAAACATCCTCGTACTCCGCCATTACTGTTGGAAGCTGGAAGCTCATGACATCCATTGCTCTGAGGGTCATGCTAGCCAAGTGATGAGTGATCAGATGCACCCTCCTATGCACAAGTCTATCATGTGTTGTCTGGGTTTCCTTTTCACTGACAAAGGAAAAACTTGTTCCATCACTACAGACACACCACACCCTTCTTCTAAAATAGTCAATCTTGGCATGAAATGAAGATAACCAATCTATACCAATAATAACATCGTAAGGCCTTGATTCTATCACCAAGAGGTTCCAACCAAAACTCTCACCTCCAAGGGTAAGGTCACACTGTCAGTATAGATGTGTGATCATCAAGTCTCCTCTCATATGTATCTCCAAGCATAAGGGTCGAGTCAATAGTTCTAACAGAATCTCAAGATATCATACAAGATACATGGAGAGAAAGGAATGACTAGAACCTGTGTCTATCAGTATGGAAGCTAGAGTAGAAAAGACATAGATCATACCTCAAATTATCCTTGGAGCTCCTGGGTCATAAGCCTCGACTGCATGCAACTGTCCCCACCCCTGTCCTCCAGCTCTCTGAGCTTGGCGTTGACCTCCTAGGGGTTGTGGTGGTAAAAAGTCAAAGCATTGACCATCTCCCTCTGCTCTCCCATCTCCTCTTCTATGTTTTCCACCCTGAAAATATGCCTACTCCTACCTCTACCTCTGCCTCGGTGGTGCATCCATTGTCTCCCTGTCAGCAGCACGAAGGGTTGGACAATCTCAAAAAATATGTCCCCTACCATCACATGAGTAGAAACCCCTCTCCCTAGGCTGACTTGATCCACCTTGTGAACCATGAACTTCAGATCCTATATCCTAGGACCTCCTTATGAAATGTATTCCATGTCCAAGTCCCTAAGGCTGACATCGACTCCATGCTTCCAAGGTCTCTACACCTGCCTGTCCACTACTAACTAACGACGACTGTCTCTACTCAGCCAAGAATCTCCCAAACACCAAAGCTCACTCGAGCACCCCAGCATAAGTAGGAATGCTCATAGGGATAATACCGTCTTGGATGTCTCTGTACAGACCTCGCTCGAAGGTCCTAGCCCTGAAGTACTGATCCCTGACCATATCCATCAAGTACCTAGAAAGGTTGGTGAACCTCAATGAATAATTAGATACTGTCTTACTGCCATGATAAAGCTGAATAAGCTCCTGTATGTGTACAAATTTCAACGTAACTAGTGAAAACTCCTCTCTGAAGAGGTGTTCAAATTCTGTCCCCAAGAGAGTTGCCTCATCATGATTCTAGATAGCCAAACTCCACCATCACCCTACTGATCCCTATAGAAGGTCCATTGCCATGATCACCATCTGATCAGCTGGTGTCCTAACTAGATAAAAAACTCGGGTCACTGCCTCAAGCTAGTCCTCAACCACCTGAGGGTCGAGCTCGCCTCGGAACCTGAGGGGTCTCTGTCTCTGAAACTCATAAAGCGCACTTATCCTGCGCTCCTCATCTACTGGTACTGTAGGTACCACAGGTAGCTCCACAAGAAGAGATATAGCTGGTGCACCACCTAGAGGAAACATCTAGGAAACCAGTCCATGTACCAAAGCCTCGTCACTGAGGGGGTCATCCTCATGATCGAGATACTAGATCCTAGATGGTATGCATCGCAGAGGTATCCTGTAGGAAAACAAGATGTACCATGGTCAATGAGTATATCTAGATAGCTGACTCAAGAAGGACATGGAAACCACAAACCATTCTTATATGATGCATGTACCATTGTTTTCCCTATAACTAGTGTTCTCATTTACTAAGTCAAAAAACAGGTTATTAGAGTCTTGATGTATGGATACGTTGGCCGCTGCACATACACTGGAATCCCTAGTCTGAAAGATGAACTCGAAACACTTAACATGGTTGCCCCAAACCAATCTCACAGACTCTCAGTCCTAAAGTAGAACTAACCCTGCTCTGATACCACTTTGTCACGACCCGTCCCAATGGGGCCCATGCCGCGACTCCCCAAGCCCGCCTCCAATAGGCCAGGGGTTGGTGACTAGCACTGAGTATACATATCACTAACATGAGAGGCATTTCCTAAGTACCTGCACACACACACACACACATCTCCAAGACCAAAATGCTGAAATGTAAAAACCACTAAGAAAGTAAATGCATGCATACCACTATCCCTACCAACAGAGTACGATAGAAGTAAATCAAGTAAAGTAAACCGGGCCAGAATAAAAGCCCACCAAAAGAGTTAGTAAACTACAAAGTCCAACCTGTAAACAAATAGGTATTGAGAATGATGCTTGAAGCCATAGGAACATCTCAACCTGTCTAAAATCACAAAGATCCATCTAGTCCTAGTCCGGCCTGGACTCCATCAAAAGGTCTCTCATCTGCATAAGACACGACACGTGCAGAAAAAACCCGTACATGGGTGGTATAACAATACCTAGTAGGACACCCTGAATCCACAAAGCAGTACACAAAGGAAAGATACAGTCATCTCTATACAAGTATATATCTAAAACATATAACAAGGATATCCAGATATACTCAAATCAAGACACACAGTCTAGAGGTAAGTCACAACTACCGCATACCACCATTAGGTATCCAGCTCAAAGATTCCACAAAGCACTCATTCGGGAGAACACACTCTTGAGTCCGATAACACCGATGATGTCCATTCGAGAAGTACTATTCATTGGAAACCATTATTAGAGAGATACATTGATAGATTTTAAGAGAGATATGATACATTAGATGTGGATCACAACCAGAGCCATGAGGTGATACCAACAACTCCATCTGGAATAACCCACTAAGTAGAGGATCAACGCTTAGTAAAGTTGGTCATGTTTATACCCAAAACTCTACTTAGGGTACGAAGAATGAATAGAGGATCCCTCACCGGGCCTCACAATGTCTTCCAACAACTCTATCCAGGAAGTCCTGTTGAAGGGATCATACTCCATTGTGTAGGAAACGATACACACCAACCTTTAGGGAAATGATAAAGGGAACGAACCCCAATGAAACATATCCAAGATACAGTAGACAAGGAATCTAATCCACATAGAAAGGGGTACATGATGTGTAGTAGGGTCACACATCATGTCCCTTGACCCCGGGTACTGCCCCGTGTACAACTACCCGTGTCAGGAAAACATGTCATGTAGAAAAGGGTATACATGGTGTGTAGAAAGGCTTACATGTCGTGTTCGTCCATCATGAGTCCGCTCGTGTGCCCTGGTTGTGTGTCGGTACACGGTGTCAACCCATGTCTGCCTACCCATGTACTGGTACATGGGGTAGCCTGTGTAACCTATCTGGGTCTAGCCGTGTGGTGGAGTACATGATGTGTACTCTACCTTGTGTCTGCGTATCCTCCGAGATACATGCCGAGTCCTGAGGAAGGTCCCACACACCATATGACAGGTGTCACACATCGTGTGGCACTTCTCTACTACCCGAAACCCTAGCCGTTGCTCAGTGGCGCCCACACACTGTGTATTCGGAAATACATGCCATGTTCATTGAGATTTTCCAGAATCCCTGGTCCGCACGCCGGTCATCTTCCTCGTTGTTCCGACCACCGTTCCGGCTATGCCTCATCGAGAAACTCTAAATTTGAAGTCGTCCGATCACACAATCACTAATTTGGTAAGTTTTGAGCCTCCAATCTGCTCAGAAATCTGATTCTAATCACCCGCACGAAGAACGCTTGAAGAATGATATCTTCTGAAACACTATGGGAAAAATGAGTATTTGCAACGAGTCATTTTCGATAGGACCCTGTCGCAAATGACCCATTGTAGAAAACAGCATCGCAAATAGTTTTTATTGCGATGACCCGTCACAAAAAACAACTATTTACGACGGGAACTTCTCCCGTCGCAAATAGTTTCATCAAGTTCTTTAAAAAACTCATTTGCGACGGGACCGTCGCAAAAAACCATTTGCGACGAGATCGTCGCAAAAAACCAATTGTGACGGGCTCGTCGCAAAAAGTATTTGCGACGGGAAAGTATACCCATCGCAAAAAAACATAAAAAAATAAAAATAAAATTAATATTAACAAAACTAAATAGATATTATTTAGAAATACTATTTGCGACGGGAAAAAATACCCGTCGCAAAAAACATAAAAAAAATATTAAAAAAAATAAAAAAATTAAAAATAATAAAAATAATATTTATATAATAATAATAAAATATTAATATACTAATAATAATATTATTAATATTAATAAAAATGAATAATAATAATAATAATAAATTATAAAATAATAAAAACCTCAATATTCAAAAAATATAAAAAATAAAATAGTAATAATAATAATAAATAATTTTAAAAAAATAAAAAAATAAAAAAATATTAAAAAATTAAATAAATAATATTATAATAAAAAACACAATATTCACAGGACTATGAAAAGCTCACTAATCCATGAGTCAGACATCACATATACTTCATCATCTGCTGGTGTTGCTACTCCAATAAACGACACATCTTCTCCTCCAACTATTGTTTCTATTGTCATCGACACGTCACATTCTGTTTGCCCTAGTATATTGATCACAACGTGTGTCAGATTAAAGTTTGGTTGATTCATACACGTCCCAAAGTCACAAAATAGTCCTACAATGTAACCACGTTTCCATTTTCATTCTATGCTGAACTACTGACACTGTATATGAACTCAATTTTCTTACCTGAATTTTTTCCTTTTGTTGAAAGTCAAAAGAGAAGAATAAGCTCATGTGCCCATTATATCATGAGAATTCACCACAATAGGCACATGAGTTTCCTTTACTCTTCTGTCCTTCAAAAATGAGAAAGGGTTTTCAGTTAACAACATTGAATCAATATGTTGTGTTGTTAGTTCGACTAAGAAAGACGATGAATATGGAAAAAGTGGTTACATTGGCAGAAATAATCATTTTATCTACTTTGTGGTGTGTTGTAGATAGTTGAAAACAAAACACGACTTCCCAACAGATCTGTGAAAAAAATAATTCAGTGTTAGATAAAAATGATAAGGTAATTAACTTACAAATAATAGATAACATGATGACAAAATTAATTAAAATATTAGTACTAATTAACCTTTTCCTAATGGTTGTATGCATTTTTGATAGATTTCCTAATTACCATTATTTATTAGTATTAATTATTACTAATTATTACTATTTATGCCTATTTATAACTAATTATTGATAATTATTGTTATTTATTATTGATTATTACTAATTATTACTGATTATTACTAATTATTACTGATTATTACTAATTATTATTGAATATTTCTAACTACAGCTAATTAATTCTAATTATTTCAAATTAATCCAAATCATTGATAATTAATCCTAATTTAAAACTAATTATTACTAATTATTACTAATTATTACTAATTATTACTAATTATTACTAATTATTACTAATTATTACTAATTATTACTAATTATTACTAATTATTACCAATTATTACTAATTATTAGTATTTAATACTAATTATTAGTATTTATTACTAATTATTCATATTTATTACTAATTATTAATATTTATTCCTAATTATTACCAATTATTGCTAATTATTAATATTTATTACTAATTATTACAAATTATTGCTAATTATTACAAATTATTGCTAATTATTACCAATTATTTCTAATTATTACGAATTATTTCTAATTATGACGAATTATTTCTAATTATTAATAATTGTTTCTAATTATTACGAATTATTTCTAATTATTACTAATTGTTGCTAATTATTACAATTTATTCCTAATTATTATGATTTATTCCTAATTATTACTATTTATTCCAAATTATTACTATTTATTCCTATTTATTGCTATTTATTACTAATTATTGCTAATTGTTACCAATTATTCCTAATTATTAGTATTTTTTCCTAATTATTAGTATTTATTCCTAATTATTACCAATTATTGCTAATTATTAGTATTTATTCCTAATTATTACCAATTATTGCTAATTTTTACTAATTATTACTAATTATTACTATTTTTTACTATTTATTGCTAATTATTCCTAATTATTACTAATTATTTCTAATTATTGCTAATTATTTATAATTATTGCTAATTATTTCTAATTATTTCTAGTTATTGCAAATTATTTCTAGTTATTGCAAATTATTTCTAGTTATTGCTAATTATTACTAATTATTGCTAATTATTACTAATTATTGCTAATTATTACTAATTATTGCTAATTATTAATAATTATTACTAATTATTACTAATTATTAGGAATTATTACTAATTATTTCTAATTATTACTAATTATTAAGAATTATTACTAATTATTAGGAATTATTACTAATTATTACTATTTTTTACGAATTATTACTATTTGTTACTAATTAGTAGCATTTGTTACTAATTAGTAGTATTTGTTACTAATTAGTAGTATTTGTTACTAATTACTAGTATTTGTTACTAATTACTAGTATTTGTTACTAATTACTAGTATTTGTTACTAATTACTACTATTTGTCACTAATTACTACTATTTGTTACTAATTAATTGTATTTGTTACTAATTAATAGTATTTGTTACTAATTTTTTTACCAATTTTTAGTATTTTTTACTAATTTTTACTATTTTTAATAATTTTTACTATTTTTTAATAATTTTTACTATTTTTTAATAATTTTTACTATTTTTTACTAATTATTAGTAATTATTACTATATTATTAGTAATTATTACTATTTATTAGTAATTATTACTATTTATTAGTAATTATTACTATTTATTAGTAATTATTACTATTTATTAATATTTTTTACTATTTTTTACCAATTATTACTATTTATTTCTAATTATTACTAATTATCCCTAATTATTACTAATTAGCGTTAATTACTATTAATTACTGCTAATTACCGCTACTAATTACTAATTACCTCTAATCATTTATATTCATTACAAATTATCGTTAATAATTCCTAATTATGAGTAATTATTAATAATTAGCACTAACAATTTCAATTGATGACTACAAATAAATACTGATAACAAAACAGTCTAAATCTAATTTAATTACAACTAATTAAAAATAACTAAAATTAATATAAAAAAAATGAAATAAATATTAAATTAAATAAAACATAAATACCTTTAAACATGATCTCTTATAGGTGTAGACGACTTCAAAATCTGTTTGTAAAAAAAAATTAACACAGAGAAATTTTAACTCTAAAATTAGAGTTTAGAAAGAGAGAGAAAGTAGGAATAGAGAGGGAGAAGGAAAAAAATGGATGAGGGGTATATATAGGTTAGAATATTTGTGACAGGTCCCATCACAAATACCTTCAGCCGTATTAATTACGGTCGACAGTTAAAAATGTATTTGCGACAGGTCCCGTCGCAAATTCTGACCTGCCGACACACCTTTTGCGACGAGGGAATATCCCATTGCAAAAGGTCTTTTATTTGTGATGAGACCCATCGCAAATATTGACCCACTGACACACTTTTTGCGACGGGGGAATATCCCGTCGCAAAAAGTATTTACCGCCGTCAGTTATTTGCGACGGGGGGTGCCTCCTCATCGCAAATACTATTTACTGCCGTCAGGTATTTGTGACGGGGAGGCACCCCCCGTCGCAAATAACCTTCCCGCGGTTTGGCGGGGAATCCGTGCCAACCCTTTTGCGACAGGTTGATGTCCCCGTCGCAAATAACCTTTTCGACTAACTATTTGCGAAGGAAATATATCCCGTCGCAAATAACCCGTCGCAAAAAGTCATTTTTTCCATAGAGAAATACTCCGATCCCCCTCTCGCCATCACCGTCGCACCTCTGCTAGGTTGTCCCGATGCCGGATCTAAAATCTTGGATCGTTGCGCCATGAATCGAAGGTGAAACGATCATCCGTTCATATCCCACAAAGAACGAAGAATGCGCGGGCAAAAAATAGAGGGAAAAAATCCCATTGAACAAACCCGAGGAACGAACCTTGACCATTTTTCATTGCGGCCTCGATCCGTTCTCGTTAGAACGATCATCAAGATAAATCTAAACAATACTCATAATAATCCCCAAATCAAACCCGCAATCAACCCATCCTGCAAGAATGATCGAACCGTAGGTCAACCTGTCTGTGGGTTGATCCGCGTTCATCGTTAAATCTAAAAATGAGAAAAAGGAATTGAAATTACACACCCTACCTTGAGTTTGGATCAATCGTTGACAAAGAACGATTGTGTTGCCTTCATCGATGAGATCCTCCAACCTGCTGGTGCAACGATCCACGATCCGCTCGATCCGTCGTCGCCGTTTGTCGAGAGGTTTCTCTAAGACTCTCCTCTCCAATGTTTCCAAAGAACTCCAGGGTTATGCAGCTAACCCTAGAATTTTTGCATAACAGCCTACTTAAAGGCTTTGGGTCGCTGCGTCAATGCAACAGATAAATAAAATAAATTGTTAACTTATTTGATTCTTTAAACATCCAAAACTAACTTTCACAGCCAATCCGTGCCGGCCGATGTTAGGCTTTACCTAAGGTAAAGTCACTACTCTGAACACAACAATGACCTCAAATTTTCAATTCAGACACCCATTTAGAAGTTATTCCACTTTTTTAAGAAAACTGCTCGTGCACGCTATTTAATATATTTAATATATTTCAAACATTTATTCCGGGTGTGCCGGGTCTCTAAATTGCATGCCATCTCAACGCCTGATCTCGAATTAATTCCATATAATATTTAAAAATAATATACGAAAAAATCAAGGATATTACAATGCCCCTCTCTCTTTTTTTTTCACACACAATCATAAATATTTTATTAAATCATAAAATAGGTCACAAAGCTACATGAAAAAACATGAAGGAAAAAGGAAAAACGAAGAGATTAAGAGAGTATAAAGTAATGAAAACCAAGGGCATCCACACAGATGTGGCTGACACATTCAGGGGAAAGGGTGCCCACGCTAGAGTAAACCATACGTGGATTGGGCTAGTTTCCCCTAGAGGCTAAAAAATATGCAACTTTATTGCCATCTCGCTATGAATGAAGTAAGTTCACATGATTGGGAATACAAATTTTACTCCTTCGAATGTGATAAGCAATGGACCGGGGGGGTGCTCACTTTACCTCATATAGAATTATGGATCACTACAAAGTTGGTTTCGATAGCACAAATTTAATAAAAAATTTGAAGGCCTTCGTGCCGTTGGATGGATAGCACAAAACAATAAGTTATGAGAAAGACACACCTCCATCTCATTCAGAAGAGAATTTCCCTTGATCATGATAAAACCCCCTTGACCATAAAAACTGATGAACGTAATATGAACCGATCCGCTGCGATCCCGGACTCCTCCTCCGTGCATCACTCCAAGGCTGCATGAACCATCCACATTGAGTTTGAGACCACTACTGGGAGGCTTCCAGTAAACCCATCTCCCTTGACTGGGAGAATCCTATGGGATGGGAAAGTTCCTCCTTCCTTCCATAATCATCGCCAATTTTTTGTTTTTGTCCAACTATTTAACTAGTGAACCCAGGTCTACCACAAGACACGTGGACTAGACCTGCATTGTTAAAGAACTAAAAATTCCATCGCTACGTGCTTTATTTATAGCACCCCAGATGTTCCAGCAACCCAAATCCATCATAATTTTCCTAGTATTGCATTCAAGATCGTTCATGCCTGCACCTTGAATCCCGTTCTGGAGGCAATTGGACTTTGATCTCCCTTTATTTTTCTTTCTTTGGCATGTGATTGTTAAAGCTTTGTTCAAGGTAGGCGATTCAGATTCTCTATATTGTTTTTTATTGTGTTAATATTGAATTATCATGCTTTAGTTTTCATTGGATAATGAGATGATATTGGTCCAATGAAGATAATAACTGAATAAAAATTTACGGGAAGAGAGTTGTGCATGTTTTACTTATTTCTCTTATTATCATCATCATGCATGCAGTTGACTGATTTTTTGTTAAACATGGAGACATGATTTCCTTATTGTTGTTGATATGATGAATCATGTCTTAATTGGTTAAATGATTTAAAGTTAGTAATGAATGATGAAATAGAAATATAGAAGTAGTTTGGATATTTTTTGTGTTGAATATGAAGTTGTAAATAGATTTAAGAGATGAGGAAATTAGATTATTATTTTCCTCTATTATGGATAAATTTATTTGGTAGTAATAAAGGTTATGATGTGGTGCTTGTTGTGATAGTGGTAGAGATGTTTTTGATTGCTGATGTGGTGGAATGGAGAGGTTGTTATGGTTAGTGTTGTAGACACCCGGGGATATGGATATTGTTGAATTAAATGAATGGATTGATTAAGTGGAATGGAAAAGGGTTGTGATAAATAAAGAGATGTTGAAATTGATAAATTAACATAATGAAATAATTTATGTAGTAATTTAATTGTATATATAAAAAAGGAAGTGGTTATTGTGAAATAGAGGTGGCTGGAAATCATCACATGGTTAATAAACTAATGTGATCAGTAATTGATGAATAAAGTAGAATAAATAATTAAAAATGAAATGCGATGAAGTTCATAGGCAGTGGTGATGTCTTATTGTAGTGGTGTTGGATAGTTTCATGGTTAGAGGTGGTAGAGGTTACTGTTATTGTAGCAATGAGATGTGGTTGAAGAGGTGTTTGATAGAAAATAAACTCTTAGTTGGGTTGTTGTGATTATTATATATCCATTGTACTTTATGTTATTTATTACACAACACCACCCGAGTCTGATAACATGACCATTGCTCACACGAGTTTTTTACTTATGGGTGTACCCCTAACATCCATGTTGTTGGTGATATGGATAGATGAATACTCCACCTCTCCTGCTCTATCTTCTAGACATTGTGTGGTTATATGTGTAACACCTCACCGCTCCTGGAACACTCACCGGTGTCTAGGTCATGGGTTCCACATGAACTCAGGAACACCTCCCCATATGCTAGAGACTACTAACTAGCAACGATGGTCGAAGGTGTTATAGTGAGGATACTATACCCTAATATCAGAGCAAAACAACAAAAGGAATATCATACAATATCCATAACGATAATCAGAGTACGTAAAACCCAATAAACAATAATCATGCTATATCAAATATAATGTGGAAGCATACAATCATACGTCCCAACTGATCACCCAACAAGCTGATCACACATACAAATAAAATAAATAAATAAATACAGAATAGGAACTACTACCATCCTCAGTCCTCACTTCATCCCAATATCCAGACTCCATCCAAGCTATCCCACTCAATCATGAAACACTAGGCCTTTTCCCAACTTGAACTTGTGAGCAATGGGGTCTACTTGGGTAACAAAGTGCCAGGGCTACCTGAGCAGGGTGTGAGTAAAACTCCGCAGGCCACCACCAACAGACCCCCTAACATAACTAGTAAAGTAGTGTATGCACATGTGATATGATCAAAAAAAAAAAAAATAAACAATAAACTTCAAAAGTTAAAATAAATAATAATCATCGATCCTTATGTTATAAGGTGACACTAAGTATTGACCATACCTACTTAGACTAGTGTTATATGTCTTAGAGCATAATTCATACCACCTAGGGAGAAACATGTCCAGCCTCACGGTGTGACCATCGCCTGCTCATCACTCATTGTGGTGAAACCAAAACCTGTTGCAGTGAGACTATTGAACCCAAGGTGTCATTTTCATGTGAAAATTCTATTATTTATTTATTTTTATTATTCTCCTTCATTTTCAGGTCTATTTTGTTTGAAAATTAAAAAAAGGGACAGTTCTTGTTGCATGGTTGGCGTACAATTAGGACTAACTATGTGGAAAACCATGAAAAACCTACAATTTATTATCAGATTTGATTTACATGGTTGATGCACGGTTCCTAAATCCATGTGACTAAACCATGAAGCATGTATAGAAACTTAAAATATTTGAAATGAACAATTTACCCTTACTTGATTTAAACACTCCAACCTTGATTTCTTTCCCCCATTTGACCCCTCCATCCCTCCTCATGAATCCTTTCTCCCTTTCTCCTCAATGTTGTTTTTGGAAATATTTCTCCAATTTTCTTCAAGAAATCATCAAGTAAGAGTCTCTCCATTCTTCCTCCGAGTATTTCCTCCTTCGATCTTGGATTTATCTCATTACATATGGATATGGCGGTCTAGGGTTAGATTTATCAGAATGTAATGATAGGGTTTTTGTTATGTGGGGGTTTCTATTTCCTTTTTGGTATCCATATTCCTCATATTTTTTGGTTTCCATCGATTTCTAAGAGTTTCAAGTGGTTAATGGTAGGTTGTTTCATGAGGTACCCTTATTTGATGAAACAATTGTTCTTGCTTTTATTTATAAAGGGTGTTTTAATTAATATTAACTATGTTGTGATAGTTTGAAATCCGACCATATATGTTATAGTTGTTTTAGATATTTTATATTAGTTTTTATTAGTAAAATGGTTTCAAAATCATTCTTTGTATATGATAAACTGAAGTAGTTTGTGATGTGTTGACAAAAAGACCCTTTTAAAATGGAAATTGGTTTAATAATGGAATGTAACTTGTAGAAATGGGGGATGAAACATGGGAACTCAAGTATCTAGGATGGAATACTATAACTAAGCACCCCTTTGGACCATGCCACACTCATTAAAAATACAAGACTTGGACAAAGAGGTCATGGTGCTGTTAGATGGGCATCACCACACTACAAGACCAAGACATGTATTCCTTAGTGTTCGATTGGATGTGGTGTCATTGGGTGGGTGAAACCATGCCATTAGGCCAAGTCATGCTCTCCTTAATGGTTCAAACACACAATTGTTCAAGACCGATAAATCATAAGATGATATGAGGAATCTAGAGTGACCATGAACTTGGTTACCTCAGGGATCTCCCATGGCACATGTTTAAAAAATGTTTATTTACATGGAACTTACTTTTACTACAAACTATTATAAGCATCTGGTTTGTTTGCTTATCTTTAAAAGTTAAAAGCTTATGTTCATATACCTTATTTTCAAAATAGCATGCCTATGTTTATCAAACAAGGGTTACTCATGAAACACCTGGTGGGATCTTAATGGATTAGTTGTTCTCACACCCTACATACACCCAATGGTTGTATGTTGACCTTCGTTTGAAAGATATAGGTAAAGGAAAGACACCACATAGAGGAGGTGTATATTCTTATTAGTGGAGCTCAAGTTGGAGGTGGTGACATGGTGGATAGTTTATAATCATGTTACACAGATATGAGTAGCTTCTTGTTATTTAATTTTTGGTTTAGTTTGTCGACATACATCGTGTCACTTAAGCAGTTTCCCATACTGTCTCTTTTTTGTACATGTATATTAGATTACTCATCCTGGTTGATGTTCATATTGTTGTACATGGTTTATATTATAATCCTGGGATTTATTTATGTTACTGTATATTTAATTGAGTTTAGTTTTAGTTCTTTTATATTTAGGATCATAACTCACCATATTATGGCATGATCATTCCGAGTCTTTGGTTGGTACTTGTTCGATAGGTTTATTGGGAAAACCATTCCCAAGGTGTGTTTGTTGATGCCTAGGAACTAGTTTCCAACCAATGGGGATCAATAATTCCCTTCGATTTTCACCTTGGTCCAACTTAGGTGCATGGTTTAGGGGTGTCTTGGATTGGTTCTTAAAAAAATGGTATCAGAGCTCTATTTTGGTTTATATTAGTTGGGAAGTCTGGAAGACAATAGATATGATTATCGAGGATCAAGTAATAGGTATGAATAAGTGTTTGGAAAATACTATTAGTACTTGACCTTAAGTTTCTCATGGATGTTGGAAATGAGATTTTGATTTTGTATTGGATTTACCCTTCACTTTGGATAGGGTGCACAAGCTGCAAACTATGCATACATTCCATATTTTATAGAAGGGTGAGGTTTGATGAGGTTTTTGTCTGAATTTTATTTGATAAATAGTGTTTGAATATCAGTTTGAATTTGAGTTTGGATTGTGAGGGTTCCTATTTAACATGTGAAAGTGGTTTTATGAAAAATACAAAAAAGGTATTGAGAGAGATATGCACTTGGTTATTTCATGAATGTTTACAATTTTGATTTATGATTGATTATATATTTGATGGTTTCATCTCTTATTTGGTTTCATGTATTACTATCCCCTATAATACTTTTTAAAAATCCTATGAAGGTAGAAACATATAATTTTCTATACTTGAATCCCCCGGTGGATCGGAATCTCATTGAAGCAATGGTTCAAAAGGTTCGGGCAATGGAATAGGGAGAGAAACCTAGTCCCACTCAAGCTAAAGAATATGGTTCAAGCATAGATAAGGATAAAGAACAAGAATTTATTAATCATAATCCTCAATATTTTTGAGTAAGTAATGATCCTCAAGAATCTAAGGATTTTATAGAGAAGATAGAGAGGACCTTTGAGTTCCTAAAACCCCAGACTCTATTAAGGTAAAGTACATAGAATTTATGCTTGACGAACCTAGCTAGAAATGGTGGGAACTAATCATTCGGGCTAAGATACATGGTCATTTGGAATGGAATGATTTCTAGGTGGTTTTCACCCATCAGTTCTTCCCAGACACAATGGAAATGGATAAGTCATGAGAATTGTTTACCCTTAAACAAGGCGACATAATGGTTATGGAGTATGCAAATAGATTCACTGATCTTGTTCATTTTTCATCAAAGATGTAATATAATGATAAATCAAAGTCTTGTAGATTTTAAATGATTCTTCGGCCTGATGTCTAATCTCAGGTATTTATTTTGAAGCTCTTGAATTATAACATGGTTGTGGATCAAACCTCTATGGTAGAGATTGATCAGGAAGGTATGTCAAGGATGACCTGTGTGCCACCTGTGTTTGGTGGATGTGGTAGTGGACTTTTTGAGAAGAAGAAGTGTGATGAACCGAGAGGAGTGAGTAGAAGTGGATCTAGGAATCTATCTCAATTCTCAACATTGGTGGACTTAGGTGGTGTATATATCATTTGTTATAAGTGTGGTAGGTCTATACATATAAGGTCCTCGTGCCAAGATTCCCCAAAGTAATTCTATTCTTGTGGGCATCTAGGCCATCTACAGAGATTCTGAAAATCCAACCCCTCTCCCCAAATCAGTGTGGGGTGATTGAAACCTAATGGATCTTCTACTTAGTCTGATGACTCTAAGGTGGTAGGACCCCAATATTAGGGTCATGGAGGCATAACTAGTTTATATTTTATGAAGTGTCAGCTAAGGGTTGATCCCTAAGTTATCGGTAGACCCCAAACTAAAACTATGGCCAGGAAATTACACAATGTGGAACCAAATCCCATGTATTATGATGTTGTACATACTAATTTTATTCTAATATATCTTAACATTTCATATTTTTTATGTTCAAAAAACCCCCATCAGTTTTACTAATAAAATTATCTTAAGTGTTTTCATACAATTAATATTTTTTTCTAATTTATATTTCAGTTTGGAGAATTTTGGATAAATATGTGGTTTTCAAGTTTCTCAAAATTTTCTTAAGGAAAATATCATACGAACTGATAAATTATCATATGAGATGATAATTTATCATACGAGCTTTCAATTTTCATATGCTATTGGGAAATCTATTTTCTATCAATGAAAATAATATTATGGATAAATAGAAATCTTTGCACTAGATTTCATATTTTTTAACAAATTAAAACATCTTAAAAAGGTCTTATGTAAGAGAATTATCATATGTGGTATAAGAAATTCATAGAAGTTGTGTTTTTTGGCCAATTCATTTATCATACAAAGATAAAATTATCATACGAAGCATTGATTTGTCATATGAGATCAAACAGTCAAATATTTTATATTCAAAAAATGAAAATACCATATGAAGTTTAGAATTATCATACACATATCAAAAACATCATATGAGGACTTGAATTATCTTATAGAACAGTTTTTACAGTTCATTTATCCTATGATGATAAAATTATCATATGAAGAGATGAAATATCATACTTAGTAAAATATCTCATGAAGTTGAATATTTATTTCAAAGTAAAAATATTATTTGGAGTTATAATTTAAGTATTTTTCTAAGAATTATGGTGTTTTGAAGATAGAAATGACCTATGTGGAATATAATTTCATTCAAAGTTACAGTTATTCAAAGTGAGTATTTTTAAGAGTATTTAATTTACCTTTCAAAGAATTTATTATTGTTGTAGAAATTCAAGTGAAGTCCATGAATAATTTTATTTTATTTCATAAATTATGGAGGCTAGATAAGAAAATACAAATTAAATAATGCAACAATTTCCAATAATTCATGCAGTTCTAATGAAGACCATGGTTACAGCCAACAAAAATCTCCGATTTTTCTATTTTTGGAAATAAAGTTCACATACAAGAACAAAGACTATATTTTGTATTATTCTATTTTCTCTTGACTAGTAGATTATATATGTAAATTTGAATTCAAAATAAAAAATAAATCAATAACACTTGATTAATAGAGTAATTACTGAAGAATGTGAATGATACTCTGTTTTCCTTTACATACAAGATTTTATTTATTTTATAAAAAGAAGAAATTATGGCTACTATTATTTGAAGAAAACATAAAATACATTCAAGAGATATTAAAAATCTATTCATTGAATTCTTATGCATTTTTTTGGAAGAACCTATAATGTTTTTCAAGTTTCCTCTTTCAACTGTGAGCAGAATATGAATCTCATTTATACAACTTTTTATCTTCTATAGAGTGAAAAATCCTTGTTCTGAGTGTGTGAAGTACATTGATAGGTCTTGTAAAAAGGGAGAGCATTGTAAAATCTCTTGGAACCATTTGTAATAAGTTTCATTTGCTTTCACTCAACCATCGAGGTCCCCGAAAAAAGGACCTGCATAGTAAAATTCACCAAGCTTGAAGAGAGAGAATTGTTAGAGTATACTAGAGGATCTATGTGCCTTGAACCACTTTATTCCCCATGTGTTCAAATATTTTTCTTCTCTATTTTTATTTCCCCTAATTATCTGATAAAATAGTAAAGAATAGTTCAAGTGATGATTTTAATTGGGGGTTAAAATTTTCAGGAACTCAATTCACCCCCTTAAGTCATTGTGTAACTCCATCTAGGAAAACATCTAAGATGGTTCTTCCCACTCATTTATTTCTACCTATGTTTTGGAATTATTAGAACTTTCATCTGAGATTATTCCATACATTATGGATATATAGACACCTATCAAGAAGAAGAAAGGGAAAGGCTTTTGAAGTACTTCTTGTGTTATTTCTATATCAAAAGTGGAGATAACATGGGACTTACTCATCCTACAGATGTATCATTTTGATCTCCTTATCAAGATGTATTAGATTCTTACTTTTAAGGATCATGTTTATTGCTACCAATAAAAGGTTCCATTTACCACCTTTAATAGGAACTCTCAAGTGTTTCAATGGGATTAGGATCTAAAATCATGTTGGCTAAGACCACACCACCCTAAATTGGCCAGTTTGAAATATTAGTTAACATCCCACTTGGTTGAGGCTAATGAATAGAATTTTGGAATTGATATTCCTATGGCTGTAAGAGAGTTTCTTGAGGTGTTTCTGGACAACTTCTCAGGTTTACCCTCAGAGTGGGAATTTAAGTTTTCCATTTATTTGGTACCTAGAACTCAAAAAATTTGTTTTATATCTTATCATATGACACAAATATAATTAAAAGAGTTGAAGATTCAACTGGATGATATGAAAGATAAAGGATTCATCCTCCCTAGAATGTCTCCTTAGCTTTCTTAAATTCTATTTACTAAGAAAGATGATGGGAATCTCTGCTTGTGAATTAATTATTGAAATTTGAATTTGGTTCCCATTATGAAGAAATATACATTAACCCATATTGATAACATCATTGATTAGTTAAAGGGGGTAAGGTGGTTCTTAAACATTGAACTCTGGTTAGGATATCATCAAATTAGAGTGAAAGAGTTTGATGTTCCCAAGAGTACCTCCAGGAGAAATTATGGTCATTTTGAGTACTTAGTGATGCTTTTTGGGTTAAAAATTTCTCCAATAATATTTATGGCATAAATGAACTAGATATTACACCAGTATTTGGATTTCTTTATTGCGTCATTTGTGGATGAAATTCAGGTATACTCAAAGACCAAATAGGAGCATATAAATCATTTGATAATTGTTCTAGGGAACTTGTATGATCACCACCTCTATGATAAATTATCCAAGTTTATATTCTAGATCCAATAAGTTAAATTATTAGGATATGTGGTATCATACAAGACATTTTAGTCAATCCTGAGAAGGAAAGTACAATTACGTCTTGAGAAGAACCAAGAAATGTCTTCAAGATCAGGAGTTTCTTGGGTCTATGAGGGTGTTACCAATGGTTTTTAAAATATTTTTTAGGTTGGAATCACCCCTGATCGCTCTTACTTAGAAAGGGGTGACATTATTATATATCCCTAAGTTAAAAGAATCTTTTGGTGAGATAAAGTAGCATCTGACCTCTACTATTATCCAAATATTACTGGTGGCTGGTCAGGTCTATGTGATTTTTTACGATGCATCAGGCATCATCTTGGGATGTGTGATCATGTAGGTTAACCACATGGTGGATTATGGTTCTCATCATCTTCGACCACATGATAATAACTACCTGACACATGACCTTGAACTCACTAAAAATATGCATGCTCTTACGTATTGATGGCACTACCTTTTTGAGGAAAATTTGATGGTCTATTATGACTAAAATTTTCATATTTTTAATTTTTTGATAATACATATTTTTAACTTGGACTAAGTGGTAACCCTTACATGACCTAAGGGACTAGAGAATTACATAACCTAGATTCCTAAAGGCACAAGGCCCAATATATGACCTGAAGGACCAAATACCCAACTAAATTAGAACTAATCCTCACTGAAATCTACTTCATTGATAGCACCTAGATCCCCACCTCATGTGGCTAATTGGATAGAATTTTCCCATAAAGAGTTTTATGGTTCTTGGTCCCAGTGGTTTAGTTGTCGATGTCCATTTATTCATTCCCAATCTGGTTAACTCTAATCCAGTGTATGCTACTTATTATGATTCCTCCTCTAGGGAATTCTCTTGTGTAGTTTGACCTAACTACTTCATGTCCTAGAGGCTATGTGTCTCAACGGGTTATTGATGGAATGAAATCCCTTGGCCCGAAGACCTATGGTGGCCTAGATCCCCTATGGCCTGAAGTCCTTAGGTGATCCAAAGGCCCAAATTTGTGGCCTATAGGCCTAATTCAGGTGAATAGTTTCATTGCTAGAGTAAGATTTGAACCTCAGATAGAGGTGATGGGTTGAATATATTTAGGAATTTGAATTTGACATTTCATATATTCTAGGGAAAGTTAATGTGTTTACCGACACTCTTAGTTGAAAATTGAATTATCAAGATTTTAAAGAGTCTAGTGATGGATGGAATTTGATGGGTCTTTTATAATAGATGCATTTAGAGGTGAAAAGGGAAAAAAGACATGTTTCTTTCTAGTGTTCAGTTGATGCCTTCTATTCTTGAGATTATTCTCCAGGAGAAACTAGGAGATGAAGTGTTCCAACATATCAGGAGGATTATATATGGTGTGAAGACTACTAATGAGTGGTATCTATCTCATGGGGGTATTATATTCTTTTAGAAATGCTGCGTGGTCCCTCTATTTATGAAGAGCATTGTGATGTAGGATTTTCAACATTCTTATTGGATCCTACACCTAGGAACCACTAAGATGTATTATGATTTTAATCACCGATATTGGTGTCCATGTATGAGATGAGATGCAGTGGAATTCATGTCACGATGTTATAATTTCTAGTAAATTAAAGCTGAGCATCAAAAAGCATTATACTCTACTCCACCCTCACCCTATACCCATATGGAAGTAAGATGAGGTCTCTATGGACTTTATAATTTTATTTCCTCATACCACATGGGTTAAGAATGCTATCTAGATAATTTTTGAATGACTAACCAAATCAAACCATTTTATTCCAATCATAGATACTACTAAGGTGAAAGATATTGGGAGATTTTATGTGAAATAGGATGTGATGTTGTATGGAGTGCCTTCCACTATCATCCTAGATAGAGTTAAATTCTTAAAATTCTTTTTGTAAGGAATTATAAGAAGTTATGTAATCCTAAGAAATTCTAAATATGGCCTACCATCTGTAGAAAAATTTTTAGATGGAGCGAGTGATCCATATTCCAGAGGATATACTCTACACATGCATCTTAGATTTTGGAGGGTCATGGGAAAACTATTTGGGACTGGTTGAATTCAATTATAATAATAGTTACCAATAATCGATCATGATGGATCATTTTGAGGCTATGTATGGTTAGATATTTTGATCTCTACTTTTTTGGAGTGAGATGGGCGATACTTCCTTAGTGGGACTAAGCATCATGCATGAGATAATGATGAATATTTATACTATACACAAATGGTTTGTTATAATGTTAAGCCTTTATAAGTCCTTTTCCAATCATCAATATCATTATTTTTAATTTTTAGTGGATGATTGAGTTTTCTTAAAGGTATCACCTTGATTAGGTCACTGACAGCTCATGAAGTAGGGAAAGGTTTCTTCAAGGTATGTGGGACCCTTCAATATCACTGAGAGGATCATAAAGGTTGTTTATTAGCTATAATTTACTCCTTAGTTTACATAAATCCATAACATATTACACATATCTTAATTGAATAAGTACAAATTGGTTCCCTCCAATGTTTTGAATTAGGAAGAGCTTGGGCTAGATCCTAATGTTTCAGTGACAGAGTAATAAGTTCAGATTATTGAATCCTAGGAGAAATTAAAACATAGGAAATCTATCCCATTTGAATGAATATTATATAAAAATGGGAGTGATTCTAATGATACTTGGGAGTGATAATCATTCATGAAGTAATAGTAGCCTCACCTCTTTACTGATCTACCATATTTGAGCTAACATTCTAGGGAGAAAAGTGATATGGTGGGGAGAATTTTCACACACAAGGTGTCATTTTCATGTAATTTATTTATTTATTTTTATCATTCTAATTCATTTTTGGGGCTTTTATTTTTGAAAATTTTGATTAATGATCACAATACCTATCACATGGTTGGAATAGGGTTTTTAAAACCACACGACCAAACAATACGACTGACTAGGTGTGTAGTTCCATCTTCATGGTTGAAACATGATTTAGAAAACCATGAAGCCAGTCTAGAAACTTGAAAAATATGAAATAAATACCTTTACCTTGCTCAATTTAAACCCTTTAACCGTTATTTCATTTCCCCATTTTAATTATACAACCCTCCTCTCAAGTAAATCCTTTCCTCCTTCCTCCTTGGGGTTTTTTGGTAGGATTTCTCTAAGTTCCTTCAAGAAATTATCAAACAAGTATTTATCCTTCCTTCCTCTTGGAATTTCTTCCTTATTTCTTAGATTTCTCTCATTACCTATGGTCATGGAAACATAGGGTTGGATTCATCTGAATGTAATGATATGGGGTTTGTTGTGTAGGGATTTATCTTTACTTTTTAGGATCCTTCTTCCTCATATTTGGTGTTTTTGATTGATTGCTAATAGTTTCAAGTGGTTAATGGTAGGTGGTTTCATGAGGTACCCTTTTTTGAAGAAATAATTGCAATTTATTTTATTTATAAAGGGTGATTTAATTAATCTAAAATATGTTATGGTTGTTTTAAGGATGATCATATATGTTATAGATATTTTAATTTTTTCACTTAGTTTTGATTAGTAAAATTGTTTAAAAATAATTATATGTATATGATAAATAGAAACTTCTTATGATGTGTTGAAAAAAGTCCCATTTTGAAACGAGAATTGGTTTAATAATGGAACGTGGCTTATTGAAATGGGGGATGCCACATGGGAACCTATGTATCTAGGTGGGAAAAGTAGAATTAAGTACCCCTTTGGATAAAATCACACTAACTAGACATATTATAGTTGGGTAGAAAAGTGTTAGGGCTGCCTAAGCAGGGTGTGAGTAAAACTTAGTAAGCCACCACCAACGGTGTCCCTAACATAACCAGTAAGGTAGTGTATACACATGTGACATGCTTAGAAAAATAAAAAATAAGCTGAAAAAGTGAAAATCAATAATCATCATTGATCCTTAGGTTCTAAGGTGACACTAAGGATTGACCGTACCTTCTTTGACCAGTGTTGCACATCTCAGAGCATAATGCATGCCAACCAAGGAGAAACATATATAGCCCTGTGGAGTAACCATCGCCTGCTCAACACTTTTTGTGACACAACTCGCACCTGTTGTAGTGTGATTTTTATGAACAAGGTGTCATTTTCATGTAAAAATTATATTATTTATTTATTATTATTATTCTCCTTCATTTCAGAGTCTAAATTTTTTGATATTTTTTTAAAAAAGGGGGATAGTTCTTGCATGGTTGATGCAAAGTTAGGACTAGCTATGTGGAAAATCATACAAAACCTACAATTTCTTATCAGATTCAATTTTTACAGTTGACACAAAGTTCAGAAAACCATGCAGCCAAACCTTGCAACATGTCCAAAAACTTAAAATATTTTAAATGACCAATTTACCCTTATTTGATTTAAACCCTCCTACCCTTATTTATTTCTCCTATTAGACTCTTCCACCCTCCTTGTGAAGCCTTTCTCCCTTCCCCCTCAATGTTTATTTTGGAGGGATTTCACCAAGTTACTTTAAGAAATCATCAAGTAAGAGTCTCTACTTCATTCATCTTGGTATTTAATCCTTTGTTCTTGGATTTCTCTCATTACCTATGGCTATGGTGGCCTAGGTCTAGATTTATCTGAATGTAATGATAGGGGTTTTATTGTGTGGGGATTTCTATTTCCTTTTTTGGATCCCTATTCCTCATATTTGTTGGTTTCCATCGATTTCCAAGAGTTTCAAGTGGTTAATGGTTGGTGGTTTCACGAGGTACCCTTATTTGATGAAACAATTATAATTTATTTTATTTATAAAGGGTGTTTTAATTAATCTTAACTATGTTATGATATTTTTAAATCTGACCATATATGTTATAGTTGTTTTATATGTTTTCTATTGGTTTTTATTAGTAAAATGGTTTCAAAATCATTTTTTGTATATGATAAACCAAAGATATTTGTGATCTGTTGATGAAAGGACCCTTTTGAAATGGAAATTGGTTTAATAATGGAATGTAACTTGTTGAAATGGGGGATGAAACATGGTAACTCAAGTATCTAGGAGGGAATACTATAATTAATCACCCTTTGGACTATACCACACTTATTAAACATATCAGACTTGGACAAATTGGTCATGGTGCTATTAGATGGGAGTCACCACACTACTAGACCAAGACATACATTCCTTGGTGGTCGGTTGGATGTGGTGTCATTGGATGGGTGACACCATGCCATTAGGATAAGTCATTATCTCCTTAGGGGTTCCTGAAAATTGTTTTAAATTGATAAATAACAAGAAAATATGAGGAATCTAGGGTGAACATGACCTTGGTTACCATAGGGATCTCTCATACTACAAGTTTAAAAAATGTTTATTTACATGGAACTTAATTTTATTAAATACTTTTATAAGAATGTGGTTTGTTTTTTTGTCTTTAAAAGTTAAAATATTATGTTAATATAACTTATTTTCAAACTATCATGTTTGTGTTTATCTAACAAGGGTCACTCGTGAAACACTTGGTGGGATCTTATTGGGTTAGTTGTTATCACACCCCATGTACACTTAATGGCTATATGTTGGCCTTGTTTTGAAAGATAAAGGTAAAGGCAAGTCACTTTATGAAGGAGGCGTGTATTCTTGTTAACAGATCTCGATTTGGAGGTGGTGACATGGTGGAGACTTGACCCATGTGTTACAAGAAGATGGGTAGCTGCCTATTGTTTATTTTTGGTTTAGTTTATCAACACACATTGTATCGCTTAATCAGTTTCCCATCCTATCTCTTTTTTGTACATGTATATTAGATTACTCATCTTGGTTGATGTTAATATTGTTGTATGTGGTTGATATTTTCATCCTGGGATTTATTTATGTCACTACATATTTATTTGAGTTTATTTTTAATTATTTTATATTTTGGAGCCTGAATCACTATGTTATGGCATGATCATGATGATTCATTTGTTAAGACTTGTTTGATAGGTTTTTTGGGAAAACCATTCCCAATGTGTGTTTCTCGATGCCCATGAACTAGTTTCCAACCCATAGGGATCGAGAATTCCCTTTGAGCCTTTCCTTGGGAAATCTCAGGTTCCTGATATAGGGGTGGCCAATGATGGTTCATGAAAAAATGGTATGAGAGCCTAATTTTGGTTTTTATGTTATTTGGAGAGTTATACAGATAAGATAAAAGATTATCAGGGATCAAGTAATACATATGAATAAGTGTATGGCCAACACTTTCAACACCTAGACTTGACTTTTCAAGGATGTTGGGAATGAGATTTTGATTTTGGATTGGATTTAACCTTCCTTTTAGATAGGGTGCACAAGTTTCAGACTGTGCACACATGCCGTGTTTTATAGAAGGGTGAGATTTGATGAGTTTTGTGTTTGGATTTTATTTGATAGATGGTGTTTTAATCTCAATTTGAATTTAAATTTGGATTGCGAGGGTTCCCATTTAAATTGTGAAAGTGTATTTATGAAAAATTCCAAAAAAATAGGGATTGAGAGAGATTCATACTTAGTTATTTAATGAATGTTTACAATTTTGATTTATGATTGATTATTTTCTTGATGGTTTCCTCTCTTATTTAGTTTCATGTATTACTACCCCCATCTAAGACTTCCTTCAAATACTACATAGAGAGTAATAGATAATTTTCCATGAATGAATCCCTGAGTAGAATAGAATCTCATTGAATAAGTGGTTCAAATGGTTCAGAAAATGTACCTGAAAACGGACCTCGGTCCCACTCAAGCTAAAGAATCTGGTTTAGGCTTAGATAAGGATCAAGCTCCGGAATTACTTCATCATAAGACTTAATCATTTTGAGGAATAAATGATCATCAAGAAGATGAGGATTGACTAGAGATGATAGCGAGTAACTTTGGGTTCCTGAAACCCTAAACTCTATCAAGGTAATGTGCACAACCTTTATTCTTGAAGACCCTGGCTATAAATAGTGGGAGCTAATCATTCAGTCTAAGAAACAAGAGCATCTAGAATGGAAGGATTTCAAGGTGGTTTTCACCCAATAGTTCTACCCAGACATGATGACATTGGATAAGTCATGATACCCTTCAGTAAGGTGATATAATATTTATGGAGTATGTGAATATATTCACTGATCTTGTTCATTTTTCATCAAATATGGAATATAATGATAAATTAAAGGCTTGGAGATTTGAAATGAGTCTTCAACCTGATGTATGATATAAGGTCTTTCTTTTGAATATATTGACTTATACTAAGGTTTTTGATCAATTATATATGGTAGATATTGATTATATAGGGATTTCAAGGATGACCAGTGTGCCACCTATGTCTAGTGGAGGTGGTAGTGGACTTTCTGAGAAGAAGAGGAAGTGTGATGAACTGAGAGGAGTGAGTAGTAGCGACTCTAATAATCTGTCCCAATTCTAAATATTAGTGGCCTAGGGTGGTGGATATATCATTTTTTATTAGTTTGGTAGGCCTGAACATATTATGTCCTCATGAAAAGATTCCCCAAATGAATTCCATTCTTGTGGTTGTTTATGCCATATATAGAGATTTTTCACAGACAACCCCTCTCCCAAAAACAACATGGGATTCTCAACACCTAAGGGATCTGCTACTCAGTATGATGCCTTTAAGGTGATAAGACACATATCTTAAGGGAATGAAGGTAGAACTGGTTCATCTTATAGGAAGCATTATCTAAGGGACAATCCCTAGGCTAGAGATAGACCCTAAACTCAGAATGAGAATATGAAATTAAAAAATTTAGAGCCAACTCCCATGGATTATGATGTTGGACATAATAATGTTGTTCCAATATATATTAATATTTAATATTGTTTTAGGTTAAAAAAATACCCATATATTTTACTAATAAACTTATCTTAAGTGTTTCCAGACAATTAAACTTTTTTCTAAGTAATATTTCGGTTTGGAGTATTTTGGTTAAACATTTTGTTTTTAAGTTTGTCAAATTTTTCATAAGGAAAATATAATACAAGATGATAAATTATCATATGAGATGATAATTTATTACATGAGATTTCAATTGTCATACACTTTGGGGAAATCGGTTTTTTGTCAAAGTAAATCATCTTATGAAAAAATAAAAATCTTTGAATTTTATTTTTTATTTCTTGAAAAAGTAAAATATCTTAAAAAAGTTTTATAGAGGAGAATTATCATATGAGGTAGAATAAATTCATACAAGATTTTTTTTTCCAAGTCATTTATCACACGAAGATGGAATTATCATACAAAGAATTGATTTGTCCTATGAGATGATAATGTTAAATATTTGATATTAGATAAAGGAAAATATCATATGAAGTTTAGAATTATCATACTCAGATAAAAAAAAATCATACAAGGACAAAAATTACATTATGGAATAATGTTTCTAGTTCATTTATCCTATGGCGATATGATTATCTTACGAAGAGATGAAATATCATACATAGTAAAATATATCATGAAGTTAATATTTATTTCAAAGTAAAAATATTATTTGGAGTTGCAATTTAAGTATTTTTCTAGGTCTTATGAAGTTTTGAAGATATAAATGACCTATGGGAAAGATAATTCCATCTGAATTTATAGTTATTCGAAGTGAGTATTTTTAAGAATATTTAACTTCTCTTTTAAAGAATTTATTACCATTGTATGGATTCAAATAAAGTCGACGCCTAGTTTTATTTTTTTCAAAAATTATAGTCACTATATAAGAAAATATGAATTAAATAATATGACTATTTCCAAGAATTCATGTAGTTATAATGAAGATCATGGTCATAGTCCACAAAAATTTCTGTTTTTTCTATTTTTGGAAACGAAGGTCATATACAAGAACAAAGCCTATATTTTTGGATTATTATATTTTCTCTTAACCATTGGAGTATATATAAAAATTTTAATTCAAAATAAAAAAGAAATGAATAACACTTTTGTAATAGAGTGTTTCCTGAAGAATGTGAACGATACTCTGTTTTCCTTTACATAGAGTATTTACTTTATTTTCTATGAAGAAGAATAACTTATGGATATTTTTCTTTGAAGAACACATCAAATATAGGCGAGATATATTCTAGAGCTATTTTTTGAATCCTTATAATTTTTTTTGGAAGAATCTATCATCTTTTTTCAAGTTTCCACTTATAACTATGATCTGAATCCGAATCTCATTTATAAAACTTTTTTATGTTCAATAGAGTGAACAATAATTATTATGAGTGTGAAAATGACATTGACAGGTATTGTAAAAATATAGAGCCTTTTAAAATCTATTTTCACCTTTTTTAATAAGTTTCAGTTTCTTTCACTCAACCATAGAGGTCCCAAAAAAGGACCCACATAGTAAAATTCACCAAGCTTGAAGAGAGATAATTGTTAGAGTGGGATAGGGGATCTATATGATATAAACCACTATAATCCTTATGTGTTATGATTTTTTCTTCTACATTTTTATTTCCACTAATTATCTGATAAAGGTGAAAAGAACAGTTCAAGTATTGATTTTAATTGGGGGTTAAAATTTCTAGAACTCAATTCACCCTAATCTTGAGTGATTGTGTAACTCCATATGAGAAAAAAATTTGAGATAGGGATAACGATAGTGATAAGTACCATTATTATTACATCATCTATGGTTATTTATTTATTTGATAATAGTTCTTCCCACTCATTTATTTCTACTTATGTTGTGTAATTATTGGAACTTTTCTCTGAAATCATGCAATACATTATGAAGATATCGACACCTAATAGGAAGAATAAAGGGAAAGTCTTTTAAATTTCTTCATATGTTATTTATATATTAAAATGATAGATAACATGGTACTTCCTCATACTTGAGATAGATACTTTTAATCTCCTTATCAAGATTGATTAGATTATTACCTTTAAAGATCATCTTTATTTATACAAATAAAAGGAAACCTTTTCCACCTTGAATGGGAACTCTTAAGTGTTTCTAGGGGATTAGGATTTGTAATCAAGTTGGATAGGACCAAACCTTCCCAAAGTGGTCAGTTTGTCATGTTATTTAACATCATTATTATTTAAGTTTGATGAATATAATTTTGGAATTGATATTCCTCTAGTTATAAGAGAGTTTACTTAAGTGTTTCTGGATGACATCTTAGGTTTACCCCTGGAGTGGGAAGTTAAGTTTTCCATCGATTTGGTACCTAGAACTTAGAAAATTTCTTTTTTATCTTTTCGTACGACACCCAAAAATTTAAAGACTTGAAGATTCATCTTGATGATCTAAAAGATAATGGATTCATCCCCCTAGAATATCTACTTATCTTGCTTGGATTCTATTTACTAAGAAAGTTGATGGTACTCTCCTCTTGTGTATTAATTATTGAAAGTTGAATCGAGTGTCCATTGTGAAGAAATATCCCTTAACCCATATTGATAACATATTTTATTAGTTAAAAAGGGTAAGGTGGTTCTTAAAGACTCCTTAGATTAGGATATCATCAACTCAAAGTGAAGGAATATAATGTTTCCAATACTACCTTTAGGAGAATGTATGGTCATTTTGAGTACTTGGTGATTCTGTTTGGGTTAAAAATTCTCTAGTGATCTTTATGGAATAGATGAATTAGGTATTCCACTAGTATCAAGATTACTTTACTGCGATATTTTTGGATGAAATTATGGTATACTCAAAGACCAAAGAGGAGCACATACATCATTTAAGAATTTTTCTAGGGACCTTGTATGATCAAAACCTCTATGACAATTTATCGAAGTGTAGATTCTAGATCCAAGAAGTTAAATTATTGGGATATGTGGTATCAGAACAAGGAATTTTAGTCGATACTGAGAAGGTAAATGTTGTTATTTCATGGGAATAACCAAGAAATTTCTTCAAGATCAGGAGATTCTTGGGTCTAGTAGGATATTAACAATGGTTTGTGAAATATTTTTATAGGTATTCATCACCCATGATTTCTCTTACCTAGAAAGGGGTTACATTCTTATAGGCAATTGAGTTCCAAGAATCTTTTGATGAGATGAAGTAGAATTTGAAATCTACTATTATCCAAATATTATTGGTGTTTGGTTGGGGATATGTGATCATTTGGGATGCATCAATCATGATCTTGGGTTATGTTCTCATGCAGGGTAACCATGTGGTGGCATACAATTCTCATCATCCTCAACCACATGAGAAGAACTACTAGACACATGACCTTGAAATCACTACAAATATTCATTCTCCAAAGTATTGGAGACACTACCTTTTTTGGGGAAAATTTCATTATTTATTCTTACTAAAAATTTAAAATTTTTTATTTTTTGATAATCCATCTTTTTAACTTGGGTTAAGAGGGAATCCTTACATGACCCAAATTACAAAGAATTACATGACCTGGAGTCCCAAAGGAGCAAGTCCTAGTATATGAACTAAAGGCCCAAATACCCAAATAAACTAGAACCACCCCTCCCTAACATCTGCTTTATTGATAGTGCCTATGTCCCCACCTCATGTGGCTGACTGGATAGCATTTCCCTATAAAGAGTTACATGGTGCCTGGTCCCAATGGTGTAATTTCCAATGTCCCTCTATTCATTCCCAATTTGGTTAAATCCTCTCTAGTGGCTACTACTTGTTATGATTCCTCCCCTATAGTATGATCCCATGCATTCTAAAATGAATTCTTCATAGACCATAGACCATGTGTCTCGATGGATGATTTATGTCCCAAAAGACCTTGGCTTGAAGGCCTATGGTGGCCCATAGTCCCTATGGACTGAAGGCCTTAGGTGTACCAAAGGCCCAAATCTATGGCCTATAGGCCCAATTTAGGTGAATAGTTTCACTGCTAGAGTAAGATATGAACCTCATAAATAGGTGATGTTTTGAATATCTTTAGGCATTTGAATTTGACATTGCCTATAAGCTGGGTAAAGGGAATTTTTTTACTGACACTCTTTGTAAGAAATTGAATTCTCAAGCTTTGAAAGAGTCTAGTGATGAATGGGATTTAATGGGTCTTTTAGAATAAATGAATTTGGAGGTTAAAGAGGGAAGAATTATGTGTTTCTTTATAGTGTTAAATTGATTCCTTCTCTTATTGATATTATTCTATGAGAGAAATCGGGAGATGAATATTGGAAGCATATCAGGAGGATTATATATGGTGGGGAGACCACTGAAGAGTGGTATCTATCTCTTGAGGGTGTTTTATTCTTTTAGAGATGGTATGAAGTCCCTCTATCTATGATGAATGTTTTGATATATTATTTTAAACATTCTTAGTGGGAAATCCACCTAGGAACCACTAATATGTATTATGATTTTAAACACTGATACCGGTGGCCAGGTATGATATGCGATGCATTGAAATTAATTTTATGATGTTATACTTACTATTATATTAAAACTGTTAGTCCCAAAAGGGTATTAGACACCCTGGTATTGGGTGAATTAGGGTATGGATATTCTTTTCAAAATTCTTCCCACCCCACTTGATCTTCACATCTTTATTATAATGGTCACTTTATTTGCTCTTAAGTGTTCATGATGATCTTATTCTTTCCTTATTTACCTGATGATGATGCATTGAATGTAAAGTAGGAGAGAAATCATAAGGAAACACATATTTTTTACTTGGTTCACCCTTACTGAGATACACCCTAGGAGAATACAATGATAATGTATTGATGTACTAAATCCATTAAGGCTCACTACCAAAATGTAGTTTGGTATAAATCACTTCTATGACCAAAATCACTTCCTTTACAATGTTTAGTGATATATCACTACTTTCCCAAGGGTAAATCCCTAAATATTATTTCTATGGATCACTACTAGTGGAAAGGATCACCTTGTTAATCTTCCTTTTCTCACTTCTCTATAAGGGATTCACACATAGTTTATGGACATGTAGGTCCCTTAATTATCAATAATGAATGCATCCTCAATTATAGGTAGATGATATATTGAAGCACTAATTTCATCCACTTTAAAAATACCAATTTACCATAGATTTACTAGGAAATCACTTCTTAATACTTTCATGAAGCTCACTTAGCCTTCATGAGGCCCACAACTTTTATAAAGCTCACCTCTTTCACAAAGCTCAACCAGCTTTCACAAAGAAACCTCCTTTTGAAAAGATCAAACACCTTCACAAAGATCACATAGCCTTCACAAAGCTCACATTTTCAGTTGTATTTTTAAAGTCTTTGATAACTTTAATACTTTCATTATGCTTAAAAATTTTGGCTAGCTTTTATATCCTTTATGAACTTCCTTTCTTCATGAACATTTTCACAAGAACAATCTTTGTGAATCACCTTCGCAAATTCATAGCCTTAGAATCTTTGTTAAGTATTGATATCTTTTTCTATGGTGGATAGAGGCCTATTTATAGGTATTACCTCCTATTACAAATATTCCATACACATCATCACCTTTTCATGAATCTCTCCATTGTCCTTAATGAAGCTCCCTATTTTTGTGAAGCACTAGAGAAATTTCATGTTTGAAAATATTCTCATAGTCACAGGGATTCACCATCAACCCTTCACACATTCAAGATGATACACTTCTTGTAGTCATGAAGTTGTACCATTTTTCATCATGCAATCGAGATGATCCACCTCTCATAGTCACAAATATGTACCATTTTTCATCACGTGATCGCGATGCTCCACACATCATGAAACCTAACCTTTGCGACACTAAATTCCTTTTCAAAGATCCTTACTTTCATTAAACTTCAATATTTGTAAAACTCATGAATTTTTTATATTTTTACCATGAATTAATAGAAATCCAAATTTTATGATGTTGATCCATTATCCAAATTTTGGACCCAAAAATTTGGCAAACACTGGAAAAAAGTGCCACCTTGTATATGTACTTTTCGGTACCACCTCAAAATAATCCATTACTTTGTATTGGATCTTTGTCAAAATACCTTGTCAAAAATATATCTAGAACTCTACAACTGACCATGGTAACCTACTTTGTCAACAAAATCAATAAACCCAAAAACACTACAATGATACCTTGAGGGATTTTTGACTAACAATATCCCCCTTTGTATTTGTTAACAACTCTTAAAATTTTGATACCTCTTTGAAGATTATTCCATATTATACCAATATTCACTTCATAAAAAGGGAATCAATGAATCACTTGATTCCAAAACCACTCAACCGATTTCATCACAAACCCTTTATGTTGTGATATATAACCTTTTATCAATAATATTTAGCATTTAAAAACTCCCCCTAGTTCACTACCCCCTATCAGCTTCTCCCCCTATCTTGATTAAGATATTTATCCCCCTTTTATAGCCAAAACTTATACCCCTTTGTCAACGAACCCAAAGGTCACTCCTTTGTGGTCTTCCATAGGGTAAAAAACATAGATAAGTACATTAGGTAAAAACACACCATACCACGAGGAGAGGGGGTCCCGCATACAAACTTTTTCAAGCACATAGAGTCGACTGAACTCCAAGATCCATTTGATGATGTTAAAATGTTTCTTTAGTTAAGGTATTTTTCATAATTTTTGAAACCTGTAGTTTTGTAGGAACATACTCCAACTTCACAATCCCTTGCTTCACCTTCTCCTTGATAAAATTATAATTGATTTAAATGTTCTTTGTCCTTGAGTGATGGACTGGATTTTTGCTAAGATTTATAGAACTTTAATTTTTACACTGTATTCTGATTAGAGACTTCACTTCAACTCCCATATCATCAAGATTCTACTTCATCCACAATAACTGCATGCATGTTTGAGTAGAAACAATATATTCAACTTCTTTTATGCTCAACAAAATTCAATCCTATTTCTTGGTTATCTAAGAAATACACAAACCATCAAGACAGAATGGACCACCTAATATTGATTTTCTATAATCTGCTGATTTGGCCCAATCTGCATCTGTATAGCCCAATAACTCTTACTAGTATTTATCATTGTACAAAAAACCAAAATCCACCATCCCCTTGTTATAACGAAGAATTATTTTTTACTAAAATTAATTGGATTTATTTGGGATTTATTATATATGTTGCTAATTTTCATGTGGAAAAAAATAATATCACTTCTTTTATCTATCAAGTACAATTGACTTCCAATGATTTGCCTGTAATCTGTGACATTAACCGCATTGCCTTAATCATCCCATGACAGTTTTATCTGAGTATCCACTAGAGTCATCATCTCCTTGGGATTATCCATTCCAAATATTCTAAAAACCTCCTTAGATTATTTATATTGATAAATGAATTCACTATTATTTCCTTGTATCACACTACACCATCATCCTTTGATTAATGTCATTGTTGATATAGATATTATAATCAATTCCACCATGATGAAAATATAGCTTCTTAAAAAACTAATCTAGTCTTTAATACTAAGTTATTGGTGATTGATTCAATACATATTTCTTCTTCTTTAGTTGAAAAACTTTGTTCTCATATTCATGAATGAGAAAACCATCTAGATGCTTGATATACACTACTTCTTCTAGAAACCCATTCAAAAATGCTGATTTGATGTCCATCTAGAAAAATTTAATCCTTATTTTCACTACTATGGACAAGAATAATATGATTGTATCTAGCCTTGTAATAGGTGAAAATGTTTCATCAATATCAATAAATTCTATTTAGAAGTACCCTTTTCACACTAATAATGCTTTGTTTCACATCACTATGCCATCTTCATTCATCTTGTTGTGAAAGACCCATTTGATCCCAATAACATTCTTATATATTATTCTCAAAACAATATCCTATAAAACCAACAATATTAGAATGATATAAATCATTAATACCAATTTTTATCTAATTTCATATGTCGAATTACTCTTTAGAGTAAGGATACCACTTGTTGGAAACACTATAAATATTTTCTCGCATATTCTTGGTATCATGAAAATAGTCATATGATACAATATTATTAGAATAAAATAGATAATCATTAAATATATGAATGTTAATGCTTATCCCCAAATCAATATTCTTGATTTAATACAATATAAACTTTCATCTTTTCTATACCATTGAGACCTTTCATGTGATTAGGTGATAGAATGACCCCTATTATATGCAACTCTTCCTATTTCTAGGCCTATTGTTTAGACCCAAAAACATTATTCTTCTCCAATATAATTTTTTACATGTGACTATAGGTTTGAGAAAACCATCCATATTAATAAAAATTTCAGTTTTAGATAGCTTTAATAAAATTTTTAGTGGGTGAAATTACCACTTAGCAATGATCCATCAACAATACTACTAAGCCTACTGAGTCGAAAATCAGTGTAGAAAACAATATATAAAGTTAATAACACCATCAATTTCCATTACACTCAATTAATTCCATACATATCAAGTATCCATATACCATTAAATCATTTTAAGGAATTATTCGAGATTTCTTCTTCATCTCTGGTATCTGATTTGAATCAGTTGACTTTCTCAAGTACATCACATCACCAATTTTCATTTTTGATATAACTTCCCCGTGGATTGTATCTCCCCTAAAGCCTGAAATACTTGAATATAATTTAATTTCATTTAAACGTATAGGGAGAGGGGTACATCTGAAATCCTTAAGAGGTGGATTATAGTTGATCCTGATGGACCAACCCTTTGATACTTTCTTGCAAAGCACTGTACTCTTTTTCTGCCTGTTCCAATTTCCCAGCCAACTTTAACTACTATGTCCATATAACTAGACATTATTAACCCACATGCTCAGTCTTATTCCAATATTTATATTCTATAGGCTTTTTTTTCATAATTTGGGGTTTAAACCCACTAGTAGAAATTTTCTTCGTTGATGCTCCACCAATGTTCCATTTTTCATGACTATTTCTTTGAGCAGGAATCTGTCCACTGGTCATATTATCTTTATTATTCCTCCATTGGAGGGATCTTTCTCTCACATTCACTTTTCACCTTATGGCATGACATGTGATTTTTTTGAGACATTATTTTTTCATTTTTATTTTATCAGTTATCCAAGTCACCATACTGTTTCTTTCTGGTGGTGGGTACTTAACTAAATGTACATTCTTCTTACTCACAAATAGATTAGATCCCCCCCTTTTCATCTAGATTCATTCACATTATTTCCAAGAGATATTTTGGGAGTGTAATAGAGGAGGTGCTTGACACACATTTTATTGAGCTCCTAGTGTTTCCTCTGAGACTTTAAACCAATTTTTTCAATTTATCATTTTATATTCTAGTATAGTCTTTCTTATTATACATTATGAGAGTTGGGGATATCCTTTTGAGTCCATTTTTCTTCCTTCTTTCTTACAACTACAATATATTGGAAAATTCCCATGATTAGAACATATAAAGCATCCCCCATTAAAAACATACCTCATGTCATAATTTATCAACTAATGTTTTGATGCATAAAGATTTCTTATTCTGACATTGAGCTCATGGGATTCTTGAAACATACTCATACTGTATCTTAGTATTCCACAATAGTATAATTTCATGTCTACTTTCTTATGAGAGACACTTATTTAATATTTCTCAAGATGTTTCCACTTATTTTCATATTTATAAGTATTTCTATTTTCATAGCATAAAATATATTCCAAATCCTCAATACAAAAAATTGAATTATGGCCATGCATCCCACAGAAATAAAACATGCCATCATTACTTCCTATAAAATCATTTTTAGGTCTATCTTCAGAATCTACATGATTTTTACTATTTTTTATACTATTCAAAGATCTATTCCTATCATTCATAGGAGAGGTTTCATCATATACAATATTATTTTTTCCCAAACTAGATTTCATTTGGGATGATCCAATCATTTCATGTTTTCCCTATAAGATTGAATATTTTATTTTCATTTCATTATCACCTTCTAAAGGAAATTAAAATAATAAATGCAAAGAATCCTTCAATTCGGGATTTCATTTGGAATTAAATTTCTCCAATTCATTCTTCACTGATTCTAACTCATCTCCAAATAGTTTAATCTTCTTTTCCCTTGATTCAAGTTTATAATTGTGTTCTCTTATGAGAGTATTCCCACTAAATATCCCATCTTACAATTATCAGGAGATATTATTTGTTATGTCACCTTTCTCCTTTATTTTAGATTTTTTAAGCAATAGAATCATTACAACATGAATTCTCCTACTATAGCATTTGGTTCTACTAAACCAGTTCAAATAGTTGTGTAGTAAGATCATTATTTCTAGCTCCGATATTTTAAATTTCTTCTGAGTTTGGATTCTTTCCATTGACATCATCTTTGAATTTTTATATCTTTATAGGAATCTTTTGAAGTTATTAAACTTGGGAATAATTCTTCTCCCTTAGATCAATATCTACATCAATAATAATTTTATTTAAAACTTTTAGCCTGTTCAAATAAATTTACAATACTCGAATATGAATATCTTGAGACTTATTTTCATCTTTTAATTTCTGATCCAATTCCTTTATCATGTTAAAAAAATACATTAATGTAATTCTTGTAATTTATTCATCATTAGTAGTTACAAAATCACTTGGCATGTTGGTTTATTCATTCATTCCTGTAGTTTCATTGAATGAAGAAATATTCTCATAGTTTGATATGTTGTTGGTTTCCTTCAACTAAATCACACTCTTTCCATATAAACTTCCACACTGAGGAATTCAACCAGAATTCTACTTATTCTTTGAAGTTGTTCCTTTTTCCATGGCACAACGAGATAAGAGCAGATTGAAAATTTAATTTCAACAGTAAACTAAATCAAGTTAGAGAAAAAAAATTTGATAAAAGAAACCAATCCCTCTGATACCAATTGTTAGGCCCAAAATGGTATTAAATACTCTGAGAGAGGGTGGGGGTGAATCAGGGTATGAATATTCTTTTCAAAATTATTTATACCCCACTAGATTAAGGATCACTTTATTTTCTCTTAAGTGTTTATGCTGATCTTATTCTTTCCTTCTTTACCTGATGACGATGTATTGAATGTAAAGAAGGAGAGTAAGCACAAGGAAACAAAAATTTTTACTTGGTTCACCCTTACTGGGATACTTACAAGGATAAAACAATGATAATGTATTGATTTACCAAATACACTAAGTCTCACTCCCAAAATGTGGTTTGGGATAGATCACTTCTATGCACAAGATCACTACCTTTACAATGTTTAGGGATAATTCACTACTTTCCAAGGGCCACTCCCTCAATCTCACTTCTATGGATCACTATTGGTGGAAAATATCACCTTATTCCACTTCCTTTTCTCAATGATATGGAAGGGATTCACACATAGTTCATGGACATGTAGGTCCATTCATTATAAATAATGAATGCATCCTTAATTTTAGGTATATGCTCTATTGAAGTACTATTTTCATCCACTTCATGAATACCACTTTACCACAGATTTACTAAGAAACCACTTCTTTATACTTTCATGATGCTCACTACCTTCATAAAGATCCTTCATTTCAAAAATCTCACTTATCCTTCTTGAATCCCACAACTTTCATGAATATCACCTCTTTTGTGAAGCTCAACCAGCTATCACGAAGAAACCTTATTTCACAAAGATAAAACACTTTCGTGAAGCTCACATAGACTTTTCGAATCTCACACTTTCATTTCTCTTTTTATATCCTTCGCAAACTTCAATACTTTTACGATTCTTACAAATTTAGGTTAGATTTTATATCCTTCACAAACTTAATTTCTTCATGAATATTTTCACAAGAACAACCTTCACGAATCAACTTCGTGAATTAGGAGCCTTTGAATATTTGTTAAGTCTTTATTTATTTTTGAAGGGGGTAGAAGCCTATTTATTGGCATTACCTCCCACTATAGAAGCTTCCATCCATGTCATCAACTTTTCATGAATCTCTCCACTCTCCTTCTTGAAGTTCCCTATTTTCATGAAGCACTAGGGAAATTTCCCATTCACAAAGCTTCTCATAGTTGTGAAGAATCTCTATCAAACCTTCATTAATTTGAGATAATATAATTCTAATAGTCATGGTGATGTACAATTTTTAATTTCATGATTGTGATGCTCCACTTCTCGTAGTCATGGAGATGTACTATTTTTCATCATGCAATCACGATGCTCAACACCATCACAAAACCCAGCCTTTGTGAAACATGTTTCCCTATCTCACATTGAAAACCGAAGGAGTGTTGGGTATGGTATAGAATCCCCAACCATTCTCTCCCCATAACAAGGCCTTTTCAGAAGGGGGATGTGAAGTGAGACACCCTGGTGGGTAGTGATCCATGCAGAAGAAAAAAACTATGAGGGAGTGAACCAAAGAGGACAATATTGTGATGAAGTTTCCTACATCCCCACTGTAGATCCTACAAAAACCGAACATAAAATTCATTCCAATATACTCCACTCTATCCCTATACCCATTTGGAAGTGGGATGAGGTCTCCATGGACTTTATCATTGGATTTAATCATACCACAAAGGTTAAAAATTCTATTTGGGTAATGATTGATAGACTAACCAAATTAGCCAATTTTATTCCAATTATAGATACTATTAAGGTGGAAGCATTTGGGAGATTGTATGTGAAATAGGATGTGAGTTTGAATGAAGTTACTTCCACTGTCATCTCGAATAGATTTCCATTGTTCACCTCTTATTTTTGAAAGGGATTACAAGAATATTAGGGATCCAAATAAATACTAAGCATGTCCTGACATATGTAGACGAATATTTTGATAGAGTGAGTGATCCAGATTCTAGAGGATATGATCCATTACTACATATTAGATTTTGGAGGGTCACAAGTCAACCATTTGGGTCTGGTTTCATTCAATTATAATAACAGTTACCAGTCATTGATCATGATGGATCCTTTTGAGTCTATGTATGGTTGCCTATTTCGGTCTCTCCTCTATTGGAGTGATAAGGGTGGGACTTTCTTAGTGGGACTAAGCATAATGAATGAGATGATTAATAAGATTTAGGTTATACATTAATGGTTTGTGATAGTATAAATCCTCTATAAGTCTTATATTTATCATCAAAATCATTCTTTTTAATTTTCAGTGTATGATTGAGTGTTCTTAAAGGTATCACCTTGATTGGGTCACCAAAAAATCAGGAAGAAGGGGAATATTTCTTTGAGGCATTTGGGATCATTAAATATCATTTAGAGGATCATAAAGGTTGTTTATAATTTGAAATTTCCTCCTTAGTTGATTTAGTTCCATAACATGTTACACATCTATCAATTGAATAAGTATAACTCGATCCCATCCAATGTTATGAATTAGAAAGAGCTCAAGATGGATCCTAATATTTTAGTTAATGAGTAACTAGTTCAGATTTTTGACTCCAAAAAAAATACTATATGGGAAATCTATCCCATTATACTTATTATTATGAAAAAATAGGAGTGATTCTCATGAGACTTGGAAGCGAGAGTCATTCATGAAGTAACAGTGGTCTCATCTCTTTACCGATCTACCATATTTGAGTTGACATTATAGGGTTATAAATTGATATGGTTGGGATTATTGTCACACCCAAGGTTCCATTTTCAAGTATAGATTCTATTATTATTTTTTATTTTTTTATTATCCTTCATTTTTGGGTCTTTCATTTTTGAAAATTTTGAAAAATGGGGGCAGTTCCTATCACGTGGCTGGCATAGGGTTTTCCAAACTATGCAGCCAAACCATACAACTAACTAGGTGTGTTAGTTCCATCTACATGATTATCACATGATTTAGAAAACCATGAATCCTATCTAGAAACTTGAAAACTATGAAATAAAAACTTCTCCCTTTCTCAATTTTAAACCCTTTAACCCTCATTTCATTTCCCCATTCAAATTATCCAACCCTCCTCTTAAGTAAATAATTTCTCCCCTTCCTTCTTGGTGTTTATTATAGTGGTATTTCTCTAAATTCCTTCAATAACTCATCAAAAAAGGATCTATCCTTCCTTACTCTTGGTCTTTATTTCTCCTTTACTGGATTTATCTCATTCCCTATGGCCATGGAAACCTAGGGTTTACTTCATATGAATGTAATGATATAGTTTTTGTTATGTAGGTATTTATATTGCCTTTTTGGGATCCCTATTCCTCATATTTGATGTTTTTCATTGGTTTCTAATAGTTTCAAGTAGTTAATGGTAGGTGGTTTCGCGAGGTACCCTTATTTGATGAAACAATTGTAATTGATTTTATTTATAAAGGGTTATTTAATTAATATAAACTATGTTATGGTTTTTTAAAAGCTGATTGCATATATTATAGTTATTTTAGATGTTTTCACTTAGTTTTGATTAATAAAATGGTTTTAAAAAGTTCTATATATATGATAAACTAAAACTTCTTGTGATGTGTTGAAAAAATCCCCCTCTTGAAATGGGAACTGGTTTAATAATGGAATATAACTTGTTGAAATGGGGGATGATACATGGGAACCTATGTATCTAGGTGTGAAAAATAGAATAAGTACCCCTTTATATAGAATTATACTAACTAAACATATTATACTTGAAAAAATACATCGTGGTGTTGTTATATAGGTGTCACCATACCACTAGTCCAAGACATGAAGTCCTTAGTATTCGATTAGATGTGGTAAAATTGGATGGGTGATAACATATTTATAAGACAAATCATTCTATACTTTGTAGTTCATGTGAAAATTTGTTTTGGATTGATAGAACAAAAGATAATATTAGGATTATAGGGTACCCATGACCTTGGTTATCTTAGGGATCTCACATGCTTCATGTTTATAAAATATTTATTTACATGGTACTTAACTTTATTGCAAACTATTATAATAATGTGATTTGATTTATTGTCTCTAAAATATAAAATATTATTTTCATATACCTTATTTTAAAAATAACATTCTTGTGTTTATCTAACAAGAGTTACTCATGAAACATTTAGTGGGATCCTACTAGACCAATTGTAATCACACCCTACATACACCCAATGAGTGCATGCAAAACTTTTTTTGAGAGATATATGTAAAGGAAAGGCACTACATGGATGTAGTGGGTATTCTTGTTAACAGAGATCAAGTTTGAGGTAGTTAAATGGTGGGGAGTTGACCCTCATGTCACACAGAGATGAGTAACTACCTTTTGTTTATTTTTGATTTGGTTTGTAGACATACATTGTATCGCCTAATCGACTTCCCTTCCTATCTATTTTTTGTACATATATATTGGATTACTCATCTTGGTTGATGTTAATATTTTTGTATATGGTTTCTATTTTTATCATGTGATTTATTTATGTTACTATATAATGATTTGAGTTTAATTTTAATTCTTTTATATCTGGGATCATGACTCTCCAAGTTATGTCATGGTCATGCCGAGTCCTTGGTCGAGAATTCTTTGATGGATTTATTGGTAAAACCATTCCCAAGGTTTTTTTTTAATTAAAAAGGAATATTTTATATCTAATGGGTATTTTTAATTCCCTTAATTCCTTTCCACAAACTAGATCAGGTTCCCAATTTAGGGGTGGATCGGGTTGGTTTGTGATAATGACCATCGCTCGCTCGTCACTCATCACAGCATGATGAATTGTTTGTAGAAAAATAAACAAAAGGGGTCACCCTATCCCCCCTTCCAATGTTCACCCAAACACCCAAAACACCTCCTGGGACTTTATCTATGTACAAAAAACATCTCCTTGAGATGTTACAACCCTTAGAATTTTGATTTGAATCTCGATTCTTGAAATATCCTCTGAACCAAAATAAAAAATTCAAATTCCCTTTTAATTTCACAACCTGTAAAGACACAAGTCTTTAAAACTTCTCCACCATAGAAAGTATCATCATTAAAAAGCCTCAATGATCCTTAAACCATTGATCTTAACCCACTTTAGTTGTGAATTCACCGCTAGCCCACCATGTTCTATCTCTAAACACTGAACAAGCTTCCACTGAAATATCTAAGCACCGGGGCACACTATTTTTCAAAAGTCGATCTACCCACTTGTTACCAACAAAAATTCAAATAAAATCCTCTCCACATCATTTTATCCTATGACACTAGAGTATCATCAACTAATTCATCCTCAAGCTCATGGTTCTTTCCATTATAATAGTCTACTCACAAAAGATAATTTCAATCCATTGTGATTATCACTATAGGAATCACCTACCAAAAATGAATTTCCAATGTTCTATCAACATTTTCAATGTGGGTTCCACATCACCATATCTAATTCCTTATAAAAAAATTGGTTGGTCCTCTTTTAGATGACCTTTGTCGAATACACTCAGACACACCAGCCAAGGTGCTACCTTAACTCCTGATCATGATGTCTAAATCCTTGAAGGCCTCACAAGATCATTCAAACATCCACACAAAATTTTGAACCCAACACTTGGTACAATTCCTTAGATAGATCACCAAAAATCTTCCCCATTAGTCATGCTCTTACCCCGAGCACCAACACACCTCCAATCCGAATCTCTCCTGAATCACATAAAATCCCATCTCGATTCAGATGCTAACATATGGATTACATATAATACCACATCCAAGTCTTTAATATGGTATTTTCTAAGGAATTAGATAAAATAGTACCTTTCTACACACCAAAATACTAGTTCCATCTCAAATTACCACCATCTACTCTCATAGAATCCATGGCCCTAACAATACTAGGTTCATACCTACATGACCAATTATATGATCCCCAACATAATAGAATCATCATATTCTCCCATAAAAAATGAAAACTAATCTCCAAGTACCACTCTCCATCCATTATCTTATATTATGACTAGACGAAATCATCCTTATCATACTTGAGAACCACCATAAAACACCGATCATTAACTGTTCCTAGATTTCATCCTTGACATTAACCAAAATCCCATTCACAATGAGGGTCGCACCCTCCAATGACCAATGGATCAATCCCCACCATATATATTTCCTTATACCACTCCTTGAGAAAAATTATCGATAACTCCAATATAATATGCATGTCACTTATCCCAATCCATGTTCACCTATCTTGTTAACCCCTATTTTGATACTGTTTTGGATCAACCATTCCATGGTACCTCGATCCATCCATGATATAACCATCCATTACAAAGGAAATTTCTCTAATTATCATCAAAACTCTAGTATTACATGATCATAAGATTTCCATAAATAACATCATTACTAGACCCATATTCAACCACTCATTGATCCACAAACCAATGGGAACCACACATAACCGTTACACACTTAGCCTCACACATCAAGGATTTTCTTGAAAAGACATGCGAATAATCAATCCCCTCCTCTAAAGATGGAGTAATCCTATAGAGATCCTTCTCATAGGTTCTTACCCACTATCTAACTTAGTCTCATTCAAACCCAATGGGTGTATGGTCCTATAAATTTTACTTACGATTTTATGATCCACACATAATCCAAATTATCTATATGTTCCAAAACCACAAACTATTCACCACTATACATTATAATCACATAAATAGAATCACTTTAGGGATTCCCTTCTAAATATCCCAAGGTACCTCACTCATTCTAAGGTCAACCACATAATCATCCACTGCTCGAGAATTATTCCAAAATTGCAAGATTCTGTTAGAGTTAGTGCCTTAAAACCAATTTCTAAGTACTTTATGAGAACCTGTATTTATGTATTTTAATTTTAATAAAATAACTTATCACATTATGATTATTCTTCTACATGACATATATATGCGATAACTTCCTAAGTGTAATTTTTGCACTGTCAGGTCATAATAGTTCCCCACTATGATGATAAACTAGAAGTTCTATGATAATATTCTTAAATATAAGTTCTATAGCCAGATGATATCATTTTACAAGACACAAATAATACAAGATATTAGGGGTGGAGTCCATAGGACTTTGTGAAAATTTATCATCATGTACACCCTTGGTAATCTTTAGTACAAGAGATTATGATAACATGAACCACCAATAGGAAATCCACATTTATATGTGTCATTGGATATTACTATCTATGGAAATGTTTATCAATCCTTACAATTTAAGATTATTATTAATACATGTCATGGGTCACTTAATTTGATGTATTGATGAAAACCATGATGAAAAATTCTTGCAACATGGTAGGATATGTTGGGTGTATCATGAGTGATATTGTAATAATGAATAATTAGAGAAAGTATTTATCCCTTATGGTCTTTAATAGAAGTTGATATATCATTCCCTTTAATGATAATAAAATTTCCTAATTAAGTCCATGCACATGGTAGTGTTTTAAACAAGTTAATTTCTAGAAATTAAAATAAAGAGTCATCAATCATATAGGTTGATGACACCGGTATGCCACCTACTTGAGTATAGATATCTAGATTAGGGGATTATATTACACAGTGTACATTCACAGGAGGCTACATGTTATTGCAACATTAAATTCTTTATCTACAGGAGACTTAGAATGTTGCTATAATTTAACCCTAGACTTTAGTAAGTGTATCCCAATACCACTGAGAAAGGGTCCCAGAGGGTCACATACTAAGTTTATTCATAACCTTAGTTAATTTCCATATGAATTTAACATGTTGGATAAATATTATTCCCGTATGTGGTTTAATAATTATTCATGTTTCTTTGATTGTAGATATTCAATCACCAATTATTCAAGAGAATATATATATATGTATTGAATATTTAATAAATATATATTCATTAGGAAATTATTTATTTAAATATGTGAATATAAAATATTTATTTATTCTGGTTATTCACAAGGTAACAAAATATTTATTTATTTAGTTATGTGAATTTTTAATGAATATTTATTTATTATTTTTGGTGAATATAATATCTATATATTTTTCAGTGAATATTTCTGTGAAATTTAATTAATTAAATAAATAGAAATTATTTAAGGCCTGATAAATATCAAGGAGGATTGGTAGACCAAGTTTAATGGTCCGGTGAGAAATTTAATATTAAATATTATTTGAATACATATTAATTTATTTATTCAAGAAAAATAATATTTATTTTATCCATGATTTTAGCACATGTCAAGTTAATAATAATAATTCTATTATTATTAAACACGATGTTTTCTAAGAATTAAGAAAATAAAAAGGACCCTTGCACAATTATTTATAATAAAACCCTAGCATTGTATAAACCCATCTATAACATTTTGTGGATGGATGAGCTTTATTCCATCATTGTACACAATGAGTTATTGATTGAATCCTCTCAATCCCTAGAGAGCTCCCTCCCTAGAACACTATAATGAATGGAGAAGAATCCAACTCCTCCACCAGAGTAAATATTTTCTCCCTTTAAGGATTTAGTTACGATCAATGATGATCATCACAAGTGTTAGATTCATCTGTGCTATCACCCAGAGAATTCTATGATGATTATCAGAGGTTTGCGGAGCATGTATGGATCACCATTATAGGGAATCTACAGTTGATTCCTATAAAAAAATGATGGTATGAAAAGAGTGGTCTTCCAATTCATCTATGAAGAAAGAATTCAATAAAAGGTAGTTCTTTAATTAAATAAATTAATTATAAATTATATGTGAAAATTTCTTCACTTCATGGATTTTGAGAACACCTTTATATCTAGTCTTGAGGATAAATCCAAAGAAATTGATGGAAATTTTTTTTGGGAACCACCCGATATGATTCTTCTATATCCCAGAACCATTAAGTGGTATTAGATTGGTCACATAATGATTAATATTTTTTATTATTCATTGATTGATTATATGTAATTGTTGTTAGTTTTTTTACTTATAGTTTATTCAATATTTAATCCAAAGTTTAATTAACATGGTTTTGATATATTAATTCTATTCATTCAAGTTTCATATCTTCTTAAAAAATTAGGAATAGATAAAGAATTATTGGAGATTCCATCAGGAGGTGCTATGGATTCTAGCCGGTATATAGGGACACACAATGGGTGACTAAAGTACACACCTTGCACCCAAGTTCAATACACCTAGAATTATCACTGGATACACAATTATTAGAGCAGTGATAAAACATGGAGCATTTAATACACAACACATGTTTACTGATCCATCCTAAAACACAGTTTTTTGGACCATATGGTATGTATATAGCATACATTCCGTTCATTCTACTTGGTTTAGCGGTGAAATTCATGCTAATTATATGGTAAAATATATAGAATAATGCCGCATGAGATAGATAGGTAGTATAATTAATGAGATACATGACATATATCTAGTGTATACACTATATGACTCATTACTACCTATATTTGAAGTATAATATGAGTCCACTGATGATTTATGCAGACACGCAAAAAGACGAAAAAATAACATATAACTCATTAGTATATTCCATGTAATCAGTCCGATATACAAACCAAGTCCTTAGGCATTTATCCCAAATACATGTAAAGATACAAACATGGTGTGTATATCATTAGTACATGCCACACAGTAACCTATTAAAGATCATATTTAAGTTTCATAAAGAATAATTAATTATATTATTAAAAACCTGCATCCATGGAAGGTGGGAAGATGTTGAGGACGACTCCCCAAAAAAACCATCTTATGCTCAGACTTTATCCAAAGGGAAAGGTGTTGCTGTTGATGTTTCTCCAAGGAAAATGAGACACAAGAAAGATTATTCCTATTTTAATCCAACTATGATTACTAGGTCTCATGATCTATTGGAGTATGAATCTGATTGTTATGATGATTATGATATTTCTCACCAGTATGAGTATGATCTTTTCCTTTTATCCTCTTGGCATGAGGGAATGCTTGCTTGTATGGACCCCCCCATCTTTTCCTCATGTACTTTTATCTTTTCTCCTTAATAAAAAGAGCTATGCTCTCTTAAACTTTATCATGTGTTAAATATGTAATAAATGTTTACATAATTAATAAATTATCAATAAATTCCATATAATTTTCTATAATTACTGGTCAATCCATTTATTTTTCATATTACATTTATGATGGGAATCTCCAAGATACTTTAGATGATCATTAAGATAAAGGAAATTAATTAATTTTATCTTAATAATAAATAATGAATTGAAGTGAATGATATCTAATTTAGTTTTTCGTATTCATTGCATGCTATGTGGATGACCATGATATTATGTCAACCTACGTATGTGATTAGTTTATTTAATTTATTATTTCATGGTTTTTGTAATAATTTATTAAATTAAATAATGGTCTATGAGTCATTCCTATCCTCTCATTATGTAAGGGCTTGTGTTCCCATAGTTTCTTTTATGTTATCCCTGTTAAACATTATTTTTGTTCCCCTCACATGCATGTGAGTAAAATTATGTAATGTATGGGGTCCCCACGTGAGTGTAGGTGGTTCAAGTTTGTAGTTGAGGTGAAACCAATCTAGGAGGTACACAGGAGTACCAATAGAATTCTACAACTCAAACTAGGCATGGTTCCATGAGTTAATTACTAGGGTAAAGGGTTGGTTTATCATTATATATGTAAAAAAACTTTATATAAGCTCATGTACGTACCACTTTATTTATTTTATTTATGCCAATTACATGGTTAATTATTTATATATGTTTAAATCCTTAAACTAATTAATTAACAAGCATGAAAGATAAAATTAAAACAAATTTTATAATATGTGTAAACTTTATCTAGACTTGGTTAATCACTTAAGTAAAACCCACATAATATTAATAAGAATGTAATAAGATAAAATGGGTAGTTTACACATAAAGATAATATTTCCTAAAATTAAATATTAAGTCAGTATAGCCTTCTACTAACTGAGTTAGAATTGAACAATTTTTCAAAGTGCTTAACCGACCCAAGTCTTGGTGCTTTCAATTATCATTGAATTTTAACTTGAGTTATTGGGTTGATATAACTTTTGTCGCATCAAGGGTTAAATTTAAAAACATGACTTGGTGTAACTAAGAGGAAAATATTTGAGGAAATTATTATCATGGATTTCAGGATTGGATAGTCTACTCAACAGATCAAGAAGACATGAGTTAATGAAGTTAGCAAGTTATTCCAAACTAAAACCCTTCAAATAACTTATCAAGCCCAAGTTTAGGTTATGAGAAGGGGAATGTGGACCATTTACACTATAATATTAATACAATAAGATATTTCAAAACCAATGTCGAGGGTTATTGGGTTTCAATAAAATAGTGAGAGATTAATTAATTAAATTAAATTTATTATCTATTTTTTAATATAGATAAAGTGATAAAATTATTATCTTATTTATTGTATAAATTGAAACCCACAAAAAATTGAATATATCATTGTGATCTATTCTAGAGAAGGATAACCTTCTCATTAGATCAAATTTCTAGGAATGGTATATGTGTTTTTGCATTACACTCTGTCATGAAAGGAAATTATATGTGCTGGAAAACCCTATTCTCAAGGTGATTGGAAAAGAGGCTAGTTAGGAATAACCATATCTCTATATGAAACATTTGGATGATACCACATATTTCCAATATTTCATACCATATTCCATGTCCAGTGAGATTTAAAAGAAACACGGGGATATGGATGCATATAATGCCTTGTATCACCTTTAGGATATTTATCTAGAGAATGTGAGGCAAGAGAGATATGATATCTCTAATGAACTATTCATATGTAAGCTTAGAGATTCAGTGACATTTGGGAATCATGTAGTCAAGATGATTGGATATATTGAGTGCTTATATATTTTGGGGTTTACGATCCCTAATGAGATGCGCACAAATCTCATTTTATCCCCATAGACTAAGAGTTTCTCCAATATTATTGCTAATTATAATATTAGTAATAGTGATAAGACTCTTTAAAAACTCCTTACTCTTATTCTCCAAGTTTATAAAGACATGGGGGAATGAAAATATTGCATTACTTATAGTTAATTAGAAAATTAAGAACAAGGAAAAGGGGCCCAAGACTCATTAAAAGTCTAAGAATCTCGTGCATTATTCTTATAAGAAAAGAGAGATACAGAGGTAGGAAAAGGAAAAGGATACGTTATGTTTTCCATGTGGTAATTTGGTCCACTAGAAGAAGAATTAAACCCAATTAAAAAAGCAAGATGAAGCTTCAAGTACATTTTTTATCGAGTGAAATATTTCTATATCTACACATTGGGTATTAGATATAGTTTTTTGTGATCAAATTTGTATTAAAATGTAAGAACCAATTATATTTCTAAATATTTACATATTATAGGTGTATTTATTGGATTTAAATTGTGTGATGCAGGCTTCTATATCCATTGGAGGCTACCAATTTCCATTGAAAAGTTTTCATTTAAAATATTGTTATTATATACCAACAGTTACAAAAAATGTAATTTTTGTGTCTTGCTTAGATAAATATGGTTTTATTTTCAAGTTCAAAAATATAAACTATTTATTTTATAAATACAACATATTTTATGGTATAAAAAATTTAAATAACAGTCTTTATGTGTTACATTACAAAAAACAAGTACTATCAATTGATAAAGAATCAAGTTTTCATGACTCATTTCACACCCAGTTATGGCATCACCGTCTTGGTCATGTAAATGAGAAGAATTTGACAAAGATATATCAAGATGGTTACTTATAATATTTTGAGCTAAAACCACTTGAAATATGTCACACTTTTTTATAAATAAAAATTACCAAGCCACATTTTGGTGGACCTGGTAAAATAGATATAGGGCTTCTGAATTGGTTTGCGCTGATGTGTGCATACCATTTCCAATAAAATATCAAGGTGGGTATTATTATTTAATTAAATTTACTGATGAATTATGTAAATATGGATATGTATACTTAATTAATTATAAGTCGGAATCTTTTGATAAATTCAAATAATTCAAGAATGAAGTCAAGAATCAACTTGTTAAGAAGATAAAGAAGCTTCAATCTGATCTAGGTGGTGAATATCTTAACCAATAATTCATAAAATTTCCATGAGAATCTGGGATTCTATCCCAAATCACTTATATTTATACACCATAGTGAAATGAGGAACCATAACTTTCTTTACATTGTAAGGTTGATGATGAGCCATGAAATTATTCCATTATCATTTTGAGGACATGCATTACAGAATGTAGTAAACACACTAAACTATGTACCAACTAAAGTGAAAAATGATATTCCTTTTGATTTATAGAGTGGAAAGAAACCTATTTTGTCACATATTCATGTGTGGGGTTGCAAGGAATTTGTTAAGGCCAACTTTGAAAACAAAATATCAATCTAGGGAATGAAGTGTATATTTATTGGGTATCCCAAGGAAATAATAGGACACTATCTATATAACCCCTTATAAAATAAGGTTAATATTGTAATAAAATTAATTTTTCATGAGATAGAGCACATCCTCAAGGTGGGTAGTGGGAGAAATATTGACTTCGATGAATTTGATGCTCAAGATTTACAATATTTGGTACAAAAATAGATTCCATAGGTCCCCATGGAAAATTTAATTCCAAACACACATGTACTACATAAGATAACTAAAGAGGTTAGAGAAGATGGATTTATAGTTATTTAATATGGTGAATCATTATTAGTTGAAAATAATGACCCAATTTACTATATAAAGGTAGTAGAGAGCTAAAAATATACAATATTGAAAGAATACATTAATTATAAGATGTATTCTATGTATTAAAACCAAGTCTAGGTTATAGTTGATCTACCAGTTGATGTAAATCCCATTGGGTTCAAATGGGTATTCAAGTTAAAACTGGACATGGAAGGTAAAGTGAGTTCCTATAAAGAAAGGATAATTCCTAAATGGTTTAAATATAATCAATTAATTTAATATTAAAAAACCTTTTATCTAGTTTCTATGTTTAAATACATCAGAATTATACTTTCCATAATATCTTTTCATGACCATGATATTTGGAAGATGGATGTCAAAATATATTTGCTTAATGTAAATCTTCAGGAAGATGTCTATATGACACAACCTAAAGTTTTTGTGACTCTAAGAAATGAAAATAAGATATAAAACTTATATAGATCCATTTATGGGTTAAAATAGGCATCTAGGTCATGGAAAATTTAGTTTGATGAATCCATAAGAGAATTTGGTTTCATAAAGAATGAACATGAGACATGTGTTTACAAGAGGTTTAGTGGGGGTGCAGTTGTATTCCTAGTAATGTATATCGATGAAATATTACTTTTTATAAATGACATATCTATATTAAATTTAGTTAAGGATTGGTAAACAAGTCATTCTCCATAAATGAATTATGTGAATAAATATATATCATTGGATTCAAGATGCTTCATGATAGATCTAAAAGACTTCTTGGACTAAGTCAAAGTACAACCATCGACCAGATATTAAAGAGATTTAATATAGAACAATCAAAGAGAGGATTGGTTCTAGTGTCTCATGGTATAAATATCTCCAAGAAAATGTATCGTAAAAAAAGGAGAGAGGGAGAATGAGTAGGATTCCATATGCATCTATGATATGATAAATTATGTAATACATGTTATTTACTAGTATTAATGTTTCCCATTCATTAATTATGGTAGGTAGATATTAAGATGAACCATGAGAACAACATTGATCTACTATTAAGTCTATTCTTAAGTATTTAAGTTGTACTACAAATATGTTCCTATTATATGGAGGATATTAGAAACTATTTATAATAGGATATACTTATTCTAGTTTATAAATACATCAAAATGATTTAAAGTCACACTCAAGATATTTATTTAGTCTCAATGGATGTGCTGTGACCTAGAAGAGTTCAAAGTATCCATATGTTTCCATTTTTATTGTAGAATCTGAGTATATAGTGTCTTCTGATTCAACTAAAAAGCTATTTATATTTAGGAATTTGTTCGAGAGCTTGATGTTGTACCTAGTAGTAGTAGTGACACACACAAAGGATCCAAGGTCACATCAATAGACAAAGTACATACTCCATAAATATCACATATTGAAGTATTTTTTTCAAAGGGGTGAAGTTGTTGTAAGGAGAGTTTCTATAGATGAAAATGTGTTCGACTCCTTAACTAAAGCCTTATCTAAAAAAATCATGAACATCATGTGAGAGCTAATAGATTAAACATTATTAGCATTTGGATCTAGTGTAAGTGGGAGTCTGTTGGAGTTGGTGCCATAGAACCAAATTATAATTACTTTATGATTACCTATATTCATGTATTTGAATTTTAATAAAATAGATTATCACATCATGATTTTTATTCTGCATGAAATATATATATGTGTGTGTGTGTGTGTGTGATAATTTCCTAAGTGTACTTGTCACACTGAAAGGTCATAGAAGTTCCCAAATATGATGAGAACCTAGAAGTTCCATGATAGTATCCTAAAATATAATTTCTATAATTGGATGATATAATTTTATAGGACACAAATAATATAGGATATTAGGGGTGGAGACTCATAGGACTTTGATACACTTTCTCATGGTGTACACCCTTGGTAAATTTCAGTACATGATATTATAAAAACATGAACTTAAAATAGGAAATTCACATTTATATGTACCATTGGATATTCCTATATGTATATGTGTTTAATTATCGTTATAATTTAATAATATTATTAATAAAAGTCACGAGTCACTTAATTTAATGTATTAAAAAAACCATAATGAAATTTTATTGTGGTGTGATAAGATACATTAGGTGTGTCACAAGTGATATTGTATTAATAAATAATGTGAGAAAGGATTTATCCTTTTTGATCTTTAATGGAAGTTGATTTATCTGGAAATTTGATGTGAATAAAATTTCCCGATTAAGTCCATGGAAATGGTGGTGTTGTCGACAATTTCATTTTTAGAAAACCAAAGAAATAGACATAAAGAATATAGATTAATGACACCAGTATAAAACAAGCTTGATTAAAGACATTAAGATAAAGAGATTATATTACATTGTGTGCATTCGTAGAAGGTCACATGTCATTGTGATATCAACTTCTTTATCTATGAGAGCCTTTGTGTGTTTCTAGATTCTAACATGGTAGTTTAGGTAGTGTAGCCTAATGCCACTAAGAAAGGGGTCTAGAGGGCCGCACACTAAGTGTATTTTGAATCCCAGTTAAATTCCATATGAATTTGACATTTTTTATAAATATTATTCCCTTATGTGGTTTAATAATTATCCATGTCTGTTTTATCATAGATATTCAATCACAAGTAATTAAAGAGAATATATACATGAGTTGAATATTTAATAAATATTTATTCACTAGGTAATTATTTATTTAATTACATAAATATATAATATTTATTTATTTTGGTTTATTCATAAGGTAACAAAATATTTCTTTATTTAGTTACATGAATATTTAATAAATATTTATTCATTATTTTAGTGAATATGATAGTTATATATTTATTAGAAAATAATATTATTTAATTAAATAAATAGTCATTATTCAAGGATCAATAAATATTGAGAAGGATTGGCATACTAAGTTTAATGGTCTGATGAGATATTTCATATTAAATATTATTTGAATAAATATTAATTTATTTATTCAATAAAAATAATATTTATTTTATATGAAATTTTAGCACATGTTAAATTAATAATAATAATTCTATTATTATTAGACATGGGGTATTATGAGAATTAAGAATATAATAAAGGCCCTTATGAAATTATTTATTTATAAATCCTAATACTTTATAAACCCAATTATAACATTTTGTGGATGGATGACTTCATTTCATCATTGCGCACAATGAGTTATAGAGAGAATCATCTCAAGATCTAGAGATCTCCCTCCCAAGAATGCTTTGAAGAATTCCGAAAAATTATCCCCCTCCACCAGATCGAATCTCTTATCCATTAATGGATTTAGTTGTGATAAACAATGATAATCACATGCATTATATTCATCAATTATAGCACCCAAATAATTATGTGGTGATGATCAGAGGTTAATGGAGTGTGTATGGATCACTGTTAGAGGGAATATACCCCCGATTCATTTGACATAATGATGGTAAGACAAGAGTGGTATACCGATTCATCGATGAAGAAAGAATTCAATAAAAATAAATTCTTTAATTAAATAAATTAATTATAAATCATAGGTGAAAAAATACTATCTTTATAGATTTTGGGAACACATTTCTATCTAGTTCTGAGGAGATATCTTAATAAGTTGATGGAAAATGTTTATTGGGAACCACCCGACATGCTTTTGATACACCCCAAAACCTTAATCATCTACCCATGCTCTATCCATCCTAGATCCACCCATCTAAGATTATGTTACACAATACATAAGGAATATTCATTATTAAACCACATATCTAATAACACTTCCCATGCATTAATTTCAAACTCCAAGCATATACCCATGCCTCCTGACTCTTAGTGCACTCACAATTCTGGGCTAACCCCTCCTCAGGTTATCTTTGAATATCACATATCATCTCAACAACTGTAGGAAAATGTCCCTCTAATCAATCATAATGCCTATCTCACCAATATCCTAATCTAAATCTTAAAAGAATAAGGATCTCCCACCCAACCCATAACACTATCTCATATTAGCCATGGATCACTAGGCAATATCTCTACTCCCATCTCAATATCACATGGAAACTCACATTCCAACACCTCTATTCTAGGGTTCTCACATATGCATATTTGGAATAACATGACAAATCATCACCCCTCATCAGGAACCCATCCTCATCAGGCATCCAAAATCCAAAATATCCATTTAGGACTATGTCACATCCATGTACATGTCATGACATCATTATGAGATGATTTATATCAAGGAAAAACCATGATCATATGGTCCAATTAAATATATAAATTTTTGTTGACACTTCAATTAATCAAAATTATTTCCTCACCTAGAACCAGTATCAAGGAATCCAATTCCTATACCACCCATCCAATGGTCCATTACCCAGGAATCCAATTCATATATCAATCCAATAAGGTTCACTATATATCCATTACATGGAGGGACTATATAACCATAATCAGAAAATATCTTATTATAAGATCCACATGACCTATCATCAGAAGAAATACTGTGGTATAGATAAGTAAAATGATACTAAAAATTTATATGAGAAGACATCATATAAGTTATTGTTGAAACTTTAAGTAATTGAACCCTCATCATCAGTGATATTAATCACACACAATCACATGAATGTCATATGATTCCTACATACGAAAATGAAACATGTACATCGGCCTCTTTACAATGGTCTTAGAGATAAAAACACAATAGAAATATCAAATAGACACATCATACTTAAATAAATATCACAACCATAATAGTAAAAACCAATAAAAATAATCCCATATCCTTGTTTACTTGGAATTCCCATAAAAAAAGTGTTTTCAATACACTAGTCCAAGGACCATATCAATCTTTTCACATCCCAATTCCTTTTCTACCATTTTCAAATACCAAGAAAAAGAAAATATTCTATGATAACACTCTATAAAGTCTTTCCATCTTTGGACTAATAGTAAATTTCTAGGTTAGGGGCTTAATGTGACCTTAGGCACGCCTCTATATTATAGAGGCTACTAACTAGTAGAGAGGTTCTAAAGTATTACCATGGGAAGACTATAACCTCATATTAGAGTAAAATAATAGTGAAAATATCATACAAAATATATAAAAATAATAATATTACGAAAAAACCAATAAATAAGAATCATGTTATTTCAAATGTAATAAAAAATCATAAACTAATACATCCCAACTGATCTCCCACTATGCTGATCACATATAAAAATAAATGAAAGAAATAAATATATAGGAATATCTACTTCTATACCCAAGCCTTACCTCATACTAATATCTAGAATTAATCTGAGCTATCTTGTTCAATCATGAAACACATGGAATGTACCTTAATTGAACATGAAAATAACAAGGTCTTCTTTGGTACCAAATTTCCAAGGCCATCTAAGAAGGGTGTGTGTAAAAATTAGTAAGTCACCACTAAAGATATCTATAAAATAACTAGTAAAGTAGTGTATACACATTTTATATTCTCATAAAAATAAAAAATAAATTGCACAAGAACAAATAAATAATAAAGAATCATTTTCAATCCTCAAGTTATAAGGTAACAACCAAGATTATCCGTACTTACTTTGGCTAGTGCATAATACATATCCCCTATGGAGAAACATTTATATCCCCAAAACCATATAAGTAACACCAAATTGGAATAATTTCCTACACCAAAACAATGGGAATATCATACACCTGAGGGACCCATGTCCTATTCAAAACCTATCATACATCCATCCACCCGGGGGGTCACATCCCCTACCCAGAACCAACATGTCCATCCACTCAACATGTCACATCCCCTACCCGAAATGAGGATATCATACACCCAAGGGGTATCCCACCCTATAATTGGAAGATAACACCCAGGGGGATCCACATCCAGCCTAGAACCATGGAAATCCTATATGGGGGGATCTATGTCTAGCCCTCAGAACCATATAATCATGCACCCCAAGGGTTGTATCCCCTACCTAGAATAATCATAGGACTCCATTACCTAGGGAATATATCCCTACCTAATTCCCAAAACCTCATGTAACATATATCATATACATATGAGGCTATATCTCGCCTAAAAATTTGTATAGAATACACCCATGACATACCATACCAAAACCTCAGTTATAATATATATATATATATATATATATATATATTAAAAACATATCATATATATCCAGGAGTATATCCTAACTATAACCTCACATTATATCATACAGGTTGGACACTTTCCCAAACACGACACACATCTCCAAGGTTAGACTCTCAAGAACACAATCCATCCTTATCATTACAAACATGCAAGGCTATCTGCATCAATCCTCAGGTTATAAGGTGAACCTTGAGATCAAAGATACCTTATCCACTACACTAACCCTATCTAGGGTCAATATAACACTAGGGTTCCCACTGAGGTCCCCTAGGTCATATCATAGTCTAGACACCCTACATGGATCCTCTCAGTCCATAATCCCTTTACTAACCCCAACCTCAAGGATTTGGTCCAATACCCATTAAAATATTACATCACTATAGGTCTCACTCACTAGAGACCATCCCAATACATCTCATACCATGGAACTTAGAAAATACTATTCCAATTCATTAACTCATACTCATGACCCTTAGTGGGGTCCCATCTCACATCTCCCTTAGAAGATATCTCAAATAATAAACTAAAGGAAAACCATATCCATCACACCATTTTTATCCCCAAATGACTTTTCCTACTCATGGAACATGAAAGCACTCTAATCCACCCTCAAGAGTGTGATCCCCATCATACACGAGATTCATGATCATCCCACATATCTTCACTAGAACTAATCCCTCCACACCCATCCCAATAGACTTTGGAGACTAACCTAGGATATGCACACCACATTTCCTACACAATGAAATTTCATGGAACTATAATAAATCTAATCGATATTCTCAACCCTTGGAAACATCATCAATTTTTCACGATTATCCCAGAGAACCCACTTTAAACCCAGGTAGCTCAACCCACCCTTTATAGACAATACCATGACCATCAGAGACCAAGGAATCATAATTATGTCAAGGGTATATCATATCCCAATACACTCCATTCATTCTATGGGAAATAAATAAAAAAATAAATTTTAATTTACAAGTTAATTTCCCATTAGTGGTGAGACCACATATCATATACTGCATAGACAAGATGTATAAACTTAAGAAAATGTTTAGGGAGAACCAACCTTATATGAAGTTATTAACTTTAATAAATCTCACCCACCACTACTTAATCTCATCCAATACTCACATCATTTTATAATATCCTATCTCAAGATAAAACACCTAATTCATTAATTATAAAAACTTATAATAAATTTTACAATTAAATAAAATAGGCATAATTTCATAAAAACTCATCAGGTCATCTCACTCCGAAACCATGACCAACCACACCGAGAAGGTATATGGTTTAACTCCAAAACTATCCTGATAAAAATCCCTATCAACCAATAACCATTAAATCAATAATTCCATCCAATTATAAACAAAATCCTAGAAAAATACAAAGGGTGACATAGTTCCAATGAAATAGTGAGAAACAACATGAGATCATCCTCTCAAGATGTCCTTTATCTATGTTGATCAAAATCCTCATAACCTTCTCTTGATTCAACCATGATCTGGTGGAATTAGTGCTAAAAATCTACCCAAATCATCACAAATCAAAGGGTTTTAAGGGGAAACAAGAATAGAGAATGACAGGGGACCTTGAATTGCCAAAATATCACCACAAAAACCACCCCTATCAAGTGGGAATCACATGGGAGTAAGTGATGAAAAGGGGCTAGTCAAATGGACATCCCTCACATATTTATTCAAATAAAATCTTAAGGGGTCCAATTGGTAAATTACTAGTCCGACCCTATTAAAAAAATAGGGCCAAGGCCTGGTCAAAGAGTGAATCTTCCTAGGAAGATGGTTTTATATCCTTACCTATCTCTATCATAGTAAAACACCTATGGGTCATGATGTGATTTCCCCAAACAGTGGGCTCGACCCTCAACTAACCACCATTATGGTGCGACCCCTATGGGTTGCAGTGAAATGCCTTTTTTTAGGACAGGAAAATTCTTCCTCTATTCCTCATAGTGTGGTTATCTCATTCTACTAGTCATAAATACCCTCATGAATGGATGTTACAATATGACCAAAAGTTTAAAAATGACCATCTTTACTCTACAAAAAAATCAAAGGAAAAAATCGTAAGGGTCATCAAACCCTTCATAAGATTTCTTTATCATAATGTGACACTCATTTCATTGTGAAAATAATTTCTTAAAGGAATTTATCTTAGCAAAAATCCATCTATAATTATACCACACCATGAATCCCTATCCACAGTTAAATATCACCCGCTCAATACTCATCATAGAGTGACTTGCACTCATCGTAACTTGATGATATTTTTGCAACAAAAATCAGTAAAATAGGGGGAGGGGGTCACCCTAACCCTATTCAAATGTTAACTCAAGCACCTAAAACACCTCCCAGGACATGATCTATATCCAAAACAATCCATTCTATATGTTATAACCCTCATAATTTCAATATGAATTTCAGTTCTTGAAACTTCCCTTCTCTAGAAGAAAAAATTCAAATTCCCTCTAAATTTAACAACTTTTAGTGGTGTGGGTCTTTACAACATGGTTATGTGAATATATGGATATGATATAGTGATGATATAGTGATGTGGCTATGGTCATGTGTTTTTGGTACGTGTTATGTGATTGTAGTGTGCAATATGTTTCTTTGATATACAATATGTTTCAGTGGTTATTTAGTTGTGGTTGTAATTTATGGAGATATTCCCTAAATACATAGATACATATGATGTGTTTATGATATATAATATGATACAATATGGTCATGTCATAGAGTATAACAAAAATGTTGTAAGTGGAATTTTTGGTTTTGAATTTCACTTGAAGCTGCAAACAACCAACTTTGGACCATCTAAATCCATCATCCCACTCGATGGAGCATTCTAAGAATTCCAAGGGATGCACATGAAAGTTTTAAGGTTTTTGTGAAAGATTGAAATCCACACGTAAGACCCTTGAATTCCAAATATGATAAAAATTAATGGCCCTTCCATGAAGTCCACTCAAATAACCAAGGAAGTTGTGTGCAAGATGTCTACATTGCACACAAGAAACCCAATCCACACAAAACCCTATTGTGTTCCCAATATGATTTCAACCATCCCCTTGAACAATTGTTCATCACAACTTAGGATGGGGTGCATAGAATACCTCTTCTATAACCAAATTTTTTCATGCCCATCGCCGAAGAATTTGTCTATAAATAGAAGTTCACCCCCTTCTTTAGGGTGATACTAAGAAAGTCGAACCATCACTCTGTTGCATGTAAGAATAATCTTATATGACATAGTGAAAGCATGGAACCCTCAAGGTATAAGATCTTGCATGAAAGTTTCCCTATGGGTCCAACCTTGAGTGGGACCATAGTTGTGTAATCCTCTCCCAACATCATTCGACTTAAATCAGGTGTGCTCAAAGTCCCTTATTTCACACAAACATATACTTTTAATGTAAACCTACAATATTGCAAATATCCCCAATTTGAAGCTCCATGGGATGTCCCTATGTCAGAGCACCATGTTTAAGCACCCTTTTCACACAACCCACATGCCTTGCGCACACCCCTTGTGTGAAACCCTCCAAACTTTCACACATAAATTTATTGGTCCCTCATGAGGTGTCCCCTATGCCTCTAGTGTATATGTTTCCATACCTTTTTCTTTTTAGCATAAGTATGCTAATGATTTTTTCTTCTCAGCATAGGCAAGCTAACATGGACATCATGATTGACCAATCCTCCATGCCATTAAAACCTAGAATTTCTAAAGCCATGCCCCACCCAAGGGTTCATGAGCTGCAGTTATGTAATCCCAATGGGTAAGGAGTGAGTCCCCCACATCTGCGCTACATGACATAAAAATACCTAGCACTAACGTCCTCAACACCTGATGTTAAAATATGGCCTTAACCCATGCAAAGAACAATATGGTCCATGTGTGAGTGGAATGGGATGGTATCCACATCACCTACCCTCATATGGAAAGATATTCTCCTAACACAGAATGAGATCCTCCCCACATGGAAAGACATCCTCCATGGGAATCTTACATGCATAATCCCAGACTATCTCTCATTGAAACTTCTTTCACTACATGAGAGCTAGGTCTACTACTTCCTCTTGTTTCTCACATCGAGAATGACTCACGTGGTCTTATAGGTTAGTATAAACCATGAAATCTACCCAATCCACTTCACATGGGCCTCCTCCTTAGGTATAATCCCCAACCTCAATTCAAATGGGAATCCTCTTGAGTGTAATACCCAAAAACCATACTCATCTTCCATGAGTTTCTTCTATTTTTAAGCCCCAATCACATGCTACAAAGGTTTCTTCAATGTGTAATACCCAACCATATGAGCGTCCCTCTAATTATAAGCCCCAATAGAATCATTTATCCTCCACTGGGCACACTCCTTTCCCATAACTTTCCAAACTACATGGGATTTGATTCCCCATTAATTGGGATACCACTACTAGAATTCTTGGTATTTGCGACGGGATCCCGTCACAAATAAGCTTTAGCAACGGCCCCCCATCGCAAATAGCCTATTGTAGAAAACGCTGTCTCAAATACCATTATTTTTGATGGGCCCATCGCAAATAATGGTATTTGTGATGGGAAACATCACCGTCGCAAATAAGTCTCCGATTATATGCATTATATATACATAAATTTTTTCACGACGGGCCCGTCGCAAATAGTTTTTGCAACGGGCCCGCCATCCCGTCGCAAAAAAATAAAATAAAATAAAACGTTCTGCGACGGGCCCATTGCAACAAAGTATTTGTGACGGGTAAGTAGTCCTGTGGCAAATATGGTTTTTAAAAATACTTATTTAGACTATTTTCGACGGGGTCCCGTCGTAAAAGGTCCTATCGTAAATAATAAATTAATTTTAAAAAAATAAATTTAATAAAATAAATTTAATAAAATAATATTAATATTAATAAAATAATAAAAAAATAAAAAATATTAAAATTCTCAATATTCACAAAAAAATATAAAAAAATAAAAAAATATTAAAAATTAAATTATGTAATATTTTCACCAATATAAAAGACAGAAAATTTAAATAATTCATCTTATAATGTTAAATTAAAATGTTTTTAACATAAAAAAATCAATGGGGGGGGGGTCGTCTTCTAGAGGAGGTGGAGGAGCTGAAGGAGATGGTGGAGGAAACTCTATCCCTAAACTACGAGTCAGACGGCGCATGTAATCCATTTGCTCGTGATGCTGCTGCTGCCATCGATGCATCTCCTCCTCATGTTGTTGCTGCTGCTGCTGCCATCGACGCATCTGCTCCTCGTGATGCTACTCCTGTTGCTGCTGCCGCTGACACATCTCTTCTTGATGCTTCTACAAAGTCTATAAGCTCTGCCTGAGCTCGCAACTGCTCCTGATACTGTGAGCCAGAAGATGATGCCTCTCCACGATCTCCTCTCGAGCTAGATGCTGACATCACAACAGTACCATAATAAGTATCAGGAGTCAAATGATAGCTGATACCAACTACTCTTCCCTTCTCAAAGCCATACTGAGTTGCCTGCATCCATGCCGCCTCATCGAAATGGTGAGCACTAGTCTACTCAGTCGTCTCATCCTGACCCTCAGCCTGTGTGTGAGAGGTCGCAACCTCATATGACTCCTTCAATTCCAATTTAAAATTAAAATTGTGAAAATATTATATGCAGTTAATTATAAAACTAAAAAAATAATACTAACCAAAATCTAACACTGGCGATCACCTATAATCTCTCCAATGGCTGGATTACTGTACATACTTCGATAAATGTCGTACTCCATAATATCAGGATGCTCGACCACCTACATAAATATAAAATAAACTGTTTATATTTAAAGTTATATAAAATATTTAAAAAATATACTTACCAGATGCTCTCTATGCGAACTGAATGTACAACTACTAGCTCGATGCGTCACCTCCTGTCTCCCCCAGTTCTGTCGTCCCACTAAAGATCTCCTATGAAATCCACCACCCAACCAGTGTAATCATAATCCATCCCAAATGTGATATGAAATGTACTTTGGTCGGTGGGCTCTACACGACTCATCAAATTCTGTCACTCCTACTTTCTTAATGGCCGTCCTTCTCAAATTGTGAAAAAACTAACGGAAACGACCACGCATAGAAACCTACCATGCCGTGTGGATAGAGTCGCGCATGCTATCATCGATAGGATACCATAAACCCTAAAAATAATTTATAATATCAAGTTTTTAATAAAATAAATTTCAAAATAAATATTATTTATTTACGTACCAGCCAATGATGGAACATGTCGCGTCGCACATCAACATGAATCTCTTCCCATGTGATCCATGGCTGAGAAAAATAATTGCGCAAGATAGCGCTCCCCTGTCCAATAGCTACATGCTCAAAACTGTGAAAAAAGAATAAATAATCAAACAATTAGTATATATATAAATAAATTAATGAAATCTAACTAAAATATACAGGTTACCATACCTCCTTGTGCGTGGATCGAAACCAAGATGTGGACGTCACTCGGGGATAGGGTTAGGAATCATCAGTCGTGCAAGACCACGCCCCCTCCGCGTACCCCTTGAACCGCCAGTAGGCTGAGGGTCATATGATCCAAAATCCCCCTCATCCAATGGTAGGTCATCCTCCTGCAACTCGAGATATAAATTAGGGTCCATCTGAAACCCAAAATGATTGTTGTTATTAGATAGTTGAAAATAACTATTATATATAGATATATATTAGTTATGATTATAACCAGCATTTAATTGTGTCAATGTTCATCTTCATCCTCTTCTACGTAACTGTCAATGTCAATGTCTTCATCTTCCTCCTCAACATCATCAATATCCATATGAGTTTCAGTTTCAGTATCTCTTGTCATTTCAAATTTATTTGTAACATCATTAACATCTTCATCACCATCGATCCTTAATTGTGGTGTGTCATCATCGACATTCACGTCTCTTTGTGAATCAGATGGATTTTGAGCAGTCTCTTGAAAAATTTCAATTCCTTCCACTTCAACGGAACCACATTCAGTTTGAGTAAACTGATTTTCCCAAGATTTCATTTTTATTATGCTCCACCAATCGATCAAGTCTCTTGAAGTAGCACAATACTTTGTATAATAAATTTTATGTGCCTGTTGAGCCAGTAAAAATGGTTCGTTTACTGCAAGAAGTCTTTTATATTTAATATCGACGATTCCATGAGTCGGATGAACAAGCAAGCCTCTCTCAGTATCCAACCACCGACATTTAAACATTGTTATGTAATTCTATCCTAGATAACACAGCTCAATAATTTCATCCAAAATGCCATAGAAGTCAACTTCATTTTCTCTCTGATGTGATCCTCTCAAGCAAACTCCACTGTTCATTGTTTGTTTTTGATTCCCCGTATGCATGTGTATGAAATCAAAAACCATTCACCACATATGCATTATAAGATTTAACCATTTTGGATGGTGGGTTACTCAATATACACAGTCGCTTATCAATTTTATCAGCATATTGAGACACCTGAATTTTTTTAAAACAATTATTACTAATTATTACTAATTATTACTAATTATTACTAATTATATCTAATTATATCTAATTATATCTAATTATATCTAATTATATCTAATTATATCTAATTATATCTAATTATATCTAATTATATCTAATTATATATAATTATATCTAATTATATCTAATTATATCTAATTATATCTAATTATATCTATCTAATTATATCTAATATCTATCTAATTATATCTAATTATTACTAATTATTACTAATTATTACTAATTATTACTAATTATTACTAATTATATCTAATTATATCTAATTCTATCTAATTCTATCTAATTATATCTAATTATTACTAATTATATCTATTTATTACTAATTATATCTAATTATTACTAATTATATCTAATTATTACTAATTATATCTAATTATTACTAACTATATCTAATTATTACTAACTATATCTAATTATTACTAACTATATCTAATTATTACTAACTATATCTAATTATTACTAATTATAGCTAATTATTACTAATTATAGCTAATTATTACTAATTATAGCTAATTATTACTAATTATAGCTAATTATTACTAATTTTAGCTAATTATTACTAATTATATCTAATTATTACTAATTATATCTAATTATTACTAATTATATCTAATTATGACTAATTATATCTAATTATTACTAACTATATCTAATTATTACTAACTATATCTAATTATTACAAAATATATCCAATTATTACTAATTATATCTATTTATTACTAATTATATCTATTTATTACTAATTATATCTAATTATATCTATTTATTACTATTTATATCTATTTAATACTATTTATATCTATTTAATACTATTTATATCTATTCAATACTATTTATATCTATTTAATACTAATTATATCTATTTATTACTAATTATATCTATTTATTACTAATTATATCTAATTATTACTAATTATATCTATTTATTACTAATTATTACTAATTATATCTAATTATTACTAATTATATCTAATTATTACTAATTATTACTAATTTTAGCTAATTATTACTAATTATTACTAATTATTACTAATTATTACTAATTATTACTAATTATATCTAATTATTACTAATTATATCTAATTATTATTAATTATATCTAATTATTACTAATTATATCTATTTATTACTAATTATATCTATTTATTACTAATTATATCTATTTATTACTAATTATATCTATTTATAACTAATTATTACTAATTATATCTAATTGTTACTAATTATATCTAATTATTACTAATTATATCTAATTATTACTAATTATATCTATTTATTACTAATTATATCTATTTATTACTAATTATATCTATTTATTACTAATTATTACTAATTATATCTAATTATTACTAATTATTACTAATTATTACTAATTATATCTAATTATTACTAATTATATCTATTTATTACTAATTATATCTAATTATTACTAATTATATCTATTTATTACTAATTATATCTAATTATTACTAATTATATCTAATTATTACTAATTATTACTAATTATTACTAATTATATCTAATTATATCTAATTATATCTAATTATATCTAATTATATCTAATTATATCTAATTATTGCAAATTGACACTAATTATTTATAATTATCACTAACAATATCAATTTCTTACTAAAAATAAATATAAATAAAAGTCTATTGAAATCTAATTTAATTACAACTAATAAAAAACAATTAAAATTAACATAAAAAAATAAAATAAATATAAAATAATAAAATATAAATACCTTAAACTTTGATATTTTGAAGGTATTGACGCCTTACAATTGTTCTCGTATAAAAAATTTTAACTAAAAGAAATTTTTTCCTTAAAACTGAAGAATGAAAAGAGAGGGAGAGAAAGATTTGAGTGATTTGAAAAAAACGGGTGAGAGTATATATAGGTTAGATTAGTTGCGACAGGGTTATTTGCGACGGGTTTCCCATCGCAAATGGTGGTATTTGCGACCGGTCCCGTCACAAATACCCTCGCCCGCATTAATTACAGTCGACGGTTAAAAGGGTATTTGCTACGGGGCTCGTCGCAAATAGTTCCCGTAGACACTTTTTTTGCGATGGGACGACATCCCGTCGCAAAAAGCTATTAACCGCCGCCGGGTATTTGTGACGGGTACCGTCACAAATACTCTTGCGCGGTTTGGCGCGCAAGTTGCGCCAAACTATTTGCGATGGGAGACATCTCCCCGTCGCAAATACTATTCGCACGGTTTGGCGGGCAAGTCGCGCCAAACTATTTGCGAGGGGAGAAGAAAACCCGTCGCAAATAATTGGTTATTTGCGACTGGGAAATTTCCCCATCACAAATAACTTCCTGGACGGGTTATTTGCGACGAGATTTATTCCCATTGCAAATAACCCGTCGCAAATATTGATTTTTCCCGTAGTGTATGTAGGAAGCCTCCATGAGGTCCAAACCCGACATCCTCATCCATCCTGATCTCCTTTGGGTCACATCCATTGTAAGATCATGCCACTCACCTGGGAGACCAAATCCCCTCTAGTTCCCTAGGGAAACTTCCGTGCATAAGCCTCACAACAAATCCAACCAAGAGCAATCCTATTGCAAAGGGAATATCACATGAGTAAGTCCCATGCCATCTCATAGAAATACATGGGTTTTGATCCTTGTATTCTAAACAGGGTATGCAAGATGCCTCTCTGAGGTTCAATCCTAACCAATGGTAAAACTAGGTGCCCCCTTCTAGGGGGAACCTACTTGATCCACCTCTAATAATGTCTAGATCAATCTTCACAGTGTCACATCTTCCCTTTATGAGACACACCTCCTGGATATGCTCCCACAGGATGTTTCAATCCATCCGCCTTCACAGTGTGACATATTCCATTTATGGGACATAACTTCTAGATCCACCTATACAAAGCATTTTAATCCACCCATATGGTATACCTTCTAGGTTCTCCCTCCTAGAGATATAACCTCATGGTGTGACATATTCCTTTTATGTGACACACCCCCTGTATCTGCCTCCATAGGGCGTTATGATCCATCCATTGGTAAACCTTTTAGGTGACCCCTCCTAGGGGAAAACCTCCTTCATCTGCCTCCATGGGGTGTTATGATCAATCAACCTTGCCTCCACAAGGTGTTAAAATTGTGACCCCAAAGGGATACCTCATCCTAAACATGGTATTCCTGAGGTGAAATCCTTGGAAGACATGCGCCTTTAGAGTTAGATACCTCGTGATCGACATAAGATACCTTGGGTTCTGTGAATAAGATACCTCTATGAGATGACCTCCTACAAGGAAGAATATAGGTGACCAATGTTCCTAGAATCTAGACATGCCAGTGACTCCTGACTGAAGGTTGCTACCATGTCAAGACCCGTTGGAATATCAATACAGAAGTAGTGTAATTAACTAGCATCCACAAAGATATGGCACTGGGAACGAGTTATATGAAATTGACTTAATTATATGAGGGATACCCATACTAGGTGATGAGTTACATGGAGGAATACATGGAAGGAGAAACTAAAATCCAATCATCCTATTTTGATCAAGGAGAAAACATTGCCGATGAAAGTTATGAATTCCACCCTCCTTTGGAAAGTGGGAATGCAGAGCAACAAATTGAGACACCAGCACACATTAGCACGTGAGGTGGGGCACCTAGGAGAAAGTGTTAAAAAAAATGGTGAACCTAATGTGAATATTTTCTCCTTAAACCATTGGGATTTTCCATGTTGGTCATTAAATCAAGGATTATACTCAGATGATGCTATGTCGGGATACCAATAGAAATGGTGAACCTAAAGTGACTATCTTCTCCTAAACATAAGGACTAGCAGTGTTCGATAAATCAGAATATTAGCATGTCACCAAATATAGTTATCCAGTGCCAAGACCCGCCAAGAAAATAGTGGGCTTGGCATGAAACTCACCAAAATTCGGGGAAGTTAAACATTGGGCATTCCGTTTTGAGACATCATCAACACATATCTCTCTCTCTAACCATGGAAGATTGGATTATTCTAGGGCATTGGGAATTACTTTCCTTGTATCTATACTAAAATATTAATCCTCCTACTTTGTAGGACCCAATATATAGGAAACTAGCTACCCAATGCCCGGAGACATAGGTGAAGGAGAAATGTTAATGTGGAAATCCTGCATAACTCGACCTCCACTACGACTACAACCACGACTATGGTTACCGAGCACTCGCACCCCATATCACCCTTGGAAATCATCCATAGGAGGGTGATGGACACCCTCGTACATTGGTACAAGTAGAAGGGGGTCATTCTTATAAGGGAAATGGCCCATCATGACCTAGAGGCTTCATTACCTCAGCAACAATGCTGCCCCCAAGGGCCACGTAGGGAGCCACTGACCCCACTCCAAAAACAAATTGCTTTGGGAGCCTCTCCGCATAGTGATACTATGAATTATTCCCCTAAGCTAAAGAGGTGAGATATTCCAGACTCTCTACGGATATGACTATCACCTAGGACCCACCATGGAGGGCTCCCACCGGGCCCCATTAGCACAAGTAATGACCAGTCCTTCAGGTTGAATAATAGGTGGAATATACACCTGCTTTGCCAGCCCCGATTCAGACCACCCAATATCAGTGCCATGCATAAGATCATGGGAATTCCCATCAAGTGGAATCATCTTATACAGCTCTAGTGGCCCCTAACACCACTGTCACATTCTGCCAAATTCCTACAAAAGACTAATAGGGATCCATCCATACCAGATTGGGATCGAAACCTCAACTGCCTCACAGGTAGGCTGGGTTGACTCTATCAATCGTCGATACCACTAGCAGCCATCATGGGATGGTATGTGATGATGATATCTAATATGAAGGACCTCCCCATACTATCTCCAACTAAATTGGAGGTCCTCCCAGCTATTACAATCAATATGGAGGTCCTCCCCATGTTCCAACCATCAGTTGAAGTGGAGGTCCTCCTCACTTCATCAACATTCAGTACGGAAGTCCTCCCCATACTTATGGTTCCAAACATAGAGGTCCTCCCCATGTCATATACCATTAGCGTGAAGGTCCACACGCCATTCCCAATTCAAGTGAAGTTCATACCCTCTTTTACCACCAACATGGAGGTCCTCCCCATTCCACACCCAACCAGAGTGGAGGTCCTACCCACTCCTTCAACGACCAACACAAAGGTCCTCCCCATATCCATTTAGATCAGTGCAAAGGTCCTCCTCATGATTTGAATCACCAGTACGAAGGTCCTCCCCATTCCATCACTACTAGGAAGAATGTAGGTTCTACCCATGTTCCCGTCGACCAAGGAATATGTCCTCCCCGATTCATAAACAACCAGAGTGGAGGTCATCCCCATTCCTACACCAGTCAAGGAGGGGTCCTCCCAGCTATAAAAATAACTGATATGGAGGTCCTCATCATATCCTAACTAATCAGAGTAGTGGTACTCCCCACGCTATCACCCACCAGCACAGAGTCCCTCCCCGTATTGAAGAACTTGCCTACCCTGAAGAACCATCTCAGGGTAGAAGGGTGAACCACCACCACCAAATGAAAAATTATGGGAAGATCCAAGTCATTTTCAATCCCGTTCTCTTCTTAGATTATGAGGCAGGATGTGATTCAGTGATGGAACCTTCACCCAATTCATCAGAATCCGAGTCTTGGGTAGGAGCTTGATAGGTGAAGTTTGTCATCCCAGAAGGTGAGATTCATAGGATTCCCAAACCCTCTATAGGTACATGAAGGTGGAGGAATATTTGGATCCCTTACAGGGGATCATGGTGTAGTCATATCTATCATCACTAGTTTATCTCTCTACCTCTAACTGAGATCACATAGATTTATTCTGTAATGGGATAGATTAAGAGTATCCAATCGAGTCACCAAAGATCACCATTGTACTCACCCATGAGGCAGTGGTGAACAACTAGTCCTATAGGGACATAATGATGTGGTTGGTAACTCCCTCAAGAGATGACTCAGCATGCAAAAAACAGTAGAATCACACAGTGGCTCCTCTAGAGGCTATCCAACCTCCATGATGATCTACTTTAGAACCACCACAAATATATTAAAAAGTGCTGACCTAAGCTTGGTCCAACCAAGAGAAGGGACCTGCTTATGAGAAATAAATCCTATGGGATACTCAAAATGCAGACCAGTTATCAATGGTATTCTGGATGAATGTGACTTCCAAATTTGATATCCCTAACCCCTCACTGAGTACTAGGTTTCATGATTCTATAAGATTATATGGATGACTCTTTTTCACCTATTTGACTGTTAGTTGATCTACCCAGTAATCTAGGATCACTTTGAAGACATTGATCAACAGTTCCACATGGTTGAGTTGGTAGAACTCATAGTGTCCTAGAACCCTACATCGCTCAGCTACTACCGGACCCTCCAACAGAGATGCATCAAGATCTTCACAGTGCTCTACAGAATCATGGAAGAGGCATCCCCGCACATGTAGATCTAGGGTTGGGGAAAATATTCTACTCTCCACTTTATCCCTATCCTACATCAACCAAACCTACCCATTGATATTGAGAATATGACTCTCAGTATTGTTATAGTGAATATGGTTTTACCTAATATTTCCAAGGATAGGGGCACCAAAATAGGGTCCAAAATAGAAAACCCACCCCCTAGGTCATTGCAGCTTTAGGCAGACCCTCATACAGGTGTTTGTACCCACCAAAAAGGTAAGCGTTTGGCCTCAGGGTTCCCATCACATAATTTCCTTCCAGTCGAAATAAAAATAAGGGTAAGGAAAATCTCAAGCCCTTTGATCTTTCTAACACTATGTAGAATACAAAGGTTGATCCAACTATTTTATCCTTACTCCAATAGGTTACTAATCAGAAGAGGATCATTAATGAGATTCTTACTGAGCATCATTTGGATTATGGTGCTCCTCAAAAAGATATTGTTCCTACTTAGGGAATCCACAATTCCTCCTTAGCTAGTTGTTCCCAATCTATCCATGAAATCCCATGCATCCTAACAGGGAATAGGCTTGAGCTTATAGAAAGAGACCAAGATATGAATTTACGAACCCACCTGAGCAGCATGATAACCTTCCTCAAGACCCAGATCGAGCCACTACTCAAGCTGCTGGGCTTGCCTACCGTGATGATGAAACTATAGACACATTGGTGGCTAGAGATCCTCATCAAGACCAGAAGCCCCAAAAAGATGATTTGATGTCCACTCTCATATCTCACCTAGAGGCATTGGAGATGTGTCAGGTAGAGATCCTACCTGATGTAAAGCTGTATCTAGCATGGATGGATGATATGAAAGAACCCATAGATTTTGGAAACCCCAGATTCACCCCTTTCAAAGGGATGGGTGACCAGCTGTAAAATTTGTCCAAATTCATTTTAAGGTGTTGGACCATGTTGGGAAATCTTGATTAGCAGGTGGCCACCAAGATTCAATGTTTTTTTAGACACTATAAGGTCCCGCATTCATTTGGTACAACCAGTTTCCCATTGGGTTTATCACTAGTTGGGAAGACCTCCGCAGGCAGATCCTCTACCAGTTCATCTCCACCACGCACAAGATAAGCATCGCTGATCTATTAAAGTGAAAAAAACTACTCGATGATCATTTTACAGACTTCATCACCTGGTGGAAGGACCTTACATATTCACTTGATATACCACTAACCCAATAATTAATGTTGAAGATGTTAATGGGGAACATCAATACTATGATAGTCCCTACCCTTATCACTTATAACTTCCTAGGTGGGTTTTGGGATTTCTCTAACAAGTCCCAGCACCTGGAAGAAGCCTTGTAGTAGGACAAACATGCATGAAAACTTCCTCTCCCATCTCATTCAATAAAAAAAACAAGGAATAGACCACCACTATAGTGCAAGTGGAGGCCTCAGATCTGCTATAATTGATGGTCCTTCCACCAGTAGAGCCTCAATGAGTACATAAACCACATCATACTTATCCTCACCCAAAATAGAATTGGAAATCACCTCCTTTCTATCCATAAATGCCTTAATGAGAGAATGTGGGTCCAAACCCTCATCAAGAACCAACCCCTCATCATGAAAAACTCCCAGAGTTCCCTTCCTGGATAGGAGAAACTAGATCTACTCCTTTAAGGATACACAAGTTCCTGGTTATTTCTTCAATGCCCTATAAAAGGGGATTTTGAAGCTACTAGAGTGAAAGAATACCCTTGAAGCTAACCGTACTGATCACCATGACCATTTACTTTACCATAGGATCCTTGTAAATAACATTAAACAATTTTATGTGTTTAAGGATTATCTTAAGGACTAAGTGGATAATGGTCTAGTTATGTTGGGAAATGCCTTGACATAGGTGACACACTTCTCCATTGAGCCTGATAGCGACAGGAAGGCAAATAGTAGTAGGTTTCCATCCGCGGAACTCAGAAGTATGATGAATGGTTAGATCATAGAGGATTTGATCATTCCCATGGAATAATATGTGCATGATTATGATGTCCAAAACCACATAAATTCATCATTCCTTCTTTAAATACTAATTCTACATCCACCTCACAACCTTCTTCATCTTATAAGATTAGGCACCAATGGAACAAGGGAATGAAAATTACCCCACCAGTTCCAAATCCATTATGAACCATCAATGATTTCATGCCTCCAAAGATGGGAATCACCCCCAAGGTTCACCCAACATTAGAATATTCATCTAACATCGAGTAGGATTTTTACTCCATGAATAATGTCAAGTTGGAAGATCCTTTCATGGTCTCCAACAATGAGGAATACCAAGAAATTCTTCTAAGTTCCTTCGAATGATGCTATTGAAGGAATGGTCGAATGAATGAAAACCAATAGAAAGAACAAACTAGTTATATAAGACAAGAAATGCATGCTAATAAGACTAGAAAATAATTTTTGTACAGAGATAAATAGGAATAGTCCTCCCAGCCCACTCCATCAGACATTCCGCCACAAACGACCATGCTAACTGACTAGGAAGAACTTCTGTAGCCACATCATGGTCGAATATGTCTAGCTAAAGCTAGGAATAAGTCATCTGACAGTATTCTATTAATGGATTTGTGTGATTTTTCTGATGAGTAGTAGGATATTTCCAGCACTATCTAGAATCTAGTCATTTAGCTAGTAGTTCCCACTATGCCTCTAGCCAAAGAGAAGGGAATAAATGTTCATCTGGAATGGAAGTATGATATGCTGAATCACCTCTCCAGTATTATTGAAAATATATTGATCCTTGAGGCCCTATACATATCATAATAGATATGTGATTCCCTCACAGAAGCCTTGAAAATACCCCTCAAGTTTGAAGCAGTGGGAGTATCTGAATAAGACTACTATGCATAGGAGGTCGGACAAGTAGAATTCAAATACATCATTTCTTTCCCCAGAGAATATGAGGGATCCCTCATGTAGGGGAGAATATGCCCATTTTACATCATTTTCCAGTTCAATGGTGTCAATATACATCACTTTCTGGTTGAAACAAGATCCATTATCAATCTCATCTCGACCTAGACACTCCGCAAGTTGGGACTGACTAAATCATATTTGAGATCCTCCAACCTGAAGATTCAGGGTTATGACATGACCAAGCAGAGACCATGTGGCAGAATCCAATTAAATACCCATTTTGATGGATTGATAGAAAAAGTTGAATTCATGGTTGTATCACTGGATACTTCCTACAACACATTGATGGTTAGACCCTGACTCCATCTATATACAGCATTTCCCTCCTCATATCACCAATACCTCCCTCAATAGTCAAGTAGGAATGCTTCAAGGTGATGCATCCACCATCAAATCATGTGAATCTATCTATCTGGATTCGAGATATTATAAGGGAAATGCAAATTAGGTTCAGACTAATGAGTTTGATCACACCACCATCGTATCCAGCCCATGGATAGAATTAGATGGAGGCTTATTCATCCCGATTCACTAGTTGGAAGCCACAATGCCAGACTTAGGAAATTTTGTTTTTATTTACGGGAGGAATGGGCACCATGTACCTAATTATAATAAACACCAGAAGGTTAACTCATACTTCTATAGAGGCCAGGCCTGGGTAATACCAAAAATCCCTACCCGTATGAAGTACCAAAAAGTTCAAACCATGACTATAATAGTACATCATACCCACTTGTTCCACCCATCTGAGTTGATCCGACAGAAGCTGAACTGCTACCATTGTTTTGATATCAAGCATGAACCCCATGGTTGAAGGTCTGATGGAATTGGCTCAATAGACTCTATTTACATGGTCTCAATAGAGAAGGAGTTCCCCAGTGATGACTCCACATCCTCCCAAGGATACACTAGTGTTCCTATAGAATCATTCAACCCAGATGAGCTATATCATCCCACTAATCCCCCTTCCTTAGATACTGAGGATTATTTGGAAGATTCTCCTCCCTCATTTGAAGAGGGAATCTCCACCACTATTGATGAGTTGATTCAGGTGGACCTTGGAACTGTAAATGATCTAAGAACAATGTTGACCAGTGCATATATTCTTCTATAAGAACAATAGAATTATGCATATTTCTTGAAGCAACATTGCAATGTATTTTCCTAGAGTTATGAAAAGATTCTAAGACTAGACCCTCAGGTCACCATCCACCATCTTGGTCTCCTAGTGAGTTATCATGGGTTCAAGCAACCTCCTAGAAAAATTCACACCTCTTTGGTTCCATGGTTGATGCCAAGGTTGATAAGATTATCAAATCCAAATTCATCAGGGAAGTTCAGCAACCCAAGTGGCTATCCAACTTCATCCTATTCAGGAAGAAAAATGGGAAAATCAGAGTCTGTATCGACTTTTGGGACCTCAACCACCATTATCCAAAAGATGATTTCCCCCTTCTAGTTATAAAGCTATTGACCTATTTCACAAATGGGTTCTAGGATATCTCCTTCATGGATGGATACTATGGATAAAATTAGATCTGGATAGACCCCAAACATGAGGAGTCTACCTCCTTCAGAGTGTCTCAAGGAACCTTCTTCTATCTGGTAATGCCTTTCAGTATGAAGAATGTAGGATACACTTATCAGCAGTCCATGCACCACATCTTCAAACTGATTCTTGGGACTCTAGTGTAATTCTACATGGATTATTTGGTGTCCAAATCCAACCAGCTTCAAGACCATCTTGGAGATCTTTAGAAAGTGATCACCTTCCTCTTCTCCTAGTATCTAAAGATAAAACCCTTGAAGTTTTCATTTGGGGTTGCCTCTAGGAAGTTTCTCATCTTCGTTATCAGATACAGAGGCATCGAGATCGACCCAAAGAAGATCAAGGCCATCATCCAGATTCCTCATCCGAAAAACCTTCAGGAGCTTTGAGGTATTCAAGGAAACTTATCCTACATATTCTGATTCATCTTGAATATATCCAAAAAGAGTAATCCCTTTTTCAGTCTCATGAAGAAATGTACCATATACCAGTGGTATGAAGAGTGCCGGATTTCCTTTGAGGAAATCAAGAAGTATCTGCTACAACCTTCTGTTCTGACAGATCCTATCTTAGGGAAGCCTTTGGTCCTCTATGAGAGCACCCTATAATAATCCCTCAACACCCTTCTTACTAAGAATAATAATGAAGGAAGATATTATAGTTTATACTAGCTGAATTTCATGCTCCTTGACATGGATACCAAGTAATCTCCTATCGAGAAGAGCTATCTCGCACTAGTTTTCACAGTGAAAAAGTTATGACACTATCTACAACATCATGATATACAATAGGTGTCCCATGTATACCCACTAAAGTATATCTTGAATCTCCCTATGTTGAAATTATGTATAGAATTTTGGGTAGTGACCCTTTAGTAGTTCGATATCAAGTTCCTTCCACAAAAGGCCATCAAGGGTCAGGTGTTGGTAGACTTTATGGACACCCATATAGATCCTTAAGAAGTTCCCCTAGATGTTTATTTCCTAGACTAGGCTATCCTCTTAGAGGACCAGGCTATTCCTTGTTGGTAGATGAATTTCTATGGTGCCTCCTAAAGTCCAACCGGTAGAAGGATCAATGATCCCAAGATCAATAGAGTAGGCTTGGGGATCGTTTTCATCACACCTGCATCAGATGTTTTTCCCTACTCATTCATGATATCAGAAATATGTACCAACAATGAGAAAGAATATCATACAATCGTTATTGGTCTCAATATGACTCTTGATATTGGAGTACCTCACCTATATGTAAGGGGAGACTCTGAGTTAGTCATCAAGAAATTCAATAGTGACTAATTCATTAGAAAGCCAGAGCTCGTACCCTTTCTGAAGTGCACTCACCAGCTAATGGACCAGTTACCTTCTCAGCCAGAGGTGACTCATGTTCCCTAGTCATAAAACAATCGAGATAAATCCTTGGCTAGTTTAGCTACCTCTCTTGTAGAGCCTAACCAGGATGATCTGTTCATCTATGTGACACATAAAAGGGTCATTGCTCCCATAACCCTAGATGATTATAATGATATACAATAGGTTAACCAGTTGATTTATGGTTCTTCTACATTAGGACCATTGGATCCACCTTAGTAGAGAAAACCTCTGACTGGACAATCCATTTCATCGATTATCTCTAGTGCAACATTTTCCACTAAAAAGAGATGAACATAAGCGAGTCCTTTGGTGCATAGTATATTTCACCCTCCAGAGTGGTCCTATCCTCAAGAATACTCTCTACAGTTGTGGTTCAGATGAAATTATCCCTTGTTTTATCCAAGGAAATGAGATTCCCTAGTTCATGCATGAAGTTCATACTGAGTCCTGTGGGGATCATTAGGTAGGGTTGAAGCTTTTCCACCAGATTTGAAGGCTAGGCTAATTCTGACTCACCATGGTTCATGAATACATTGAGTATTCCAAGATATTTCACACACATTATATTCACACCAACATTGTGCATTGATCGATGGAGCCCCTTCATACTACCAAGTATTCTTGGCCCTTTGAAGTTCGGGGCCTCGATGTTATGGGACCATACCCACCAAAAATAGCTTTCTAGTGTAAGTTCATTTTGACCATGATATATTTCTTTTTTAAGTGGGTAAAAGAAATTTCTATTAAGTAAGTTAAGGCCTAAATAATTTTTGAATTCATGAGCTCCAATATCATCCACTGATTCACAGTCCCTCACACTATTCTCAGGGATACCGTCACCAAATTCTGGGATACTAAGCTAAATAAATTGTACACTAAGTAAAAAATTTGTTCCAACCATACTTTTCAATATCACACATAGGTGAATAGATATATTGATAAGTTCAAAATAACCCACTCCAATATTCTACAGAATATGGTGAGCCAAAACAAGAAGAGTTAGCTGGATAATCTCCCCAACGCTCTCTGGACCTATTGGATGATGACCCAAAATTCAACCTTGGTGATTCTATACTCCCTAGAATATAGAATAGAGGTATTATTTCCCATATATATTCAGTTTTGATTACTCTATATATATTTTTATGACTATAAGTTGTAAGCTAAAATGATAGAAGTCCTTATAGCTAAGTTGGAAGAACTCAAGGAAAATTGGCTCAAATCCTTTCATAATCTTGAGAGGAACCAAAACAAGATAGAAAGAGTGTTTAATAAGAATGTTTTCCTATGATACTTCCTCTAGGGTTACATGGTACTAGATCTTAGAACACTGATGATACCTAGCATAAAGACACAAAATTTGGAGTGGAAGTCGGAGGGTCCTTATATCATTCACAAGGTCTATTCCCATGGCATGTACTATTTGATCACCATGGACGAAGAGCACATTACTCATCCTACCAATTCCAAGTTACTCAAGAAGTACTTCACGTAATAAGGTAATTTCTGAGGCACATGATGTTAAACTGGGTGCCTTGTCCAAGATTTAAGACCTTAAACTAATAGCCATCCCATGGTCCAAACTCTATGAACTTAAACTAAAAGTTCAAGTCTAAGAATCATGACTTTAAACTGTATGAAAGTCTTCCTTAGGAGTGTATTTCATGGCATTGGTATTTTGGGTTCTCATTCACAATAGTTTATACCTATCGCACCATGAACATCCATTTTGGAATAGTTTTCCCCCTTCTTCCTAGTTTCATGATGTTAAATTGTGTAACACCATAATGTTCTCACCCGAGAGACAATTTTCCCCGAAACTAGTCATCCACCATGTCATGTTCAAGAACTATGTTTGGATTCATTCCTTTCTACATAGGATATGTATCAATGCTTGTATTTTACATCCCGGTCCAACCAACCCAAAGTAAAATGCCCCCTCCCTATGTATGGGCCAGACCTACTCAAGGATATTTCCATAAAAAACTACATGTGGATTAAGTTTTTCTCTTATAAGATACATAGTGACGCATTCATATCTATTCACAGTCCAAGCTATGATGGTACTTCTTTCACGTTAAGTGACCAGCATCTTGGTTGCCTAAAGATAAACTACATAGCGCCCACATCCCACGAACACGATGTTAAACTATGTGTTTATACTAAGCATTACAATTTAAAACTATATTCAAGCCTCCTCAAGAGTGCATACATGGTATGCATGAATTCTTGGTCCTCATTTAAATCAATTTTTTTTATGCCACTACATTAAACATATCCCTTTTTAGAGTGATCTCCCCTTGGTCCGAACTCTATGACCTAAAACTAAGATTTAGTATCCTTAAAACATGACATCAAACTATGATACTACCCTGAATAAGCTTGGGATGGCTCGTGATAACTGTGAGATGCCTCAGTTCCCTTGATAGAGAGGATTTCCACCACCAGTGTTGGTCTCTCACCATGTTTTGTTTGATAACTATGTGTGTCTTGATTCCCATTATCATGGGACACAAAGCGACACCCATACATTTATTCTTTGGTCCCAACCCCAAATAAATTAACTTTTCAGCCCCTTGTCCCCCGTCATGGTCCATACAACATGACCTTAAACTATTTATAGCAAGTCCAAGCATCATGAATTTAAAATGTATGTGAGTTTCATTAGGAATGTGTCATGTGGTGTTGGGCCTTCTTGGTCCTCATTCACATCGGGTTTCACTCCACACCACACTATACATGTCCATTTTGGACACTCCTATATGGTATGAACTCCACAAACTTAAACTAAGAGCCTATAGTCCAAGTGTCATGACTCTAAAATGTATGAAATCCATATCTTTGGGAATATGTAGTACAACATAAGCTTTCTTAGTCCTCATTCATGTCAGGTTTTCACTCCCCTGTGATACACATATCTGTTTGAGGAACCCTCCTATGTTCTAGGAGACACAACCTTAAACTATTTACATTAGGTCTAGGAATTATGAACTTAAACTATTTGAAGCCTATATAGACTAAGTTATATGACTTTAAACTACGTAGCCTAACATCCTCAACAAATATTGTTAAACTGTGATTCCCCCCCATGTTAACCAGGTTCCCTCATCATATAGGATCATCTTCACCGACATTGGTCTTCTACCACACTGTGTTCTATAACTACATGTGGCTTGATTCAAATCCTTATGAGATATATAGCGATGCTCGTACTTCTCATCTCCAGTCCCAGCTACAGGTTCATTAATCTTTTATCCCCTTGACCTAGGTCACGATCCAAAAATTATGACCTTAAACTTTATGCAGTTCATATTAAGGTGTGTATGTGGCATTTGATCCTTCTTGGCCTCATCCATGCTGATTTTTACCTCTTGTGTTCCATATATACCCTCAGAATGAACATTTTCCCTATAGTCCAAATAACATGACTCTAAACTATTTGTCACGGTCTAAACCTTATGACCTTAAACTAAGGGATCATTTTTCAAACTCTAATACCAAAAACCAATATCCATGGTCCATGAAATATGGCTTTAAACTATTTAAAAAACCTTAATTCGAATACCGCTTTATGATATTCCCCATTCCATACTTTGAGTCTTTCTCAGTTTATATTTCCATCATCATTCAAATATCTAAGGATCCCCTAATGGTGATGGTCTCATTCCATTTTTGGATAAACTCCTATTTTGGGTCAACACCCTAATGGATCCTTATAAAAAAATGGTGGATATTGTGTTTTGAACATGTTAAACAGTCAATATTTCATTTTCTTGCCTCATTCCTAGAAGGTGTGGTTAAGATTCTTGTGTTTTTTAATACAATAAGAAATCAATCCCTACACTTTAGTCACCCATGATCCAGATCTTGGAAGTCTCAATTTACTTATTTTCCACTTCCTTATATCATAATGGAATTACAGTACCCTTAGTGTCACCCCCAATGTGTGATTCTACATGTCTGGAGACCCCCTTACCGTTTTTTTGTTTCCCACACTGAGCATGACTCATGTGGTCTTAGGAGTTCATGCAGGGAATGTACTGATGTGATCAAGCTGCACAAAGGATCCCTTGGTCCAAAATCTATGACCTTAAACTGGGGGTTCAATTCCAAGAATCATGAATTTAAACTGTATGCAGGTTATATCCCCAAGGATATTTTGTGTGGTGTTTGGGTCTCCTTGGCTCATCTACATTGGGGTTTTCACTCCATCACACTACACATGTATTTTTGGGATATTAACCACTTGTTCCTAGCTCTAAAACCTTAAACTAGATGTCCATATCCAACAATTAAAACTTTAAACTATGTGAAAATCCTTCTAATAATTTTTGGTATGGTGATGGGCCTCCTTAGACCTCATTCACGTTAGTTTTATCAACTCACCACATTACATTCATCCATTTAGAGAATCCTATGGTCTAAAATCTATGAACCTAAACTGAAGAGAATATTCCATGAAATATGACTTTAAACTATTTTTCTTGGTCCAAGACATATAATCTTAAACTACATGCAACATCTTGATCACATGATATTAAACTGTGAGATGTGTTCTGATCACATGATGTTAAACTTTACCATGTTCCATTCTCAATGCATGATGATAAAATACGCGTCTACCATCCTCATTATACATTTTAAAACTACAAGGATTCCTAGGACCTCACCTATGAGGTCCTCTCCTTCGATGTTGGTCATCTACCATATCACTCACATTTCTGGTCATCACTCGGCATCCGAGATGGAACTTCCCTGGATGATGGGTTTGATATTCATTTAGACCAATATGCTTACACCAATTTGGTTTAATCCATGATGTCATAATTCCAAGAGTGTTGGAATCCATTAAAACATTCCATCACTCCATTTCCATGCTTCATATTCCCCTTATTTGGATCCTTATCCTCTTCCATGTTTGAATGGACCCCCTAATGGCTTGGTCTCATGCCATTTTGGATCACCTACCATCTTGGGCCAACATCCTGGAAGACTTTGAACAAAATTATGAGATAGATTCCATGTTTCGAACATGTTCAGTGGTTAACCCTTATTTTTTCCATATTACAGGCTAACAATATGGATGTTGTGTTTTAAAATATGGTCAATAGTTATCCTATATCTCTATTTGACTCTCCTTGTGTTCTGAATTTTTGGAATTGTGATTCAGAACTTTCATTCCCATTTGTTCAGATCGATTTCAACACACCTAGAGTTATTCCATTCATGAACTAGTGCATGTTGGGAAGTAAGATGGTTTTTCTAAGAGCCCCATTCTTTATCCATAACCTATTTCAACACCGAACACCCCCAACGGCCAGTTAACAATAGTAGACCCCTGAGTGTTTGATGATCATATGGCACTCTCATATAAATGAGTAGTCATATAGTCATCCCTTATTTCTTACATCGAGCATGAATCACGTAAGCTTAGGTATTGGTCACTGATTATCTCAAAAATATTATGTAAGTGTGATAATTATAAAAAAATATGTACATACACAAAAAAGTTTCAAAATAAAATAAGAAATATGTTGAAGAAGTAAGGGTCATACACATGTTGGAGATTCTCATGAGTCTTGAAAAAAAAAATTCCCTATAGCTCTGCTCTAGTGATCGAATGATGAATCTCTTTCAACCTCAGGCGCATGGCCTCAAAGACCTATTTATGCATTCTGAGCTTTTTTTTATCCTCATTAGTTAATGGATTAATCTTATTAGCTCTGATTTTTGATTGGTATCTCTCAGTATAAAGTTTGGTTACTTGAAGTGATTCCTACATAATCCTCTCAACCTCCTCGAGCTAATAGCTCAGTCTGTTGATGGTTTTTGATTGAGTTTCAATGAAAGAATAATGATCATTCATTTGTTTTTCAAGAATCTGGATCTCATGGTTGACTTATTGGATCTTAAGAATGTTTTCAAACTTCTCCTGATGCTAGGAAATCTACATATGTTGGCTTCCTTCATACACTCACTCAGCAAGAAAATTGTGAACCATTGTGTGAAGACCATGAGCATCCACCCATTTGGTGTACAGATTGCACAACCAATAGTGAAGAGACCCCATCTAGATCACTATTTGTGGTTTTTGATTCTGTTTGATGAAGTGTTGTATGAACTTCCATACCATGTTCTATATTATGTGATTATCTTCAGCCATGTCAGGATCATAATCTTCCAGCTCTTTAGGTGGTGCAGGATCGTACTCAAGAAAAGCTAAAGGCAAGTCAGTAATAGGATCTTCTTATGACATCCTCTCATATGGGTTGGTTTCTATATCACAAGGTTGTTCATATTCACTTCCCCTACCTCTACAATGTTGTCTCCACCAGCCTCTAGTCCCACCCTACCAGAGGCATCACTCGCAGCTGCAACCGACTGTCCACCTGGGACCATGGTTAGATCGTCTTGGATTTATAACTCCTCATGAACTAACGTGACTATCAGAAAAGGTCCCCTAGATGTACCAACATCATCTACTTTTTGATAATGCAGTGCCTCAAGCACTATTCAGGAAAGGAATACATCAGTCAATCTGATCAACAAATAACAAGTATAACTCTATGAAGTCTAGGGACTTATGAGAGATGATCATCGAAAGATTGAGCTCCTGAGTTGTAGAAGAGACTTCCACTGCATGATATCCTTCAACACTGGGTATTTCGAAATTTGGTATTAGACCCTCTTGTGTTAATTTATAAGGAGATGCATGAGTAGACATGCACATTGATGCAAAGGCTTTGTGGAAATATGATTATGGCTAAATGTTTCAAGATCAAATCTTACCTTGAGGAGGGGGAATCTTGATGATGGTCTGTTTTGAGCATTCTATCTCTCCAATAGTGGGCACCACTATAGGGATTCCAGGATGTGATCCCCCATAGATAATAGGGAGGTATTAAGGTTCTGAAGTCACCACCTTGATCTCCTAATCCAAACCACCACTAGCCGCTATGGCCCTGTGTGAAGACCCTGAAACGTGCTTCTATACACCCGCCAGTCCACATTACCCCCTTTTAGTAGGGACCCTTTCACATTATCAATATTCTCCTTTACAATAAAATTTTTAGTAAGATAATTCAGATAGTGAGGGGGAAAGGTTCAAGGATGCGAGTGATTTAAGTCTTACCTCAAGGTACTCATCCATGTATTCTTATTCAGAGGCCATGATCTCACCACTTTCCTAGGGACTCCCTTTATGGGTAGCCATTCCCTAGGATTCTTCATCACTAGATTACTCTACCTCCTCTTCAACCGTTTCTTTCTTATTTTATGGGACGTCAATAATTGGATCCTCCTCTTGATCCTCTTCATCACTAAACATAACCCGCACTAGGGTGGAAGGGGGTTCATACTACCCATACCGACACATGTATACATCCATAGAAGTCAAATATGCACGTCTTGAGTAGAATTTCACTCTGAAAGTGACTTGAATGTGCCCAAATTTTAGCCTCTCGATCCAATTATGCTTCATCTTCCTCCACGAGTCTTCTGTTGACATAGATGTCTACAACATACTTTAGGAAGACTAGAGAGATGTAAATATAGAATTGGTATCTGGTTGTAGAATATACAAGAACTTCTTCCCAGGATCCTCCCTTTATGGACCTTGAGTAGGATTTTGGGACCCTTCTCCTCCAGAAGGTGGGGGTGCGATCGTGCCTTACGACATCCCCACCACCGTGGCTTTAGCTTGAGCTGCCCCAGATGCCTGGACTTCCTCTTGGGGAGCATACCACCTAATTACTCATCGATATTTCTCCTCATTTTCCAATTCAATCACTCAAATATGTTTCCATAGGGTTGCCTTCAGATATTATATCACCCAATTTCTAGAATATTCCTTCGACAATCTAGTGTCTACATTGTTTGGTGACAATAAAATGGTTTTACCGGATCCTGTAGTCACCAACATGAACCATTGTTAAAGAAGGATATAGGGGTGACACTCTTCAAAGACCCCCATGTAGACTCTATTCACTACTCACTGAAGGAACCCAAACTACCTAAAAAAATGGGATGGTATGCATGGTTTGTTGTAAACATGGTCATCGATCCGAGCCACCAGCTCTCCACCCATGAAACTTTGCAGGTACTTCCTCTTCTTCCATGATCCTTGTAGGTCATCCACCAATTGACCAACCAGAGTGGGGAAAGGGTGAAAGTTTATTTTTGTGTGGTTACCAATCTGAAATTTAATCTTGGCATTATCAAGTGTCCCCGTCCTAACCCCATCAATGATAATCAAGGATGTCCATAGACTGGAGTTTGTAGGAATGATGGAATTTGGGAATTCGTAGACCTCAAGGTGAGATGTGATCTAGCCATGTAGGAACTGGAATGGTCTATATATCCTTCTAAGCATGTTTCCCCTCATAGCATGGCCCAATATGTTGTAAAGTCTATCCAACATAGGTACCCCCCTAGTTTACCCTTTTACCAACTACTTGGATCACTGCCATCACCAGAGTCCCTGGATGTATTTCCATCCATATATTCCTGACTGGTAGTAGCTTCCTGCTCAAAAAATGTGGCAAGGAAAGTGGTATAGAGAACATGTGGGTCCCAACCTCCCACCATGATATACCCCTAATTTTGATACTTTCCTTCTTCCAAGACCAACCAGTATGATCCCAACGTCCTCCTCTATGATGATGTTGGACACTTTTTTCTTAACCTGACATCCTCACTCTCAGGTCATTCTCAAGGAACATGTCGAACCTTGCCTTGAGAAGGATATCCTTATGGAAAATGGGAGCATGTTTTAGTTTCTACTTTAGAACCTCCAAAAGATATTGAACTGGAAAAGGAGTCTGTTGTATTTCATTCTAGGTGTTCTATGATAGAAGGAACTCATCCTACTAGAATCCCTCAATTGGAATGTTGTCGATGCAATAGGTGTCCCACAGACTAATGCTGACTTCCCTATGGTGGAGATGTAATGTGTTCTTATTTGGGGACCATCATCTGAGGAGATCTGGAACCAACTCCTCTTGGCGGTAAAAGTGGAACTGCGATGTCCATACTATTTTATACAGCCTGATGTAGCTCAAATCTACCTTGTACTCCTATAATTTATAGCTCACCCAATATTCCCATGCCCATTCACTAGAAAAATTTCCACCCGAACTCAAGTACCAATCCTTATAACAACCTAAGCTATAGTCCCTCATACTACTTTGGAAAGTAGTGGAATAGTTGTAAGGGAACTCTTATGCCTACTTATAATCCCCTGTGACCATCTTGGTCATCCCATTCAGCATGTAAATGATGATAGACGCATGATCTCTAAAGGGATGACCATGAACAGTGATGTTCTAGATATTGAGATCATCTTCGTGTGTGAACCATGATCGCAATGCATAAACCCTGAATGTCAGGATGGTAACTTCTTCTAGAAGCCTAAATTTCCATAATGATATGTAGTCACTAAGTGGATAATTCTTTTGTGACTCTGTTATATTTCCCAAAATCATTTTATTGTTCGATACGACCCTCTTGGATCAAGGTATCTAAGTATTTATAGTCATATCAGATCTCCAAGTAGCAGTAGTGGTTTCAATCTCAACAACGTTATGGTGATCGAACATTTCAAATGAGTCTAAAATATCTAAGGAAGGAGCATTTAAGATTGAAGTTTCAATGTGTAAGAGGCGATATTGCATGTAAGATCAGGTAGAAAATTCACAAAATATCGATTTTATCGAAAGGTCAGACGTACAAAAGAATAAGAAGCTACGTGAAAGAAGTGGACGAGGCTCGTTTTTTCACACAGAATGGAATAACTTACATGAACAAGATCAAAGTGTCTTATCATGTGGAAATTCAAAGGTACTGTATAAAGGACCCTTTTCTTATTTATGGGCATGGACTCGATATTCCTCGTGCGTGTAAGTGGATTATGCATCAACTATTGAGTTTTATGTGCACCCATGGGAATCAAACCCTTTCTTCAAAATTTATCTTAGAACCTGACCTTCTGGTTCCATTTCAGCTCATATTCTAGGGGAGGGGGGTATTTTTGGTGCCAAATTATACTTGAAGCCACAAATTGATAACTTTGGACCATCTGAAGCCATCATCCAACTCGAAGAATCATTACGAGAATGACAAGGGATGTGTGCGTAAGTTTCATGGTGTATTCTCAATATTGAAATCTATTCACCAGACCCTTTCACACAAAATTTTATGATAATTAGTGTCCCTTACATAGAGTTAACTCAAATGGCCAAGGAAGTTGCACACAAGATGTCTATGTTGCGCACAAGAAACCCAATACACATGCAACTCTCTTGCATGACTGATAACATGTAAACTAGAACCTTGTGAGATCATTTTCTATGGATCCGTATGGGGTGCATAGAAGACCTCTTCTGTGACTGAATTCTTGTGCACCCATCACTAAATAATTCTAATATAAATAGAAGTTCACCCCTTCTTTAGGTTGATCCTCCAAAAGTTGAACCCTCACTCTGATATGAATAAGATTGATCTTCAGTGACATTATGAAATCATGGAACCCTAAAGGTATAAGATCTTGCATGATAAGTTCCTTGCAGGTCTACCCTTTGTAGTCCCATAGTTGTGTAATCCTCTCCCAACCTCTTTCGACCTAAGTCTAGTGTGTGTAAAGTCCCTTCTTTCACACAACCTTGGCCCTGTGCACAAACCTCCAATATTGAACACACTCCCTCTTTGAAGCTCCATGGGTATCCCCTATTCCAGAGCACCATGTTTGAGCACTCTTTGTGTGAAAACCAAATGCCTTCCACACACACCTTGCACACAACCCTCCAAACTTGTGTGAAACAATTTCTTGGTCACCCACAAGGTTTCCCCTATGTCTATAATTCATGCGTTTCCATATCTTTTACTTCTCATAATAGGTATTCTAATTCCTTTTTCTTCTCATCATAAGCACACTAATGTGGGCCTCGTGATTGACCACTACTCCACACCATTAAAACATGGCATTACTAAATCCATGCCCCACCCAAGGGTGTATGAACTATAGTTTTGTAAGTCTAATGGGTAAGAAGTAAGTCCCCCATGTCTATAATGCATGACGTAAAACTAACTAGCACCAACTTCCTCAAAACATGATGTTAAACTATAGCCTTACCTTGTGCAATAAGCACAATATGCTCTGTGTGTGAGTGGCACAGGATGGTATCCACATCACCTAACCTAATAGGGAATTAGATCCTCTTCACATGGAATGAGATCCTCCCCACATGGAATGAAATCCTCCTCAGCTAGTGTCCTTGTGTAAGATCCAAACCATCTCTCATTGGTGCTTCTTTCATGACACGATCATTAGGTCTACTTCTTCCTCTTGTTTCTCACATTGAGCATGACTCATGTAGGCTTAGAGGTTAGTAGCGATCATGACATATAACTCATCTCCTTCACATGGGACTCCTTCTTATGTATAAGCCCCAACCTATATTAAAATAGGAATCCTCTTGAGTTAAATCCCCAAAATCCATACCCATATTCCATGGTCCACTTCCATGAATAATCCTGAATCACATGATCCACAAGTATCTTCCATGTGTAATCCCCAACCTCTACCCAAATGGGAAACTTCCATTCATAATCCCCAAACACACAAGTGTCTCTCTAAGTATAAGCCCCAATTAAATCATGTCCCCTATCCTAGGACTCCTCCTTAGGTATAAGACACAAAAATTTTCAAACTAAATGGGATTTTATTACCAATTAAATGGGATACATAAAAAACCTCCCTAAGGTCCAAACCCAAAATCCGTATCCATCATGATCGCCTCTAGGTTGCATCCCTGGTAAGATCACACCACTCACATGGGAGACCACATCTCTTTTAGGTCCCTCAAGCAGCTTTCATGTGTAATCCCCACACCAAATAAAACCAAGAGATATTCTCTTATGAAGGGAATCTCACATGTATAAGACCCACACCATATAATAAAACTATGTGGGTTTTGATCCCTATATTCTAAACAGGGTATGTAGGACACCTCTTTGAGGTTCAATACAGACCAATAGTAAACCTAGGAGCCCCATTCTATGGGTGAACCACCTTGATCCACCTCCAATGGTGTCTAGATAAAACTTAATAGTGTGAGATATTCCCTTTATGGGACACACCTCATAGATCCTATCCCACATGGAATTCTGATCCACATGCCTTCACAGTGTGCCATCTTCCCTTTATGGGGCACACCTCCCAGATCTGCCTCCACAGGGTGTTTTGATCCACCCATCTGGAAAACCTTCCAGGTTATCCCTCTTAGGGGCATACCCTAAAAGTGTGAAATATTACCTTTATGAGACACACCCCCAAAAATTCGCATCATCGGTAAAACTTTCAGGTTCCCCCTCCTAGGGACACACCTCCTTGATCCGCCTCTGTAGAGTGTTCTGATCAATCAACCCTATCTCCACAATACATTAAACTCATGAACCCAAAGTGATACTTCATGATAAACATGGGATGACTGAGGTGAAATACTTGAAAGATATTCACCTTAGACATTAGATACCTCATGATCGATATGGGATTCCTTGGATTCCAAAACTAATACACCTCTATGAGATTCCCTCCTATGAGGAAGAATATAGTTGATAAATGTTCCTAACATCCAGACATGCTAGAGATTCCCAAAGTTATTACTCTCTTAAAAAAGGTTATTGACCTATCATGACCTGTTGGAATGTCCAGACAGAAGTAGTATAATTAACCAGTTCCCATAAAGAGATGAAACCAGGAATGAGTTCCACGAACATGACTTAACTCTATGAGGGAGACCTAAACTAAGCGATGAGTTCCAAGGAGGAATCAATAGAAGGAGAAACCAACATACCGTCATCCAATTTCAATAAAGGAGAAAGCACCACCAATAAAAATAATGAATTCCACCCACCTTTATAAATCTAGAATGTGGGGAAACAAATTTTGATGCTAGAGAACATCAACACGTGAGGTGGGGTTCTCCTGCGAAAGCATCAGAAAATGGCATGTTTTATGACTTTTAGGTATATCATTTCCTATGATATAGAGATATCATATATTCACCGAATTGTATATCCATATTGTTTTTCATGGGTACATCATAATGAATTGAATCATAATATATGATTCATTTCAAATATTAGGATAGATTTTATAGAAATATGTTAATTTTTAAACACATAGATAGTCTTTCTTGTAAGCTATCATTAATTAAACATTTTGTAAGATAAAACATTGGGAGAATGAGATGGATGAGGGTTATAAGGTGATATACCCACATTCCATTTACTCATAAATTTTTATAATGTATGAGTAAATGAAATAACACTCAAGTTTGTCCTAAGGAATATATAAGGATGCCAAGACATTGATGGTGTTTGTTCAAGCTTATTCCTTTATCCCATCGATTCTCCTTGACATAACTCTTTACTCCTCTATCATTTTCTATATCGTGATTGTGAGGAGGGTCTTGACTGAGAATTGGGTGATTCATATCATCATATAGATACATTATGGAGGGAATATTACTTTAGTTATTCCTAGTGATCATCATCAAGAACTGATCAAAGACAACAACAACAACAATATTTGATGTATGGAAAACATTCTTTATTTTTTTATAAAAGATTTTGGTTTTTCATAGCATGGTGATCTTGGGTATAAGTTTCTTAATGTCTTCTTCTACATTGGATAAGTGTTATTTGATCCTTAGAAATCCATCAGTGGCATCAGATCCATTATATGCTTCTTGATTCATGAAACCGTTTTTGAAAATGAAGAAATATGTATATTGTATTGTGGTTGTATTATATATCATCAAATAAGATTTAAATTTTTTACTGTAGTCGGATATAATATATATGATGTTATAATCCATGATATAGTCACAAATTATGATATGGGATATCATAGGTGTAAGAACAACTAAAATCCTCTAGTTTTCACTATATCACAACGTATGATATAAGGAATCGTATCGGGTGATAAAGACGATCTGTGTATGCAAAACTGAGCCTTGCATTGTCATTGCGATATATGATATATTGTAATATATGATTCCTTAACCTTTTAAAGTGATACTGTGGACTGATAATTTTCTATCATAAAATAAAATATATAACATGTGAGACTATGGGTTACGATATCTGTAATATCATTAAATACAATATACATGAATTTTTTTAAATTTTCTAAATTTCAAATATGAAATGAATTATATAATTTATAAAATGTTTATAAATTATGAAAAATTTATTTTTTCATATTTATTTAAGTGATTATAAATTATTTAATTATAAAATGTTTATAATTAATTATTATTTTTTAATAAAAAATTTATTAAATAAATATTCATAATATTAAATGTTAATATTAAATACCTTTTTTTATTTATATGTAATGAAATAAAATTTGGATATAAATGATTTATATATAAATTTTAAGGCGATTTATAAATTTTAATAAATAATAAAATAAGACTAATATAAAAGAATATATATTTAAAATTATGGATTTTTCATAATTATTATTTTAATTTTTTTAAATTAAATGGGCCTTATTTGAAAAAATATTTAAACCAAATAAAATGCGGTTTTGATTATTGATTTGATCAAGTTTTAAATAATATTAAATATGTGATATTTGGATTATTTAAATTGTTGACATAATATAATTAGAATATAAAATTATTATATTTCATTTAATATCATATATTTGAGTAAAATTCCATATAAAAGGATAATATGGATAATTAATATCGAAAATAAATATAAAGTGTTTATATTTATTTTATTAAGGAATTCCCATAATACATGGCTAAATTAGGAAGTGTTTATAATTTCTTTATTTATGATTTTTTCATAAAAAATTAATCACATATTTAATTATAATAATTTTTCATTTATTTAGTCTATTCCCAAATTTATTCATGAATATCATTGTTATATAATGAATGGATGTGTTATTTAGTTTAGGGTGTAAAATTTCTTCCATAAATTATCATACATGCTATATAAGATATGGAAACAATAGTTTATTTTTTAAAAATTCATACTAAAAGAAAATAATTGTTATTTCCTAATATAAAAGAGTTTGTGTACCTTAACATGATATTTTGATAAGAATATAGTGTCTAAAAGGATTTTGGGAGTAAGTTTGAACTTAGAGAAGTTCAAAGTTAACAAATAAAATATCATTCCAATCAAAGTACAAAGTGAATGCTACTTAATATCCTAAAGGAGTTTAGGATGTGATGGTAAGTGATAATGTAAATAGTTACATTATCTATAAAAATATTTCTAGGAAAACATATGATGGAACAGGTTTTGAGAATGATTATGATGAACTTATAAAGAGTTATAAGTATACAATAATAGTTATTAACATTGTAACATTTGATGTTGTGGAGTTAAGTAGTTTGAATATGTTCAAAGAGTTGAACATTAGTAATATAATTCCTAATTCTCACCATTATTCAAACTATATTACTTCATAGACGTTACTCACTAAAAATTTTAGTGGAAGAGTTTTATCAAATGGATGCATAGAGATGTGGAAAAAATTATATAGAGATATAAAGAGTTAAAAAAAACTTTTAAAGTGTAGAAAAAAGTTTTATCTAGTAGTATATAATATATGATATGTTAGATAAGGGGTTTTTAATGGTTTTGTTAAGTATTCTTAGAGGAGTTTAATAATATAAAATGTAACATTCTATATGAAATGAAATCTTCACTTTATCATTCATTCACATTGGATGCATATGTGTATATATTGATATATATTTCATGTCATGAAATGATAATTTACTTCTCAATGTATGAATTTGAGTTATCCATAACTAATGGTTTTCAAGGAGTATTATAGGTTATGATGAAATATTAATATTAGCATGAGTATAGTTCATATATTGGGATAGAAAATATACTCATGAGGCACAAATCATGTTTTGTGTGTTGGATAACCCACTAAGTATTCCATATAGAGTGTTACAAAGTATGTCATCAGTATAATAGGGGTACATGGTACACATTTAGAGTCCCCACCACCTGATATTGGCTAGATACTTATCATGAGAACCTTTATACTTTGATACATATTTTATGTAATCCTTGAGGCTTATATAATCAGGGGTTGGTTGGGTATGTTACTAATTATTCCATTAGTTAGAGTTTAAACAAGTTTTTATTTTTCCTCTCATTTGAAGAGTATGGAATATGGTCCATCGATTGAGATAAACCGAGGGAGTTTATAGAAATACCAAGATAGTTAATATGATGTGATTTTCTATTCATGTTGGGGATATGTGATGTGATCTTCCATAAAGGACAATTACATGTGATATATTCGTCGACCTAGTCAGTCTATATTCTAAGAGTTAAGAACATTTGAGATGGCTATATGGGATTTAAATAATCTATGTTCCATGGTCACTTGGTTTCTTGGGATAAGGTATCATATGAAAATGAATTCTTTCATATGATGTAACTAGTGGACAAAGGTATAGAGATACATGTGTTTGATATTGATCATTATAGTTTCATTTGTTTCTTGAGTAGTATTGATTCTTTTATATAAGATTATCTTTGATTACATTTTTAGACTCAGTGATTCATATTTTTTTTCAACACTATAAAGGACCACAGGGTAACACTTTATAGTTGACTGGATAGGGATTGCGTTTAACTCAGAGACCTACTCTAAAAGTGTTTTTAATTTAATAAAAAATATTCTTGGATGGTTTTTCACAAGGTATTTCATATTATGCGATACAAGGTAAAAATGATAATAACTTTACAAAAGTGTTTTGGAATATATATATATATATATATATTTGATACGGTTTCACAAATTATTGTATATGATGCAATATAATGTGAAATGACACAAAGTCTATTAATATTTCATGAAATTAGAATATCATTGGATTTATCCCATAAATTTTTATATATATATATGATTTTTATATTCTAATATCATAATATATGATATTGATATTTCATATGATATGACATATAGAAACCAAATAATTTTGAATTTCTTCATTTTGGGTATATCCTACAGTATGATATGGATATATCATAGCACCAAACATGAATGGAATGCTACACACTATCATTTTACTAGATAAAAAATGTTAAAAATTAACATTCACATTATCTTCTAATAGATATCATTAATTTGGAACCATTTCATAAGATAAAATGAAAGTAATTGGCATGTATGAAGGTTCTATCCAATGTAACCACATGAATTAATTCATAATGTACAAGTTAATGAATTTTCACTTGAATAGAATACTTATATATATATATATAGATAAAATAACCATTTTATGGGATGTGTTACTATTTTATGAAACTGGTCAAAACATCCTTATACCAAATCTCTCTCTTTCTTCCACATTTACCTAGTGAGGTGCTATAATTATGTGGTGAGAAGAAAAGTCTTGATTGTATTATTAATTATTCATCCAAACCATGGATACAACATGGAGGAGTTATGGAATTCAACTACCTCTTTTTTTATCTTTATAAACCACATATGATGAATATGGATGCTGTAATATTACAGTGTAAGGTGCACATACTGTTTCTTCATTTTACAGTATCATGATTTTGGTTTCTCTCATGGTAATTGTTGTATTTAGGTTTATTTTATGTCTTTTATACTTAGTATAATCATATTAATATCTTAATAAACCTATCAAGTCATATTTAGGAGTAGACGTGGGAGTGGGAGTGTGATATGTAGGCATAGTAGCCAAAGTTATTCCATGATGAGGCCTGGTAACACTTGATGATACATCTCATGGATGAGTTACCCCATGGTGGGGTGGTTCTAATACATCATACCTTTATGAGGTATGAATTCAATATTTTTTTAAAACTTGTGTATATTTTATTATTTTTAGTTTTATAGGGGTTGGAACGGGTCCAAGATCATGTTTTAAGGAAACATACCCATGGTGACGAGTAGATTTCCCAATGAAACCTAAGTGGGCAGCTACTGGAGTTCTGATATCCCTTATGGTAGAAACATGCCACTGGATAACCCACCAAAGTTCTGGTGTATTTCCATTGGAATTATTTTGGGACTCTTGGGTGTTTTTTAATTTTAATTATTTTTTTTAAAATTATTTAAATCAGGTTTTAAATAGGGTTTCACCCCCATGATTGGCCAACTATAGTGCACCCCTCCTTTCATTCTACCTTGGTTCATCATCTTCTAAGATTTAATCCCTCTTTTTTAGGATTTTATATTTATATATTTAGTCAAAAGGAAATTCTATAGGTGAGACTAAGACTCCCCTTCAATATTTTTTGGTTATCCCTCGCTGCTATGCCATGTTTTTTTGATTAATCCCTAATTTAGGGGGTTTTCATAGGTTCTTCTATTTCTACTATATTAGTTTGAATTAACCATGGATATTTGATTAGAGGGACCCTATTAGTCCTAAGTAGGTGTTACCTAACTAATCCATGTGGTTTATGATTATTTCATATGGTGTGTGATATGAAGTTTCATCACCTATGAGTGATTGATCTAAAATAAAATTGAAATGATTCCCTTTGACCCTGATTGAGTAGAATAATGATGTTCAGGGCCACTGTGGAACCTTAAGTCAATATAAAATAATATTATGGTCATCAATGGATATGATCACACCTTAAAGTGAGTGAAACATCATGCTCAGGACCTATTGTGACTTCCATGAGTGGTATAATGATACGGATGACCATAATTGGGTGCCATGAGCCCTCTTTGAGAATGGTAGGTGTGACTTGATATAATGGGAATGTAGATCAAACCTTAGGGAGATTTATAGTTTCACTGTAGAATCTAAATAATTGAATTAGATTAGGGTGAGTGTTCCTCCACTACTATCTAGGGTAACCATATAGTCAATGCCCAAGTTTTCATTATGAGAGTAGGTTGAGCATACTGAGACTGACCTGGCTATAATCTAAAGTGTGTTGGATGAAATTAAAACCTTAAATAAAATTATTTATAGAATGATATTAAACTCTTTATTATGGTATATTATGATGTTTTATATATGTTTATGGGATAATGATAGTTTATATATCTTAAATATATGTTTTTGGATGTGGTTTGAGATTTGGGTGGTGTCCTGGGTGTTCGAGTGAAAGTCGGAGAACAACCATTAGGCCTAGGGGTTGAATTTTTACCTGCTATAAGTATTCATGATGTGAAAACTAGGGTTAATTTTATGAATGGGGTTGTAAAGGGTTAAACATCCTATCTAAAATATTTTAATCCATGAACTTTATTTAAGGTTATGAAATGTTTGTGAGGTATGGATTCAAATCATAAACCCCCCTTTTCACACCATGAATGGTGTCCCAAGTGTTTTTTAAGAAGGGGAAGATTGGTAATTTACTAGTTATTCCCCTTCAGTTTTAGGGTGGGGGGGAGGAATGGCACTCAGTTAGAGAAATTTTTCCATCCAATCCCCCTCATTAAACTCTCCTTTAAACCCTATAGAATAGTGGTGGGTTTTAATGTATTTTGACAATGATTCAAGGTATTCTCCTCTGTTCTTCTTCCATTTTGGTCGCCCTTCACAATATACTTATTTTAGGAGAATTGTTTTTGGGATTTGATGATGATTTCACTAGATCATGGTGAAATTATCTGAGATTGATTATGATTTTTCTTATCTTTCATAGAGGTGGCCCTGAGATGGTATATGCATGCTTCCACACACTATTTTGGTTTAGGTATGTTACATCATGTTTTTTTGGGTTTTTGTTTAAAATTAAATCAGTTTATCAAATGAATCATTGTCGTGTGTTTGGTATTTCACTGGAAATGGTTTTGAGAGTGCTTCATGAACCTACCATAGGTGTTTGGTTGCAGTTTTGATGTGACGCGATCACCCAGTGATAATTTAGGCATTATGCACATTTTTTTTAATTTTTTTAATAAATTAAAAAAATATATAATTAACTTTATAATAATAATTAATAAGATATAGGTCCTTATAAGAATGTATGATGGCCATCTGGACATAGATGGGCTCAAGAAGAGATATCAGATGTTGAAATAAAAAGGAAATGAATTTTTGATTGAAGTAAGTAATCCATCATACATGCCCTTTGGTGTATTCATTTTTTATGGAATGTGATTTTAAGACTCTATAATGAGGGAAATTTAAATTTTTTTTAAATTGAGTTGTTATTTTAAATAAAATTTTTATACTAAAAAAAGTTCTAGGGGCCATGTTGGATCCTTATGAATTGGATAGTTTTCCTCGACCACCGATGGATAATCCCTTGGTTATATTTGTGTTCCTTAAGACATGTTGAACCCTTGAGGGGTATAAATGGGTTTTGTGATAGTAATATCTCTTTGTATAGGTACCTTTTAGACCTAAGGTATAGGTATGTGATGGGATGAGAATGAGTGGCCCAAGTAGGCTGTGATGGAACTATGAGATGCCTTAAAGCCTTGGCCTAGGTGAAATGACTTTGGGGTGAGTGTTACTTACCAACTATTATGTGGTTACCTATGTGGGTAGAACTTGAGAAGTTTTTTATATAGGAAGGGTGTTTGTATTGACCTAAAGTGACTTGGGAAGTGAGTGGGCTTGAATCCATCTCTCTTGTGGGACTTGTTTTGGAGGCTAGAGAGGACTCATTGAGACTTTGATGATATTGAGGGATACTATTCCATCCGAGTGATGGGTGTTGACCCAAGAGATGAGTTGATATTGAGTGAACCTAGTGAGGTGTCTAGATAGTGATGTTACCTAGGGGACACTGGTAGGAACCCTAATGATATGTTAAACCTAGTGAGAGGGTGTGTATGATAAATGGGTAGTGATGATTGTTGATGTCATGTTAAAACTCATATTGATGATTTTATCCTATTATGGATATGAAGAGGGAGGGTCTTGTACTAGATATTCTGAACTCAGTTTGTAGGAAGGGTTAAACTAGATGTCCAACCTATTGATATGATATTGATAGTGTGATTTTGTTGGGATGATATTCCCATCATAATATATGGAGATACATGGTATTCATAGGGAATGCTCTTAGGATCTGGACTTTATGCCTGGTATCAGTTTGGAATTCCTTGGTAACAGTCCTTGGATTCATATGGTGGGATACATAGTTCACTGAGTAATAGGTTATCTGAGTTTGAATTCCTTGGGAATTCAATTATATTAAAATCTCAAGTTATCTAGGTTAGAATTTCTTGGACATGATTATCGGATTTGGATCATAGGTTATCCAGGTTAGAATGACTTAGATATTCTCCTTGGATTTAAATCACATGTTATCTAGGTTGGAATTCCTTAGACATGCTCCTTGGATTCTACTTGAAAGATATTGGAGTTAGAATGTCCTAGGAATACTCATTTGACTTGGATCTATATGATTTTTATTTCCTTGGACATGCTCCTAATAATCATCCATAATCCTAATATTGGTAGGAATGGTTATGTGGCATGATTAGAGACACTCAAACACTACACAAAGTAGGTTTGGGTAGATACCGGGTGTTATGCAGGACCCAAGGATCTATAATGGTTATTTATTTATGTTCTAACACTTAATTTATTCAGATGAGTATATTACATATTCACACTTAATTTACTAGTTATTCACATGACTGCATTGGTGGTTCCCTACTAAGTTAGACTCACATCCTACATAAGAAGTCATGGAACTTGGGTACTAGAGTAACCCTCACTGTGTGCAAGTTCGGGTTGGGTAGAGGTCTGGGATTGGATCAATAAAGTCAGCTTAAATAGGATTAGATATTGGGATGTGATAAGGCCTGAGGATGGTAGTAGAGCCTCTTATATATTTTATTTATTTCTTTTATTTTTTGTATGTGATCATCCTAGTGGGTGATCGGTATTGTTGTATACTACCATGACTGGAGTCTATATGATTTCCTATCGTATTTCATTTTCTATGGAAATATTTATTTATTTTATTCTATGTACTCTAATGGTTTATGTTTGGATTATGTTTAGTTTATTTTATTTATTCTATGCACTTTTATATGGGGGTATAGTCTCTACAAAACCCTACCCTAGAACCCCACTTCTAGTCAATAGCCTATGGAATATGGGTAGGTGCAGTTGATGTTTAGTGGTGACTCCACCAATTTAAGCACTGCTTGGTGGATGAAAATTGGGGGTAGGATGTTAAAAAGTGGTATCAAATCTTTTATGTGGATGATATCATAGGTTTATGAGAAATTTTTTTGTTTAAATATTTGGGGAGATGGTAGATAGGTGGAATAGAAATGTGTCAGAGATTTTGATGGATATAAGACTAGCACACCGAGAACACCATTTTTAGTAGTAAGTCTTGGTTAATAGGGATCTGGGATTGATGTTATTGGGTTTTAATGTTACAGTTATATGATTTTCACCCAGTATGAAGCATATAGAGTTTTAGATTTATGATTTATTATGTTTTTTAGCTCTTGGACTAGTGGAAAGAGTAAATGTTTATGAATCATATTTAGAACATATAAAACACATGATATATGTGTGATATTTGTGATTGATATCATCCATAGTGTGGGTTAAATTGTTTAAAGATCCAACAACAACTTATATGACATTTTATCATATAACTCGGTGGTGGAATTAAACTCAACTGAACTACAATATATTTTATTATGACGATAAGTCATGTGTATCTATGAAAACATTCTTGATGATTATAACTATGTAGTCCCCCAGTGCACAAGATGCATAGAGACCCTTGGTAGGTAAGTACATTCATTAGATGATTTAGTGATAAAACCCTTATGGGTGATTTTGATAATGATTCCAAAAGATAAAATATGTTCTTTTATTTAAAGTGTAATTGAAAACATATATAGTGTTTTAATATATATATTAGTGATAAAACTCTACTTAACTGAACTATATGGCTATATTATTCTCAACACAAATCATGGGAGGGTGATTATATTTTACATACGTACTGACTGGTGAGATTGTGCTACTCAAGGGGGGTGAATCTCATATGTGGAGGCCTAGTGAGGATCAACCTTAGATTTTGAATTATCAATGGGGTAGTATTGTATGTGGACACCTAATGATAATAAGCACCCCAGTAATAGAGGATTTAGCATGTGATATCGATATGGGTATGTGAACCCTATAGTGGGTAGATGGAACATGAGATATTGTGTGACTTTTGATATACAAATAGATAGGTGTTTTCTATGAGTTATGACCTAGTGATATATGATATATGGGTTAGGTAAGAGAGACTAGTGGTCTTTATATATGGATTAAGATAGGTGATCCGGGTGTTATGGATGATATGATATGTGATATATGTAAGGGTAACCTGAGGGAAGAGTTAACTCAAGATTGTGAGAATATTTAGAGATGGGAAGTATAGTTAGGTAGTTCAGGCTATGAGATTAGTGAATAAGATGAAATATCAAATATAGGATGTAATAATGGTCATGCCTAGATATTTTGAACATTGAAGGCATGAGTAGGGGCCCAACCTTGAGACCAATGAACAAGAGGTGTTACTGGGGATATGTCGTAGACATAAAGATGCTTGATTTTGAAGAGGATCATCAAAGATGTTTCTAGATGGATGAGATTGACATTCCATGAGAATGATCAGTGTTTAGGAATGTGATCCTGGGTTCAATGACCTATGAATCATGGGAGTATGATTCTATTGATGAGACATGGTGGTATTGAAGTATACACCTATTGGTTCAGATGAAATCAATATGATATGTGGTAGTTAGACGAGGTTCCACTGATTTTTGAATTGATGAGAAGCTATGTATGGTTCAAGGGATGAAGGATTTTGATGGAATTATTATGGTATTGGTTGCCAAAGGTTTGATTAAAATGACAAGTTTACCCTATGGTGAGGGATATTTTGGAAATGGATTGGTTGTAGTGACATGATCAATCCATGAGTTGATTATAGGTATGTGATACTTGGGATGAAATGATCATGGATCAGATGGAGCAACACAAATGAGATAATAGAACCTATTGAGGTTGTACTTTTGGAGTAGTATAAGGAAATAAATATGGTGTATATCACACCATTTATCATTATATGACATGACCCTTGTTATGAATGAAATTTTTGTGGACCATTGAAGGTGATGTTCACATGATCCAAGAATTCTCGATGATCGATGTTTCATATTGCTGCTTAGGTATGAGTGGGAAACTAAATCTAGTCATTGTGTGTGTTAATGGATAGATCATAAGTTATGGAGGTGTGACCTCATGTTGGTAGGTTAATGGGTATGATAGGACCAATCTTTGGATGATTAATATGAAATTTGGATGCTAATGAGATGGTGAATTTGATTTGTCTGGTCCCTTGATAAACACTAGATTTGAGGTTTAAATGTGCCATTGGATGAATTTAGTGCATTGGAATTAAAATTTAGATGATATTGAAGTTATTTGAGGGTGAATCATGGGGTGAACCATGATTTGTGACATGTTTCATGGGTGAAACCTAGTTCGTGACATATTTCACAAGGAAAATCATGATCTGTGGCTTGATTCAGAGGTGAATCATGTGAAAAAATGTAGTGATAGTGTATATTGGGATGTAAATGATTATAAAATTAAGGGAAGTTGGTATCATGATTTAGGGTATGAGAAGGAGCATGCATGTTTGGTTCGTTAGTGAAAATGCAGTGAGCGATAAAAATTTATTTTGAGATAGCACATCAGTGGGTACGACTACACATTTTTGAGGATAGTCATCAATGGGAGATTTAACCAATATTTTCATGAATATTTGGGTCTTTGAGATAGAAACTACACCAAGCGTGTCATTTAACTGATAATAATGGATTATGGATAAGAAATTCCAAGGGTGGGGAGCACCATAGATAGGAATTGGTGAATGTGAGCTAAGACTTATGGTGAGGAGAACTATAATATTGGGGATGATCTGATGGGTGACATAGGGGTTTACTAGGTTAGATGGGTGTTGTGGAGTGCTGTCTTTATGTTTTGGTAATGAAATGAGTGTACTAGTGAAAAAATAGTTTTTTTACATCAGTTTTGTTTTTATTTTTTAACACTGATTTTATAGGTGATGTTATTATAGACGATATAAAAACATGTTTTTTAACATTGGTTATAAAAAATGATATTTAAATTATTATTTTCAAGACTTTTTATGTTAGTTATTGTATAATATATGAAAAAAATTAAATTCAACATTAGTTATATTTTTTTTGAATATGACTTTTTATGTTGGTTATATAATAATCGACATAAAAACTCTGCATTATTTTTTTTAATTTTTAAATGTTGATTACTCCATCTGATGAAAATAAAATATCAATAAAAGGTAAAAAATCATAAAAACTGGATGAAATTTTTAAAAACTAAATTAAATCCTTGAATTAATTTTCAAGGTTTTCATAGTCTTCATCAATATAATTTTTTTTAGAGGAAAGTTCTTATGAGGAAAACAAAGCTGCGTCTTAGAATTAATTTTATATTCCAAAGGAAAATTTTTAGTTTTAATGTTTTTTGAAGAAGGATTATTCATTATAATAAAAAATAAATCAATAATTGGTGTACCAATTAATAAAACTAATCATAAAAAAATTAAATCATAGAAAAATAAATATAAATACCATAATGAGATCTCTAATAGAAGAATAGGTGGAATGATGATGAAGATCAAAATAGTTGAATCAGTGGAATGATGATGATGATTGAAAGAGTTTATCATGAATAAATACTTGTGGAGTGTGAAAAAATATAAATGAAACTTTAAAATATAACCACAAAATAATAAATTTTATGAGGCAATGGAAAATTTCAAAGGTGCACTGTGAAAAAATGGAAATACACATTGGTGAAATCCAAAATTTTAACTTTCACATTAGTTATATTTTAACCAACATTAAAAATGAGTTTTTAACATCATTTTTTAACTAACTAAAATAAAAAATTAGTTTTTCATGTCTATTTTAAAATAACTAACTTGGAAAATGAGTTCTTTACATTGGTTTTAAAATAATTGATGTGAAAAACTCATTTTTCATTATTTTAATGTCAATTATATAAATAATAAACCTTAAAAAACTTTTATCATCGGTTATTTAAAAACTAATGTTAAACCTCTAATGTGAAAGATATTTTGGGTACCAATATTGGTGGATTGATTTTTATGAATGATACGCCTCATGGATGTAGTTGCACAAAAGAAACATATTTTATGTTTGGAGTTTAAATATTATGAGTTGATTGTGAATTTTCAATCCGAGTGAGTCGAGATTGTTGGTTGAATGGTCAATGAGACTTATCGATAATGAGAAGTAATATAGTGGGAAGATTATAATACCTTATGTTTAGATGAGTTACTAAATTTAGAAGGAATTTAAATTTTATAGTTGATGGGAATTTGATTTTCAGAATCGGGACTCATAATGGGATCCTAAGTGTTTATATGTCTTAAATATATATTTTTGAAGATGGTTTGGTCTTTTGGTGGTGTCCTCGGTGTTTAGGTGGATTTCAAAGATAGTTCAAGAGGTCCAATATATGAATTCTTAGTTGTTTCATCCATTCCCACTATAAACTATAGGGTTTATTCCAAGAATGGGGTTAGATAGTAGTGAACCCCATGTCATGAACAATTCAGGCTATAAAATTTAGTTCAAGCCATGAAATGTTTGTTAGGTAGGTATTATTACGTGAACCCCCTATTCACATTGGTAATGGTTTCTTGGATGTTATTTTAAGTAGGGGAAGACCAATAATTTATCAGAAACACCCCTTTGGTTTTAGGAGGAAATTGATCTCATGGAGAGCTATTTGGATAGTCATTCCCCTCCTCCATTCATTAAAACCCCCTTAAAGAGGGGTATATTTTCATATGTTTCAATGAAGATTCAAGGTTTTTTCTTCCAGAATTCTTTTAATTTTTTTCACCCTTCACAAACCTCTAATTTTGGTAAAATTCATTTATATTTTTGATGATGATTTCACTAAGGCATGGTGACATCATCCAATATTGATGGGTATTTTTCTTAGCTGGCATAGGGGATGTATTGAGATGGTATCTTCATTCCAATTCATACCATTTTAGTTGGTGTATGTTTCACCATAGTTTTTTATGGTTTATAATTAAAATCAAATTTTTTTGGCTAATGTATTTATACCAGACGGATGTCAGGAGTGAATCATGGACCCCTGTAGATGTTTGGTTGTGGTTTCACTATGAAAGGAGTTCACAGTGATAATTTAGGAATTATTTATATATTTTAAAGAGTTTAATTAATTATAAAATATTATAATTAATTATTTGGTGATACTTGGTGTGAGATAGTCCCCCTAGAGAATGGATGATGGCTGGTTGGACATGGATGAGCTTGATCAGAGCTACCAGACAATGAAATAAAATTGAAATGGATTCTTGTTTGAGGTAGGTGGTCCCAAGTACATGAACTTTGGTATATTCATTTTTTATGGCATGTAATATGATTTATCTCGACTAAGGGTGATTAATCTTTTATTTAAAACAAAATTTTCCTTTTAAATGAAATGCATGGATTGAACAAAGTTCCAAGGGCCATGTTGGACCCATGTGAACTACCTGGTTTATCTCAGTTTTAGATGAATGAATAATTGGTTATATTTTTGTGAAATAATTCATGTATATCCATATAAAGGTTTAAATAGGTTTTGTGAGAGTTATGAACCTTAATATAGGTGCCTTTTAGACCTCAGAGTAGAGGGATGTGGAAATATGAGAATGAGTAACCCGAGTAGGCTATAAAATAACCATGAGATACCTTTGATCCTTGAGATAGGTGTAATGAATGCAAATAAGGAATTCATACCCCACTATGATGTGGCTACCTTGGTGGGTAGACCTTGAGATAATGGTTGGAAAGGTCGGGTGTTTAGATCGACCTAGAGTGACCTGGGAAGAGAGTGGGATTGAGGTTATCTCCCTTGTAGGACTTGCTTAGGAGGCCAAGGAGGCCTCTAAGAGACTTTGAAGATACCAAGGGATGCTATTCCCTTTGAGTGACAGGTGTTTACCCAAGAAATTTGTTGAGATTATGGGACCTTAGTGAGGTTTCCAGACCATGATGTGACCTAAGGGACCCTGGTGGGTACCTGGGTGATATGTTAACCCTAATGAGAGGGTGTGTATGATAAATGAGTAGTGGTGATTGTAGATATTACCTTAGAACCCAAATTGATGATTTGATCCAATTACAGTTTTGAAGAGTGAGGTTCATTCCCTAGACATTTCAACCTTAATTTTTAGGATGAGTTTGTGAAGATGGACAACCCATTGAGATGATATTGATAGTGTGATTTGGGTGGGACACACTGCCCATCACAATCTATGGAGATACATGGGATGCATATGGAATTATTCAAGGATCTGACTATTCTTGAAAATAGGTTTGGTATTCTATAGACATGCCCATTGTATTCTTATTTTAATGTCCCGACCTGGGAGTCACTAAACGGTGCCCCAAGTTGGTGGGTCGCATGGTCTCAAGAACACCTCCCTGTAATCTAGAGGCTTCTAACTAGTAGTGAGGGTAGATGGTGGTATAGTGGGAAGACTATACAATTATGATCAAAGTGGCACAATAGTGAGATAAATAGATAAATAATAAAATCATAATAAATTTCAACAAAAACAGAAAAAGGTAAACATCCATATGACATAATAAACAATCCATCAAAAGTAACATCTAGTATCATATACAAAATGATGTAATGTCATGTATCTATAAAAGGAAATATGCAGACATGTCAGTTGGCATCTAGTACAATACATGGATAAAAAGAACAAAAAGACCAAAAAGTCTATCTATAATAGCATCATAAGCCATAGCTCAGTCATGTGCTTCCCTGCTCCCATACTATAATCAATCAAGTATCAACAATTGGGAACTCACCCTTATCCCTACCTTCATCCACATAATCTACTCAGGTTCCATAGGCAACCCAAATAGGGTGTGATATTAACTCAGTAGGATATGACTGACAGTGTCTATAAATATCCAGTTAGTTCATATAATATGAGTAGTGTGTATATATAACAATGGTAATAATTAATAGAAATAGTAAAAGGATCAGTTCTGGTTCTTTAAGGACACCAGGTTAACACTACTAGCTTAGAATGATTTTGGGAAAACCTTTGAACAAATGTCATCATAGAAATATACACATAAATGTATATGATTGTATTTTTATATATGAACTATATATGTGAGGAATTTTATAACCATATATACAAATACACAGTGCTATCCAGGACTTTAGGCATAACTCAGGTATTCATGTCTAGCCACTAAAGTTTCATATGGCAGTAGGGAATTCCATTCCTGAGTATCATAAGTCATAAGGGTCACCATGACCAAGTTTCATAGATATAAGTAATTCCATTCCCAAGTATAAAAATATATGAATCCCATTATTTAGTATCACTATATAGGGACTCCATGCCCGTATCTCATAAAAGTAGGGACATTATGCCTGTATATCACAGTATAATAATTCCATGCCTACATCTCATAAAAGTAGGGATTATATGCATGTATATCACAGGTGTAAGGGATTCCATGATAGTATCTCATAAAATTAGTGATTCCTTTCCCGTATATCATAGGTATAAGAGACACCATTCCCATATCTCCTAAAATTTGTAAATGGTCATAGGATTTAGTAAGAGCCAATAGTTATTTCATAGGTTATTAGCATTCTTATTTAATAAGCGCGTAACCATTATTATATTTAAGCAAGTAATGTGTCCATACCACTCACTTTCGATTCAATTCATTATAATCCTCTCATTTTGGAGGCACGCCAAAACCATGCAGAAGATAGTTTGGTCATTTTAGAATTTATAATATCAAAGTCAATTCTATAGGCACACCTCAAGGGGTGGAAACAATCAAAGGGGACCTATACCAACAAGAGTAATAGGGTAATAGGTTATTTCTATAAAGGATATTGAATTAAACATGGTTATGTGAATTTTAAGGAAACACACATAGAATCCAATGCGTGACATCATGAAACATAGTATAAGGTAACAAGACTTAAGGGATAATTACTAGACCACCTACCTTATTCCTATAGAGAAACACTCATCCAGTATTAGCCTCCAGTTTGGTCCATATCTTAAGGAAATAGAAAAAAGATTAATTACATAGAAATAGTGTGTATGATATCACACTAAAATAGAATCTTTGATAAAAATAGAAACAAATAAATGGGACTAAGGAGTGGAGAGAATACTGGTGGCGATCTAACACTATAAATGGATCTCGATTAGGAGGTCAGATGAAGAAGTTGTTGTAAAGACTAGGTGAAGCTTGGAGGGGAGCTACAATTGGAGAAATAAGGGATGCTTCCCAATGGAAGTAAGAAATAACGAGGAGGTTTAATTTTATAATGGAAGAAGGGAAAATAATCTTTTAACCCAATTTTAAAGAGGTGCACGGTTTGGTTGCCTGGTTAGACAAACCCTATGCCAACCATACACCATATGATATATCAAAATATGCCCCACACGGTCTTGGTGAATGGTTTGACTAACCATGTGTAGCCCATATGAAAATCCACTATCACATGTCTGATACAAATCTCACATCCATACGGCCTGGGTTACATAGTTAGGGAAAACCTTATAGCCCTATTATTTGCACTAAAACACCCCACAAGGTTTTCTATAACCATAAAGACTGTGAAACACAATTTCTACTAATTGTGCAGCCTCGATGTTTCCACTAAAATACCAGACCTTGAGATCTAAAAAAGACCAAAAAATCATTGTTTCATTTATAGCCTTAATAAAAATTCATATTAGGTTAATAAAATAAAATTAAACCCAAATTTAAAATATCTATACCACATAGCAAAGACAAGTTCTTACAATCTACCTCCTTAAAGGAACTCATCCTCGTGTTTCCCTTCCAAGGGTGGTTAAACATCATTTGAGAATAACTCCAGCCATTGAGAAAATACATCTACCTCCCACTCCAAATTCTCATCCTATACATGGCTGTTCTACCATAACACCTATACTAAAGGGACATAACTGCCTTAGAGAGCCTTCTTTCTCTGATAAGTGATGTGAATGAGATACTCATCAAAATAAGCATCAACATCCAATTCAATAACTTCATGATCAAAAGTATGATATGGGTTGGTATGGTAATAGTGAAGCTGTGAAATGTGTAAGATACCATGCACGGAACAATACCTATTAGGTAATAGAAATTGATATGCTACTATCCTAACTCTATAAAATATCTCAAAAGTCCCTAAAAGATTAGGTGGAAACTTCTCTTGCCTCAATATCTATATATTCCCAAGTATGGGTGATACCCACAAGAAAAAATGATTCATGACCTCAAACTCTAGAGGTTGATGATAACAATCAATATACGATTTCTATCTAGAATGAGCAGAAACAATACATTTTCTGATCAACTATATCTAATCCGAAGTATCCTCCATGAGATAAGGACCTAGTAGTACTTTCTATCCTACCTCTATCTAACAAAGAGGTGAACGACATGGCCTACATTATATGTTCTCATACAGATCCATCTGAATTATTTCATGAAATCTATTATTCTAGGAAAAATTTAAGATGGGTCTATGTTTCTCCCAAGAACCCCCAAAATCAAGGACTCATGATTATAAAATGTCCTTCAGTACCTTTATAGTCCATTCTGATTGGATGCTGGTCTGGGGGTGAATGGATGTGCTCAAAAGTACCTGCGTACCCAAAGCTCTCTATAACCCTTGCTAGAACCTCAACATGAAATGTGAATACCTTTATAAAATGATAGTATGAGGGACCCCATGTAAATATATAACCTTATGGACATATAGCATTACTATATCATAAATTAAGAAATTATATTGGATAGGAAGGATATGATATACCTTTTTTTAGTCAATCCATGACTACCCAAACTGCATCACTAACTTGAGGAAACCTTGGTAAACTAATCAAAAAATAGATCGTGACATCATCCCATTTCCATTCGAGGACCGGTAATGGATGTAAAAAGATAGCAAACTGCTAGTGTTATGCCTTCACTTTATAACAAGTGGAACACCTAATGATAAAACCCGATATATTATGTTTCAACCCAGGACACCAATATTAGTGGTGAATATCACAATACATCTTGAAGATAACTGGGTGCACTGCCTAATGAGAAGCATGGGATTCTTATATCAGTTCTTATCGCATGTACGTAGGAACCCAGATATACCCATGTACACATATGATGTATTCTATATTAATAGACCAATACAAATGTGTCTCCTCACCTGAAATACTTTCTCATAATACCAAACCTTCTATATATGAGAAATGCCTTCTCTTCACCCTATCCATGAGTGAAGAGGTAACTAATAAGGCTGAAATAAAAGACCACTCTCAAATCTCTTGAAATTATAGATGAATCTCAGAAAATAGTGTCATCAACTTCTATTCATCACTTTCTTCCTAAATGGATTTTCCCTAAGTTTTCTGGTTCATATCATCAACTATTGCATTGCCCTTCCTAGGTGAATAAGAAAGCTCAAAGTCAAAATAATGAAGGTATTTGACCCATATTCACCATATGAGATTCATGTCATGCTATGTAAAGATATATCTGAGGGTATTTTTGTCCTTATACACCACAAAGCGCTCTCCCATAAGATAATGACTCCAACAACGCAAGGCATGCATGACTAATACAAGTTAGAGGTCATGTATCAGGTAATTATGCTAATGAGGTCTCAACTAGCGAGACCTATATGAAAAAAATTGATCCACATGAATCCATAATACACCCATATCGATGCACATTTCATCATAGAACACTATAAATACTCTACTAGGCTCTTATAGAATTAGGATCAGTTCTGAATTAAGTCTTCCTTTTAACTATTGAAATTCATTCTCGCATGACTCAGAGCATGATAAATTCACAACCTTCTTAGTCTGACTGGTAAGAGTCACTATGAGGCTTGAGAATTATTTTATGAAATTACTATAATAATAATATTGATTCAACATCTAGTAATGCACAAAAATCTCAGGGGTTTTATTTCACTTCTTATAAAAAAGGACCTGTAAACCTCAAAGAGAAGTATTAGGCCATATAAAACTCTTAGCTTCTAAGTCCTCCAGCTATATCTTGATATCCTATAACTTAATACTGTCTATACTATAAGGAATAATTGACACTAGTGTATCTCCTATAACCAGATCAATAGAGAACTAAAAATCTCACTCAGGAGGTAAATATGAAAATTATTTAGGTAAGACATCTATGAAATGATCTACTATAGGTGGGAAATCAGCTTGATGTAACCCCTGATCATCTATATAAAGGCTATCAATATAGGCTATTAAACCCCTCAACCCATGATGATTTAGTCCATATCTACCTTCATGGACATCCCAATCTCCCTTGTGAATATAAGTACCGTGGGATGGTGATGTGAACGATACCCTCTAATGATAGAAATTTATGTAAACATGATAAGGACCTAACCAGTCCATCCTAAGAATAATTTTGAAACCAGAAATATCATAGATGAAGAAGTTACATAGGAAACAATAGATGCATATCTCAATGAGGAATTCCTTACACTGGCATACACTCTTTGATCTAATTACTAATGGAGTATCGAGTTTCATCATTCCATAGAAGTACTCAATATGAAGTCCATGTTTTTACAAAATATGAAAAAAGATAAAATAGTTTGAAACACTAGTATCAAATAAGGAAAAAATGATAGTATAGGATACTATAATAGTACCTTGAATAGTTGATGGCCCGACACCCTACTCCTCTAGTATAGTTTTCATTGAATAAATTTGGCATGATCCATGAACCTGTACTGTAACCCAACTATCCTGAGTGGGTTTGATCTACTGGTGTTGTGTATATAAGGCCTAGATACCTCATCTATGACCTCCTTTTTAGCCTGTGCAGCCAGTAGTACTCCATATACTTATTTGGAGAGGTACTTATGATCCTACTCTTGAAGGTGGAGATGATATGGATCATTTCCCACTAGGAGTAGATGGAAAGGTCATGAAAAATGCTAAATATTCCCCAAACTACCACATCCTCAACACTCAATAGGGTATTTGGGACACCATGGTTTTATTATTCCCCACATTACCACATAGGTGACAAACCACCTATGGATCATGGTCATCACCACTCTCCTGGCTCACGAAGAGAGGACTTCCTAGTGGAATCAATATATAAATGCCAAACACACACCTAATATAGGTTTAGATAATGGTAAATATCACAAATACATGAATAGACTGAATGGCCTGAAGGCCTTATTTTTTATTTTATTATAGATAATATCCTTTTAAGGGTTTAAGGGGAACCCGTACATGACCCATAGGCCCAGACACAAGGCCCGAAAAACCCAAAATACATGACCCAAAGGCCCAAAGGCATACCATGCCCAATACATGACTCGTAGACCCAGCCCACTTGAACTACCCCTCCCCATCTTTCTACATCATTGATCACCTAGCTCCCCACCTTGCATTGCTGATCAGCTAGCATTGCCCCGTACAAAGCTGCATGGTGTCTGGTCCCAATGGCGGTTGCCATACCCTCTCATTTTTCCAATCCGGTTAGCTCTGCATCTGGTGGCTACTACTCCTGTTGCTCTGATCCTCTTCTGGGGCCTGTTCTGTGTGAACTGGGCTACTCCATGGTCTACGTGGCCCGAAGGCCCTGTGTCCTGAAGGCCTTTGATGACCCGAAGGCCCTGAAGACCCGTAGGCCCAAACCGGTGGCCCGAAGGCCCAAATTGGGTGAATAGTTCCGGCTGCTACCATACCGAACAATAACTACTACAGTACTGCTACAGTACCCCCAGAAATTTGCCTCCACCCGGTTTTGAACCCGGGTCTCTTGGATTCCAAGCAGGAGCCCTTACCACTCGGGTATGGGCTCGTTGGCAATACATGAATAGGATAGGTAAAATCTTTCCTATATAAAAGTCACACCCCTATTTATGCTCCTAAATCTAGGACTAGGTGATAGGAATGATCAAGAAGAGCACAAGAGACACCACCTACTACCCACTACTAAGGTCGGGTCTGTGTCAAGATTTGTGTTACACTATAAGGGTCCCAATATATGGAATATCAATTAAAAGTTATAGAGGAAAATATCCTTTAATTTGAAATTGGAACCCACATTTATCAGGTATCATATTTAAATTAAATATTGAACAATTATTTTATTTAGATAATAGACCAGTTAAATGAAATACTATTCCCAATTTATATAAGTACATGCTTTACAAATTTCAATTGGTAGTTCCTTTAACTGCATCCAAACCTTTACATTCAATAGCAGAATGTAATAGGTAATATGAAATTATTTGACTATATGAATAATCATTCCCAATCTATAGAGTTATATACACTCTTTATATTAAAAATGAAATTCATGTATTTGAAATCAACTAATGTTTTAGTCTATGTAACCTCAGTTACATAACTCAAACATGCGATAAATGGTTATTTAAGGTTCCATAATCAAACTATATGGGAAAACATTATTTAGGTTGAAACAGACACTTTAATAACCCATTACCTAATCTACTTTTTCCTACCAAAATTTTATTTTTATAACAAACATATCATTCAAGGAACATACAACAAGTATCATATAGTTAGGCAATGAAATCTATATGGCATGGCATAATGCATGAAATATTATTTCTATAAGGTGCCTAAAATGATGCATGATCAATTATTCCTTTCCATAGACCAAGGATAAAATATAACCCAACATGATAATAATAATAAACATCACATATCATGTGCTTCACCTAATGATGGAATAAAATCATTTGTAATAGGCATAAACCAAAACTTGATATCCCATCAAAGGAAATTTTTTATTTTATCTGTATGTGGTTTAGTTACTCACATTAACAAGATAATTACCAAATTTTGACTTGTCCTAGACTACTTTCTACCATCCCAAAATAGTAAGTCAAGGAAAATAAGATTTGATACCAATTTTTAATGAACCGACTTGGGGGTCACTAAATGGTGCCCCAAGATGGTGGGTCACATGGCCTCAACCACACCTCCCCATATGCCAGGGGTTGTTGACTAGGAGTGATGGTCCTAGGTGGTAAAATGGGGAGACTATACCCTCATGAACAGAGTAGAACAATAGTGAAAATAAATGATAACCAAAACAATGTATGGTAAACATACATATGACATAATAAACAAGCCATCGAAAGTAACATCCAATATCATATAAAAATGATGTAATGTCATGTATATATCAAAGGAGACAAACAAAAATGGCAGATGATTAGCCACTAAATGAGGCTAATATTCTTTGTTAATATATATAATATCCATGTGTTTTATTATTCATAAACACCATTTTAGTGCATTTTACACTTTGGACATCATTTCACATTATGATTGTAATTCCTTCTTAAAATGCACTATTATGTGATACATTTATTAACATCATTTGAAGTACCCAATGATCTTGATTTTATTTTAATATTTAATTTTCAGGTTTTTAATTATATTGGGAACAATTCATAATTGTGGAGTGTTGGAAGATTCACATTGGAAGACCACCAAAATGGGATTTCATGCAAACAATTCTGGAGAAGGCAGATTGGACACCATCCCACTGATGAGAATATGGGGCCCAACATATAGGCCCAATGAAGCCCAAATTTTGTGTAATGATAGAATAAATATAGAGGAACAAATTATTATTCAGGATCCAGTGCTAATTCCTCATTCATGGTGGTTATTAAGGTGACCCAATTTGGAGATATCATTCTGGGCCAGATTCTGAGGCCCATAAAATCATCCCACCCATTTAATCATATCTCTAAAAAAACATATTCCTTTTTGATGAAATTTTACAGAGAGATATAGGACATCCGTAGAGTCATTTTTTTCTTCTATGGACCACTCCAATTTGGCCATATATAAGGTCTTAAAGGCGCCTCTGTTCTGTGGAAGCAAGCTGGATTCCACCTCAGGTCAAAGGTGGAAAAGTCTACCCTCTCTTAACTTTCCACCCACCTAGGCCCACCAACATTAATTGAGGTGACTTACACTATTGTAGGATATACCCAAGGCTCCCAAAATTCCTATTTAAGGCAGTTTTGGTTGAGGAGTTTATCATCCTTGGAGCTTTGTTTTCATTGTAATGTGTTTATGTCGATTTGGTTTTGTAACGTTCTTCTTTCTCATGTAAGTAGTTCGAATCACCTTAGTTCTTAATAAAATTTCTTCATTTCCTCTTATTATGTTTTTCTTCTTATCAAATTGATATCGTTTCCTTAAGGTGTGAATTTATTCACACCATACCTTGTGATATTCTTCACAAAATGGTGGAGTGATTGCTTTCTTTTTATAGTTTTTTTACTTCTCTAATTCCTCCCTCATGAGTCTAGTTTCCGCTTCCATTGAAACCATAGAATCAATGGAGGGATAACTATTTTATGGTTTGATCCAAGGGAGTATCAATGTGGTGGTTTGGATTTTATTTCTCACTCCATTAATTTCTAATCACTTTTTTTAATTGAGAATTTTGTTTGAAGATCTTTAAACTCCTTCATCCTTGTTGAATTTAAGGCCACACACTTCAAGTGCTAATACGAACCTTTACCTTGAAGTGCTAAAAACTTTGATCATTCAAGTGTATAGGTGATTAGTATTAAAGGGTGTAGGTATTAAACCAGTAAGTGATGATGTTGTTTTATCTTCTTAAATGAACCCATCTCAAATATAATAAATTGAAATCATTAAAAAAGGAATTCATCCAATACACCCCAAGTGATAACCTAGGATCAGCTCATTATCTTAATTTGAATTAACTTAAATCTATTAATTATACCTTAAACACATCTAAAATAAACCCAAGTTGTCCACTTCATAGCAAAAAACAATCCATATAATGTACGTGTTTGTAGGTTACTTATTAGGTCTTTTAGGATTCTGTAACCCAAGCTAAACTACAAGAACTGTTCTACCTTCATCTCTTGGGTAAATTTGAGTGTGAATCAAATTTTTGCGCCATTTACGGGGACCCAAGTAAGTCATATAAACACACATTCTATTCTCACCCATTTCTTCTTTTCTCATCCAAATTATCTTATCTTTTCCTTTTCTTGTTTTTTTTCTTTTGGCGCATGTCCGCCTACACCCGTGATCAATCAAACTGTCTAGTTAGGGTGGATAGTCCTAGGGTTGGGGAGTCAAGTACACCAAATGAACTATTTATATTAGATTCAAATATTCCTAATACCCTCACATTAAAAATTAAGCCCATTTTAATGGAATGTATTCAAAGAAACCAACTCATAAACCCGGGTGGGAACCAAAATGGAAACCCAAATGAGGCAGCCCCAAACATGGGGAATGCAGTTGATCAAACCATGAATGACTACCTCACACCTGCCTTGACTGATTCCCCCTCATGCATTAGACACAATTCCCTAGGATATTCTAACTACATATTTAAAACCCATGTCCTAAACCACCTTCCCACATTCTATGGAATGGAGTTCGAGATGCACTACCTTCACATTAAGGAGTTCAATGACATTTTTGAACCCATGTGTCCCCCACATTAACTAGAATCAGATAAGATGAGACTATTCCCTTTTTGTTTAAAGGATCGATCTAAAAATTGTCTAAAAAATTTGAGACCATCATCCATAAACTCTTAGGACCAATTATAAATATAATTTTATAAAAAATACTTTCCACACCACAAAACAATTGAACTTAAAAAGAGCATCCAATTGTTTTTGAAAAAGAGGGAGAGTAATTCTGTGAAACATGGGAGAGGTTAAAAGACACTCTAAACATGGTTCCACACCATGGTTTTTCTATTCCTGAACAAGTGAGAATTTTCTATGAAGGGTTGGGTCCGGGGAACAAACAATTCATTGACATGATGTGTAATGAAACCTTTAAAAACAAAGCCCCAAATGATGCTTACGAGTATCTGGAAAGCCTTGCTAAACAAAACCAAACATGGAGAACTTAACCTTATTATGAAAATCCACAAAGAACTACTGTAATTCATACACTTAGAGAAGAGGAAATCCTTAGGGATAAAATCGCAGCACTCTCTTGGAAGTTTGAAGAGATAAACCTTAGGAAAGTCCATGAAATCCAAAATGTAGAACCTGTTTTCACAATATGTGAAAAATATGACCATAAGACAGAAAACTTCCCAACCATTACATCCATCAAGGATGTTCTTTTAGGAGTTCCCCTAGCGGAAGTAAATGCTTTGAACTTTCAAAATCCTTAATTCCAAAACACCTTCAACCCAAGGTATAATGGCCACCTAGGATTTCGCTGGAAAGATAACCAACAACCTAGCCAACAACAGGGACAAAATCCTTACCCCCATCAGAACTACCAAACCCATAATCAATTCCAAACCCAACCCAACCAATACCAACAACCACCGTTCCATTTTCAACAAACCATCCCAACTCCAAAATATCCCCCTGGGATAAACCAATCTTCTCAAGCACCAACCCAAACTGTTCCACAAAGCTTACTAGAACAAATGTGAAAAAGAATGGAAAGGATGAACTCGGAAGTATCTTACCTTAAACAATAACTTCAAACCATCAAAATTGGAAAGGCACCCATGCCTACTCAGGCAGTACCATCCTCAAATTTAAGGGTAGAGTCAAGTTGAACTCAAAAAAATCATGAACAACTAAAGGCTGTGACTATTTTAAGAAGTGGGAAATCAATTGAGAAACCTGAACAAATAATTTAGAACCCACCTGAAAATTCATACTCTAATGAAAATTCAATTGAACCATAATATCAAACTGAAGAAATTGATAACAATGTGAAAGAAACAACTCTTCAACAAAAAACCCCACAACCCGCACCATTTCCTTAACGCATGAGGGGGAAAACCAAGCCTAAATTGAGTGAAACATTGAGGGAAATATTCTCACAAGTCAATTTGAACATTCCCCTTCTCGATGCTATCCAAACCATACCTGCTTACTCAAAGTACCTTAAGGAATTTTTCACTTTTAAAAGAAAATTTTCACATAAAAACGAAGTCCTTTTGGCTGCTAATGTGAGTACCACCATTCAAGGGACCATTCCTCCTAAGTTGAAAGACCCGGGTTGCCCTTACATCAATGTTGAACTAGGAGAGAGAAAAGTTGTCAAGGCCTAGGTTCTAGTGTCAATCTCATCCCCTATGCTGTGTACTGCCAGTTAGGCATAGAAGAGCTCCAACCCACATCTGTCACACTTCAACTTGCTAATCGTAGAATTAGGGTTCCAAAGAGGATTTTAAAGGATGTTCTGGTAAAGGTTGAAAACTTCATCTACCCTGATGACTTCAATGTCCTTGACAACTATCCAAACTTAGGAAATAAGGAATAAACCCCAATTATCCTTGGTTGTCCTTTCCTTGCAACAATCAAATCTATTATCCGAGTCCGAAATTGGAACATGACCATCACCTTTGGAAGCATGAGTCTAGACTTGAACATATATAATGCAAGCTCACAAATAGGGGATGATGAGGACATTCATGAAGTAAACATGATAAGAAGCATTGATAATGAATCCATAGAAAATCAAGGAATATTTGATGGATATTTAAGTCAGGATGAGATTTAATTACTTTGTTCACATGAAGGAAGTTTATCTCCTTGGATTGAATCATTTTCAAATTTCTCTTATGATGAAGTCTTAAGTCCAATAATCAATGAAACCTTTCAGGAAACCACTTTCATGGAGACCAATCAAACTTCCTTACATAAATCTAATCAAACCAGTATTATAGCTGAAACTTCTATATGTGGGGAATCAATCCTATCTGAAACTCTAAAAAAAGAAATTTATCTTGAGCCAATGTCCTAATATACTGCTGAAATTCTGAACCAACCTGATCTTGAATTGAAGGAACTTCCCACTGCACTCAAGTATGCCTTCCTAGGGGAAAATCAAACACATCCTATTGTAATTTCTTCTTCTCTTGAATCCAATTATGAGAGGATGCTTCTAGATGTCCTTAGGAAACATAAGAAAGCCATTGGTTGGAACCTATATGATATTCCTAGGATTAGCCCACTTATTAGGACTCATAGGATTTTTCTAGAATCTGATTCAAAGCCATGTCGTCAACCTCAATGGTGACTCAATCCTAATATCAGGGAAGTAGTGAAGAAGGAACTTATAAAATTGTTAAAAGATGGTATCATCTATCCTATAGCTGAGAGTGAGTGGGTGAGCCCAATCCAAGTGGTTCCCAAGATGGCAGGAATCACAGTGATAACCAATAAGGATGGAGAGATTCTTCCAACTAGGGTGAGTAGTGGATGGAGAGTCTACATCGAATATAGGAAGCTAAAATAATTTACCAAGAAGGACCATTTCACATTACCATCCATTGACCAAATCCTTGAGAGAGTGACAGGTCAGGCCTTCTACTGTTTCTTAGATGGGTACTAGGGGTACAATCAGATTGAGGTATCCCTAGAGGATCAAGGGAAGACTACATTCACCTGTCTATTCGGCACCTTTGACTTCAAACGCATGCTCTTCGGGTTATGAAATGCCCCTGGAACCTTCCAGCGGTGCATGATGGGAATCTTCTTAGACATGGTAGGGTATTTTCTAGAGGTCTTCATGGATGACTTCTCTGTGTTTGGGGATACATTTTAGGGAAGTCTGAGGAATGTGGAGAGAGTCTTGTCAAGATGTGAAGAAAAGAATCTGGTCCTAAACTGGAAAAAATTCCATGTCATGGTTAAAGAGGGACTAGTTCTAGGCCATGTAGTCTCGAGTAGGGGGATTGAAGTTGATAAAGAAAAGTTTGACATCATTCTTCACCTTCCATCACCCAAAACTATCAAGTAAGTGAGGTATTTCTTAGGACATGCTAGTTTCTATAGAAGATTCATCAAGGACTTTAGTTCAATCTTCCGTACCCTTTGTGCTCTCTTAGTAAAGGATGCTCCATTTTTTTGGATAGAAAGATGTGAAGGTTCATTCTCAACCCTCAAATCCCCTCTCACATATCCTCCCATTATGAAATCTCCAAACTGGAACCTTCATTTCAAACTTATGTGTGATTCCAGTGACTTTGTTGTAGGAGCTGTATTAGGACAACGTTGTGATAAAACTCCTTATGTCATTGCTTATGCAAGAAAATCCTTAAATGATGCCCAAATAAACTACACCACCAATGAAAATGAGTTGCTATTGTTTTTTCTTAAGATCCCCCATTACTGTGTTCACTGACCATTCTGTACTAAAATACCTCTTCCAAAAACAAGATTCTAAGGCTATACTGATTAGGTGGGTCCTTCTCTTACAAGAATTTTACCTCACAATCACGGATAAAAATGGAATTGAAAATGTTTTAGCTGATCTCTCTAGGATTAAATTCAAAGACAACTCAAATCACCTTTTTGTGTATGATTCATCTCCTGATGAACACCTATACTCTATGAGTGACTACCCTTGGTATGCCAACACAGCCAATTTCTTAGTTACAGGAGTCATTCCAAAATTCTTAGGGAATCAAGCTTGAAGGAAATTCCTTTTTGATGTTAGAAACTATGTGTTTGATAATCTATAACTCTATAAGTTATGACTAACCAAGTCATTAGGAGGTGTGTCCTAGAATCTGAACAAGAGTCCATCCTTAAATTTTGTCATAGTGAGGCATGTGGAGGTAAATTTTCCTATAAGAAAACATCTACTAAGATTCTTCAGTGTGGTCTCTTTTGGACAACCCTCTCAAGGGACTCCTACACATTTTTTCAAATATGTACTAAGTGTCAACAAGTAGGGTCAATCATAAAAATGAATCAAATACCACTCACTCCCATCTTAGTGATTGAAATCTTTGACTATTGGGGAATCAATTTCATGGGTCCCTTCCCAAACTCTAGGGGATACCTATACATCCTCTTAGCTGTTGATTATGTCTTGAAATGGGTTGAAGCCATTCCCACCAAGTCTAATTACCATCAAGTTGTGATTCGATTTCTGAAAGAGCACATATTTTCTTGATTTGGAATTCCTAGGGATATAATCAGTGACCGAGGAACCCATTTCTACAACCATACATTCTCTTCACTCATGTCTAAGTATGGGATTTCTCATAAAGTTTCCACTGTGTAGCATCCTCAAACCAATGGTTAAACTGAGTTAGCAAATAGGGATATTAAGAATATTCTTGAAAAAACGGTCAATCCTTCTAGGAAAGATTGATCCGAGAAACTCTTGGATGATCTTTGGGCCTATCGAACCACATATAAAACCATTTTAGGAATATCCCCATATAGGTTGGTTTATGTTAAAGAATTCCATTTTCTAGTAGAGATTGAAAATAAGGCCTTTTGGGAAATTAATAAAATGAATTATGACCTCTCATTGGCCGAAATAAAAAGGATATTAGATCTCAATGAACTTGAGGAACTTAGGAAGGAGGCTTATGAAAATTCAAGGATCAATAAAGCTAAAGTAAAAGCCTACCAATCTCAAAATCTTAAAACCAAACACATTTTACTAGGTAAACCTATTATTTTGTATAGTTCTAAACTTCATTTACACCTGTGAAAGTTAAGGTCTAGATGGTCAGGTCCATACATAGTGCATAAGGTGTACCCCCATGGGGCTGTAGAAATTCAAGATCCCACCAATGGTCAAACCTTTAAAGTTAATGGTCATAGAGTAAAACCATTCATTTAATAATTCAATAAACAAGAAATAGAGGTTGAGTTAACTGATCCAACCTATGAACCAGAAAAAATTGATATATTTAGGATCCATGTCGGGATAATGACGTTAAACCAAAGCGCTCAATGGGAGGAAACCTGTGGTTTTAATCTTTGCGAATCATATTTTTTTTTCAAATAGGATTAATTAATCATTTTGATATTTAAAAATAAAAAAATAGACTGTTGATTAGTTCTTCTATTATGAGTATGGATGAGTATAAAAGGGGAGCACCATATTCATCCGTATCACGTGGTGTGATCCTTGAGTAATAACTTACCCAGAAATTTAAAAAGAAGATAATGTATCATCAGTTAGTTTTATTTTTATGTGTTTTTAGGTTAAAATAACAATACAAAAAAAAATAAAAATAAAAAATATAATAATAATACTAAAAAAGGCCACATCGTAGGTCATGGGGCAAACCCCGTCACAACCGGCGAAGCCACGGGGACTCAAACCCAGGACCGAAGGTAGACAGGGGCACGCGCTTACCACTGACCTACTAATTTTTGTGATTCCTTATTCTATAATTTATATATATATAATTATATTTTACTTTCTTTATTATATATATATATATATAGTTTTTTTTGGTTTTGTTTTTTGTTTTTTCTTTTTTCCACTAGGGAATTCTCAGAGTGACATCGAGATCAATGGATTAAAAGGGAATAACAATAATTTCAACTTCAACCACCAGGTGACTTCATTACATGATCCTCATTTTTAATTTCCTTTTTTAACTCTCATTCTCTACCTCTACCCCTTCTAAATTTTCTTTTCTTTAAACACTGGGGACAATGTTATTTTATGTTGGGGGGAGATAAAATAAAAAATGCTTTTGTGTCAAAAAAATGAATGATTTGAAAAAAAAATGTGTGTAAATGGATGGAAAAATTATTTTAACTTTGAACATGGTAATAAACATTTCACAATTTGAAACTGAATATCAAATAATTTAGTATGCCTTGATTCTGATTTTAATCCTTGTATAATTTCATGAGCATTGATTTTGGAAAGTGTGGTTGTCCAATGTGATATTTCATCATTTATATTTTCATCCAAATAAAAAAAAGATCACAATGCACATCCTTTGGATAGTGGGGTATTATTTTGAGTTCATGGGGTCCCCCAAATAAATATCATAGGTTTGGTGATCATTTTAGTTTTAATATTAGTATTCAAAAAAATTTAAAAAAAACTATAAATTTGCGCGTAGAGTAATGAAATAACCTAATGCGTGGATTTTGACACTTGGGGATCATGACTCCATAGTTGTCTAGCCCAGATTTAGTAATTTTATATCTATTTTTGGTAATTTGAATTTGTTTTTGATTGAGTTAACTCGAGATGACGCCCGAGTACGTGGGCTTCACTTGGTGCCCTAAGGTCTTTGAGCCTGGGAGTCATCAGCAAAGTCTCTCTACAGGGGTTGACTCTTTTGAGTGAAATTTCAATTACCATGGAAAAATTGAAAAAAAACAGAAATAAAACAATAAAATAAAATTTAATACTCATATTAATATTGAAATGTGATTCCACCTAGTGCTTCCATCATTTCCCTCTTGAATAAAGATGAACCCCCATGTCTAATGCGATTCACAACACATCATCACTTTTAATTGATATTAGATGAAATATGGTGATGAATTTGCATAAAGGAATGGTCTTGGGATTGGGATATACTTATGAAACTATCATGTATTAAAATATTTTAATGGGTTTCATGATTTTTTGGTATAAGGGTTTTTGGTGATCATTGTGTATTAAAATGTTTTTGGAAAAAGGAATTCGAATTTCATATTGTTGAGATATATTTTACTCAGGACTAGAAAAACTCAAGTTGGGATGTGTGATTATCCAATAAATGAGGCTAATATTCATTTTTAATATATATAATATTCATGTAATTTATTATTAATAAACACCATTTTAGTGCATTTTACACTTTGGACATCATTTCACATTATGATTGTAATTCCTTCTTAAAATGCACTATTATGTGGTACATTTCTTAACATCATTTAAAGTACCCAATGATATTGATTTTATTTTCATATTTAATTTTAAGGTTTCTAATTATATTGGGAACAATTCATACATGTAGAGTTTTAGAAGATTCACATTGGAAGACCATCAAAATGGGATTTCATGAAAACAATTCTGGAGAAGGAAAATTGGACACCAACCCACTAATGAGAATGTGAGGCCCAACATACCATCCCAATGAAGCCAAAATTTTGTGGTATGATATAATAAATATATAGAAACAAATTATTCTTCAGTAGACAGTTCTAATTAGGCATTTATGGTGGTTATTAAGGTGGCTTAATTTGGAGATAAATTCTCGGCCAGATTCTGAGACCATAAAATCATCCCATAAATTTAATAATATCTAGAAAAAAAACATATTCTTTTGGGATGAAATTTTACAGAGAGACAGGGGACATCAGTAGATTAATTTTCTTATTATATGGCCCACTCCAATTCATCCATATAGGAGGTCTTACAGGCACCTCTGTTCGGTGGAAGCAAGCTCGATTCCACCATGGGTCAAGGGTGGAAATGTCTACTCTCTCTTAACTTTCCACCCACCTAGGCCCACCAACATTAATTGAGGTGACTTACACTATTGTAGGATCTACCCAAGGCTCCCAAAATTCCTATTTAAGGCAGTTTTGGTTGAGGAGTTTATCATCCTTGGAGCTTTGTTTTCATTGTAATGTGTTTATGTCGATTTGGATTTGTAACGTTCTTCTTTCTCATGTAAGTTGTTCGAATCATCTTAGTTCTTAATAAAATTTCTTCCTTTCCTCTTATTATGTTTTTATTATTATCACTTTGATATATTTTCCTTAATGTGTGAATTTATTCACACCATACTTTGTGATATTCTTCACACAACGGTGGAGTGATTGCTTTCTTTTTATAGTTTTTTACTTCTCCAATTCCTCCCTCATGAGTCTACTTTCTGCTTCCATTGAAACCATAGAATCAATGGAGGGATAAATATTTTATGGATTGATATAAGGGATTAGAAAGGGGCTATTTTGAATGTTATTTCTCACTCCATTAATTTCTAATCTCTTCTTTTAATTGAGAATTTTGTTTGAAGATCTTTAAACTCCTTCATCCTTGTTGAATTTAAGGCCACACACTTCAAGTGCTAATACGAACCTTTACCTTGAAGTGATCAAAACTTTGATCCTTAAAGTGTATAGGTGATTAATATTAAAGGGTGTAGGTATTAAACCAGTAAGTGATGTTTTTTTATCTTATTAAATGAACCCATATAAAATATAAGAAGTTTAAACCATTAAAAAAGGAATTCATCCAATCCACCCCAAGAAATAAACTAGGATCAACTCATTATCTTAATTTGAATTAACTTAAATATGTTAATGATACCTTAAACCCATCTAAAATCAACCCAATTTGGACACTTCATAGTAAAAAGAAATCCATATAATGTATGTGTCTGTAGGTTACTTCTTAGGTCTCTGAGGATTCGATAACCCAAGATAAACTACAAGGACCGTCCTACCTTCATCTCTTGGGTAAATTTGAGCATGAATCAACAGATTAAATCCAGTACAATACATGGATCAAAATAATAAAAAGACCAAAAAATATATCTCAAATAGAATCAGTATCCATAGATCAGTCATGTGATTCCACGATTCCATACTATAATCATCAATCATCAACAACTGGGCACTTTCCTCTATCCCTACTTGCATCCACATAATCTACCTGGGTGCCATTGAAAACTCATATAGGGTGTTAGATTAACTTAGTAGGACACCACCGATGGTGTTTATAAACATTTGGTCAGTTTATATATTATGATAAGTGTATATATATAACAATGGTAAGTAGTAATAAAAACACTAAAAGGGTTGGCTCTAGTTCCTAAAGGACAATAGGCTGACACTATCCACTTCGGCCCATGCCAGGAAAACCTCTAAACAAAATATCATCATGCACATATGTGTATAAGTTTATATGAGTGTATGTATATATATTTACTATATATGTAAGGATGTTTATATCCATATATACACATACATAGTTCTATCCAAGATTTGAAGAATAACTCAGGTGTCCATGTCTAGTCACTAAAGTGTTATAAGGAAGTAGGGAATGTCGTGCTTGAGTATCATAAGTTCTAAGGGTTTCTATGCCCAAGTGTCACATATTTAAGGGAATATATGCCCAAGGATCATAATATAGGGATTCCATGAATGAGTATCACAGTATAGGGATGTAATGCCTTTATCTCATAAAATTAGGGATGCCATACTTATGTATCACGGTATAAGGAAACCATTCCCACATCTCATAAAAATAGGGATTCCATGATCGTATATCACATGTGTAAGGGATTCCATGCCTGTATCTTATAAATTTAGGGATTCCATCCTGTATATCATAGGTGTAAGTGAAACCATTATTATATCTCCTAAAATTAGTAAATGACCACATGATTTTTGAGGATCCAATAGTTAGTTCATAGGTCATTAGCATTTCTCTTTAACAAGGGAGTAACCATTATTCTATTTAAGAAATTAATGTGGTCATACCAATCAATTTTAATGTAATTCATTATAATACTCTCATGTAGGAGACACGAAGAAAACATGTATAAGATGGTCTAGTCATTTAAACATTTATAATAACAAATTCAATTCCATAGTCACACCTCAAGGGTCTATAAAAATCATATGGGACCTATCCCAATAAGATTAATGGGATACTAGGTTATTTCTATCAAGGATATTTAATTAAACATGGTCATGTTCATTTTAAGTAAATTCATGGAAAATATTTCATGTGGAATCATGAAAGATAGTATAATGTAACAATACTTGAGGGATAATTACTAGACCACATACCTTATGCCTGCAAAAGAATAATCATCCAGTATCGACCTCTAGTTTGGTCCAGATTAAAAGACAATGAAAAAAAAGTTAAATTCCATGAAAATAGGGTGTATGATCTCACAAAAAAATAACATCATCGATAGAAATAAAAATGATGATAGGATCCTAAGAAGTGGAGAGATTACCAGTAGTGATCTAATGTGACGAATAGATATCTATTTGGAGACTGAATGAAGAAGTTACTTCAAATCCTGGGTGAATCTTGGAGGGGATCTCAAATGGGATAAAGAAGTTCTGCTATCCACTAGAAATAATAAATAAATAGGTGGTTTAAGTTTATAAGGGAAGAGGGTAAAATTTTCTTTTTTCCAATTTTAAATAGGATCACGGTTTGGATGCATGGTTAGCCAAACTATGCACCAACTGTGCAACACACACTTTCTCATGAGACCCCTCACATCGGATAGGCACAAAGTTTGAATAACTATGTGTAGCCCATTAAAAACTCCTCTATCACACATTTAAGAAAAAATTCACAGCCATGCATCCTGGGTTGCATGGTTAGGGAAAATTGTGTGACCCTTTTCTGTGCACTTAAACACCCCACACAGTTTTCTCTAACCATGTAGACTAGGCTTCAAGATTTCTACTAATTTTTTAGACTAGATATTTTCTCTAAAATATAGGGTTTTGATATTTGAATAAGCTATAAACACTTTCATTTCCTCCATATACTTACTATACATTCATATTAGGTCAAAACCAAGGAATTAAACTAAAATTTAAAAGGCCTGTATCTCATAGAAAATCCAGTTTCTTACATGTTGGTGGGATTCACAGCCCCACAAGTAGCATGTTATCTGGGTTGGAATGACTTGTACATGCTCCTTGGATTTAACTCACATTTTATCCGAGTTGGAATTACTTGGAAATTATACTTGGATTCAACTCATAGGCTATATAGGTTGAAATTCCATGGACATACTCCTAGGATTAAACTCATATGATTTATAGGTTGTAATTCCTTGGATATGCTCCTTGGATTCATCTTATAGGGTCTTAGAGTTATAGTTCCTTGGACACAATCCTTGGATTCACTTCTCGGTGATTTGGATTTCCTAGGAAACACTCCTAAGAATCATCCATCGGCCTAATATTGGTATGAATGGTTATATGACTTTCTCAGAGACACTCTAGAACTGGACGAAGTAGGTTTTGGTCAGTACCGAGTGTTATGTAGGACTCGAGGATTGGTATTAGTTATTTATTTATATTTACATAATTTATTTATTTATCCAATGGAACACATCACATTTGAATACTATATTTACTGGTTATATATGGGACTAAATTAATGGGGTCCTATTGAGTTTTACTCACACCCTTCTTGGATATCCATGGAACTTGGGTACCTTGGAATCCCTCACTATTTGTAGATTTAGGTTGGGAAGAGACCTAATATTGGATCAAGTGGGTTAGATCAGACAAGACTAGAGATCAGGATGTGATAAGACTTGGTGATGGTAGTGTAACATCTTTTACATTTTTTAATTCTGTGTATTTTATTGACTCAATATATGATAAATGTTTTTGTATGTTGGAAATACCATGAGTCTATATAACTACCTATTTCATTTTAATTGATATGGAATTGTTTTTTTATTTTCTTTATTTTAATTTGATGGTCTATGTTTGGATGATGTTTGGTTTATTTTATTGCTTTTATGCACTCTGATATGGTGTTGTAGTCTCCCCATGGTACTACCCTAGACCCCCTTTACAAGTTGGAAGCCTCTGACATATGTGGAGGCGCACTTGAGGTCTGGTGGTGACTCCCCCAATTTAGGCATAATTCAATGGTCATGGACTATGGGTAAAACGTTACATATATGGACACTTGTGATATATTGTTCATTATAAAGGATTCTATTCCCTTTAGTTCATGTATTTGGGACTAGAAATCTATGCTTGTGGTGTTGGTATATAATTATACTTATATCATTTTATCTGTGATTAAGGTCTTTATTCCCTTCATGATTTTTGTTCATATTTAGGACATTATGCCCGTAGAAATGGGATGAAATTCCCATGTGACCCCGATGATGGCATGGATGAGATGATATGTCTAGTATTGGTTATTTACCTTATAACTGGGATGTAATATCCGTGATTAGATTCTATCATGGAATTGGATGTATTTTCCATCACTAGTGGAAAAAATGTTTAACACGTTGGTATTTTTCATGTCGGTTCTATATAACCGACATGCAAAGATGTAAAAATCGATTTATCATGTCGGTTATTTTATAACCGAAGTGATAAATCGACGAGAATCAAATTTTTATGTCGGTTATTTTATAACCGACGTAATAAAAACTGAGATTAGCTTTATCACATCAGTTATTTTATAACTGACGTGATATATCGAATCTCAGTGCTTTATCATGTTGGTTATAAAATAAACAACATGATAAAGCTAATATCGAAAATTTATCACATTGGTTATCAAAAGAACCGATGTGATAAAGCACCATTTATGACATCAGTTATGAAATAACCGACGTGATAAATTGTTTTCTACGTCGGTTATTAAATAACCGATGTGGTAAAGCTTTTAAATGATTTATCACACCCCATATTCAGTCATTATGTTTTCTTTGATTGGGTGACATGTGACTCATCTCTCTCGTATGGAAAAAATAGAAAGGATTCTTCTAAGTCGTTCCATCTATACTCATTTTCCAACATCATTCTTCACATTTATTGTCATCTGATCTATTAGGTCAACTCACAACACTCAAGTAAGCCTCACACATCTCGGTTTTAGTTTTTATTTTTTGCGATGCCCAAAACTATTTTTTTGAGATGTTATCTTTATTTTTTCTTTCTATAATGTTAAGTTTCAAAGTGTTCATTTATACCATTCTAAATTCTTTTCTGGTAAAATAAACTTATCGAAGTGATATCATGCAAGTTTACAATTTTTGTGTGTTCTATCATGTGTGTGTGTGTACGGGGGGTTTCCAAGGGGGTGGGGGGGGGGATATCCAGGGGGTGGGGGTGTCCAGGGGGTTTAAAAGGGGGTGGGGGTGGTGTCCAGGGGGTGTGGGGGCTATCCAAGGGGGTTGGGGGTGTCCAAGAGGGTGGGGGGTGGTGTCCAAGGGGGGTGAGGGGGCTGTCCAAGGGGGTAAGGGTGTCCAGGGGTGTGTGTGGGGGGGGGGGGGGGGTCCAGGGGGTGAGTGGGATGTACAAGGGGGTAGGGGTGTCTAGGGGGTGGGGGGTTTCCATGGGGGGGGGGGGTGGGGGGTGGGGGGTTTTCGAGAGGGATGGGGGGATACCCATGGGGTGGGGGGGTTGTCCAGAGGGTTGGGGGGCTGTCCAGGGGGGCTGTCCAAGGAGGTGGTGATGTCCAGGGGGTGTCTAAGGGGGTGGGGGTAGTGTCCAGGGGGTGAGGGGGATTTCTAATGGGGTAGGGGTGTCCGGGGGGGGGGGTGTCGAGGGGGTGAGGGGGATGTCCAGGGGGTGGGTGTGTCTAGGGGGTGTCCAAGGGGGTAGGGGTGGGGGTGGTGTCTAGGGGGTGGGGATGTCCAGGGGGTGGGGGTGTCCAGGGGGTGTGGGGGGCTATCCAGAGGGGTTGGGGGGATATCTGTGGGGGGGGGGATTTCCAAGGAGGTGGTGGTGTCTAGGTGGTGTCCAAGGGGAGGGGGGGGAGTAAAGGGGGAGTGATGGGGCTGTTCAGGGGGGTGGGGGTGCCTAGGGGGTGTCCAGGGGGTGTCCAATGGGGTAGGGGGTGGGGGTGGTGTCCAGGGGGGTGAGGGGGCTTTCCAAGGGGGTAGGGGTGTCTAGGGGGTGGGGGGGGGGGGGAGGGGGGGGGGGCGTCCATGGGGGTGAGGGGGCTATTCAGGGGGTGGGGGTGTCCAAGTGGGTAGGCGGTGGGAGGTGGAGTCCATGGGGTGGGGGTGTCGAGGGGGGTGGGGGGGGGGGGTGTCCAGGGGGTGAGTGGGATATCCAAGGGGGTAGGGGGTATCTAGAGGGTGGGGTGGGGGGGTGTCCAGGGGGTGGGGGTTCTGTTTAGGGGTTGGGGGGGGGTGTCCAGGGGGTGCAGCCTAACCGTGCACAATGCCCGAGTTCTTTGAAAATGTATTTTTTTCCATTTCCTCTATCAAATTTTAACAAAAAAACACCTCTTTCTCCCCCCTTTGGAACATGAAACCCTAGGAGTATCCTCCTCCTCTTCTTCATGCCTCTCACCTCCTTCCAATGGTAATTCCAAGTGGTTTCTACAAGTTTGGGGGAGATTTTTCGGTATAATATCCTCCTTCTCCCTCTTCTTCCTTCTTCCTTTTTCTTCTTAGTTGTTCTTCTTCATTGGTTCCTTTGGTATAGGGTTCTTGTTTATTTGTTTCTAAATTTAGGGTTTTTTCTTTTTACATTTATTCTTGGAATTCCTTGCTCATTTGGACCTTCTTGAAGCCATTTTGAGTGGTCATCATTGAAGGCATCTTGGATTGAGGTAGTTTTCCCTATGTATTGTCCTTTAAATTTAAGAATCATTGATTTCTTGATGTTTATACCTTGATTTGATGATTGTTAAAAATATATAATTTTTTGAAAGATTACTTGAATTAAATCAAGTTGCATTCCCATTGAATTAAATTTTGTGTAATAATTTTACATAGCCCTACACAACAAGTGTTTGATTAAAATCCTGGTTAGCCCTTATAAATGGTTTATGATTTCCAAATGATGGTGTGCCTTTTCAAATGTGTTTCAAATATTTCATGGATTCCTAAATGGTGTGTTTGGATACTTTTGAAAACGTTTTTATTTTAAAAGAATGGGTGTGGCCCAGTTGGCACTTTCAGAAAGTGGGTTTTCTTTGGAAAACTCTCCTTAGAATGTGTCTATTGCCTTATCATTATTAAAAGGAATGGTAATATCCTTTTTATGGGACTTACATTGTGTGTTGATGGTCCTAAGGCAAGGGGACTTTCTTGGAGTGTTGTTCTAGGGTGATTCTTGTGGTGTGTGGCTTATGTGTGTCTTGTGCTTATTCTTTATATATGGTTGATTGTTTGATACTCCTCGAATCACACCCATTTTAGACATAACATGGTAACCTAGAATTGGTAGTAGATTATTCGAGAATTCTTGCTACACTATTTTAAGATTATGCTCTGGATAATTGAACCTTATTATAAGAACAGTCTGCTTTGGGGATGGTTCCCCTCGTGCATTAGGGCTGTTTGATTGCATTAGGCACGCCAAAAGGTTGGATTAGGTTACAATATGTTCTAGATTTTCCCCTAATCTCCTAGGTATTACCATGTTCTATGACACTTTTTTATTCATGGAGGATAATCTAGGTGCCTCATCTGGTATGGTTACTTGAATACTGCTTACCCATTGACCTCATTATGTCATCATTGATTATGATCCCTAATTGTGGTGTGTCTCTTTGGTAAAATTGAATGCTTGGTTTTAAATATTTTCATGAGGATTATTTTTAGAAAAACTATGTTTATTTTCCTATATTTAAAACTAGCAGCAAATGAATCTTTTATTTAAATGAAATTCATAGGGACAACCCCTACCCCCTTGGACACCCCCTACCCCCTTGGACACCATGGACAACACCCTACCCCCATGGAAGTCCTTACCCCCTTGGATAAACCCCACCACCCCCTGGAAAACCCCCGACCTCCTTGGACAACCCCTTGGTATATATATATCCCAACATTTTCATTGAAACCATTAGAATATTTTAACTTCAGGTAGTCTATACCAACAGTTCCTTTAGAATCGTTGGTATAGGGCTATTTCAATGACCATCATGCCAATGGTGTGTGAAACCGTTGGGGTATTCTATCCCATTGGTTTCAAATCATTGGGATATGCATAATTTTTAATAGTGAATGTATACATATTTTAATATTTACACTTCATATTTCTTTTTTATGGAAGGGTGAATTTGGTATCCAGTTGCATCAGGATGTATTCTTTGTGTACCTTAAGAAGAAAGGATCAAAGATGAATTTAAAACTGTTATATCTAACAGTATTTTCCTTTTAAAATCATTTTCATGCATATTTTTTTTTCAAATACTCATAGATTTTTTTTATATTTCAAAATTTTTTTACATTCAAATTATGATATTTTTCATATAAATATATATTTGTCTTATCTTAACAAGATGTATAATTTTGATATTTGATATAGGTAATAATGAGTCGAAGTTCGAATACAGCACATCGAATGAGTAATGAATATAAGGAAGGTGTTGATGCCTTTTTGGAATTTTCTAAATGAAATGTTCAAAGTAGTGACATTTTTTTCTGTCCATTCCTAAATTGTTTGAATATGAAGAAGTTGAAAAGTAGAGAGATAAAAAGATCATCTAATTTATCATGGTTTTAATCTGAGTTACAACCCTTGTATTTGGAATGGTGAAACTAGATAGAATGTCAGATCTACTAATGATGATGATTTTCAAGATGGTAACTCCAATGGAATTGAAGAAATGATCCATGATATTGCAGCAGAACAAATTGAGATAGAACCAATAATTTCATGTCTATATGGTGATGCTGAAAAACCATTGTATCCTAGTTGTATGGATTTTATGGTTATGTCAGCAGTGTTAAGATTTATTAACCTGAAGCCGAAACATGGATGGAGTGACAAAAGTTTTACAGAGCTGCTAAAATTGTTGAAAGGCATTCTTACAAAAGACAACGATCTTCCAGATTCACATTATAAGGCCAAGAAAATATTATTCCTGATGGGATTGGGATACAAGAAAATAAATTCCTATCCAAATGACTATATGATATACATAAAGGAATATGATTTTTTAAGAGTTTCCTAAATATGGGACATCACAGTATAAGTTAAAAGAAAAATCTCAGGCTAATGTAGAGATTACAAAGACCCCTTCGAAGGTATTTTGGTATCTTCCTATAATTCATTATTTGAAATGTTTATTTTCTAATTCACATGATGAAAAAAGGTTAAGATGGCATGCTGATGAGTGGATATGTGATAAAAAATACATCATCCAGCTGATTTTCCACAATGGAAGAAAATTGATGAGCAATATCCTACATTTGGAAATGAAATTAGAAATCTCTGACTAAGGTTGTGCAAAAATGAAATGAATCCATACCGAACCCTCAGTAGCACACATAGGTCATGGCCTATTTTATTGGTAATTTAAAACCTCTCTCCTGAAGTTTGTATGAAGCACAAATATGTCATGTTGAGTATAATGATCTCTGGTTCGAAGCAACCCAGAAATGATATTGATGTTTTCTTGTCACCATTGATTAATGATTTGAAACTTTTATGTGAGGATGGTATTAGGGTGTATGATTATTATAAAATGGAATATTTTCAACTACATGCAGTGCTTATGTTCACTATAAATAACTTCCCAGAATATGGAAATTTGTCTGGATACAGTGTTAAGGGGCATAAAGCATGTACAATTTGCGAACAATAGACTTCATATTTTCAATTGCATCATGGGAGGAAAAAAGTGTACATGGGTCATCGAAAGTTTTTGCCTATAGATCACTCTTATAGAAGAATAAAAAAGGCATTCAATATCTCACAAGAATTTGATATTACTACAAAAACTTTATCTCCTAATGAGTATTTTGAGAGGGTGGAAAACCTTGACGTGACATTGGGAAAGACACAGAAATATGGTAATGATAGACATATTTGGAAGAAAAGGTCAATATTTTTTGAGCTACCATATTGGATATATCATGAAGTGAAACATAATATTGATGTCATGCATGTGGAGAAGAATATCTGTGATATTTTGATTGGAACATTACTAGATATTATAGGAAAGAAAAAAAGATGGGTTTAATGCAAGATTAGACTTACTATCAATGGGAATACGTTTGGAGTTAGCTCCCACTCCTAATGGAAGATGAACATTTCTTCCCCTGGCTTGCCATATATTATCCGAGAGGGATAAAATTAGATTTTTTCAGTGTCTTCATGATATCAAAGTGCCTCAAGGTTATTCTTCAAATGTAAAATTTTTTGTCTCTTTGAAGGATTTGAAGTTGATAGGTATGAAATATCATGATTGTCACATCATGATGAAATAACTTCTACCAGTTTCATTGCATGGAATATTTCCCATCCATATTAGAAAGACTATAATGAAGTTGTGTTATTTTTTCAATTCAATTTGTAATAAGGTGATTGATGTGAATGCTTTGAAAATTTTGGAAAAGGATGAAATTTCTATACTTTGTCAATTGGAAATGTATTTTACTCCATTTTTTTTGATATAATGGTGCAATTAATGATTCATCTAGTTTGAGAAATAAAGCTTTATGGACCTATATATCTTCATTGTATGTATCCTTTTTAATGGTATATGAAAATATTGAAGGGGTATGTTAAGAATCCATATCGACTTAAAGCCTTCATTATTGAAAAGTATATTTATGAGGAGGTTACAGAGTTTTGTACGAGCTACTTCGCTGTGGCAGAGTTCATAGGTTTACCTCCATCTCACCAACAAGTTAATAATGAGAGAAAGGGGATTCATGGATTGAAAGTAAAATCATTTTCAGCTGAATAGATGAAGAAGTTAGAATTATACGTCTTGAATAACATAGCTGATTCTCAACCATATATCACATTTCATATTAATGATTTGAAAAAAATTCATCCAAAGAAGAAAGAAATGTGGATTTTGAATGATCACAACAAATTTTTTTTGTCATGGTTTAAAAAGACTTTTCTTGGTAGATCGGATGCATCAGAGACATTAATATAGTTAGTGGGAGGTCCATGTTTAAATGTGATAACATGCTCCGATTATGACATTAATGGATATAAATTTCATATGAAAGCTCAGGACACTGAAAGTGCAGTTCAGAATAGTGGTGTATTGGTGTTTGTAGAAGCAATGCATTTTTTGAGTTCTAAAGACAAAAACCCAATTTCTGCATCAACTGCATGTTATAGAGTCATTGAAGAAATATGGGAGGTTGATTACTTTAAAATTAAAGTTCCTGTTTTTAACTACAAATGGTTTATCGATAACAATAGTGTCAAACACGATGAATTTGGAATGATAGTTGTTAATCTGAATAGATTGGAAGACACAACAGATTATTTTATAATGGAAACACATGAAAAACCGATTTTATATGTAGTTGATCAATCAAATATGTAGTGGTCTATTGTTTTAAAAGGGAAAAAATAATATGTTGGTGAGGATCAACTTGATAAATATAATGATTTATGTGATATCCCTACTTACATGGAAATATTAGCAGAACATAATGACGAGCATGTTGAAGACATGGTTTGTTCTATAAGGAATGATCATGACAAAGGAATTTGGTAAAAAATCCATTTGTACATTCCTAATATTACAGGTAACATATGTTTATTTCTTGTTTACATTTATTATTTTCATAAAATGTTAGATATTGTAATTTTTTCATTATTAAAACACGTATTAAAACAAATAAGTAGATGTTTTTTTTCATTTTAATTTATTTTAGTTTAGTTTATCATGTTTACCATTACGTAAATTATATATCTATTATTATTTTTGAATGAAAATTACTTTACCATGTTTACCATGTTTACCATGTTTACCATGTCTACCATGTTTACCATGTTTACAATGTTTACCAAAGTTTACCATAGTTTACCTTTACGTAACTTATATATTTATTGATTTTTTTGAATTAAAATTACACTACTATGTTTACCATGTTTACCATTGTTTAACATTCTTACCATATTAACCATGTTTACTATTATATAACTTAGTTCAATTTTCCATTTTCTGTTTATATTAGTATTTTAATATTTGAATTTGTATATTTGTGAAATAATGTTTTTTTTTGATTTTAAGGATAATGATAGATCAATCAGTTGATCAACCACATGATTCTGGAGATGAGCATAATGATCATACCTTTGGAGAAGAACATTCACATGCTCCTCTTGATGTTCCCCAATCTTCCTCATGTGCTCCCATAACAACAAATAATAGTTAAAGAGTTGGTAAACGTGGGTGCACACGTTTACCAAAATTATCACTTTTCTGTATGCAGGACCAGAGGATACTCATTGAGTTTAATGAGAATTATATTCCTAGAGGTCCAAATGCAAAATATTTTAAGAGTTTTGTATCAAATCAGGGTAAGAGAAAAGCAATCATTTTGTATGATGATTGGAGAAGTGTGGAAAAAGCAATAATATCTTAGTTGTGAGAGACAATTTTGGTAAGATCTTTTTCTATTATTTTCCTATTATTTAAATGTTTCTAGTATAACATGTTTTACCTCTTCTTTATCAGATGACATTTGATATTCCTAACACTGGGGGAGTCAGGAAGAAATGATTATTGATGGATGATAGGAGATGGAGGTATTTCAAATAAACCCTCACATCTGATTTCATTTTTGGTCATAGGATTCATGACAATCCATGTCATATATATCCTTTCATAGATGAAGAGACATGGACAAAGTTTTTTAAAGTAGAAGAAAAGATTAATTTTTGGTAAGGGCAATGTAAAATTTTAGAAGCTTTCTTATATAAATGATCTTATTAATGTTTTGTTAATGATTTCTTATTCTTAATTTATTGCAAAAAAGGACATCTCATCAGGAGATCCAATACAAAAATGTATACCCTCATAGTTTATCTTGGGGAGGGTATACATTATTGAAAGAAAAAATGATGGAAGAAAAATTACAAAAACTGAGAGCTGAGTCTTTAAGATCTGGAGAGGTTTCCCCTCCATCCCCTCTATATAGACATGAAAAATGGAAGGGAGCTTGGATGGAAAAAATGGGAAATATCTTTCGGAAGATTAGGGAATTATAGCTGAGAGGATTGTTAGATATTTATTTTATTTATTTAAGTTAACTATATTATTTATATAATTTGAATCATTACAGAAATGTTCAATTAATTAATATAGTATTCTCTTGAAGAGAAGAGCACACAGGGGGCATTTACAGCTAGTTGGAGGCAAGATATTTTATCTGCAGCATTGAGAAATCCCGAACATCCTAGTCGTGTATGAAGATATATGACGGGTGTATCAGTAAGAAAAGTGTTTCCACATTCTTAAAATTCTTACGTTGAGGGTGTTTATAAAAAAATATAATCCTTGGAGGCTGAAGTTCATAATATTAATGCGATGATGAAGGAAAATATTAGAGCGTCGGTACAGTCTATGTTTACAAACATGCAAAGACAATTTCATACTATAGCTCCCACTCCTCCCCCTCCCCCTAAAGACCTCATTATTTATCCTCCACCTCCTCCAGTAGCTTCCACTCCCCCACCATAGCCTGCAGACCCCCTTTTTTATCCTACTTCTTCACCGCATATTACTACTTATTTCAAGTTGTATGTTGATGATCCTCAACATCATATAGTTGCATATGGGCTAGTATATTGTATAGAAGATACAGTTCATCATCAACAGTTAGAGGTAGATCATCATAGGGTCACTGTACAGTATATTATAGATATATCAGTTCGAGTACCATTACCTATAGATGAGGTGACGATAGCTGGACATAGTATCGACCATTTTTTTAATTTGGCCATCCATACTTCTGCGACTCATTACCATAGAGTTATGTATGTTATATCTTCTATTTTTTTATTAAAGTTGTTTTAAAATTTGAAAACTAAAATATTTTTCTATTTATTTATATAGTAATACTTCAAAGGTAAAGAAATATTGTATAGGCAACAACAAAGACAAATAGATATGACATCATATACATATTCTAGTAATCTTGAAAGATTGTCAAGATATTCAAATTTGTTGGAAGATCATTATGTGTTTCCAATGGAAGCTCATGTTTGTGGATGTGAAATAAATGTGGGGATTCTGAAAAATGATATCATGGAGCTTGTTACTGGAGATAAGTTGGGCATCAACGTGGTGCATATTTTTTCCATTTAAGTCTTAACACCTTTTCCCTGCATTATATTCATTAAAAATGTATACTTATGTCTATTTTTTATTAGGTATCTTTATAACTTGTGTGAGAATAATTAGAGGATAGATATATATGGATTCATGGACCTGCATTTGATTTCCCCGGAAGCACATGCATTGGATGAGGAATAAATAATGCTTTATATTGCTGAAAGATTTGAACAGAATATAATCACATAGTGTTGGATGATGCATTTTTGTGAGAGGTATGAAACATATCTCTAGAAAAGAGTTCAATATCTTTTATTATAAAAAACCACTAACCTTAAATTTTCTTTTATCAGTGATCATTTGATGTTAGGTGTTTTTTTCCCGAGGGAGAAAACACTTTATTGGATATGCTCTTTCCATGGCGATGTGTGGGAAATTTTTAAGAATATATTGGAAAAGTAAGTTCCAATTTCATAATAGCTGTATATATTATAATGAATTTTAAATTTATCCCATTTGTATTATTTTCTAACATGGGATGGGTCTACTTTCGAAAAAACACAAAGAAAAGGAGTCCCAAGATCAAATATGTAAAAGTAAAGGTAAATATCCATTTATAATTTTTACTTTTTTCTGTTTTACATAAAAATAATATTTTTAATTTACACTCATTTAAAAAAAATTTCATGAACAACAAGGCGTCGTTGAATGTAGATATTATATGTTAAGATTTATGTATGAAATAATTACAAGTGGAATACTTGTGCACTTTGACCTGGTAATATTTCCTTTTAAAATTTTCCATAATATTTTATTTGATTTATTCATTATACATGTTAACTACTATACCTTTACTTTGTAGCTATTTTATGACCCTCAACCCTATAGTGCTCAAGATTTCAAACACTTACAAGTGGAATGGTCAAATTATTTTATAGGTTTGATTGGATTTTAGTTTTTTTGTAGTATAAAATGTAATTTTGAATATTTTCATTATAATTGTGTATTAGGTAGTCGTTTAGGTTGGGTATAGGTTTTTTAGTTGACATTGTAAGTTTTTAATGTTATATATGTGAATGTTTAATTTTGGTATACTTCTTGTTTTGGTCTTGTTCTGATGGTTTTTCTGGTATGGATTCTTGTCTTGGGGGGGGGGGGGGGAGTGTCTAAGGGTGTGGGGGGGGGGGGGTTCTAGGGTGTCCATGGTGGTGGGAGGGTGTCCAGGAGGGTGGGGGATGTCCAGAAGGGGGGGGGGCTGTCTAGGGGTGGGGGGGGGGGGTCTAGTGGGGGGGAGGACATTTCCAGGGGTGTGGGAGGGCTATCTAGTGGGGTGGCGGTGTCCATGGGGGTGAGAGGGTGTCCAAGAGGATGGGAGGGCTATCCAGTGGAGTGGGGGGCTATCCATGAGGGGTGGTGGTGGTGGTGGGGGGATGTCTAAGGGGTATCCAAGGGTGTGGGGGGGGGGGGTGTCCAGTGGGGTGGGGTGGTGGTGGTGGTGGTGGGGGGGGGGGGGGTTCAGGGGTGTGGTAGGGTTGTCCAGTGGGGGGTGTGGGGGGGGGGGGGGAGTATCCTGGTTGTCCATGGGGGTGGGAGGGTGTCCAAGAGGGTGGGGGGGGGGGCTATCTAGGAGGGTGGGGGGATGTCTAGGGATGTGTGGGGGGGGTGTCCAGTGGGGTGGGGGGGGGGGGGTTCTAGGGGTGTGGGGGAGGGGTGTCCAGTGGGGGGGGGGTGTCCAGGGTGTCCATGGGGGTGGTAGGGTGTCCAGGAGGGTGGTAGGGTTATCCAGAGGAGCAGGGGGCTGTCCAGGAGGGGTGGGTGTGTGTGTGTGTGTGGGGGGGGGGGAATATCTAGTAGGGTGGGGGGATGTCTAGGGATGTGTGTGGGGGGTGTCCAGTGGGGTGGGGGGGGGGGGGGTTCTAGGGGTGTGGGGGAGGGGTGTCCAGTGGGGGGGGGGTGTCCAGGGTGTCCATGGGGGTGGTAGGGTGTCCAGGAGGGTGGGAGGGTTATCCAGAGGAGCAGGGGGCTGTCCAGGAGGGGTGGGTGTGTGTGTGTGTGGGGGGGGGGGTGCTGTCCAGGGGGTATCTTGGGGTGTGGGGTGTGTCCAGTGGGGTGGGGGGGGGGGGGTTCCATGGATGTGGGAGGGTTGTCCAGTGGGGTGGGGGTGTCCATGGGGGTGGAAGGGTGTCCAGGAGGGTGGGAGGACTATCCAGGGGGTGGGGGGCTGTCTAGGAGGGTGGGTGGGGGGGGGGGTCCAGTGGGGTGGGAGGGGGGTTCCAAGGGTGTGGGAGGGCTGTCCAGTGGGGTGGGGGTGTCCAGGGTGTCCATTAGAGTGGTAGGGTGTCTAGGAGGGTGGGAGGGCTGTCCAGTGGAGTGGGGGGCTCTCCAGAAGGGGGGGGGGGGGTGTCTAGAGGGTATCCAGTGGTGTGTAGGGGTGTGTCTAGTGTTATGGTGGTGGTGGTGGTGGTGGGGGGGGGGGGGTTCCAGGGGTGTGGGAGGGATGTCCAGTGGGGTGGTGAGTGTCCATGGGGGTGGGAGGGTGTCCAGGAGGGTTGGAGGGCTGTCCAAGGGAGTGGGGGGCTGTCCAGGAGGGGTGGGTGGGTGGGTGGGGGGGGGGGGTGTCCATGGGGTGTCCAGGGGTGTGTGTGTGGGGTGGGGGGGGGGGGTGTTTCTAGAGGTGTGGGAGGGATGTTCAGTGGGGTGGGGGGTATCCAGGTTTTCCATGGGGGTGGGAGGGTGTCCAGGAGGCTGGGAGGGCTGTCCAGGGGAGTGGGGGCTATCCAGGAGGGGTGGTGTGGGGGGGGGGACTATGCAGGGGGTATCCATAAGTTTGGGGGTGTCTAGTGGGATGGGTGGGTTTTTAGGGGTGTGGGAGGGTTGTCCAATGGGGTGGGGGTGTTAGGGGTGTATATGGGGGTGGGAGGGTGTCTAGGAGGGTGGGGGTTGTCCAAGAGGGTGGGGGGCTATCTAGGGGGTGTCTGGGGGTGTGGGTGGGTGTCCAATGGGGTGGGGTGGGTGTCCAGTGGGGGTGGGGGTGGGGTGGGGGTTTACAGGGGTGTGGGGTGGGGGTGTCTAGGGTGTCCATGGGGGTGGGAGGGTGTACATGAGGGTGGGAGGGCTGTCTATGGGAGTGGGGGGCTGTCCAGGAGGGGAAGGGGTGGGGTGGGGGGGGGGGTTAGGGGTATCCATGGGTGTGGAGGGTGTCTAGTGGGGTGGGGTGTTTCCAGGGGCGTGGGAGGGTTTTCTTGTGGGGTGGGGTGGTGTCTGGGGTTTCCATGGGTGTGGGAGGGTGTCCAGCAGGGTGGGAGAGATTTCCAGGGGGTGGGGGGCTGTCTAGGGGGTGTCCAGGGGTGTGTGTGTGTGTGTGGGGGGGGGGGGGTGTCTAGTGGGGGGGGGGGGGGGGTTACACGGATATGGGAGGGCTGTTCATTGGGGTGGGGGGTTTCTAGGGTGTTCGTGGGGGTGGTAGGGTGTCCAGGAGGGTGGGAGGGCTTTCCAAGGGAGTGGGGGGCTTCCCAGGAGGGGTGGGTGGGTGGGGGGGGGGGGCTGTCTAGGTGGTATCTAGGGGTGTGGGGGTGTCCAGTGGGGTGGGAGGGGGGGTCAAAGGGTGTGGGGGGGGGGGGGGGGGGTTGTCCAGTGGGGTGGGTGTGTGTGTGTGGGGGGGGGGGGGTGCCCATGGGGGTGGGAGGGTGTCCAGGAGGGTGGGGTTGTCCAGGAGGTTGGTGAGCTGTCCAGGAGGGTGGGGGTGGGGGGGGGGGGGGTATCTAGGGGGTGTCCAGGGGTGTGGGGCTGTCCAGTTTGGTAGAGGGTTTCCAGAGGTGTGTGGGGGCTATCTAGTGTGGTGGGGGGTGTCCATGGGGGTAGGAGGGTGTCCAGAAGGTGGGAGGGTTGTCCAGGGGAGTGGGGGGCTGTCCAGGAGGGGTGGGAGGGGGGCTGTCCAGGGGGTATCCAGGGGTGTGGGGGGTTTTTAGGGGAGTGAGAGGGTTGTCCAGTGGGGTGGGGATTGGGGGGGGGGTTTCCAGGGTGTCCATGGGGGTGGGAGGGTCTCCAGGAAGGTGGGGGGCTGTCCAGGAGGGTGGGGGGGGGGGGTATCTAGAGGGTGTCCAGGGGTGTGTGGGGGTGTCTAGTTGGGTGGGGGTTCTAGGTGTGTGGGAGGGCTATACAGTGAAGTGGGGGGTTTCCAGGGTGTCTATGGGGGTGGGAGGCTATCTTAAAGGGTGGGAGGGATGTCTAGGGGAGTGGGGGCTGTCTAGAAGGGGTGGGGGGGGGGGCTGTCTAGGGGGTATCCAGGGGTGTGGGGGGTGTCCAGTGGGGGGGGGGGGGGTCCAAGGTTGTGGGAGGGTTATCCAATGGGGGGGTGTCTAGGGTGTCCATGGGGATGGGAGGTTGTCCAGAAGGGTGGGAGGGCTGTCTAGGGGGTGGGGGGATATCCAGGAGGCTGGGGTGATGTCCAGGGGGTTTCTAGGGGTGTGTGTGTGTGTGGGGTGGGGGGGGGGGGGTTCATAGGTGTGGGAGGGTTGTTGAGTGGGGTGTCCAGGGTGTCCATGGGGGTGAGAGGGTGTCCAGGAGGGTGGGAGGGCTATCCTGGAGGGGTGGGGGGGGGGGGGGCTGTACAGGGGGTATCCAGGGGTGTGAGGGGTGAGGGGTGTCCAGTGGGGTGGGGGTAGGGGGGGGGGGTTCTAGGGGTTTGGGAGGGTTGTACAATGGGGTGGGGTGGGGTGGGGGGTCCATGGGGGTGGGAGGGTGGGAGGGTTTTCCAGGGGTGTGGTGGTGGGGGGGGGGTGGTTTTCAGGGTGTCCATAGGGGTGGGAGGGTGTCTAGGAGGGTGGGAGGGGTGTCTGAGGTATCTATGGGGGGTGGGAGGGTGTCTAATAGGGTGGGGGGTTGTCTAGGAGGGTGGGGGTGTCTAGGGGTGTGGGGGGTGTCTAGTGGTGTGTGTGTGTGGGGGGGGGGGGTTCAGGTGTGTGGGAAGGCTGTCCAGTAGGGTGGGCTGGTTTGGTTCTGGTTTTGGTCTGCTTTTGTTCTGTTTTTTGTATGTTTTAGGTTTTCTTTTGTAGGGAATAGTTGTGGTTGAATGGTTTTATTAAATTTTTTTTTGTTTTTACGTCGGTTATAAAATAACCGATGTAAAAAATGCATGTTTATGGGTTTTAATGTCTTTTATTTGAAAACCGACATAACAAATGCATGTGAATGGGTTTTTACGTTATTTATTTCATAACCAACTTAATAAATGGAATGAAAATAGGTTTTTACATTGGTTATTTGATAACTGATGTAATAAATGGAATGAAATAGGTTTTTGCATCAGTTATTTAATAACCGACGTAGTATATATGTTTTTACGTCAGTTATTATTTAACCAATGTGAAAAATGCTTGGTAGACTAGTTTATAACGTAAGTTATGAACATAAATGATGTGATAAAATCTTCAGAGGTGCAGTTTATTATGTCATTTATTCTATAATAGACGTGAAAAAGTAGATACCATGTCGGTTATTTAAAAACTTCCATAATAAATCATGACTCTGAAGTGTTTTCCACATCGGTTTTTGATGAACCGATGTGAAAAATGCTTTGGATTATTAGTTTTTACATTGGTTTTAAAATAACCACTGTAAAAAACAATATTTATAACATCTCCTGTAATAATTTTGACCAAAAGGTGATGTTAAAAATAAAAAATAACCACCGTAAAAAACGTTTTCTGCACTAGTGCATATAATAATGATGACAGTGGGATGTGATTTCCCCAATCATGTGATATAGCTCAGGGTCTAGGGAGGTATTTCCCTCTTGAGATAATTATTGGGGCTAGGGATAGTATGCCCTATCTTGATGATATTGATGGGTCATGAATCTTGTTAATATATATTGAATCAATAAACTATGTCCATGAATTTTACTATGTCATTGGGATGTTTTTTCCCATGAATTGGTGTCTATGTTATTATAGGGTTGTTATGGAGACCAATCTTCTTATGAAATTGGGGCATACTACCCATACAGTAACTATTATACACTAACTATAAGATATAACCATTTGATATGACTTGGGATGTGATTCCTTGTTTATTGATATGTGATATATTTAGGTACACTCCAACACCGGACAAAGCAGGTATTTATCACATAGGGTGATGGTGTAACACCCTTAAGTGTGGCATTTTTCTTATTACTTCAATTTCCTATTTACTTTTATTTATGGTCATATCATACTGTATATTCAGTTTCTTTACTATATTTATTTAGGGACACCACTATTGGTGGCCCATTGAGTTATACTCACACTATTCTTGGGAACCTTGGTACCCAATCAAACTTTATTATTCATGATTTGGGTAGGGGAAAAGGTCCAACTATCGATGGATGAGTTATAGATCTTTGTAGGATCTAGTAGGTGGGACCGAGCATGTACTTGGTGCAATTCCCTAAGATTTTACTCTATATATTTCCTTAAAATAAATATAATGTGTATGATAACTTATTTCACACATAGAATTAAATTAAAATTATTCACGAAATATTAAATGAATATTATTAAGAAAATATAAGAATAATAAAAACTCTAGTAAATAAAAATATTTTAATCAATTATAAATGCATACAAAATAGGACTAAGAAGAATTATTTTTTTTGAAAGATCATTTCATAATAAAAGAAATTTTCTATTATATAATTTAGTTTCATTTAAATGATTTATAAAATTTAGAATTATAATTTAAAAAATTAACATCATATTTGGATTCATCATTTCAATATTTTCTTAGGATGAATTTATGATATTTTTCTAAAATAATCGATTTTTAGGTGAATTGCGAAATAATACCAATTTTACTAATACTGTCACTTTTATGACATTATCATAATACAAGAATGAATTAATTTTTTTAATTTTTTTTATAAATATATATATCTATGAACTAAAATAAATCATTTAAAAATACTATGTTGAATTCAAAGAACCCATGTTTAACATTTTGGAAATTTAGGTAATATTTTACTCTAAAAAATATTTTTATTCATTTATATTAAAAATTATTTTTCATAAATTGTAAAATTAAATATAAAAAATATATTTCATAATTCATATGATCATGTTAATATTATGTAATTTAATTTTTATGCATAAAATTATGATTACTTAGATTAATGTTAATGACACTGATAATGATGAAAGTGTTATTTTCAAAGAATTGTTTTACTAATATTGTGTAATTTTTTTCTAATAAATTAAATTTATATATTTTATATATTTTATTTAATTTTATTTTTACACATATATAAAAATATATTATAACCCATTAAATTGGTAATCTATACTAAATAATATTAAGAACAGTTAATTGTAAAAACAATATTTTTATACAAAATAATTTTTCTATATATTAAATATTTAAATTTAAAAATAAATTTCCACTTACTTATAAATTGAATTATATTACATGGATCATAAATTTTGGTTCATAAAATAAATTTTTTGTTAGAACAGTTACCTTATATTTTTAACAAAATATAGATTACTAGGGTAAAAACTAGTTACAAAGTAAAACCAAAATGGTAAAATGTAAATATTTAGCGGTAAAAGACTTGAAACATGTTTAAAACATATGATAAAATGAGTAGAAGTTGATTTTAAGACCTTATCTCACCCCCAATTCATTATTTCCCACTTTGGATCCATTAACTCTTGAATAATGTCATGCCATCATTTAAAAAGTAATGGGTATTTACAAAAAGTTTCATTTTCTTCACTTATAAAAGGGGATCACTTACACCACATTTATCCACCATTTACAAAGCCTTATTTCTACCAAAAATATGAAATATTATCTCATAAACCCTATCCATATGTATTATAATCAATTTTCTTACCAAAATACCATACTAAGGATCCTTAAGTTGTTACTCAAGGGATAACATCCAAAGAGAGAGGTAACATTCTCAACTGAGTTCTCTTATTTATTTTCTTCTTCCACCACACGAAAATAAATTATAATCCATGAAATTATGATAAAATCAGTATTACTAATATTTTTAAATTTTATTATACTAATGTAATTTCTATATTATACCTTCCTCTAAAACCATTCAAAAAATGAAGATGCTATCATGCGTACGTGAAGACTACCGCCACCATGAAAGATGTGTTATATTTTTCATATCCTCAAAACATGGATTTCTTTAAAAATTTATATTTTATATAAAAATTATATTTATAAAACTATTAATACTCTAGGAAGATAATATTGAACATTCTATAAGTGATATTAACAATAAACGGTCATAGTAAACTTAGTCACCTTAAATAAACATATTGAGACACCTTTATTAATTTGAGCACATCTTGAGAAAATATAAGAAAATATATAAATTTTGTGCCAATTTAACAATACAAAATATATAAATCTACAACTTTGGATATTATTACATCATTTTACAACACATTTAACCCCGATCAATATACTGAGGAAGTTTTAGAGAAATCGACCGAACCACCTCAAGTAACTGCCATAAGTGAAAAATATTTAATAAAAAAATAACAAATGAGAATAAATTGACCTTATAAAATGAATTATTTGTGGAAAATTTTCTTAATAAGGTTTTTATTAAACTTAATTTTATTATTCAGGATGTTAGGGACACACATAGAATGAATCAAGACCCAAGGTTAGGGTTATTTGTTTATATTTTCAATTCCATGAGACAAGTTTGATATTGCACACCATCATTTATCTTATATAGTGTATTCACTACACTATTAAATTAAATTATGATTAATATATTTCATTTCATGATATTTTAATTTCTATTTCATGGTAATCCTCTTATGGTATTTTGGTTCTTACATTACTATTACCATAAGGGTTATTTATCTCTATTTTCAATTCCATGAGACATGTTTGATATTGTGTACAATAATTTGTTTGATATGATGTATTCACTACCAAATTAACTTCAATAATAGTGAATATATTTAATTTAATTATATTTTAATGTGAATTTCATGTTAACCCTCTTTTATTCTTTTGATTCTTATGATACCATTACTTAAGGGTTTTTGTTAACTCAATTATCATTCATTAAGATATGTTTTTATTCTTGATATTATTTTATATAAATTGGGTACATGATTATATTTATTTTTATTATGTGGTATTATCTCTTTTTTATTTGGATTTTAAATTTCTACCACATAAAACCCCTTCCTAAACGTCTCTTTATTTATGAATTATGATATCTTTAAGGGATTTGGTTAACTCAAAAATTATTTTCTTGAGTTAAAATATTATTATTATAGAATTTTTATTCTAAGTTTGATAGATTAATATATTTACTATTTAATAATATATTTACTCCTTTATATATAGGAAAAAATTATTTTTTTAACTCAAATATGTTTTCATGATATATTTTTTTTCACATAAAAGTGAAACATTTTTAATAAAAAATCATCCCCTTTAAAGATATTTTTTTCCTCCATTTACATATTAATTATTCATAAAGATGTTTTCCTTTCTTATTTTAAAAATAAAATATGATTTTACTTGTGTTACCCTTCTATTTCCCATTACCACTTTTCAAAGTAAAATTTTTCCACCTCTTTTTATGAATTGGATTTTTAACAAATGTATTTTAAAATGTTAAAAAGGTTTTCCAGCATTTCAAAATTAAAATTTTTATCTTAAAATAAACATTATATTTATAAATAATTAATGTATTTTTAAAGATCTATTATTTAATATTATTTTTTAAAAATTAAAAGTTTTTAAAATGTTTTCAATTCAAATTTTTGAATCCTTTATATCTTTTTTCATGGATCCATTATTAAAGATTATTTTTAAAAATTAAAAGTTTTTAAGATGTTTTAGATTCACTATTTTTGAAATATTTATTTCATTTCAAGGATCCACTATTTAAATTTATTTTTTAAATTAAATGATTTAAAAAAATTTCACTTTACCTATTTGAAAATGAGTTTTCAAAATGATTGTAACTTCATCTTTTATTCCAAACAAATTTTTTTTAAAAATATATTATATGATTTTTCTTTAATTATTATCTTTATCTCTAAAGGATTTATTTCCTTAGAAATTATTTTTAACGATTCACCCTCTAAATATTTGTATAAAATACTCTTTTGGGGTGATTGGATTTTGGGTAGAAACTATTTTCAATCTTGAGGTCAATTTTGGTGATTCTATCTAGACATGTTATGAAACCCATTTTTCTTTCCATGAGTCCTTAATGAAGTAACAAATAGATTTTTTTTCAATTGGAAAAAATCTGTATGGATGATTGATTGGTGGGAAACTATTTTTACCTTTAATTCATTGGTAATTTTTATATCTCATGAGCTCAAAATGGTACACAAGGGGATTATCCGAATCTAAAGGGTACATGATAGGATTATACCAAGCCAAAGGGTACATGAGAGAATTATACCAAGACCAAGGGTACATGAGAGGATTATACCAAGCTCATGAAGGGTACATGGGTAGTAATCCAAATTCCAAGAAGGTTATATAGGCGGTAATCCCAAACCCAAGGGTACATGGGTGGTAAGCCCAAGCCCAAGAATGTACATGGGTGGTTATCCCAAACCTACAATTTGATGAATGTCTTGGAGGGTAGCATTTCCATATGATTTCTATGAATATGTTTATTCCAAAATATTATTTCATAATATTATCCATATATTATTCTCCATGAATTATGTTTATTACCTAAAGATTTCACATAATTTTACCTCCGTATATGTTTTATCATTTGATATTTCATGTCCTTATATCATGATACACCTATTATAACTCTATGATCATTTAATAAGATATATCTCCCTTACTGATGTTTTCTCTTGTGAAATTTTTATAAGATTTCCCTTACTAAGTGTTTGAGGTCACCCCTTTATTTTGTTTTCTTCTCTATAAGAAATTATTTATAAGGATATATTTTAAAAAAAGTTTTATACAGAGATTATTTTTTGGATATATTAACTATATAAAATGGAAATATTAGTATGGAGGAAAAAACATATTCTTTGGATGTGAAAGACATGAGGTCTGATCCTCAAAGACACTAAAACTTCCATTCTTGGGATTTTTTGATTATTATGAGATGTAATATTTAAATTATGGCAATTTTGTAAAAAAATATAGGTTTATATCACTCTTTATAAAATACAGTGTTTAAAGAAAGTGTTTTTAGCTCCAAACATTGGAGTGTAGATCCAGGGTACCTCAATTGGTATTAGATCATGGTTTAGTTATTTTTGAGGATTAGTTTAGTTATATGTAGGAATTAGGATGACATAAATTTAGTGAAAATCAGAGGGATAAGTCTAAGTGATAAGTCTCAATATAGGATAACATTCTGATGTTTTGGTAAAGTAAATAGTATATGGTTATCCTATAAATTACATACCTATATGGACATGGGAAAGTGAATGTGACTGTGGCACAAATTCACCTAGGGTTAATCACCCTAAAAGGTTTGGTTGAATATCAACTCAATCTTCACTCAATACATGATGAGTAGGAATAGGAATGAACACTTGAACAGACACTCATAGGGGATATACTTTGGTTGATCACATTCTCTTTACAAACTATCATGAAGGGTTTCAATGGAATTTGATGATGAAATATATAACTAGTTAGGTTACATTACATAATAATAATATGACCATGGATAACCAAGGTTAAATTTAAGGAGTTAAATGTTGAACCAATTATGTCATAGTTGAAAATGAATGTATCATATATTTAAATGAATATTTCATTGGAGAAGAAATCTTAGTATTGATTTTTCATATTCATATGATCATCTAATTTGATTTTTTAGACATTATCATAACCATTTTGTGTTACAAAAATTCATGGAGTAATAAACTAATGATGATTTGTATAAAAAGAGTAAAAGGGGAAAACAAAATAACAAGAAGAGGATCATGAGCACAATGATTTATGCAGTTCAAGAAATGATCCCTATATCCATTGAGAGGTAGAAATATCACAATATTCTGGAGAATAATATGAGAGAAAAAAATTAGAGTTCCAAAACCCTATAAAAAACCTAGCTCAAATGAAATCATAAAGAAGACGGTGCAACAATGCCACCAACCACATAGTAAGTCCAATATGAAACAGTGATTGAGGGATGGAAGTCTATGGAGCTGAAGTACAACCATCTCTAAAGTTTGTGATGCTACAATAACCATGTGAAAGTCTGCAATGATATAATGACTTATTGGTCTTTTCAGTTTTCTTTGCTAATGTCGGATCAGAGTTTCTACAATGACTAAAATTTGGGCCAGGGTCCTTCATCCCCTCAACCTTTGAGAAAGGGGAACACTACCTATACACCCTGAACAACCTCACTGTGAAGGTTGGACTATGGTAGTTGTAGTTTGTGTACAATCTAGGCCACTAGCAGCTAACCCAAATTCATACAAAAAATTAGGCTACACCATTTCAACATTTTGGTTTCAGTATTTTATTGGTAATAGGATCATGAAAATTAATTAATTAAAGTAATGTCCCTAGAAACTCCTATAGTCAACTAAGTAATACTATTTGATATAAATTTTTGAGATAAAGGAAAAATCTTAATATATTCCCACTATATGGGAAATGATGAGTCTCCTAGTATCTAAGATTAAGAGGTTTAAATCCCAGTAAACAATATATATTTAGTTTATTATGGATCCCTTAGAGTCTTCCATTAGTAAGTGATCATTAAAAATGTGAGGACGAAATTATTTAAATGGGGGATAATGTAATGTTCCAATATTTTACTATATATATTTCCTTTAAATAAATCTAATGTGTTCGATAGCTTGTTTCACATGCAACACCGAACTAAAATGATCCATGACATATTAGATTAATATTATTAATAAAATATAATAATAATAAAACAAATATTAAATAAAAATATCACAATCAATTATAAATTAATATAAAATAAGATCAACAACACTTAAACTTTTAAAAGATAACTTCTTAATGAAAGCACTTTTCCTTTATTTATTATATTTTCATTTAAAAGATAATTTTATAAATTTTATAATTATAATTTTAAAAATTAAAATCATATTTAGATTCATAATTTAAATATTAACTTCGGAATAATTTTTTATATTTTTCTAAAATAATTCATTTTTTGGTGAATAGTGAACAAATACCAATTTTACGAATACCACCTCTTTTATGACATTATCATAATAAAATAATGACTTAAATATTATGAATAATTTTTTACTATAAAAATATATATTTATAAAGTAAAATAAATCATTTAAAAATACTATGTTGAATTCATAAAACCCATGTTTGATGTTTTGGAAACTTAGGTCATATTTTACTCTAAAAACTATTTTTATTTGCATATATTAAACATTAGTTTTCATTACTTGTAGAATTTATATTTAAAAAATTGATTTCATATTTTAGATCAATATGTTAATATTATGTAATAAGTCCAGTTTTATTTTTAGGAATAATAATATGATTAAAAAGATTAAAGTTAATGACTGTGATAAAGATGAAAGGGTTATCTTCAAAGAATTATATTATTAATGTTGTGTAATTTTTATCTAATAAGTTAAATTTATATATTTTATATAATTAAATAGATATTATATTTAGAAATATATATAAATATATTATCACTCATTCAATTGAAAATAAATAATAAATAATATTAAGAACACTTAATGGTAAAAACACCATTTTTTACAAAACAATTTTTCTATATATTAAATTTTTTAACTTAAAAGTAAATTTTATGTTATTTAGAAATGTAATTAGATTATATGGAGATATAAATTTTGGTTTATAAAATCAATTTTTTTATAAGGGTTACATTATATTTTTAATAAAATATAAATTACTAGGGTAAAAAATAGTTACCAAGGTAAAAACCAAAATAGTGAAATGTAAAAATATAGTGGTAAAAGACTTGAAACATGTTTAAAAAATGTATTAAAAAGATTAGTAGAGGCTTTATTAACCTTATATCACCCCAAAATTTATTATTTTCCAATTTAGATCCATTGAATCTTGAAAAGTTGGTGCCAAAATTATCAATGACAAGATGGACTAGAGGGTGGGGGGGTGAACAGTCCTTTTAAAATTTTAAAACTAATCCAAGAAATTTATAATAGTATTATTTATTCAAAAAAATGAATATGAATTTTTCAAGTAGATAAAGAATGAAATGGATTAAAAAAACATGAAAACTAGAATTTTTATAGTAGTTTAGTTCTCAATGAACCTACTATACTCGTAAATTCCATTTAACTCAGTGAGAGTATAGGTAATCACTAAAACAAAGAGAGAAGACCAAGTATTTTTTAGGTGCAGAATCAACCTAGTCTATTTTATAGTATATACTCGTATTTTTTTTTCTTTTTGTGGGTTCAAGTAAAAATATAAACTTTTTAAGGAGTAATCCTAACCTATTACTAATACTTTTATGGGTTAAAAAAACTAGTGTATTCAATAAAAAAAACAAACTTTGTATTTTTTTTTGATTAGGTGTTCATAACCAGAAACTACCTTTCATGTGGAGGTATAACCATGTGTTAAAAATGAGTTAGAAACACTTAAAAAAACAAAACTAATATAACACAAGAATATACCGATGAAGAAGCTAGTTTGAGCATTTAACTTCTACCCTTCAAGAAATGATGCCAAACCAAGAATCTTTGGGAAACCAATAATGCTTTAGTAAATCAACATCAACGAATTTTTGTTCTCAATATTTCTTATTATTATCTACTACTTACATCAACCCTTTTTATAAAAATAACAGCTACAATCCTTCAAAATAAATCCTATGAACCATATTCTCCATATGTGTTTCCTATTTATTCAATTTATATTTAAAATAAAATTGTTATAAATAAAATTGGAAACATATTACCTGTTATTTGAATAATTTTAAAACCAAACCCTTGATACCTCATCTCCAGTAGATTTGATCGAATAGATAAACCAATATTTAAAGGTAATAAATAAATTATATTGGTTATGAAAAGGTAAAATGAATTTTTCATTGGATATTTATGTAAAGACCCTTAAATTTCAAGGAAATTATTTTCTTAATTTTCTTTGGAATTTTACAAGAACGCAGTTTCTGACGGCACCTGATTCCGAGGCCCGGTGTGCCCAGAATCATTTTATGAAGTTTGGCTTGGGTACGTTCAGTGAACGAATGAGCGGGTTTTTCTAACTTTTGAACCGGTGCTCAGAATCGAATTCTAAGGGCACTGATGGAACCACAGCGCCGGTACTTGCTTAGAAACGCCTCTTCTGGAGTTGCGTTTTCTCGGGTGTGGTTTTTAATTTTTGGGCTTTAAGTTATGAAATAAAATAAAATGGTGCGACAACTTTATTTTTATTTCACTTAAGCCACTTAAAAGCCACTTAAAGCTGCTTAAGATAAGTTAAAGCAGATAGGGTACAATTCAAAATATCCTACCCTCTTGGTAGGATATTTGTGAGGTGGGGCCCGCACGAGCCCCACCGTTTCTTTTCCGCTAAGTAACGCACCCGTGAAAACCCTTTTTAAATAAAGTCAACTGGAGCATTTTCTTAAACAATTAAACGCTACTATTAATTGGGAGGTTTATTTGTTGAAATTAATTATATGAATTAATGGGTCGTTACTTAGTTTGTTTTTCGTTTGTTGGCATGTAATAAAATAAGACCAACATTTTTCTTCTTGAGTGTTGTTCGTTGAGAGGATTTGACAGAAGCCTTAAGTCCTTCATCCTCCTTAGTGAAGAACGCGAAGAACGCGAAGAACGCCAACCTTCGACGAAAGGTGACGAAGATCACCGAACCCTCGGAGATCAACGACGCGACACCGTGTTCCGCGACACCAAAGATTCTCCTCCTGCGACGTTCTTCTGCGACATCCCTTCTTCCGCAACAAATCTTCGAACATCTGCTTGAGGCAGGAGATTTAAAATCTTTTAAATTTTCTTTGTGGTTTTTATACTTGACATGGATTTAATTCGTGTAAATTAAATCCTTGTGTTTTCTTTACCCCTCGGAGATCATCGACGCGATGCCCTTCTGCGATGACGCGACGCCCTTCCGCGACGCGACGATCACCTCCTACCGCGACAGTCAATTCCGCGAAGAACTCTCATCCGACGACAGCTACGAGGTATGGGTCATTTTGAAAATGTTTTTACCATGCTGTTTTCCTCCAAGGCAGGAACGCAAACCAACCAAATTAACAAGTTGGTTTATGGATCATTATTATTGCAGGACGTGGTTTATCAATTGCTGGGATTTATGTTTTTTTTAAAATCGCTAACGCGATGGGTGCGGACTAACGAACAAGTCCGAACCCACCGCACTTTTTAGTTCTTGGTGCGTGAAACGGCAGACGATGACAAACGGGGCCGCAATGGCGATTTGAGGGCCTGGCAGTGAAGAATGGGACCCGGGAGGAGCCACGACGTAGACAGAAGTGGAATCGGACCACCGGAGCAACTCCGGTGGCCTACGGAATCCACCGGTGGCGCGAATTGCTAGCACGACGGCGCCGACCGACCAGACCCGTGACCACGCGGGTTCGGCGACACACGGGACGTGGCAAAGCCGCGTCCGCTGACCAAGCGCGGCCCCACGCGGAGTCGCATCACCTCATTCCGCGGGGGTAGCACGCCCCTCGGTTCCTCCGCTCGGTCGAGCCGAGCCGGGCCGACCCGCCGGGCCGGGTCGCTCCCAAGCCGGGTCGGGCCGCCTGGCCGGGCCGGGTCGTGCCCAACCGGGTCGGACCCAGACCCGGGTCGGGTTGACCCGGTTCGGGCCGACCCAGGGGGGGGGGGGGGGGGGGGGTCGGGCCGGGTCGGTCCGGGCCCAGACCCCCTGTTTCCGGACCTTTTCGGTATTTTGCTCATAACTTGAGCTACGTGCCTCCGAACGACGTTCCGTCAGCGGCGATGCGATCCTTGTATCGAGACGGTTGTTTAGGTATATCGCACTCAATGTTTCAGAATACTTTGTGTCCGACCGGGTTGGTTCGTACACAAAACCAACCGGGCCCTCGGAGCGGAAACACTCATATCTTGAGCTTCGGACGTCCGATTGACGTGCCGTTGACTTTGTTGAATTCCTCTAAGTGAGACGGATCTATTGGCATACTCCGCCCGAGGTTTGGACGCAGGTGGAGTACGGTCGGGTTGGTTTTGCCTTAAAAACCAACCGGGCCCCTAGGACGAAAAAGCCAATAACTCTCAGACCGGGCGTCCGATTGACGCGTCGTCTGCGACGTTGAGTTCTTGTTGATGATACAGAACTTTTGGATACATCAACTCTGGACAATGTGTCATTTGATGTATCAGCCTCTCGTCTCGTGGAGCGGACCCTCCCAAACGAGCTTGCTGTGTGCGGGAACCCTAGAGCTGGCTGCGACTGCTACTGTGACGACGACGACTGTGCAGAGATCCTCAGTGGATTCGACGGCGACGACTACATCACTCAGCGATCCTTTGTGGGTCAGTGCTACCGATCCTGTGTGGGTCCGATCCTGTGTGGGTCAGCGCTCAGCGGTCCTATGTGGGCCAGCGCCTACAGGTCCTGTGTGGGCCCGATCCTGTGTGGGTCTTTGCGGGGGTTAGTTACCTATCGATCCTTTGTGGGTCAGATCCTTTGTGGGTCATTGCAGGGGTTAGTACCTATCGACCCTTTGTGGGTCCGATGACTTAGATGGATCAGTGATCATCTATATCGTCATTTGAAGAAGTATACCATGTGTGAGCTGAATCCTGTTTACTCTCCTTTGTGGATTGTGTTGGGATATCCTGTGTGGATTACGATTTGCTTTCCTATGTGGATTGTGTTGTGCTATCCTATGTGGATTTACGTTTTTCTTTCCTATGTGGACTGGGTTTTACTTGAGCTCGGATGTTGAAGCCGAATGAGAATTGATGACTTAGGTATATGTATGGGCATATACCTAAGCCGTGTCGGATGTTACTTCGTGATTGTATCTTTCCTTTGTGGTTTATCCTTTGTGGATTCTGGGAGACCTTCGGGGGTCTCGGGGTCCCTAATGAGTAGCTTATACTCACCCCTGCACGGGCTATGCCCACACTACGTTTTGTTGGTTGTAGATGACGGAAATCGCTGATCGTGGTGGAGGCTTGCAGAGTAGGACGGTACCTGAAGGTGGACCACTGGATGGGACGTACTCAGAGCGGTCGGATGGACCTGAGGAGCAGTGGAGGTTTTCTGTACCCACCCTTCAGGTGGGACTTCCAGAGGACGGCTCGACGCTGCGGCTTTTTCGTTCAGTTTCTTTTTTTCCCCTTTCAGTTGTACTTTACAGTTGGGATTGTATTTCTGTCCCCCTTTACTTTTCTGCACTTACTGTTGTACCAGTTTTTACTTAGTGTTTACTTTTTTCGCTTGCTTACTATGTGGTGCTTGTTTACTTTACAAAGGTAATGCCTTCCCTTTACCGGGATTTACGCCTTGGTGCTAGTCGCTAGCCCCTGGCCTATGGAAGGCGAGCTTAGGGTAGTCACGACATGGGCCCCGGCTCTGTCAGAATCTCTGAGCTCCGAAAAAGGCCAGCGGCTAGAGACTCCTACGGGAGCAGACTCGACGATTACGCACTGGTGCCAGCAGTGTGAGCTTACTCTAGGAGGTGAGAGCTTCGGCTGGGATCTTCTTGTAGTGATGTCGAGGCCTTACGACGTCATCTTTGGCATGGATTGGTTATCTACAGTCCATGCACAGATTGACTGTATTAGGCTCAAGGTGCGATGTGTATGCACCGACGGGAGCAAGTTCACCTTCACCGGCGAGAAGAGAGCCTTCGCAGCACAGGATGGACTACCGCAGAGGAGAGGACAACCCATCACTCATCAGTTGGCTAGCCTCATCCTAGGAGTAGTTGACGTGCGGAGTCCTAGTTTTCCTGCAGTGGTGGATCAGTACGCGGACGTATTTCCCGACGATGTTCTAGGGCTACCTCCTCACAGAGAGGTAGACTTTCATATTGATCTTTACCCCAGGACAGCCCCGATATCCACTCCAGCATATCGGATGGCCCCCGCTGAGCTTCGAGAGCTACGGGTACAGTTGGAGGACTTGCAGGGCAAGGGTTTCATCCGACCCAGTTTTTCACCCTGGGCTTCCCCGATATTGTTCGCCAAGAAGGCAGACGAGAGCTTGCGACTGTGTGTTGACTATCGTCTCCTGAACTAGGTGACAGTGAGGAACAAGTATCCGCTACTGAGGATTGATGACCTCTTCGATCAGCTCAAGGGAGCATAGTGGTTCTCGAAGATAGACCTCAGGTCAGGCTATCATCAGCTCAGAGTTCGGGACGAGGACGTGCAGAAGACGACCTTCAGATGTCGGTATGGCCACTATGAGTTCTTGGTTATGCCATTCGGCCTAACCAATGCTCTAGCAGTGTTCATGGTCCTCATGAACAGGATCTTTCAGCCATACCTTGATCGATTTGTCGTGGTCTTCATCGACGACATTTTGATATACTCGACGACTGAGGAGGAGCACGCCTACCACTTACAGGTTGTATCAGACACACTCCGAGAGCACCAGCTTTATGGAAAGCTCTCAAAGTGTCAGTTCTGGATAGGCGAGGTCCACTTCTTGGGGCACGCCATCTCTGAGGTGGGAGTTGCAGTGGATCCTGCGAAGATAGAGGCAGTGCTAGCTTGGGAGCCACCCAAGAGCGTGAGAGAGGTGCAGAGTTTCTTGGGACTAGCTGGATACTATCAGAGATTTGTGCCAGATTTCTCCAGAGTTGCGGCACCACTCTCAGCTTTGACGAAGAAAGGGAGACCCTTTGTGTGGTCAGACAGATGTTAGCAGAGCTTCCAGGAGCTGAGACAGAGATTGACCAGCGCACCTATCTTTAGGTTTCCTGAGGAGGGAGTAGGGTACGTAGTCTACTATAATGCATCAGGGACCAGACTCAGATGTGTCCTGATGCAGGAATGGGAAGTGATCGCCTATGGATCACGTCAGTTGAGGCCGCATGAGTAGAACTACGCTACCCATGACCTGGAGTTAGCAGCAGTGGTCTTCGCTCTGAAGACATGGCGACACTATCTGATGGGCGAGCGCTTTATAGTCTTTTATGACCATCAGAGTCTCAGGTACATATTCTCTCAGAAGGACCTGAACCTGAGACAGCGGTGATGGCTCGAGTTCCTCTAGGACTATGACTTTGAGATAGTCTATACTCCTGGGAAGGGGAATCTGGTAGCCGATGCTCTTAGCAGGAGGAGGGGCATTCAGCTACTTGAGGAGGCGACAGAGCAGCTAGCCGCTTTGTAGATATCCTTTGTGGATAAAGATGGAGCAGCCTTCCTTCAGTCTCTCACAATCACCCCTACACTACTACAGTGGGTCAGAGAGGCACAGTGTGGGGACGCTGACTGTGAGACGCGGCGTGCACAGATATCCTCAGGACAGGCACCTGATGGTTTCTCCTTTGGAGAAGAGCACAACATCCTTTTCAGAGGACGTACCTTGGTACCAATCACTTTATGAAAGGATGTGCTGAGCAAGTTTCACACTTCTCCTTTGGCGGTACATCCTGGGGTGGCGAAGATGTACCAGGACCTCAGACGACAGCACTGGTGGCCAGACATGAAGAAGGCTGTGGCAGAGTTTGTTTCTCGATGCCTCACCTGCCAGCAGGTGAAGGCAGAGCATCAGGTACCAGCAGGCTTGGTACAGCCCTTGGAGGTCCCGGAGTGGAAGTGGGACGGGATATATATGGAGTTCGTGACTGGACTTCCACGCACTTCCAGAGGTCACGACTCCATTTGGGTGATTGTCGACCGACTCACCAAGTCGGCCCACTTCTTACCCATCAGAGATTAGGGATCAGTGGAGAGCTTGGAGCGTCTCTACGTTCAAGAGATTATATGGCTTCACGGTGTGCCATCATCTATCATCTCCGATCGAGATGCTCGCTTTACTTCCCGGCTTTAGAAGGGGTTGCTGGAGGCGTTCGGGACGCAGCTTTGTCCGAGCACCGCCTTTCACCCTCAGACGGATGGTTAGATGGAGAGGACCATTCAGACTCTCGAGGACATGCTCCGCGCATGTGTCCTCAACTTTGGTCGCAGCTGGGAGGACCACCTACCCTTGGTGGAGTTCGCGTACAACAACAGCTACCACTCCACCATCGGGATGGCACCATACGAGGCGTTGCACGACAGACCTTGCAGATCTCCTTTGTGCTGGACAGACCCTGGGGAGTCAGCACTTGTGGGACCAGAGATGGTTCGGGCCACAACAGAGAAGGTCCTGGTCATCCAGGAGTGGATGAGGACAGCTCAGAGCCGGCAAAAGTCATATTCTGACAGGAGGCGGAGGCCACAAGAGTTCGAGGATGACGACCACGTCTTCTTGCGTGTCTCACCTCGAAGTAGATTACAGAGATTTGGCCGGGGCGACAAGTTGTCTCCACGCTTCATCGGACCATTCCAGGTCCTCAGCAGGATTGGAGAGGTGGCTTATCGCCTGACTCTACCACCTCAGTTGCACCGGGTGCACGAAATCTTCCATGTATCTCAGCTGAGGAGATACGTGCACGACCCGATGCACATCATTGAACATTGGGAGCTAGACGTTGATGACGGGGAAACTTTTGCGGAGGTCCCGGTGGAGATCGAGGAGTGACAGGAGCGGGTCCTATGTGGACGATCGATTCCTCTAGTGCGCATCAGATGGCAGCACAGGAACCTCCAAGAGAGCACTTGGGAGCGGGAGGCTTAGATGCATGCTCAGTGCCCACTTTTGTTTACCTAGCTTATGATGTATCTTTACGGGGACGTAAAGCCCTGAGGTGGGAGTGATGTAAAGACCCGTAAATTTCAAGGAATTTTTTTTCTTAATTTTCTTTTGAATTTTACAAGAATGCGGTTTCTGACGGCACATGATTCCGAGGCCCGGTGTGCCCGAAATCATTTTCCAAAGTTTGGCTCGGGTACGTTCAGTGAATGAATGAGCGGGTTTTTTTAACTTTTGAACCGGTGCTCGGAATCGAATTATGAGGGCACCGATGGAATCGCAGTGTCAATACTTGCTTAGAAACACCTCTTCCGGAGTTGCGTTTTCTTGGGTGTGGTTTTTAATTTTTGGGCTTTAAGTTAAGAAATAAAATAAAGTGGTGCGACAAATTTATTTTTATTTCACTTAAGCCACTTAAAAGCCACTTAAAGATGCTTAAGCTAAGTTAAAGCGGATAGGGTACAATTCAAAATATCCTACCATCTTGGTAGGATATTTGTGAGGTGGGGCCCGCACGAGCCCCGCCGTTTCTTTTCCGCTAAGTAACGCACCTTCAAAAACCCTTTTTAAATAAAGTCAACTGGAGAGTTTTCTTAAACAATTAAACGCTCCTATTAATTGGGTGGTTTATACGTTGAAATTAATTCTATGAATTAATGGGTCGTTACTTAGTTTGTTTTTCGTTTGTTGGCATGTAATAAAATAAGACCAACATTTTTCTTCTTGAGTGTTGTTCATTGAGAGGATTTGACAGAAGCCTTAAGTCCTTCATCATCCTTCGCGAAGAATGCGAAGAACGCGAAGAATGCGAAGAACGCGAAGAATGTGAAGAACGCGAAGAACGTCGTCCTTCGACAAAAGTCGATGAAGAAGGCCGAAACCTCGGAGATCGACGACGTGACACCGTGTTCCGCGACGCCAACGATTCTCCTCCTGCGACGTTCTTCTGCGACGTCCCTTCTTCCGCGACAAATCTTCGAACATCTTCTTGAGGTAGGAGATTTAAAATCTTTTAAATTTCCTTTGTGGTTTTTGTACTTGAAATGGATTTAATTCGTGTAAATTAAATCCATGTGTTTTCTTTACCCCTAGGAGATCGTCGACGCGACGCCCTTCCGTGACGACGCGATGCCCTTCCGCGACGCGACGATCACCTCCTACCGCGACGGTCAATTCCGTGAAGAACTCTCGTCCGATGACAGCTACGAGGTAGGGGTCATTTTGAAAATGTTTCTACCATGCTATTTTCCTCCAAGGAAGGAACGCAAACCAACCAAATTAACAAGTTGGTTTTCGGATCATTATTATTTCGGGACGTGGTTTATCAATTGCTGGGATTTGTGTTTTTTTAAACCGCTAACGCGATGGGTGCGGACTAACGAACAAGTCCGAACCCACCGCACTTTTTCGTTATTGGTGCGCGAAATGGCGGATGATGACAAATGGAGCCGCAATGGCGATTTGAGGGCCTGGAAGTGAAGAATGGGACCGGGAGGAGCCACGGCGCAGACGGAAGTAGAATCGGACCACCGGAGCAACTCCGGTGGCCCGTGGAATCCGCCGGCGGCGCCGGCGGCCGGAGGCGGCGGCGCCCAAGCGCGCCGTCGGATGGAGCCACGGCGGTAGTGGCGGCTGACCAGATCCGCGACCGCGCGGGTTCGCCGACACACGGGACACGGCAAAGCCGCATCCGCTGACCAAGCGCGGCCCCACACAGGGCCGCGACACCTCATCCCGTGGGGGCAGCGCGCCCCGCGGTTCCTCTGCTCGGCCGCTCGGCCGAGCCGAGCCGGGCTGGGTCATGCCCAGGCCGGGTCGGGCCGGGTCACACCCAAACGGGTCGGACCCGGCCCCGGGTCGGGTCGACCCGGTTCGGGCCGACCCAGGGGGGGTCGGGCCGGGCCCAGAGCCCCCGTTTCCGAACCTTTTCGGTCTTTTGCTCATAACTTGAGCTATGGGCCTCCGAACGACGCACCGTCAGTGGTGATGCGATCCTTGGATCGAGACAGTCGTTTAGGTATATCGCACTCAAGGTTTCGGAATACTTTGGGTTCGTCCAGGTTGGTTCGTACAAGAAACCAACCGGGCCCTCGGAGCGGAAACACTCATATCTTGAGCTTCAGACGTCCGATTGATGTGCTGTTGACTTTATTGAATTCCTCTAAGTGAGACGGATCTTTTGGCATACTCCACCCGAGGTTTGGACGCAGGTGGAGTACGGTCGGGTTGGTTTTGCCTTAAAAACCAACCGGGCCCCTGGGACGAAAAAGCCAATAACTCTCAGACCGGGCGTCCGATTGACGCGCCGTCTGCGACGTTGAGTTCCTGTTGACGATACGGAACTTTTGGATACATCAACTCTGGACTATGTGTCAGTTGATGTATCAGCCTCTTGGCCTGTGGAGTGGACCCTCCCGAATGAGCTTGCTGTGTGCGGGAACCCTAGAGCTGGCTGCGACTGCTCCTGTGACAACGACGACTGTGCAGAGATCCTCAGTGGATTCGACGGCGACGACTACAGCACTCAGCGATCCGTTGTGGGCCAGTGCTACCGATCCTGTGTGGGTCCGATCCTGTGTGGGTCAGTGCTCAGCGGTCCTATGTGGGCCAGTGCCTACGGGTCCTGTGTGGTCCCGATCCTCTGTGGGTCTTTGCGGGGGTTAGTTACCTATCGATCCTTTGTGGGTCAGATCCTTTGTGGGGCATTGTGGGGGTTAGTACCTATCGATCCTTTGTGGGTCCGACGACTTAGATGGATCAGTGATCATCTCTATCGTCATTCAAAGAAGTATACCATGTGTGAGCTAAATCATGTTTACTCTCCTTTGTGGATTGTGTTGTGCTATCCTATGTGGATTACGATTTTCTTTCCTATGTGGATTGTGTTGTGCTATCCTGTGTGGATTTACGTTTTGCTTTCCTGTGTGGACTGGGTTGTACTTGATCTCGGATGTTGGATCCGAGTGAGAATTGATGACTTAGGTATATGTATGGGCATATACCTAAGACATGTCGGATGTTACTTTGTGATTGTATCTTTCCTTTGTGGTTTATCATTTGTGGATTCTGGGAGACCTTCGGGGGTCTCGGGGTCCCTACTGAGTAGCTTATACTCACCCCTGCACGGGCTATGCCCGCACTACGTTGTGTTGGTTGCAGACGACGGACAACGTTGATCGTGGTGGAGGCTTGCGGAGCAGGACGATACCTGGAGGTGGACCACTGGACGAGACGTACTCGGAGCGGTCGGCTGGACCCGAGGAGTAGTGGAGGCTTTTTGTACCCACCTTTCAGGTGGGACTTCCAGAGGATGGCTCGACGATGCGGCTTTTTCTTTCAGTTGCTGTTTTCCCCCTTTCAGTTGTACTTTACAGTTGGGCTTATATTTCCGGCCCCTTTACTTTTCTGCACTTACTGTTGTACCAGTTTTTACTTAGTGTTTACCTTTTCTGCTTGCTTACTCTGTGGTGCTTGTTTACTTTACAAAGGAAATTCCTTCCCTTTACCGGGATTTACACCTTGGTGCTAGTCGCCAACCCCTGGCCTATGGAAGGCGGTCTAGGGGTAGTCACGGCACAGGCCCCGGCTCTGTCGGAATCTTCGAGCTCCGAACAAGGGCAGCGGCTAGAGACTCCAATGGGAGCAGACTCAACGATTACGCACTGGTGCCGGTAGTGTGAGCTTACTCTAGGAGGTGAGAGCTTCGGCTGGGATCTTCTTGTAGTGGCGTCGAGGCCTTACGACGTCATCTTTGGCATGGATAGGTTATCTACAGTCTATGCACAGATTGACTGTATTAGGCACAAGGTGCGATGTGTACGCACCGACGGGAGCAGGTTCACCTTCACCGGTAAGAAGGGAGCCTTCGCTGCATAGGATAAACTACCACATAGGAGAGGACAACCCATCACTCATCAGTTGGCTAGCCTCATCCTAGGAGCAGTTGATGTGCGGAGTCCTAGTTTTCCTGCAGTGGTGGATCAGTACACGGACGTCTTTCCCGACGACGTTCCAGGGCTACCTCCTCGCAGAGAGGTAGACTTTCATATTGATCTGTACCCCGGGACAGTCCCGATATCCACTCCAGCATATCGAATGGCCCCTGCTGAGCTTCGAGAGCTACGGGTATAGTTGGAGGACTTGCAGGGAAAGGGTTTCATCCGACCCAGTGTTTCACCCTGGGCTTCCCCGATATTGTTCGCCAAGAAGGAGGACGGGAGCTTGCGACTGTGTGTCGACTATCGTCGCCTGAACCAGGTGACAGTGAGGAATAAGTATCCGCTACCGAGGATTGATGACCTCTCCGATCAGATCAAGGGAGCACAGTGGTTCTCGAAGATAGACCTCAGGTCAGACTATCATCAGCTCAGAGTTCGGGATGAGGACGTACAGAAGATGACCTTCAGATGTCGGTATGGACACTATGAGTTCTTGGTTATTCCATTCGACGTAACCAATGCTCCAGCAATGTTCATGGGTATCATGAATAGAATATTTCAGCCATACCTTGATCAATTTGTCGTGGTCTTCATCGATGACATTTTGATATACTCAACGACTGAGGAGGAGCACACCTACCACTTACGGGTTGTATTAGACACACTCAGAGAGCACCATATTTATGGAAAGATCTCAAAGTGTCAGTTCTGGATACATGAGGTCCACTTCTTGGGGCATGTCATCTCTGAGGTGGGAGTTGCAGTGGATTCTGCGAAGATAGAGGCAGTGTTAGCTTGGGAGCCACCCAAGAGCGTGACAGAGGTGCAGAGTTTCTTGGGACTAGCTGGATACTATCAGAGATTTGTGCCAGATTTCTCCAGTGTTGCGGCACCACTCTCAGCTTTGACGAAGAAGGGGAGAACCTTTGTGTGGTCAGACAGATGTCAGTAGAGCTTCCAGGAGCTGAGACAGAAATTGACCAGTGCACCTATCTTGAGGTTGCCTGAGGAGGGAGTAGGGTACGTAGTCTACTATGATGCATCAGGGACCGGACTCGGATGTGTCTTGATACAGGAGCGGGTAGTGATCGCCTATGGATCACGTCAGTTGAGGCTGCATGAGAAGAACTACGCTACCCATGACCTGGAGTTAGCAGCAGTGGTCTTCGATCTAAATACATGGCGACACTATCTAATGGGTGAGCGCTTTACAGTCTTTTCTGACCATCAGAGTCTTAGGTACATCTTCTCTCAGAAGGACCTGAACCTGAGACAGCGGCGATGGCTCGAGTTCCTCCAGGACTATGACTTTGAGATAGTCTATACTCCTGGGAAGGGGAACGTGGTAGCCGATGCTCTCAGCAGGAGGACGGGCATTCAACTACTTGAGGAGGCGACAAACCAGCTAGCCGCTTTGCAGATATCCTTTGTGGATAGAGATGGAGAAGCCTTCCTTCAGTCTCTCATAGTTACCCCTCCACTACTACAGAGGGTCAGAGAGGCACAGCGTTGGGACGCTGACTGTGAGACGCGACGTTCACAAATATCCTCAGGATAGGCACCTGATGGTTTCTCCTTTGGAGCAGAGCACGACATCCTTTTCAGAGGACGTACCTTGGTACCAGTCGCTTTACGAGAGGAGGTGCTGAGAGAGTTTCACACTTCTCCTTTGGCGGTACATCCTAGGGTGGCGAAGATGTACCAGGACCTCAGACGACAGCACTGGTGGCCAGGCATGAAGAAGGCTGTGGCAGAGTTCGTTTCTCGATGCCTCACCTACCAGCAGGTGAAGGCAGAGCATCAGGTACTAGCAGGCTTGGTACAACCCTTGGAGGTCCCAGAGTGGAAGTGGGACGGGATATCTATGGACTTCTTGACTGGACTTCCACGCACTTCTAGAGGTCATGAATCCATTTGGGTGATTGTCAACCAACTCACCAAGTCGGCCCACTTCTTACCCATCAGAGAGTAGGGCTCAGTGGAGAGATTGGGGCGTCTCTACCTTCAGGAGATTGTATGGATTCACGGTGTTCCATCATCTATCATCTCTAATCGAGATTCTCGCTTTACTTCCCAGCTTTAGAAGGGGTTTAAGTAGGCGTTCGAGATGCAGCTTCGTCTGAGTACCGCCTTTCACCCTCAGACGGATGGTCAGATGGAGAGGACCATTTAGACTCTCGGTGACATGCTCCGCGCATGTGTCCTCAACTTTTGTCGCAGCTGGGAGGACCACCTACCCTTGGTGGATTTCGCGTACAACAACAGCTACCACTCCACCATCGGGATGGCACCATACGAGGCATTGTATGGCAGACTTTGCAGATCTCCTTTGTGCTGGACAGACCCTGGGGAGTCAGCACTTGTGGGACCAGAGATGGTCCGGGCCACGACAGAGAAGGTCCAGGTCATCCAGGAGCAGATGAGGACAGCTCAAAGCCGGCATAAGTCTTATGATGACAGGAGGCGGAGGCCACTAGAGTTCGAGGATGGCGACCACGTCTTCTTGCGTGTCTCACCTCGACGTGGATTACGGAGATTTGTCCGGGGCGGCAAGTTGTCTCCACGCTTCATCGGACCATTCCAGGTCCTCAACAGGACTGGTGAGGTGGCTTATTGCCTGGCTCTACCACCTCAATTGCACCAGGTGCACGACGTCTTCCACATATCTCAGCTGAGGAGATACGTGCACGACCCGACGCACATCATTGACCATGGGGAGCTAGACGTTAATGATGGGGCGACTTTTGCGGAGGTTCCCATGGAGATCGAGGAGTAACAGGAGAGGGTCCTACGTGGACGATCGATTCCTCTAGTGCACATCATATGGTAGCACGAGAACCTATAAGAGAGCACTTGGGAGAGGGAGGCTCAGATGCGTGCTCAGTACCCACTTTTGTTTCCCTAGCTTATGATGTATATTTACGGGGACGTAAATCCCTGAGGTGGGAGTGATGTAAAGACCCGTAAATTTGAAGGAATTTTTTTTCTTAATTTTCTTTGGAATTTTACAAGAACGCAGTTTCTGACGGCACCTGATTTCGAGGCCCGGTGTGACCGAAATCATTTTCCGAAGTTTGGATCGGGTACGTTCAGTGAACGAACGAGCGGGTTTTTCTAACTTTTGAACCGGTGCTCGGAATCGAATTCTGAGGGCACCGATGGAACCACATCGCCGGTACTTGTTTCGAAATGCCTCTTCCGGAGTTGCGTTTGCTCGGGTGTGGTTTTTAATTTTTGGGCTTTAAGTTAAGAAATAAAATAAAGTGGTGCGACAACTTTATTTTTATTTCACTTAATCCACTTAAAATCCACTTAAAACTACTTAAGCTAAGTTAAAGCGGATAGGGTACAATTCAAAATATCCTACCCTCTTGGTAGGATATTTGTGAGGTGGGGCCCGCACGAGCCCCACCATTTCTTTTCCGCTAAGTAACGCACCCACGAAAACCCTTTTTAAATAAAGTCAACTGGAGCGTTTTCTTAAACAATTAAACGCTCCTATTAATTGGGCGGTTTATTCGTTGAAATTAATTCTATGAATTAATGGGTCGTTACTTAGTTTGTTTTTCGTTTTTTGGCATGTAATAAAATAAGACCTACATTTTTTTTCTTGAGTGTTGTTCGTTGAGAGGATTTGACAGAAACCTTAAGTCCTTCATCCTCCTTTGCGAAGAACGCGAAGAAAGCGAAGAACGCAAAGAACACCGACCTTCGACGAAAGGCAACGAAGAACGCCGAGCCCTCGGAGATCGACGACATGACGCCGTGTTCCGTGACGCCAACGATTCTCCTCCTGCGACGTTCTTCTGCGACGTCCCTTCTTCCGCGACAAATCTTCGAACAAATGCTTGAGGTAGGAGATTTAAAATCTTTTAAATTTCCTTTTTGGTTTTTATACTTGACATGGATTTAATTCGTGTAAATTAAATCCGTGTGTTTTCTTTACCCCTCGGAGATCGTCGACGTGACGCCCTTCCACGATGACGCAACGCCCTTCTGCGACATGACGATCACCTCCTACCGTGACAGTCAATTCTGCGAAGAACTCTCGTCCGACGACAGTTACGAGGTATGGGTCGTTTTGAAAATGTTTTTACCATGCTTTTTTCCTCCAAGGAAGGAACACAAACCAAACAAATTAACAAGTTGGTTCACAGATCATTATTATTACGGGATGTGGTTTATCAATTGCTGGGATTTATGTTTTTTTTAAAACCGCTAACGCGATGGGTGCAGACTAACGAACAAGTCCGAACCCACCGCACTTTTTCGTTCTTGGTGCGTGAAACGGCGAATGATGACAAACGGGGTCGCAATGGAAATTTGAGGGCCTGACAGTGAAGAATGGGACCCTGGAGGAGACACGGCGTAGACGGAAGTGGAATCGGACCACCGGCGCGGCGGCGTCGGCGGCTGGAGGTGGCGGCCGACCAGACCCGCGATCGCGCGGGTCCGGCGACACACGGGACGCGGCAAAGACGTGTCCGCTAACCAAGCGCGGCCCTACGCGGTGCCGCGACACCTCATCCCGCGGGGGCAGCACGCCCCGCAGTTCCTCCTCTCGGCCGCTCGGTCGAGCCGAGTCGGGCCGACCCGCCGGGCTGGGTCACGCCCAGGCCGGGCCGGGTCGCGCCCAACCGGGTCGGACCCGGACCCGGGTTGGGTCGACCCTGTTCGGGCCGACCCAGGGGGGGTCGGGCCGGGTCGGTCCGGGCCCAGACCCCCCATTTCCGGACCTTTTCGGTCTTTTGCTCATAACTTGAGCTATATGCCTCCGAAGGACGCCCCGTCAGCGGCGATGCGATCCTTGGATCGATATGGTCGTTTCGGTATATCGCACTCAAGGTTTCGGAATACTTTGGGTTCGGCCGGGTTGGTTCGTACACGAAACCAACCGGGCCCTCGGAGCGGAGACGCTCATATCTTGAGCTTCGGACGTCCGATTGACGTGCCGTTGACTTTGTTGAATTCCTCTAAGTGAGAAGGATCTTTTGGCATACTCCTCCCGAGGTTTGGATGCAGGTGGAGTACAATAGGGTTGGTTTTTCCTTAAAAACCAACCGGGCCCTGGGACGAAAAAGCCAATAACTCTCAGACCGGGCGTCCGATTGACGCGCCGTCTACGACGTTGAGTTCCTGTTGACGATACGGAACTTTTGGATACATCAACTCTGGACTATGTGTCATTTGATGTATCAGCCTCTCGGCTCGTGGACCAGACCCTCCCGAATGAGCTTGCTGCGTGCGGGAACCCTAGAGCTGGCTGCGACTGCTACTGTGACGACGACGACTGTACAGAGATCCTCAGTGGATTCGACGGTGACAGCTACATCACTCAGCGATCCTTTGTGGGTCAGTGATACTGATCCTGTGTGGGTATGATCCTGTGTGGGTCAGCGCTCAGCGGTCCTGTGTGGGCCAGCGCCTACAGGTCCTGTGTGGGCCCGATCCTGTGTGGGTCTTTGTGGGGGTTAGTTACCTATCGATCCTTTGTGGGTCAGATCCTTTGTGGGTCATTGCAGGGGTTAGTACCTATCGATCCTTTGTGGGTCCGACGGCTTAAAATGGATCAGTGATCATCTCTATCGTCATTCGAAGAAGTATACCATGTGTGAGCTGAATCCTGTTTACTCTCCTTTGTGGATTGTGTTGTGCTATCCTATGTGGATTACGATTTTCTTTCCTATGTGGATTATGTTGTGCTATCCTGTGTGGATTTATGTTTTGCTTTCCTGTGTGGACTGGGTTTTACTTGAGCTCGGATGTTGGATCCGAGTGAGAATTGATGACTTAGGTATATGTATGGGCATATATCTAAGCCGTGTCAGATGTTACTTCATGATTGTATCTTTCCTTTGTAGATTCTGGGAGACCTTCGGGGGTCTCAGGGTCCCTACTGAGTAGCTTATACTCACCCCTGCATGGGCTATGCCCGCACTACGTTGTGTTGGTTGCAGACGACAGACAACGCTGATCGTGGTGGAGGCTTGCGGAGCAGGACAGTACCTGGAGGTGGACCACTGGACGGGATGTACTCGGAGCGGTCGGCTGGACCTGAGGAGGAGTGGATGCTTTCTGTACCCACCCTTTAGGCAGGACTTCCAGAGGATGGCTCGACGCTGCGGCTTTTTCTTTCAGTTGCTGTTTTTCCCCTTTCAGTTGTAATTTACAGTTGGGCTTGTATTTCCGACCCCCTTTACTTTTCTACACTTACTGTTGTACTAGTTTTTACTTAGTGTTTACTTTTTCCGCTTGTTTACTCTGTGGTGCTTGTTTACTTTACAAAGGCAATGCCTTCCCTTTACCGGGATTTACGCCTTGGTGCTAGTCGCCAGCCCCTGACCTATGGAAGGCGGGCTTGGGGTAGTCACGACACGGGCCCCGAGGATGGGTCGTGACAATTTAAGGGTAATATTCATTCTACATAATGGTACTCAACTCACGTAAGGGTAATTTTGAAATGAAAAAAGTTGTGTAAAGGTAACTTGTTGCATAAGTCTAGTATATAATTTGTAAGGAATGCATAAAGGTAAAATATAAATTGCGTGAGGGTAAGATTAATTTTATAATAGTCGTGTAAAGGTAAACTATAGTTTCATAAAGTAAATCATAAAATTAATGTGATATATAAGGGAAAAAATCATTTCATAAAGGTAAACTAAAATTTATAAGCACTGCGTAGTGGTAGCTAAGATGCTATGTAAGGGTAAATCTCTTTGTGTAAATGTAATAAAATTAATACATTCACTATGTAAATGTATAAAATAAGTTGAATAATGGTAAATAATAAATTTAACTACTTATATAAGTGTAAAAAAGCTCATGCATAAAGGTGACACACGTTTTATACATGATGCATAAGGGAAAAATTGTTTTATATGGATTGCGTAAGGGTAAAAATAGATAATTTATAAAGGTAATAAGCATCACATAAGGGTATTTTAAAATTTATAGTACTTACATCAAGGTAACAAGAAATTATAAGTACTTACATAAAGGTGACATGAAACTTATATAAGGGTAAAAAAATATTATATACACTTATATAAATATAATAGGGAACTTATGTAAGGGTAAATGGTAAAATAAAATACTCATGTAATGGTAAAGGTAAACTTATGTACGGGTAAATGGTAGATTTTAAATCTTATTCAAGAGTAAATAAAATAATATGAAGGATAATTAAGGGTAATGAAAAACATTAGAAAATTAAATTTTCACAACATTTAAACAAAAATGATTATAAAAACAATAAGAATAAATGATGAAAAATTAAAGGATAATAAATTTAAACAAAATTATTATTATAAAAAATAATAAATGAGGTAAAATAAAACATTCTATGTACATGAAAAAAACTTTAAAATATTATTCACATATATAATAAAAAATTTATTTAAACACTGAATAATAAAAAATATTTTCAATAAATAATTAAATGAGAAGATTTTCAATTTATCAAAACAACAAAAATTCATTCACTAAAACTCCCAATCAATAAACACTAAAAATAACCCCCTTTTTAAAATTTCAAAACTAAAAATTTAATTCAAAAAACTCAAAAACATTCTACCCCTTTTGAAATTTATAAAAAAGAACCAAAAAATATTTTAAAAAAATATTCTTTTTTTAAAAAACCATCACACTTCTTAATAAGAATGAAAATTATTTATATTAAAACATTAAATCTTAAGATAAATTCAAATTTAGAAATTTTAGTAAATAATTACTAGTAATAAACATCCTTACATAAAACTGTTTAGAAAATAGATGATCAATAATCTATAGTCAAAACTCCCTCAACACACAAATATTTAGAGAAATAATTTCAAAACTAAAACTGAACATGCATTGTAAATAAAATTTTCAAATAAATTATACATGTTTAAATAATTTTAACAATTAAGGAAAAAAGTCCCCATAAATTGATTAAATTACCCATAATAAATGAGAATAATTATCAAATCACTTTAAGTATGTATGATCCCACTAAATTTATGGTTATCTAAAAACAAAATTTAAAAATATACTTATATTATGCATTGTAAAATAGTTTCCACTAGAAAAAGTATTAAATAATAAAATAGACATTTATGCTTCCAACATTCCAATTTCAAAATTTATATTCTCAAAACTTGTAGAATCTAATGGTTTTGTGAATATGTCATCTAATTTATTTTAATTGGGAACAAATTCCAAGAGAATATTTCCTTCATTAACATGATATTGAATAAAATTAACTCTTAAATCCATATTATTTGTTCAAGAATTTTTTAAATTATTTGTATATATTTAAATATCACAGTTATTGTCATAATAAATATAAATTTTATCAAAATAAACATCCAAATCACACAAAGTGTTTTTGATCCAAAGATACTAAGCATAATAATTAGTAGAGGCTATATAACCAGCCTCAACTGTAGATAAAGCTACTAATTTTTTTATTTAAACTCTATGATATTAAATTTTTACTAAGGAAATAACACATACTTGATGTACTTTTACTATAAATCGCACAACCTCCAAAGTTAGAATCAGAGTAGCCAAATAGATTAAATCAATTTTTTTATAATAAAACAAACCAAAATTAATAGTCCCTTTTATGTATCTTATAATTATTTTAAAATATTTAAGATGAATCAATTTAGTATTAGCTTGGTAACTTTTATATAAGCACACACTAAACATTATATCAGGCCTAGAAGTAGTTAAGTAAAGCAAACTGCCTATCATTCCTCTATATAATTTTACCTCAACATGTTTTCTAGATTCATTACTATCTAATTTTGAATTATTACTAATGGGGGTTCCCATATTTTTACTGGAATCCAAACCAAACCTCTTAAATATTTCTCTATAATATTTATATTTATTAATATATATCCCATATTTTTTTAAATGATTTGAAGATCTAGGAAAATATTTAACTCTCCTATTAAGCTCATATCAAACTCATTTTCCATAAGACTAAAAAAATAATTACACATAGATTCAATTAAATACCCAAACAATATGTAATCAATGTAAATTTGGAAAATAAATATATCATTTTAAACATTCTTAATGAAAAAATTAGGCTCCACTTTTCCTTTATTTAAAACATTTTCTAGTAAAAAATTATTTATTATTTCATACCAAGCTCTTAGAGCTTGCTTGAGACCATAAAATTATTTATTAAGTTTAAAGACATGATCTGGAAATTGTTTATTTTCAAATTTATGGGGTTTATGTATGTATACTACCTAAAAAATAACACCATTAATAAATTCATTTTTTTACATCCATTTGGAATAATTTAAAATCTTTAAAGAAAGCATAAGATAATAAAATCCGAATATCCTCAATTCTAGAAACTATAGAAAAAGACTCTTTAAAATCTATCCCCTCTTCTTGTGAGTAACCTTGAGTTACAATGCTATTTATATTTTTAATTATATGACCTAATTGATCTAACTTGTTAGGGAAAATTCATTTTGTTCTAATGACTTGTTTTTTCTTATGGGGTTTAACTAGATTCTAGAAATTATTCATAACAAATTGATTAATCTATTATTCCATTTCCATAATTCAATATATATATTTTAAAGCTTAATAAACATTTTTAGGTAATATCTCAGATAAAAAGTAAGAATTAGATAGAAAATTTAAAACTAAGTTTCTAGTTTTGACTCTAGAATCAACATTTCCAGTAAATTTGTATAAAGGTTGTTCCATAAGAGTCCTCAAATGTTTAGGATTAGATTGAGTAGGTATATCCTCTACCTTAATTTTTCTATTATTTTCATTATATCCATCTTCATAAATGTTTAAATATCTAAATTATTCTTCAATATTTTCAAAATATGTATACTATTTATCATTATTTCCATTAAATTATACATGTAAAAATTCATATATAGTCATTGTTATCTTTTCATACACTCTATATAATTTACTATTGATAGAATATACTAGAGAAATTATTTTATATCTTTTAGAATAAAATTTATATAATATATAATTAGTAATTAAAATGATAACTTTACACCCAAACACTTTAAAGTAACCTAATTTGGGATTTCTTCCATTAAGAAATTCATATGGTGTTTTATTTAATAGAGGTCTAGTGAGGTGTCTATTTAGAATATAACATGCAGGGAAAATAGATCCATCCGATAAAAATTTTGGTGTATTATATTCATTTATCATTATTCAATCCATTTAAAAAATTATTCTATTATTTAATTCTATAACACTATTTTTTTATGGTGTTCTAGAAGATGAAAAATTATGAGAGTATCTATTTTCTTCTCAAATTTTTTCAAAATACAGATTTTAAAAATACTAGCTTTATCTCTTCTAATTCAAATAATTTAACATCCTTTTTAATTTTTAATTATTTTACAAAATATAATAAATTTATAAAAAATTTCATTATTATAATCCATAAAGTAAATCTAGGTAAACCCCCTATAGTCATAAAAATTTCAAATACATACTTTTTACCTTCTAAACTAGTATTTTTCATAGGTCCAAACAAATCAAGATGTAATAACTCTAAAACTCTAGAAGTACAAACATTATTAATAAATTGAAATGTTACTTCATGTTTATTAGATTTTTAACATGAATTGTACACAAAATATTTTCTAACCTTTAACATGGGAAGATATTGAACCTTTCCATGCTTAGACAATATTTTTAGTAGCTAAAAATGATAATTACCAAGACTCTTATGCTAAAGAATATCATACTTTCCTATAGAAATTAAATACTTAACATTTTTCTTGGTTAAATCAGAAAAATTAACTGTATAAATGTTTCCTTTCCTAATATCATAAAATAAAACTATTTTGTCTTTAAATTCAATAAATTTATTCTATTCAAACCTGAAACTCATCCCATCATCACAAAGTTGTGATATACTAATTAGATTATATTTATTCCCTTCAATATATAAAACTTTATATATTTTAATAGATTCATAAATACCTTATTCTTAAAAATATTTAACCTTTCCATAACTGTTGCCTCTAAAAGTGATTGCTCCTTAATTGAATTGATTAAATGAAAAAAATATTTATGCATTTCCAGTCATGTGGTATGAGAAACCGATGTCCATATACCATTTATTCTTGAGATTGGTAGGATAGGTTTCCAGAAATCAATTCAAATAGATAATTATTTTATAACCCAAGCTACTTTGGGTCCAATTGGATTAGTACAAAAATTCTTTGGTACCCATGTAGATTTAATACATGCAGTGTAAAGAATTCTAGAAGATAAATCTTTTGAAATAACAGTTTTAGTAAAACCCAAAGATTGTTTAAATAAAAGGGAACACTCATTTTGTATAATGACTGTTCATAGAACATTTAAAACACGTGTTTGTGGATGTTTTACCATTGTCACTTTTAACAAAATGAGTATTATACATCTTTGGAAACTACTTGTTATAACCAAAAAAATATTTTCATTTATTTTTTTATTAATTTAAATAATCTTGTCAAACTTTTATTTCCATTGAATAAAATTTTAAAGAGTTTATTATAAATAAAAAACTTTATTTTTAAGCTTTTCATTATAATTTTGAGAATTTTATAGATCTATCTAATTTTTATTGTTTGAGTAGGATGCTGAATTTATTAATTTAGAATTATTTAGCATAATATTTTTACATTCACTTTCCACTTTAGTTAATTCCTTTATTATTTGATAAACTCTAATTTTTTGATCCTTATTATTTATAAAAAAATCATTATTATTTTTATAATTTTTTAATTTCTCATATTCTCATTGATTTTTTTAATTATTCACTATTTTTTCATTCAAACATGTAACTTCATTCTTAAACTTTTCATTTTCTTGAATAATATTATTATTTTACTTTTTCATATTATTATGTATTTATTTTAATCCATAATATAGTTCAAAAAATTATAGAACATCCTTTTATAATCTTTCATTTTATGTAGTTAGTTACTTATAACTAAACCTACTATAATTAGTTTTATAAATTGTAATAGAATCAGATTTAAAACTTAACTATTTTTCTTGAGTAGCTATTGGTATTGAACAATTTATGCCACACACTTTTCCACATGACTCATGATACAATCATAATTTAGAAAATTCATGTTAATTTTGATTAAAAATGTGTCTCCATTCTATAATAAGAATCATATTATATTTTCATGTCTTTAAGACTACTCCCACAAAAAGGGATAAATATTACCAAAAAATGTTACCCTATCTGGTGGTGTGGTGGTGAGAACCTCCCTCTGAGATTAGGCTGTGGATTTTAGAAATTGATGAAAAAAAGGGTTTTATTCCTTAAAATTCATTTTAAGGGTCTTTCATGAACTTTTTTTTCATTAGAAAAAATCCTTATTGGGTGTATACACCATAGACAAGGGTTTATTTTCCTTCGTAGGCTTCTATTTTACTAGTCACAGAGCCCAAAAAGACTTATATATCAAAAGTTATGGTAGTTGGAAGTTAGAAATTTTTATAAAGGAATTCAAGTTCCTACACAAGTCACTCGACTAACTCCCTCTCCCATCTTGCAAAAGTTGCTCACACAACTCCTTCACACAACTCACTCACCCATCTCATGTAGGTCACTCACCCAATTCGCTCACCTAGCTCCTTCGCCCAGGTCCTCTGGTCATTCTATAAATATCCCCCCACCTCCAATATTTGTCAGGATGGATGAACTATTAGAGGATGAACAGGGTAAGAACTCTGATCTCCCCAGTTACTTGACCAACCATATCACCCCTATTAGGGTGATCCACATAAAGAACTGAACTACTATAAATAAAATTCCTCTTTTAATTTAATTAAATGTATTTTTATGTAGTATGGTTATAGAAAACACATGCACTTATTTTATTTTATTATATTAAATTTTATTTAATAGACCATTAAGAATCATTACTATTTATAATACAATCATTGAATAGTGATCACATAATTAGTTTAAATATAGTGTTTTATCAAATCCAATTGAGATAGACAAATGAAGTGATGGCCTCAACCAGTACGATCATACCCTATGGAGCCCATTTATTAGATCTTATGAGGGAGATACCATCACTGGGATTTTACCTTGACCAAGAACAAGTTGAGATCCAACAATAAAATCATGAGAAAAACCGTTTACGGGAGAAGTTCAAGCTCATCGAATCATGACCCAAACCATGTACGCCAAACCACCCCATGAAAGTTTCACAATCATGCACCATAAACTTAGGGTGTTTAACGGTGTATTAACAGGATATGTATCAATAACCTATCAATATGAGTATGTACATTACTTTTTATAGAACAATGAATATATATTTATCCTATTATTTTTAATTCATAAATGATTTTTATTTTGATTTAATAAAACACAAATAGTATTTTTAAATAATATTCAAATCCAATTAACGAACTCATTTTGATGAATTAATTGATTTTGGAAATAAATAATATTTTAATAAAATATTATTATTTAATAATTTTTATTAATTATAAATTGTCATAAATTTTTTATGAAGTCAAATGTAATTTTTATAGGGTTTGAAAACTATTATTGTAAAAAAAAACCCAAATTTTTTAAATAAATATCAATTATTATTTTAAAAGTGAAAATTCACATATTTATAATATTATTGAGATAAAATTAATATTATTTTTGGAATCATAATTTCAAAATTATCCAATGGTGAATTTTTCATATTTTTCTGAGATAATTGAATTTTTGAGTAAAAATTAAAATACGGTATAAATATACTTTATGTATTATGACATAATAATGACCTAAAAGTGATGTAATAAATACTGTAAATGGGATATATGACCAAATATATGATTTAACTTTAGAATAATGTGATTTTAACTTTATTTTATTAATTTTATAAATCCATTATGTGTCCTCCAAAACCATTAATATATTTTAATGTTTTAAAATCATTTATTTAAGAGTATGACTCACCTCCACATAATAAAGAGTATTATTTTATTAAGTTCGAACCTTGGACTTATAAAATAATGAGATCCAATCTCATTTTTTATAAACCATGTTAAAAAACCATGGAATGGTTTGTGGTTTATGGTTATTTTATTACGATGAGTCTAAAACCTAAATAATAAAGAAATCCCCCTGTTCTCCTATATAAACCCACCCAAGATCCCTTTTATCTTCACTCAAAATCATTTTATCATTTCCATACTCTACCCTCCACTCTCTAGAGTCCTCCTAAGGCACCCCAATCTCTCAATAATCCCCTCCCAATCATTTCAGGTCACACACTCAAGTAAGGGATTTATCTCTTCTCATTTCCATTTAATCACTTATTTTATATTATTTCAATTAAATTACATTTTATTATATTGGGATATGTTCTTATATATTTACCTTATGGTAAATTTAATTTATAAATTATGATATACCCCTTTCACTCTTATTAAACCTCCCGTGATCCTTTATATTCACCCATTACCATGCCAAAATATAGTTAAGATTATTTTCTTTATTCAAGTTTCTTCATTACCTTATACCTTTTATTTCCAAATTTCCAATGTTGGGATATTTTTTCCATGTTACTATTAATTACTATTTTATTTCTATGTATTTATATACTCCTTTATCTCTCATCAACCCATATTTATGAATCTTTAAGTGACGTTGTTATGATGCTAAAATTTCACTATGATTTTCCATGCCAAAACAATTGTGTAGTGAATACCATACCCATTTCCTATAAATTGTGTTCACATTTATAAACATATAATTTTTTATTGGGAACTTACATGTATGTATTCCATAATCATTTATCTTGAAAAAATTATGATGATGAATGAATCCATGTTGTGTGATCTATGCAGAACACTTAAGCATGAGAATGAAATGAATGTGACGGGTACACCTAGAATTATATAGCACTACAATTCATTGGGTAATGTTTAGTATCAGGATAAGTAATTTTGGGATAGGGAGTGAACATAATTCTTTTATGGGACTTTTTCTATCATGATGACTTTGTAGTTATCTTGGACCTATGTTTATGATGGAGTGTTTTAAGTTGTTGCTACATTTCCCATGTTGCCTTTATGTTATCATGTTATATCATGCATTATTATTCATGTTCCTTTTATGGATCATTGATATGGATATTGTCTAACATGTATAAATTTATTCATCTCATTCCATGTTTATTCTATTACAGGGCTTTATAGCTCAACCCTTTCTTATGTATGTCCCCAGGTTATCACATGCAGTCTTAAAAGTCATGCAATTTTAGAGGTATGTTAAGGAAGTTTTTAATAATGTTATTGTATCCCATGTTGAATATGTTATGATATGTACCTAATTACCAAAGAAACTATAATTATCAATCTTACAGGTAGTATTATGTTCAAATTAATGTAATAAATCTTGTATTCATGTGAAATAAATAGTAAGGTTTTTATAGTTGGTATCAGAGGAAAAGTTTAGTTATTTTTGGGATTAGGATTAGGAAACTCTAGAGAAATCCTTAAGGATAAGAATACATATAATAAAACATCCCTATATTTTGGTAATTTTAGATTAAGTGGTTTATCAAAAAAATACATCCCAGTCTGTATAATACAATTGGAAGTTGTTTGGAATAGATGTACCAATGAGTGAAAACACTGACAAGGTGTACCGGGCCTGACTTGGTGCAACCTGGTACATGAAAACGATCCTTACTGCACACTTAGTTTGAAACTCCTAGGGGATATTCTTTGGTAAATTAATATTATAATTATGAACCATTATTAAGGGATAAAAAATGACTATAAGAATATATATTAGGAAATAGATCATGAATAAGATAGATTGAATCCTAGAAATTAATAAGTTAAGAAATAAATGTAATTTATAAGTTATCACTTTAATGTCATTGGATTCCCCTTTATGTGTTTAATAGTTTAAAAATAATCATCCCTAAATTTCTTTTTATTCTATCCAATGGACATAAATAGGAGGAATTAGGTAAACAATCAATACGACGAGTAATGTGATGAATGCCCTAATGATATTTCCAGCCCAATGGGTACAAGAATTAATAACTTTATGATGATAATATCCTAGTTGACTCAGGTCCTAAAAAGAAACCATAATCAGGAGGAGTTCTTAAATCCCCCTAAGAAATAACAAGCTGAATTTGATATATTTATATCAGAAAATCCTTTAACTTTCAATTGAACATATGATCCCTTAATCGTGGAATAATGGATCAAATATATTGAGAATATATTCTCCATCCTTCAATGTTACAAACAAGGGAAGGTTATACTGGTTGTTTATCATATAGAGGGATAAGATAATCAGCGGTGGACATTGATCAGGAATATGAAGCACAAGTAAGAGATCTAAGTGTTGGGGTGGAAAAAATTCCAAAAAATGCTTTTTGATAAATGTTTTCCTCACACTCTCTGCCTTAAAATAGAAAGGTATTTCCTTTAACTAAAGAAAAATGAAAATGAATCTATCAAAGAATATGAGGAAAACTTCAAAAGACTTTCATGATATGCCTTTGGCTTTGTCTTTACCCCCAAATAAAAGGCTGATCGCTTCTTTTGTGGGCTAAAACCAAGTCTACGAAAAGCCCTGAAAATTTGAGAATTTGATAGCTATAAGAAAATTGTCTGATATTTCCTTAAAGTTAAAATGGAGATAAAAAAATCTCAAGGGTATCATGTAAATAAGAAGAATAAAGTAGAGTTTGATTTTGGTGGTTTGGTGGAGAAATCTAACAGTGCCAAGAAATTTCAACATCCCACTTGTCAAAGGTGTAGAAAGAAAAACCTCATAAATTTTCTAAGGGGGATAGGTAAATTCTTTATGTGTGGGAAGGAAGGTAACCTAGCTAATGATTTTCGATAGGAGAAAACATATAATGAAATGGAGGAGAGGAATTCTCCAATCAATCCTCAACACATTGTTCATTTCTACAACTACAAGGAACTAGGGAACTTTTCAAATAAATACCCTAATCTAAGGGTTTTCAAAGACAACCAATAACCGATAAGGTAGCAAGGGAGAGATTTTTCCATCATAATCACTGAGGTGGATCCCTGACAATGAAGTGGTGAAAGGTACACTAGTTATTCATTCAATGAAAGAAAACACACTTTTTGATTCTGGTTGTACACATTCCTTCATATCAATAATGTTTAGTAGAACTATTTAAACACCACCAAAAAGCATGGAGGTGGAGTTATCGGTGAAAATTTAAAATGGGTAAATTATTTCATCTTGACTATATAACTCCTCCCCTATCACAATTTGTGGTATGAACTTCTCAATAAACCTTGTCATACTCCCTTTGGTCGAATCTGATGCAATTATAGGCATGGTTTGGATTTCCCTATATAGAGACAACATAAATTGCTGAGATAATGAAAACACTTTCTATATTGTGAATCGACCCGCGATTCTATACAAGTTCAAGGAGGAGGATGAATATTTTTTAGCACTAACTTCTCAAGCATGGATATTATTTCCCTATGAGAAAGCGTATCTAGAACAAATTATTGTGTCTAAGGAAAGAAACATCCTCAAAGATATGCCTATTGTGTGGGAATATACTGATGTGTTTCCTAAGTAATTGTATAGTCTTCTTCTTAGCTGAGAGTTTTAATTTTCAATCAATCTTATACTTGGGGTGTTTCCATTATCTAAGAATCTATATAGAATGGATATTGTGTAACTTGAGGAGCTAAATAAAAAAATATAGGAGAATCTAGATAAAGGGTTCAAACGCTCTAGTGCTTCACTATGGGGTACACCTATCATCTTCGTCAAGAATAAGGATGGACAAATGCGCATTTGGATTGATTATTGTGAGCTCATAAAGATCACGATAAAAAACAATTATCCTATACCACAGATTGATGACTTTTCGATCAGTTATGTGGAGGACAATACTTCTACAAGGTGGATCTAACGCTGGTATATTAACAAGTTAGGGTGAAGAAGGATGATATCCCCAAGACTACTTTTTGTACATAATACATGCACTATGAGTTAATAGTGATACCTTTTGGCCCCTCTAATGCTCCATAAGTTTTCATGAACTTGATGAATAGATTCTTTAGAGATTACCTCAACAAATTTGTGGTAGTATTTATAAATGCTATTATAATATACTCCCAAACCAAGGAGGAGCATTGGGATCATACGATCACTATGATAAAGACCTTATGAAAGGAGAATCATTATTCCAAGTACAGAAAATGTGAGTTATGGTTGAATAAATTCTCATTATTGGAGTATATCATCACAATAAATGGGATATATATAGACCCTTCAAATATAGAAGCAATAAAAGTATGACCAAGGCCAATATCTATGAAATATATCCATAGTTTCTTTGGATTATATGAATACTATCATCGATTTGTGAGAAATTTATCATGATTTTCAAACCCTCTAACCAAGCTAACTCAAAAGAGAGTAAAGTTTTATTAGAATGATGAGTGTGAAGAGAGCTTCAAGGAGCTAAAAAGGAGGCTTATCAATGAACCTGTACTCACACTACCCACAATTGGAGAAATTTTAATGGTGTTCAACAATGCTTCAAAGAGGGGCCTGAGCTTTGTGTTAATACATAATGACAAATTCATAGCCTTTTCATCAAGGTAGTTGAAAGTTCATGAATATAACTACCCAATGCATGATCTGGAGTTGGCTGCAGTGATCTTTGCTTTGAAAATATGGAAGCATTATCTCTTTTTTGAGAAGTGTGAAATATATATGGATCACTAAATCCTCAATTATATATTCACCCAAAAAGGGATGAATATGTGCCAATGAATATGGTTAGAGATGACCAAGGACTATGAATTACTAATTCACTACCATACTGGGAAAGAAAATAAAGTGGTTGATTCTCTATACGGAAATGATACAACCATTCTATTATTAATTAGAATTTAGAGGGATCTAATCTTATTATATTTAGAAATTATGGACATGGGAATCATAAAGGAAGGGACATCATCAATCCTTTCACAAATTATTTCTCAACCATCACTTATGAATAGGTTAAAATATGCTCAAAGGGATTATGTAAGAATTCATAAGAAAGTGGAAACTATAAGAAAAGGTAAACCCTCAGAGTTCAATGTTAATTAATAAGGAGTTGTGAGATTTGGGTCATGACTATGTGGACCATAAAATCTTGAGTTAAAGAAAGAAATGTTTGATGATGCACATAGTTTGACTTTCTCCATCCACCAGGAATCCCAAAGATGTATCAAGATCTTTGATAACACTATTGGTGGGACAATATGAAGTAGGAGATCACAAAATATACATAAATATGTCTTGTATGTTAGAAAGTAAAAGTGGAAAGACAAAGATCCAAGGGGACGATGAAACCATTACCCATAACTACATGGAAATGGGAAGACATCACCATAGAATTTTTTACTGGTATTCCAAAGACATAAAGAGGGAATAATGCTATATGGGTTATGGTGGATCATCTTAAAAAGATTTTACACTTCATTAAAATTCAAGACAATTTCTCACTAGATCAACTTATACAGATATACATCATAGAAGTAATGAGGATGTATGAAGTACCACTATTGATTGTATCTGATAGAGATCTAATATTCACCTCTAATTTCTGGAAGAGTCTCCAATACACTCTAAATACTGATTTGAACTTAATCATGACTTATCACCCACAAACTAATGTCCAATCTGAGAGGGCTATCCAGAAACTTGAGAACACGTTGAGATAATTCTCAATTAACTTAAAAGGAGGATTAGAACAACATCTTCCTCTGGTCGAGTTCTCTTACAACAATAGTTTGAACTCGAGCACCCAAATGGATCCCTATGAAGCTCTTTATGGGAAGAGTTTTAGAACAACTACATAATGGGATGAAGTTGGGGAATGCAAACTGTTATGTCTTTAAATGTCCAAGAAAGTGGTCGAAAAGGTTAACACCATTTAACAACACATCAGGGTTGCTCAGAGTCAAAAAAATATCTATGATAAAAATCATTGATGAGACATAGAGTTTGATGTTGGAGACTTGGTATTCATCCACATATCTTTATGGAAGAATGTGATGAGATTTGGGAATAAGGTAAAGCTTAGTCCAAGATAAATTGACCCCTTTGTGATCCTTGATAACATTAGAGCGATGACCTATCGACTAGCACTCCCACCGAACCTATCTCAAGTACATGATGCATTACATGCATCCATCTTAAGTATGTACATACTAGAACCCTCACATGTAATCAATCCAGAGGTGTTACCATTGGATAACGATCTTTCCTATGAAGACAAGTCGATGAATATCCTAGACCGTAGAGAAATATTTCTACTAAATAAGACAATGCACATTGTCAAAGTGTTGTGGAGAAACCAAAAGTTTGAAGAAGAAATGTGGGAATAGAAGGAGGTGATGAAATAGAGTTACCCTAATCTTTTTTTGTGGGAAGTGGAAATTTATAGGGTGAAATTTCTTAAAGGGGGGATATTCTAATGACCTGAATTGTTATAAATAAAATCCCCCTTTTGATTTAATTAAAGGTCTTATTATGTAATATGGTTATAAAAAACACATTAAATTGTTATTCTTTATTATATTAAATTGTATTTAAAATACCATTAAGTATCATTACCATTGATAATATAGACATTAAACAATTATCACATAATTAATATAAATATACGGTTTTAACAAATCTAATTAACACAAACAAAGGAAGTAAAGACCTCAACCAGTAGGATTGTACCCTATGAATCCCATTTATCTAAGATTTTGAGGGAGACAACATCACTAGAATTTTTCCTTTAATAATCCCATGATGATATTCAACAATTTAAGAACGATAGAAACTATTTATGTAGAAATTTTAAGCTCTTTGAGATCATGGACCAAACCATGTACGTCGAACCATTCCATGAAAGTCTCACCGTCACGCACAATACACTTAGGGTATTTTTTAGTGTATTAAATGGATATGTATAAAGACCCTAGAAATATGATTATGTACATTATTTTTTGTATAACAATGAATATATTTTCATTCTATTATTATTACTTCATAATTGTTTTTTATTTTGATTCAATAAAACACAAATTGTATTTTTGGGTAATATTCAAATTCAATTAAGTAATTCATTTTTATGAATTAATGGATTTTTGAAATAAATAATATTTTAATAAAATATTATTATTAAATATAAATGATCATATAATTTTTATGAAGTAAAATGTAATTTTTATAGGGTTTGAAAACTGTTATTGTCAGAAAACCCATCATTTTTCAATAAATACCAGTTATTTTTTAAAAAGTAAAAATACACATATTCATAAAACTATTTAGATAAAATGAATATTATTTTTTGAATTATAACATTGTAATTATACAATAGAGAATTTTTCTTAATTTTACGAGACTGTCAAATTTTTGGGTAAAAAATAAAATAATGTATAAATATACTTTGTGTATTATGAAATCATGATGGCCCAAAAGTGAAGTAATAAATACTATAAATGGGATCCATGACAAAATATATGTTTTAAATTTAAAATAATACTATTTTAAGTTTATTTTATTAATTTTATAATGCAATTATGAATCCTCCAAAACCATTAATATATTTTAAGGTTTTAAAATCATTTCTTTAAGAGTATGACTCACATCCACATAATAAAGGGTATTATTTTATTAGTTTTGGACCATGGAATTATAAAATAATTATAACCACTCCCATTTGGTAGAAACCATTGGAAAAAATCATGGTATGGTTTGTGGTTTTGGTTATTTTATTATGTAAAGTCCAAAACCTAAATATTATGGAAATCCTCCCTTTTCATATATAAACCCACCAAAGATCCTTTTTATCTTCACTAAAAATCATTATAGTACATCCATAATCTTCCCTCCACCCTATAGAGTCCTACAAAGGCGACCAAAGCTCTCAAGAAGCTCCAACCAATCATTTGAAGTCACACACTCAGGTAAGGGATTTCTCTCTTTTCATTTCCATTCAAGTACTTATTTTATATTATGTCTCTTAAATTAAATTTTGTTATTTTGGGATATATTATTAAATATTCACATTACTTTTCATTTAATGTATAAATTATTACATCCCACTTTTAATCTCATTATTCCTCCCATGATTGTTTATGTTCAGTCTTTACCATGCTGAAATATAGTTTGGATTATTTTCTTTATCCAAGTTTCTTCATTAACTTATGCATCCTATTTACAAATTTCTAATTCTGGGATATGTTTTTCCATGTACCTATTACTACCCATTTTATTTCTATGTGATGAGATACCACATTATATCTCATCAAACCATTTTTATGAATCTTTAAGTGTTGCCATCATGATTTCAAAAATTCACCATAATTTTCCATGTGAAAACAATTGTGTAGTGAATACCATACCAATTTCCTATCAAGAATGTTCGCCTAGATTAACATATAATTTTTGATTGGGGAATTAACATTTATGTGTTCCAAAATCCTTGATTGTGGAATAAATTATGATGATGAATGAATCCATGTTGTATGATCTATAAGACACACTTAAGCATGAGAATGAAATGAATGTGATGGGTACGCCCATAATTATATAACAATCCAATGAATTGGGTAATGTTTAGTATCATGATATTCCATGTTGGGGTAGGGAGTGAACCTAATTTATTTATGATACTTTTTCCATCATGATTTCTTGGAAGTTATCTTGGACCTATTTTTATGATGCAATGTTTTAAGTTGTTTCCATATTTCCCATGTTGCTTTTATTTTATCATGCTATATTATGCCTTATTATTCATGTTTCTTTTATGCCCCATTGATATTACTGTTGTCTAATATGTATTAATTTCTTGATTTTATTCCATTTTTATTCCTTTATGGGGATTTATAGATCACCCCTTTCTTATGAATTTTTCAAGGATATCCTGTATAGTTTTAAAAGTCATGGAATTTTAGAAGCACGTTAAGGAAGTTTTTAATAATTTTTTTGTATCCTATGTTGAAGATGTTATGCTATGTACCTAATTCCCAAAGACACTATAATTATCGATCTTCCAGGTTTTATTTTGTGTACTTTAATGTAATAAATGTTGTATTAGTGTGAAATAAATAGTAGGGTTGTTATAGAACACTTGGGTGAGCCCTCACTAGGGCAAAGCCATTACCTAGACCTCCTTTAGGGTGAAACACTTGGGTTACCAGAATCCTTCTAAGTCTAGCCATGCCTAATACCCACCACTTGGGGTAAAAAAACCACTTGGGAAAGCCCCAACTTGGAGATCCCACTTGAGAGAGAAATCACTTGGGTTCCCTATATAACTTGAGCGAACCAACCACTTGGGTGACCCACTTAAGCAAGCCCTCACTTGGGAAACCTACTTGAGAGAGCCCTTACTTGGGAACCTTACTTTACTTGGGAGAACTCCCACTTGGGAGAACCTCTAATTGGGTGACCCAAGAGTTTGGTGACTCACTAATTGGGTGAACCACCCACTTTATTGAACACATTACCTAATGCACTACACTTGGGAGACCCTTTTTCTAAGGCACTCCACTTGGGTGATCCTTTTCCCAAGGAACTCCACTTGGGAGACCCATTTCCAAATGGCCATATACTTGGGAAAAACCTCCTTATGATAACCTTCAATAAATATAAGCATAGTAACTATCCCTCACTAGGTATAAGCACCAATTAACCCATGTATCATACTCGGTAATTGATTCATTATATATATACATAGTGTTGAGATACTCCTCTAGGTTTGAACCTCATACTAGGTTTAATCCCCAATCTTAACAATATATATTCCTCATATTTTTACTAGAAAACTAGGGGGAGGAAATCATGAATGGGAATACTCCTAGGTGTAATACCTGACTAAAACATCACTTACCATTAAGTCAAGATAATCCTAATGGTTACCAATTCACCTTGAGTCAAGATACTCCTCTTTGTTCTAGATACAAGGGAATCCTCCTAGGTGTAATCCCTAACCAAACCTTCAATTACCATTGATTTAAGATACTCCTCATGGTTACTAATTCACCTTGCATTGAAATAATCCTCTTAGTTCTATATAAATGGACATCCTTATAGGTGTAAGATCTAATCAAACCTTTAATTACCCTTGATTCAAGATACTCCTCATGGTTACCAATTCACTTTGATTTAAAATACTCCTCTTGGTTCTAAATACATGATCATCCTCCTAGGTGTAATCCTTGACCAAAAATTTAGTTAACATTGAGTAAATATATTACTCATGATTACCAGTTCACCTAGATTTAAGATACTCCTCTTGGTTCTAGATACACGGGCATCCTCATAGGTTTAATCCTTGACCAAACCTTAAATTACCATTGATTCAAGATAATCCTCATGGTTACCAATTTCCCTTGATTTGAGATACTCCTTTTTTTATAGATACAAATGAATCCTCCTTGGTGTAACCCCAAACCAAACCTTCAATTACTATTGAGTTGAGATACTCCTCATTGTTATCATTATCCATCTCAAATCAAGATACTGCTCTTGGTTCTAGATATACATGCCTCCTCCTAGGTGTAAGTCCCAAAACACTATCTCATTTGACCCACCTGCCAGGCCATATATCTCATGGAAGATCATGTGTAAGAACCTCCTTATTTCATATTGGAAATCCTTTCATGAATCAATAATATCCTTAGGGAATCCTTAGTACATAATCCCTCCATTCAAATCTAATGTTATGATATCATGAAATCTGAATGATCTTCTATTATCTTTGTTTCTCACACTGATCATGAATCACATGGGATTAGAGATCTGTGATGACCATCCCATTGGCATGGTGAAAGTTCCTCCATTGTGGGATACATTTTTAGGTGTAATACCCATCCATTTAACCGAACTAAATTGGATATTATTCTTATTATTATCAGGATACGTAGGATTCCTCTTTTAGTTTTGGACCAAATTTCATTTCTACCTCACCTATTCTATCAAAATACATGGGGTTTGATTCTTATTTTTAAAGGATACGTAAGACGTCTCTTTTAGGTTTAATCCAAACTCTAAAACACCAACCTCCTCCCTATATTGTGATAAGATATAGAGATCCCAACTAGTTATCTTTAAACTAAAGCATCATGAATTAATATGAGAAATATGTGGAAACTATAATATATATAGAGGCTTAAATCAAACAAATGGCCTTGATAAAATCATTAACATAGGGGTAAATGATCTCACATTGGGGTTTTGGATAGATTATTGAATACATATTAAATATATAAGAGATACCCATATTAGGAAATAATCTACCTAAAACAGGTGCGGTGAGTTCAACATCACATCTTCTCGATAAAAAAACTTTCTATGTTGTCATTTGAAAATCCCCAGTGACCACCTGCCTTTGGAAAGTAGGTCTATATTAACTCAAAATGAGTGTAATCATGAAATCAATTGGGGTTTTCATTGGAAATAGGAGCCATGAAATATAGGTTGGATGTATTTTTCTTACTTTCCGATTCAAGTCTTGAGCTTGAATCCTTAGTACAACTCCATCCATCATGATATTCTAAATTTAATTCATTATTTTACTTCTTATTTTAGTTTAGGAAAATCAATTTTTATATGAAAATTTTCTTAAATTAGAAACATGTTATTAAATAAATACTATTGCACTTAGTTTAGTTACCTTTCTTCAAATTTATTTCATCTTTATTTTGGTTCCTTTTGATCATCTATTGAATCCTCATTTTGTTTTTATCATCTTATAAATTAATTTTCTTATGTTTGTGACCTGATCCCCCTCAATTTTCTAGTAATTTATAGTAGAAGGGTTATCATAAATAGTAGTATTAGATTTAAATTCTATACATTTATTTTTTGTAAAAAACTTCAATATCATATCTTTTCAATTCTGAATCATATTGAAGAAGTGATCTAATCAGTTCATCTATAGTATATTAAGTGAAATCCTTTATTTGATTTCAACCTTCTTTGAGTTCCACTTATTTGGTAATTCTCAAATTATTCTCTCAATAAGTACTTTATTCTTCATAGTCTCCCTGATAACAACCATTACATTCAAGACCTTAGTAAATAAGATGCACATCCTACTGATGTTCTCATGATCAATCATTCTAAATTCATAAATTTTTTCATGATATATTCCTAACTTGGTTCTATAAAACCTATAAATTACATAATTAGTGTCTTTTAAAGTCCTATAAATGTAAAAAGAAGTTTTACATTATGAAATATGATTTTAAATGTTTCTACTAAGATACTAATAAATTAATACATGATTTTATAATTTATCACATATTGGTAGCATCATTTCTAGTCAATGTTTCCAAATACACTTTAGTTAATTTATAAGGTTTAATCCTAACAATCCAATATTCTATAAGAATATTCTATAAAAATACCTCTATAAGATCCTTCCAATAATCACAATTACTTCCATTGAAGTGAGGTGGATTAATAGAATGTTCGAATTCATTTTCCTGAATTTCCATTGAAAAAAATGATATTTACTTAGAGTGTTAAGTATAGGATATTTTTAGCATAATAAAAATAACAATATCAGAATAATTAATAGATAAAAAACTATCCTTTAAGGAGATATCTCTAAAATCAATTGTTATCCATAAATATAAATGATAAGATGAACTATATGGGGGGGGGTGAGTAATACTTTTAAAAATTTGAAACTAATTAGATAAATTTATCAGTGTATTATTTATTCAATCACACACATTACGAATATGAATTGTTTTGGAAGATAAATAATAAAATAGAATAAATAAACAAGAACGCAAAATTTTTTTATAGTATTTTGGTTCTCAGTGAACCTAATATACTCTTAAATCCTCTCTAACTCAGTGATAGGATTGGTTCTCAACAAAATTAAGAGAGAATAATAAGTCTTTTACAAGTGTAGACTCAACCTAGTATATTCAGAAGGATACACCATACCCTTTTCCTTTTTTATTTAATAAAACACAATATTTTCTAAGGTGAATCCATGACCTATTAATTAGCCTTTTATAGGTTCAGAAAAAACCCAACCTATTCTACAAGATAGACCAAACCTTGTGATTTCCTTTTTTTAGGTGTGCATACCAGACACTACATTTTATATAGAGGTATAATTGTGTTTGGGAAATGAGTTACAAACACTTAAAAAAAAAACTAATAGCACATAGGAAGGTGTCGATGAATAAGATAGTGTGTAGAAGTGAAATTCATAACATTATGAAATGGTTAATAACTAGGAATATTTGTGAAAACAATGGAACTTCAGTAAATAAACATCAATGAATCATTATTCTCAATCTTTCTCATTCTTCTCAACTACTTTACTTAGATATTTTTATAGACAAAGTAACTAAAAACTAAAATCCTTTGAAATAAATCCCATAAACCATAATCTTTAAAGCTATTTCCTATTTATTTAAGTTATATTTAAAATAAAATGGTTATAAATAATATTGGTGACATATTACCTATTATTTTAATATCATGTGAACCATGCCTCTGTGACCTCATCTATGGCAGTGTCGCTTGAACATATGAAACAATATGTAAAGTAAATAAAGAAAATATATTGCTCATGTAAAGGTAAAATTGATTTTTTATTTTTTTAATAAGGGTAATATTCACACTATGTAAATGTACTCAACTCATGTAAGGGTAATTTTGAAAATCAACTGGTTGTATAAAGGTAACTTATTGTGTAATGGTAGTACATAATCTGTAAGTTATGCATAAAGGTAAATAGATACTCATGTAAAGGTAAAATAGAAAATTTTTATTGGTAAGATGTATTTTCTAATGGTTTCATAAAGGTAACTTTTAGTTGTTTAAATTTAATGATAAAATGCATGTGCTATATAAAGATAAAAAATCATTGTGTAAAGGTAAAATAAAATTTATAAGCATTGTGTAAAGGTATCTAAGACACTATATAAGGGAATTTGTTTTTGTATAAAGGTAATATAGTGATTACATGTGATAGAAAAAGGTACAAAAGAATTTTTATTAGGGTACAGATAAAATTTAACTACTTATTTAAGGGTAAAATAACTCATTTGTAAAGGTGATATAGGTTTTATACATGATGTGTAAGGGTACAAATCATTTTTTCTGTCTTGCATAAGGGTAAAAAAATATTGTGTAAAGGTAATAAACACTAATGTAAGGGTAATTTAGAATGTATAAACTTGTGTAAAGTTAGAAAATGGTTATTTAAGGGTAAAATGAATATTATAAACTTACGTAAAGTTTGTAATAAATTATAAGTACATATGTAATGGTGACATGAAACTTAAGTAAGGGTAACATAATATTATATGCACTTAAATAAAGGTTATAGGGAACTTATGTAAGGGTAAAGTGTAAAATCTAATACCCAAGTATGGATAAAGGGAAACTTATTTAAGGGTAAAGGGTATATTATAAATCATACATAAGGGTAAAGAATAGAATATAAAGAATATGTTAGGGTAGTAAAAAACATTATAAAATTATTTTTTTACAAGATTTAAACACAAATGATTTAAAAAGTAATAAGAATAAATGATGATGAAATAAAGAAAAATTAATTTCAAAAAAATTATTATGATAAAAAATAATAAACCATGTAAAATAAAACATTTAAAGTTAATAAAGAAAAACTTTAAAACATTATTTACACACATGAAAAACAATTTATTTAAAAACCAAATAATAAAAAATATTTTCAACAAAGAATTAAATGAAGATATTTTAAATTTATCAAAATAATAAAACACAATTTACCAAAACTCACAATATATCAACACTAACAATAATGTCATTCCATCATTGAAAAAATAATGGGTATTTACAAAAGTTTCATTTTCTTCACTTATAATAGGGGATCACTTCCACCACATTTATCTACCCTTTCCAAATCCTTATCTCTACCAAAACCATGATACTGTCTCTCCTTATACCTCTCTCCTTATACCTATACCCACATTATATAATCCTTGGTATTTCCAAAATACTATTCTAAGGATCCTTAAGGTGTTATTCTAGAGAGAACATCCAAAGGGGGAGGTAATGTTCTCAACCTAATTCTCTTATTTCTTTTATTCTTCTTGCCTCTCAAATACATTATAATCCAAGATATTATGATAAAAATAGAATTAATAACATTATTAAATGTTATTATACATATAGAATAACCATTTTCTACATTCCTTCAAAACTATTTAAAAAATAAAGACATTGTCATGCATACGTGCGGACTACCGCCTCCATGAACGATGTTTTCTATTTTTCATATCCTCTTAACATGAATGACTATAAAAATTTATTTTTTATATAAAAATTATATTTATGACACTATTAATACTATTTTAAGATAATAATGGACATTCTTTAAGTTATATTAATAATAAAAGGTCATAGTAAACTTAACTGCCTTAAATGAACATATCAAGGAACCTTTCTTAATTTGAGTCAATTTTGGGAAAATATAAGAAAATATATAAATTTTGTAATAATGGAATAATAAAATATATACACCTATAAAACTATATATATTATTGATTTATTTTATCACACATTTTACCATGATCAATATACTAGGGAAGTTTTATAGAAATTGACATAACCACCTCAAGTAATTGTCATAAGCAATTTTTTAATAAATAAAAAAATATTATAATAAATAAACCTTATAAAATGAAATATATAAATAAAATTTTCTTAATACTATTTCTAATAAACTTATTTATATTATTTTAGATGTTATGCACACATGAAAAATGAATCAGTACTCGACGTAATGGTTATTTGTCCCTATTTTAAATTCCATAAGACATATTTGATATTATGTACCATAATTTAATTTATGTGATGTATTCAATGAAATATTTCATTAAAATATAATTAATATATTTCATTTCATGATATTTTAATTTCTATTTCATGGAAACCCTTTTATTTTCTTTTTATTCTTACGTTACTCTTATCATAAGGGTCATTTTTATCTATTTCCGATTCCAGTAGACTTGGTTGATATTTCACAACATAGTTTATTTTTTACGATGTATTGAATACCACATTTTATTTAATTATAATTAATATATTTTATTTCATGTTAACCCTCTTATGTTCCTTTTATTATTATATTACCATTACCATAAGGGTTTTTGTTAACCCAATTCTCAATCATTGAGTTATGATTGTTATTATTGAACCTTTTTCATATAGGTTGGCTAAAGTATTATATTTCATTGTATTATGTGGTATTTTATCTTTATTTTCTATGGATTTACATTTATATCAAATAAAATCCCCTTTTAAATGTCTCATTCTCCATGAATTATGATATCTATAAGGGTTTTGGTTGAATCACATTTCCTTTATTTGAGTTAAAATATTTTTCATCATGCATCATTCTTAAAAGTTTGATTATTTTTTCTATTTCCTATTTAATAAGATATTTACTCTTTTCTATCTGGGAAAAAATGATGTTTTTAAGTCTCATATGTTTTATCGATGAATTTATTTATCATAAAAGTGCAACATTTTGAATAAAAAAATCTTATCTTATTTAAAGACTATTTTCACTACATTTCCATGTTCATTATTCCTAATTTTTGTTCATTTCTTTTTTTAAAACCAAAATATGTGTTTAATCATGCGACCCTATTATTTCCCATTAAAATTTTAAAAAGGAAAATTTTACTACATCTTTTTAAAATGTGGGTTTTCAATAAAGGTATTTAAAAATAATAAAAAAGTTTTCCATATTTTAAAAATCAAACATTTTATCTTCCACTCCACGTTCTCTATAGAAATCCTTTATTCATTTTCTAAGATATCTTTTTGAAGAAATTTTTTTAAAAGTAAAAATTTTCAAAAAAATTTCACTTAACCTTTTTAAAATATTTATGTATTTTTAAATGATCCATTATTGAATATTTTTTAAAGAAATTAAAAGTTTTGAATATATTTTCATTTCAGTTATTTTGAAATATATTTTTTTATTTTCAAGGCTCCACTATTTAGATTTATTATTAGAAGAAAATTATTTCAAAAATTTTCACTTCATCTTTTTGAAAATTACTTTTCAAAGTTACCATAACTACATATTTTATGCTAAAGATAAAATAATTTTCTAATTTTTTTTATTTAACTTCCATTTATAACTTTATCTATGAAGTTTTTATTTTCTTAGGAATTATTTTTCATGAATAACCCTATAAATGTTTGTATAAAATACTCTTTTGGAGTTATTTAATTTTGGGTATCAACCATTCATATTCTTGAGTTAAATTTTATTGTTACCATTTATAAATTTTATAATACCCAATTTTCTTTTCATTAGTTCTTAATATAGTGATAAATGATTAATTTCAAGTGTAACAAATATGCAATGAAACAAACTTTTGAATAATATGTTGTTTATTGAAAATGTATGTTTTACTATGTCCTAATAAATAAAAATATATAAGTATAAATGAAATGTTACCATTGGGTTTTGACCATTATATGACCATTGGTTAATATGATAATTGGAAAAAATAATAAATTTTTAATGTTTTAATTATTGTTTATAAATAGAAATGATAATGGATAATTAATGCAGAAAGATGAGTCGATGGCCTCATCTGGTAGACTCAGGCCATAAAAGCCCATTTTTCAGATCTTGGGAAGGAGGTATAATTACTAGTATTTTCTATGGACCAAGCCCAAGATGATATTCAACACGTTAAGCTTGAACGAAATCTCCTATGAGATAAGTTCAAGTTAGTGAAGATTACAACTTAGATGATGTTATCTGAGCCACCCCAAGAGTCCATCCCCATCGCACACCTTACACTTAGTTCATTTTTAGGTGTTTTAAGAGGATATTTTTCAAGTACCTAGTTACATAAAATGTAATACCATTTTTTTAATAAAATTTTTATTTCATTATTTACGTTTTAAGAATAGTTTTTCTTAAAAATTGAGATAGAATTTGATAAATTGATTTTTTTCGGGTAAAAATTGTACTTTTATTACTATATTAAAATAATTATTTATTAATAATGTTTATTATAATTAAATAGTGTTATAAAAACACTAATTTGTTTTTTAAAAATGATAAAATAATTTTATTTTTTCAAGTGTTGAAAATTTTACTATGCATGTCAGTATGCATTTTCTGTCAGCTATTATTTTTAATAATAAGGAATTTTTATAGTTAAAAGTAAAATTTATCATATTTATAGATTTATTAATATAAAATAAATTTCATTTTGTAATTCATAACATCTATATAATTTTACATTGAATTTATGATATTTTTATAAAATACTTTGTTTTTCGGTGAATAGTAAAAATACAGTTTTGAGTTTTGAGTATGTTTAATGACATAATTAGTGATTTAATAATTCTGGTAGACTCTTGAGGAATAAAATATGATATTAGGTGTCCCATGTGTCCAATACCATGGGTAAATACCATGGGAAAGCCCATGATTTTGCAAATACCACTAATGGGGTTTCCTTTGAAATTAATAAAAAAACTCCCTCTCTTTTACTATAAATACCCTCCCATTACTTAATTTATATTCATTCTGAATTCATCCTACACTAATTTATTTTATTTATACCTCCCAATTATTCCTCCCAAGGTGTTCTCAAGACATCAAGGTCCCAATCTTAGAGTTTTAGAAGTTACTCTTCAATGTAAAGGAATTCTCAACTTCTATTTTCCATTAAAGTTCTCTTTTATGTGGTATGTCTTTAAAATTTCAATAACATGTTATTTTTTACATTTTATTTTGTACCTATACTTTATTTTTAGTATTTTATGAACTTTTTACCCATTTTCCCTCTTTTTTTAATGTTTTATAAAACTATGGTTTATACCCCTTATGCTGCAGATTTTTCGTCTCAAAATCTCTCTCTTTTTCTAATGAAATTATTTTATTTCATTTATGTGTATAAAAAAACCTCTTTAATTTCTAGGGGTATTAACCAATGAATAAAAATTATTTATTTTATTTTGTAATTTACATACATAAAACCCTAATTCCCTTTATTTTGTTTATAGATGACATAATGATCTTGTTTTTAGGCACTTTTTAAAACGCTATGATTTTGATATGAAAACAATATATTTTATTATATATAAGTTATTTATGAAATGATTGATTATTATCTGTGTGGATAACATGAAAATAAATAAATATTAATGGTTTTTATTGATATCACTTCAATTCATTCGGTAATGAAATTAATCTCTAGAGATGACAAATTTTATGATACCTTGGTAATTTTTAAGACACCTTGGGGATGAACCTTGGTGATATGCTTATGAATGTATAAATTAAATGTTTTAGCCAAATTTTTAAGTTATTATTCAATATATTATTATTATATTCCTCTTTTTCATTCCTTTACGATTTTCCTCATGTTCTTATTGATATTGCTCAAGTTAAAATGTAAACTGTTTCACTTGTTTTCCTTTACCAGGACTTCTACTAACCCTTTCCTTTGATGCATGTATCTAGGTTATGAGATGAAGTAAATATTCTTAGGATGAACCTTGGAGAATAATTTATTGTTTAATATTACAATGTTTTACATTTTCATGTATTATGTACATTTTTTTCCAAGACACTAAACTTTAAAAGATCCTATTTTTGTAAAATGTCATGTAAAGTTATCTAATAAAAAGGCGGGATTCCATAGTTGGTATCGAAATATAGTTTAGTTATTTATGGAAATTAGGATATGAAAAATTTAGGAATAACCATATATAATAGTTTAAGTATAGGAAAACTTCTTGGCATTTTGGTGAAATATTAAGTAAGTTGTTTCTAAATAAATAAATCCATGTCTAGATACAAAAAAGTGAATGTGGATCTGGAATAGATGTATCTAGGGGTAAAACCCAAAAAAACCACTTTTATCTAGACTTGAATGGGAACTGGTGCATGAAAATTGGCCTTGTTGCATTCCTAATTTAACACTCCCGAAAGATATGTTTGGTTAATCACAACATTTTTATGAACCATTATAAAGGATTTATAGAAAATGTAATTATTGAAAATGAATAACATGTTTAAGAATTATATTCTAAGACATAAAAATACTTTAGAGTTATAATATTCTTAGATGAAAAAATTTTCTTACTAAGGTTTTCTTCTTTTAAAAAATGGTGGGAAATTGGAGGAACCGTGCAAATGGTGACTGCAATAGACCATGTGCTGACAACCCTCTAATGGAAGGTGAAATGGAATCTTTCATGATAATGATGAATCAAATGACTCAAGTTATGAGAAATAACTTGAATCAAATTAAGAGAATGATTTTACCAAGAAGGGAAAAAAATTGTGTTGTGTACTTTATGTGATAATGACCACCAAAATCCAGTGGATCTATCGACCCATTGATTGAGGAATAGTGGATAAGCTCTATAGAAAATATCTTTTCTATACTTCGTAGTTTTGAACAAGAGTAAGTAACCCATGCTATTTACCGCTTAAAGGGATAAGCTGATCAGTGGTGGGAACTCATTAAAAACATGACGCAAAGAGGGGATATTAAAATTATGGAGTGGAAATATTTTAGAGGGATCTTATTCAATAAGTATTTCCTGCATTTGATGATAACATAAATGGAGAAGGAATTTCTTAATATGAAGTAGAAGGAGAATGAATATATGGGAAGCTACTAGATAAACTTCACAAGGATTTCACGTTACACCTACATCCTTTCACGGATCCTAATGGTAAGGTTGATAGATTCTTCGATGGAATAAGACATCATCTACGAAATAATATAGCCAACTAAGACTATGATAGCTATGCAGAGATCGTATAAAATGATATGAAATTTAAACTAGTGTTCGATGAGATGCAATGGTCCCAGAAATCAAATGAAAAGAAGAGATCAATGGATCTAATATTGGAGAGGATCTTTGATCAGGGATTAGGTGTAAATAAAGTAAAACTTCCTATATGAAATAAATGCGGGAAGAATCATTCAAGGAACTACTTTCTCGGGAGAGGTAAGTGTTACAATTGTGGAAGAGATGGTCATATCGATCAAAATTGCGGTATTCAGGTGAAGCCTAAACTTCCCAACTCTAACGATAATGGGAAGATAGTGCAGGCCCTACCTAAAGTCCAACGCTTCAAGTGTGTACATCTTGTGAACCTTTCTAATCACTGTAAAAATCCATGAGTAGTGGAGGGGAATAACCATTAGCCTAAACATAAGCTAAGGGAGTAAGGCTGTGATTTTTCTATCATGAAAGCTGATGTTGAAGTACTAAATGATGTGGTTGTAGGTACTCTTTTTTTTCTCTCAAAGCCATCAAGTATTTTGTTTGATTATGGTTCTATGCATTCCTTTATTTCTTCCAAGTTTTCATAGAATATAGAATCAATTTCTGAACTTCTGAAATAAGAGTTATCAGTCAAGACTCATAGAGGGATTGTCCAAGAATCAACAGTGTTTAGAAACTCTAGTATTTACGTTAGCTAACACAAACTTATCTCAAATATAGTAGTCATTCCAATGTTTCAATTTGACATTATATTAGGGATGTAATGTATCTCAATGTATAATTATAAGATTGAATGAAAAATCAAGGATATCTTAGTAGTCCTGAATGAAAAAACTATAGTTATCTTCCAAGGAGAGATATCTCGACCTAATATTTGTCTAGAAGCACCACCTATTGCCTTCTTTATGGAGTTGATTATTTAAGAGGAAGAAGGAAATGAGATTATAAGGATAGATAATTCCCCCATTGTTCAGGAATTCATTGAAATATTTCTCAAGGAGTTACCTAGACCTCCCCTAGAAAGAAAGGTAGAGTTATGCATTGAACTCATTCCTAGTTCCAAGATGATTTCGAAAAACCCATATTGAATGAAGAATGTGGAGTTGGAGGAATTAAAGAATCAACTCCAAGATATTTTAGAGAATGGGTTTATCTAGAAAATTGTGTATCCTTAGGGATCACCTATTATATTTTTTGAAGAAGAAGGATGGATTGATGTGGTTATGCAGTGATTATAGAGAACTAAATGAGATCACAATAAAGAACAAGTATCCTCTTCCTAGAATTGACGATTTATTAGACCAACTTCACGGGGCTTAGTTCTTCTCCAAGATTGATCTTTGATTTAGTTATCATCAATTAAGGGTGAAGAAAGAAGATATTCCAAATATAGCCTTATGATTAAGATTTCAACATTATGAGTTTGGTGTTATGACCTTTAGATTGACTAATGCACCTGCTATTTTTATGGATTTGATGAATATAGTCTTTAAAGACTACCTTGATAACTTTTTGGTAGTTTTTATTGATGATATTATGATATATTATAAAATTAGGGAGGATAATGAAGATCGTATAAGGTTTATATTGAAAACTCTGAGGAATTAGAGGTTATTTGGAAATTTTAGCAAGTGTGAGTTTTGGTTACATCAAGTTTCTTTCTTGGGGCACATTGTAACTAGTGAAGGAATCTCAGTTGACCCTGAAAAGAAAAAGGTTGTAGAGGAGTGGTCTCATCCTAAAATAGTAACTAAGATTTGTAGTTTCCTTGGATTAGTAGGATATTAAAGGAGTTTTGTGAAAAACTTTTCTTGACTTTCTAATCAATTAACAAAGTTAAGTAGAAAAGGGTTCAAGTTCATCTGGACAAAGGAGTGCGAAGAAAGTTTCCAAGATCTGAAGAAGAGATTGGTTACTTCACCTATGTTAACTCTACCCTCAATCGGATATGTATTCATTATTTTTAGTGATGCATCTCTAAAAGGTATTGGGTGCATCCTCATGAAAAATAACTAGGTAATTTCTTATTCATCTCAACAACTAAATCCTCATGAGCATAATTATCCTACGCATGATATTGAGTTGGCTGCAGTTGTTTTTTCTCTGAAGATATGGAGGAACTATCTTTATGGGGAGAAGTGTGATATATACACAGACCATCAAAGTTTGAATTATATTTTCACACAAAAGGAATTGAAAATGAGATAGAGGATATGGTTGGCACTTCTCAAAGACTATGATTTTTCAATTCACTATCATCTTAGAAGAGAAAACAAAGTTTTTGATGCATTAAGTAGGAAATACCCTGTTGTTCTAGCAATGTTGAGGATTCAAGGAGATCCCTTGATCAAAGACCCAGTGAAATTGGACATGGGAATTGTAAGGTAAGGGACATCATAAACCCTAAACAAAATTATTTCTCAACTGTCATTACTAGATAAGATCAAGAAAAACAAAAAATAAGATTCTTTGTTATAGAAGAAGTTTTAGGTTATGAAGGATGGGAAGTTTCCTAAGTTCAATACTAATCAAGAAAGTGTACTAAAATTTCATACAAGACTATGTGTTCCATCTAATCCATAAATAAAGGAGATGATGGATGAAGCTCATAGATACACATTCTCTATACATCCTAGAAGTATGAAAATGTATAGGGACCTTCGTGATCATTATTGGTGGGATAACATGAAAAGGGATATTATCGACTACATTGCAAGGTGCCTAGTGTGTAAATAAGTGAAGGTAGAGCGAAAAATTCCTAATACCCATACCATCATGGAAGTGAGACAATATCACTATGGATTTTTTCACTGGTCTCTTGAGAAATTATAAAGGAAACAATGTGATATGGGTTATAGTGGATCGTCTCACCAAGACGTCCCATTTTATCTCTATTCGGGAAGATTTATCTCTTGATCAACTTTACATGATTTACTTTAAGGCAGTGGTAAGGCTATATGGTGTACCACTCTCTATCGTATTTGATGGTGATTTGAGGTTTACATCAAAATTATGGAGAATTATTCAACATGCATTGAGTACCAAATTAAATTTTAGTATGACATATCACCCTCAAACTGATGGCCAATATGGAAGGACTATTCAGACACTTGAGTACATGCTGAGAACATGCTCAATGGAATTTAAAGGTGGACAAGATAAACATATCCCATTAGTTGAGTTCTCTTACAAAAACAATTTACACATGAGAATTTAGATGGAACCCTGTGATGCTCTATATGGGAAGTTATATAGAACTATTACTTGTTGGGATGAATCTAGTGAGAGAAAGCTTATTGGGCTTGATCTTGTGAAAGAGATGATAGAAAGGGTTTATTCCATCCAAAAACTAATTAAGGATGCTCAGATTCGGAAGAAGATCTATGCCGAAAACTATCAAAGGGACTTGGAGTTTGATGTTGGTGATGAGGTATTCCTTCAAATTTCTCTATGGAAGAGAGTCACGAGGTTTGAGAAGAAATGGAATCTCAGTCCTAGGCACATTGGCCCCTATGAAATCCTTGACAACGTAGGAATAGTGTACTATCAACTTGCACTTCATTCAAATCTATCTCAAGTTCATGATATATTCCATATATTCTTCTTGAGGAAGTACAAACCTGACCCTTAACATGTAATGAATCCAGAGGTGGTACAATTAGAACACGACCTCTATTATGAGGAGCAGCTGGTGGAGATCTTGGATTGTAGAGACAAGTTTCTACGCAAAAAGACTACCCACATCGTTAAACTATTGTAGAGGAAACAAAAATATGAAGAATCCATGTGGGAATTAGAGGAGAATGTGAAGTACCCAAAACTTTTCTCTTCTGAGGGTATGAGTTGAAATTTTAGGGATATAATTTCTAAAGGGAGGAAGAATGTAACAACCCAAACTTTTTAAAAAATATGATGTTTCATTAAAATGTATGTTTTACTATGTAATAATCAATAAAAATTTATAATTATAAATAAAATGTGAACATAAATTTTTGACTGTTATATGACCTTTGTAAACAACAACAAATTTTTAACATTATAATTGTTGTTTATAAATAAAAATGATAATGGATAATTAATACAGAAAGAAGAGTTAATGGCATCATCCAGTAGAAGTAGGCAATACGAGGCCCATTTGTCAGAGCTTGGGAAGGAGGTAGTGTCACTAGGCTTCACTCTCGACCAAGCCCAATCTGAGATTCAACATATTAATCTTGAACATAATCATCTACGAGAGAAGTTCAAGTTAGTGGAGATTACCACTAGGGCGATGTTATCCGAGCCACCCCAAGAGTCCATCACCATCGCACACCATACCCTTAGGTATTATGTGGGTGTTTTAAGGGGATATGATTCAAGTCCCTTGTTACTTAAAATATAATCCCATTTTTTAACAAAATTTTTATTCTATCATTTCCGTTTTAAGAATAGTTTTGCTTAAAAATTGAGATGGAATTTGATAAATTGATTTTTTCGAGTAAAAATCGTACTTTTATTACTATATTAAAATAATTATTTATTAATAATTTTTATTATATATAAATATTTTTATAAAAACACTCCTTTTTTATTTGAAAATGATAAAATAATTTTATTTTTTTTAAATGTTGAAAATTTTATTATGCATACCACTGAATTTTCTGTCTGCTATTGTTTTTAATAATAAAGTATTTTTATAGTTAAAACTTAAATTTATCATATGTATAGATTTATTAAGATAAAATAAACCTCATTTTTTAATTTATAATTTCGATATTATGTTATGGTAAATTTATGATATTTTTATAAAATACATTGTTTTTTTATGAATAGTAAAAATATAGTTTTGAGTTTCTGGTATGTTTAATGACATCATTAGTGATGTAATAATGATGTAATAATTATTTAATAATTCTGGTAGACTCTTGAGGAATAAAATATGATATTATGTGTACCAAGTGACCAATACTATGGGAAAATACCATGGGAAATCCCATGGATTTACAAATATCATTAATGATGCATCCTATAAAATTAATAAAAAAATACCTCTATTTTAATATAAATACCCACCAATTACTTCATTTATATTCATTAAAAATTAACCTCCCACGAATTTATGCTATTTATACCTCCCAAGGAGTCCTACCAAGGTGTCCTCAAGCCCTCAAGGTCCCAATCTTAGAGTTTTAGAAGTTACTCTTCAAGGAAAGAGAATTATCAACTTATGTTTTCCATTCAAGTTCTCTTTTCTATGGTATGTGTTGGGACCAAGTTGAATGGACAAGGAAGTTTTAAGAGTATGCTTTTTGCAGAGTGTTGTCTTTTTTTGTTAAAAGATTATAAATCAATTCACTTTGTAAAATCCTTGAAAACTATGATTATGCTTTGCTGATTTGTATTCCACAAATATCATAAGTTTGGAGAACTTGTGATGGAAGCCTTATGAAGGATAGGGGGAGTAAAATAAGTTTTTTTGGTAAAGAAAAGAAAGTGGTTCTCAAGTCAAAAGTGGTGCGCAAGTATGGAGCACAAGTATAAGAGTGGCGCGCAAGTATATGTTGCGCGCAAGTCATATTTTAAAGATTAACACATAAAAATATGACAAAGGAAAGAAAGTATCATGCAAGTTAAAGATTGGCATGCAAGTGTGGTGCAAAAGTGTAAGTGGCGTGCAAGTGTATGTTGCATAGAAGTCATATTTCAATATCATTATATCAAAAATATGGAAAAGTAAAGAAAGTGGTGTGCAAGTGATGGAGTGGCATGCAAGTGATGGAGTGGCATGCAAGTGATGGAGTGGCGTGCAAGTAGGAGCGACACATAAGTGTATGTGGCACACAAGTCACCAAAATGTATATAAATAGATGAATAGACTCCCCATTTTTAATATTCTCAACACTTAAGAGAAAATTTGAGCTCTGATCGTGCAAGTAATAGAAAGTGGCATGCAAGATGAAGTGTAGCACAAGGAAGGAGTTATATATAAGGTGCACAAGCAGGGTGGTGTTCAAGAAGAGTGGCGTGAAAGCAAAAGTGGAACGCAAGTTGTTAGAGGTGTGAAAGCATTGAGATGTGTTCAAGAAGTGTGTTGTGTATAAGCCAAAGGTGGAATGCAAGTTTCGAGCTATGAAAAATAGTGGCGCACAAGTTGTTAGTGGCGCACAAGCAGGTAGGCGCGCAAGTCGAGTGGTGTGCAAGAAGGTGGCACACAAGGTGAGTGGTGTGAAAGCAGGTGGCACGCAAGCAGGGAGGCTCGCAAGCAGGGTGTGGCGTGCAAGCTGTTTTCACTAGGAGGTTCTTACCATCTTCTAGGTAGGAAAGTGAATAATTTTTTTGAAATATTTGATTTGTGAAATTTCATTAAGAAGAACAGAATAATTACATTAACCTATTTGTGCTAAGAGGGAGAACACAAACTATTGGATTGTTTTCAAAGTTATACACGAGTGTAAGGAAATATCCTACTCATTGTATTCCACATCAAAGGATTTTTTTAGTGGATTGTGTGGTATTGGATTGTTTTTGTACCATACCAAGGACGTAGATACTCTTGTTGAGTAGTGAACCTTGTAAATCTCATGTTCATGTGGTTGTATGTGTTTAGCAGGGAAGAAACTATTTAACAGGAGGTGAAGGTTGTTTCAAAAATAAGGAAACATAAAAAGAAAAATATATCACTGATTCAACCCTCCCCCTCTCAGTGATACTTAGATCCTGGCTGGGAACATCAATTGGTATCAGAGGTAGGTTCCCTTCATTTTTTCTTTGTTGAAGTTTTGAATAGAAGTTGCGATGGAAAATCTGAATTGTGTGAACAGTAAGGGGATTCTGATATTTTATGGAAATAATTATCATATCTAGAAATTTATAATGATTCCTTATCTTATATCTCTTGGGTATGAAGTTCTTGAAACTAAAACTGATGGATTTCTTCCTATTGATGACAAGGTTCCTCTTACACCTACTAATAAGAAGAATCTTGAGAATTATGGAGGTGCTAAAAATGTATTACTCTCATCTCTTTCAAAGAGTAAGTTTTTAATAGTGAAAGGTTTCACTACAGGTAAAGGCATCTGGGATAAGTTGAAGAAAATCTATGAAGGAAATACAAAAGTGAAGATGGAAAAACTACAAATTCAGAGGCTGAAGTATGAAGACTTGAAAATGGGAGAATCTAAATCTGTTGGGGACTTATTTACAAGGATAAATGACATTGTCAGTACAATCAGATGTCTTGGTGAAATTTTGAAGGATTTTATATTTTTTGAAAAGATCTTGATAATTCTACTCAACAAGTTTGATGCTAAAGTGTTTTCATTAGAAGATTGAGACCCTAAAACATTATCTCTGGATGATTTTCATAGAACTCTCATTACTTATGAAATGATAAGGGAGAAGACTATGAAAATAAAAACAAAAGCTGATAGAGAAATGTCATTCAAGGCCGAAAAGAGAGAGAATTCAAAGAAGACTCTTATTGAAGATGATCTTGGTGATTCCGATTCTGAAGATGAGGTGTGTAAAAATTTTAATGAAATTTTATCCTTTTTTTATAAGAATGTCAAAAGAGGTACAAGGAAATACAAGGGTAAAATTCCCTTGAATTTTTTTGAGTGTGGATCCATTGGTCACTTTTCGGCTAACTGTCCTAAAAATAATAAATAATAAGACATTGATGATGATGACATAAAGCCAATAAGGTCGTGGAAGAAACAAGTTGACAAAGATAAATATTTTTCAAAGGGGAAGGATAAAAAGTTCTTCAAATCAAAAAGAAGAAGATTTTTATCTAAAGATGAAGATAAATAAGATAGCTAAGATGAATCCGAGAAATCATTTGATGAAAAAACTAGAGATAATACCTTTATTGCAACATTGAATAATGAATATTATGGGAGCCACAGTTCTGAATAAGAAGAAACTCAACTTGAATATCATCTGAAAGAAGAGTTGGAAGAATGTTTGAGGAAGATCAAAAGGCTTGAGAAGTAAAACAATAAGTTGATAAATGAAAATTACACCTTAAACAATCAATAAGGTTTTCTTGATGAGAAAATCAAGATATAAAAGGAGATTGATGATATGAATAATTCTCTTGAGAATGCAAAGAATCGTAATGATCGTCTTGAAGTAAAGCTGAAGGAAAAAGAACAAGAGTTGGAACTTGTCCAACAAAAACTTTCTAAATCTAAAGAAATAAATATCAGTTTCAAATAATCTATCTCTAAAGTTGGTGAAAGTTCTAGTAAAAATGAACCATAGAAGGATCCAAAAAAGTAACCTTCAAAGGTTGAGAGGAAAGACAGAACTGGTTCTGATAAGAACAAAGATGGAAAGACTATGTATGTGGCCAAAGTCAGCAATGCTGAAAATTCAGAAGTACATAAAAATCCCGAGTCTAGAAATATTCCTAATACATCTGGTATGGATAAGTCTGAACAAAACTCTGAGCTGAAGAAGAATGTTATGATTGAAAATAGGAAGTTTGACCGTCTACAGAGTTCTATTAAGAAGGTTGTTGAGAAGCATGTTCACAACTCCGGTCAGTATAAAGGTTTTAGAGGGAAATATTCATTCTATGGTTACTGCTGGTATTGTGGTGGATTAGGAAACACTGCAAACATGTGCTGGTTCAATCAACAACATTAATACTATTCCATAAGTTATGGAAGACAAGGTTTGAGGGGGAGTCAATCCTCTCAAAAAGGAAAGTACGAGAAGGATGTTCAGACGAAATCTAAGAAGGCTGGTGTGAAAGTTGAAAATAAATTACAACCATTGGAAAATATTTGTGAAAGATGTGAACATCCTAGAAATCTTTCTAAGGGATGTCTTGTTTTATTTTCAACACAACAAAAGGTTCTTAAAAAATCTCATAAGTTGGAGGTGAATAATGAAAAGGAAGAACAAAAAGCTCTTACTGTTGAAACCGCCTTGAAAGCTACAAAAGGAGAACGTCCATAGATTCTTGATAGTGGGTGATCTTATCATATGAAAAGATACTTAAAGTTTCTGAATAATGTGAAAGACTTCAAAGAAGGAACATTTCGAAATTATGAGTCTCTAAGGATCAAAGGTGTTGGATCAGCCATCATCGAGAAAGAAAAAAATTAAATCTAGGAAAATGTTATATGTTGATGGGTTGAAGAATAATATACTGAGTGTTTCGCAACTCTGTGATGAGGGAAATAAAGTTTTCTTCAGAAAATATGGGTTTGTTGTGAAAAGTGAAAATGATGGAAAAGTAGTTATAAGAGGCCAACATACAAAAGGGAACTTGTTTCAAGTTGGTGAAGTACAAAACTTTTGTTACATGGGAATGGTGGATGAAAATCAGTTATAGAATAAAAGGATATGAAATATGTGTCAAAGAAACATGTACAAGTTATCAACATGAGACAATGTCCAAGATATGCCTGATTTATCAAGAAGAAGATATTGGTGTTGCACTATTTGTGAAAAAGGGAAGATTACAAATTCTATGCATAAGAGAGTTGACATTCGTTCAAAAAAACCCTTGGAACTTATACATTCTGATATTTGTGGACCAATGAGAAATCAATAAAAAAATGGAGATAAGTACTTTATTACTTTCATTGATGAATTTACTCGCATTACTTGCATTATGTACATGAGACATAAGTCAGATGCTCCGAACATGTTTAAGAGTTTCAGGAGGAAAGTAGAGAAGGAATGTGAGTATTCAGTGAAGAAGTTGAGAACTATTAATGGTGGTGAGTATAATAATGAATAGTTTTAAAGTTATCTTGAGAAGCATGGAATTCGGTATGAGTTCAGTTCACCATACACACCTCAACAAAATGGGGTTGTGGAAAGAAATAATCGAAGTCCGGTGGAAATGGGGAGAACTATGTTACTTGAACATAGTATTTCTCATTATTATTAGAGGTAGGCCATGAACACTGCTGTGTATATTTAGAACTGATGTTTCTATAGTCCAAACTTAGATATGACTCCATAAAAAATGTTCTATGGAAAAAATCCAAGTCTGAAACAATTAAGAGTTTTTGGGAGTCCATGCATTATAAAAAAGAAAGGTGGAAACCTTGGAAAGTTTGAGAAAAGAGGATATTATGGAATTTTTCTAGGCTATGATCTAGAAGGAAGAGGATATATAAGTATCAACAAAGAAACAAGAATAATTATTGATTCTTCAGATGTAAAAGTTGTTAAAAATGTTGAGAAAGAAAAGAAGTCATATGTTGATGTGGAAGTTGAGTAGGATAGATAAATTTTTTTAACGATTTTGATAATGTTGCATACTATGTTAATCCTACCCAAGCAGAGAAATTTGACTCAAAAATCTTGAGTGATGAGGATGAAGTTTGAACAACTCATCTTAGGATGAGGAAATAAGTGGAGTCTCAGAACATTATTGGAGATCAACATCAGAGGGTTCAAACAATAAGAACAACAAATGCTATAACACATACTTCTCTCTATTATAAAGTTGAACCTAATGATGTAAATGAAGCATTTGAGAATCCAGAATGGGTTCATGCTATGAATGAAGAGCTTTATCAGATAGAAAAGAATGATACTTGGGAACTTGTACCCAAGCTGGACAATAAGAACATTATTGGTACAAAGTGGGTTTTTTCGGAACAAGACAAATGATTAAGGTAAATTAATAAGAAAAAAAGAAATATTGGTTTGCAAAGGGTATTAAAAAATTGAAGGCATTGATTTTGATGAAACCTTTTCTTTGGTGGAAAAATTAGAAACAATCATAATATTTCTTTCTATTGCTACACAACAAGGTTATAAAATCTTTCAAATGGATGTAAAATCCACATTCTTGAATGGTAACCTCAAAGGAGAAGTTTACATTGATCAACCTTATGGATTTTTCATTGGGAAGGATGAAATTTATGTGTGCAGGTTGAAAAAGGATTTGTATGGGATAAAATAGGCTCCTATGGCATGGTATTATAAATTATATACTTTCTTGAAGAAGTTTAATTTTATGAAAGGTAGATTTGAAAATAATCTTTACATCAAGGAGTGTCAGGAGTTTTCACTGATCTCTATTGTTTATGTCAATGACATTATCTTTGATGGGAATGATGAATGATCATGTGAAAGATTTTTTAAGGATATGAAGAAGTTATTTGAGATGTACATACTGGGAGAAATGAAATACTTTCTTGGGCTAGAAATTTCACAGAAGAAGAATCACGTTTTTCTGTCTCAAGAAAAGTATGCTAAGGAACTTCTGAAGAAGTTTGGAATGGAAAATTTGAAACCAATGTCCACCCCAATTTCAGTGGGAACCAAGTTGTCTAAAGATGGAGATGACAAGGAAGTTGATCAAAAAGAGTTTAAAAAGTTGATTGAAATTTTGTTGTATTTGACTGCCTCAAGACCCAACATCGTCTATGCTGTCAATTTATGTGACAGATTTCAGAGCACTCCTAAAGAATCACATTTTATTTTTGGAAAATGAATTCTCAGATATATCAAAGGCACAAATTTTTTTGGAATCGGGTATGATGGCACATGAAATATTGATCTATTCGGGTATTCAGATGCTAATTGTGTAGGAAATGTTGATGATCGAAGATCCACATATAGTGGAGTTTTCTTTCTGGGGAAAAGTTTTGTTAGTTTGAATACCAAGAAATAGAGTTCAGTAACTCTTAGAATAGCTGAATCTGAGTATGTTGCTTCTACTCATGCTGTAGCTCAACTAATTTGGATGAAGACTCAGTTAGAATATCTAGTTATTGAAGTAAAGATACACTTGCTCTTGGGTTGTGATAATCAGAGTGAAATCAATCTTACAAGAAATCCAGTACAACATTTTTGTTCAAAACAAATTGATATAAAGTACCACTTCATCAAAGAGAAGGTGGAGAAGAATGAATTTTGTCTGGATTATGTTCCTACATCTGAACAAGTTGCTGATATATTCACAAAACCTTTACCAAAGGAACCATTTTCAAAATTGAGGTTGAACATGGGTGTCCAACCTCCATCTCATCAAGGTTGAGGTATGTGTTTCTATCCCCACTCTCATCTTACCTTTGTATAGTGTTGTCAAGGGGGAGATTTTTTTTATAAATCTATCCTTAGAGAAGCATGCATAAAGGGGGAGTTTCGGGTAAGTTGTGAATCCAACATGTATGTGTGTGAACTATTCTAAATGTTTGTTGAAGTGGTTATAGGAAACAATGTTTTTGTTTTCCAAGAAAATTTAATAAGTAAAGAATGATGAGGTAGAATCTTGGAATATGTTCTGAAGAAGGCTGAGGATATATGATCAGGAAATTTCATAGTCACTATTTTTAGACAGCATGGTTTTGGCTGTCAATAATTATTGTTTCCTACAAGGAGTTAGCTCATGTAGGATTAGAATTGTTGATAAGTAATCCATTTCTTTAGGTTATAAAGTTTATTGATTTATGAATCTTGGTTGAAAACAAAATCCAAAGGGGGATATTATTGGGACCAATTTGGATGGAGAAGGAAGTTTGAAGAGTATGCTTTTTGCAAAGTGTTGTGTTTTGTTGTCAAAGAAGTATAAATCAATTCACTTTGTAAAATCCTTAAAAACTATGATGATTCTTTTCTGATTTGTATTTCACAAATATCATAAGTTTGGAGAAATTGTGAATCAATCCTTATGAAGGATATAGGGAATAAACGAAGTGATTTTTGGTAAAGGAAAGAAAGCGGCGCACAAGTCAAAAGTGGAACGCAAGTATGGAGTTTAAGTATAAGATTGGTAAACAAGTATATGTTGCGCGTAATTCATATTTCAAAGATCAACACATAAAAATATGACAAAGGAAATAAAGTATCATGCAAGTTAAAGATTGGAACGTAAGTGTGGCATGAAAGTATAAGCGGCTCGCAAGTGTATGTTGCACACAAGTCATATTTCAATATCATCATATAAAAAATATGACAAAGGAAAGAAAGTGGAATGCATGTGATGGAGTGGCATGAAAGTGATAGAGTGGCATGTAAGTGATGGATCAACGCTCAAGTAGGAATTATGCGCAACTGTTTGTGGCACATAAGTGACCAAAATGCCTATAAATAGACGACTAGCCTCCTCATTTTTAATATGCTCAACACTTAAGAGAAAAGTTGAACTCTTATCATGAAATTAGTAGAAATTGGTGTGCAAACTGAAGTGTCTCACAAGTAAGGAGTTATATATAAGGCGTGAAAGTAGGGTGGCATGCAAGTACAGTAGTGCACAAGCAGAAGTAGTGTGAAAGTTGTCAGAGGCACGCAAGCAGGGAGGTGTGTTCAAGAAGTGTGATGTGTATAAGCCAAAGGTGGCATGAAAATTGTGAGTTGTTCACAATAGTGGCACGCAAGTAGTTAGTGGAATGCAAGAAGGTAGGAACGCAAGCTGAGTGGCACACAAGAAGGTGGCGTGCAAGCTGAGTGGCTCACAAGCAGGTGGCGCGCAAACAGGGAGGCGCGCAAGCAGGGTGTAGCGTGCAAGCTGTTTTCACCAGGAGGTTCATACCAGTTTCTAGGTAGAAAAGTGAATAATTGTTTTGAAATATTTGATTTGTGAAACTTTATTAATGAGAACAGAATAATTACATTACCCTATTTGTGCTAAGAGGGAGCACACACACTATTGTATTTTTTTCAAAGTGCTACACGAGTGTAAGGGAATATCCTACTCATTGTATTCCACATCAATGGATTGTTTTCTAGTGGATTGTGTGGTACTTGATTGTTTCTGTACCATACCAAGGATGTAGCTACTCTTTTTGAGTAGTGAACCTTGTAAATCTTATGTTCCTATGGTTGTGTGTGTTCAGTAGGGAATATACTCTTTAAGAAGAGGCAAAGTTTGTTTGAAAAATAAGGAAACATAAAAAGAAAAATATATCACTGATTCACCCCCTCCCCCTCTCAGTGATACTTGGATCCTAACTGGGAACTTCAGTATGTATTTCAAATTTCCATACCATGTTCTTATTTCCATTTTATTCTATCCCTATAATTTATTATGATTATTTTATGAATGGGTTTCCATTTACCCTCTCTTTTTAATGTTTTATAAACTATGCTTCATACCCGTTATACTGCAGAATTTTTGTCTCAAAATATCTCTATTTTTCTCAAGAAATTATTTTATTTTATTTATGTGAATACCCAAACATCTTTCATTTCTAGGGGTATTTAAAAATTATTTATTGTATTCTTTAATTGACATACATAAAACCCTCATTCCCTTTCTGTAGGTTATAAATGACATAATGATCATGTTTTTATGTACCTTTTAAAATGCTATGATTTTGATATGAAACCCATTTGTTTTATTCTATATGAGTTATTTACGAAATGTTTTATTATGATCTATTTGAATCACATGAAAATAAATAAATATTAAGGGTGATCTCTGACAGTGCTCCAATGCATTGGGTAATGAAATTAATCTCTAGTGATGAAAAGTTTTACGATACCTTAGTGAATAACTTCGGTAAATTTTAAGACACCTTGGGGATGGATCTTGGTGATATGATTATGAATGTATAAATTAAATTTTGTAGACACATTTTAAATTTAGTATTCAATATATTATTATTATATTCATCTTTATCATGCCTTTACAATTTTCCTCATGTTCTTATTTATATTTCTCAAGTTCACATGTAAACTGTTTCACTTGTTTTCCTTTACTGGGCCTTCTGCTCACCCTTTCCTTTGATGTATGTATCTAGGTTATGAAATTAAATAAATATACTTAGGATTAAACTTTAAAAATACTTTCATGTGTAATAAAATAATGTTTTAAATTTTCATGTATTATGTAACTTTTTTCTAAGACACTAAACTTTAAAAGATTCTCTTTTTCTAAAATGTCATGTAAAGTTATGTAATAAAAAGGTGGGATGGCATAAAATATGTATGAATGATTTAAATGTGGGGTCCTATATCTCCCTTCAAATCATTGGTAAATTTTATATATCAATACCTAAAAAGGGTACATGAGTGGATTATTCCAAGAAAAGGGTACACTAGAAGATTATCCCAAGACAAAGGGAGAACATGAGGATTATCCTGAGTCTAAGCATATACGTGAGGATTATCCCAAGCCTAATAAGGTTATATGGATATTAATACCAATCCTAAGAGGCATACATGGCTGGTAATCCCAATAAAATGGGTATATGGGTGGTAATACCAATAATAAGAAGGTATATGGGTGGCTATTCCATGAATACTATGTTACGAATGTATCAGTGAGTATCCTTAACATATGATTTCTATGATTATTTTGATGTCACACTCTTATGTTACAATCTTATTCCTATGTTATTCTCCACAGATCATGTTTGTTATCTCATGATTCCACACTAATTTCCATGATATATGTTTGTTCATTTGAGATTTAATGTCATTTTATCACGATTTATGGGAAAATCTTATTGTTATATGATATTTTAATAATATATTTCTCCCATGCTCATGTTTTATCATATGATTATCATCCAACCATTAATAAAAAGTTAATAAGATTTCCCTCAATGATAATTTGAGATCACCCATTTTTTGATTCCTTTTCCTTAGGAAATTTTTTACATGAATATATTTAGAAGAAAGATTTATATAAAGTTTATTTATAGGAGATATTAAAGACATAAAAATTAAATGTTAGTATAAAGGAACATACATCTTTTTTGGATGAGAATGACATGTGATATAATCATCAAAGGAACTAAACCTTATGTTCTTAGGATTGTGTGATTATTGTTAGATGTAATGTTTAAATTATAGTAATATTATAATATAAATATAGGTTCATATCACTTTTTATCAAATCTAGTGTTTAAATAAAGCGTTTTTTTGCACCAGACCTAGGAGTGTGGGTGTGGCCGCCTCACGTGGGACCAGTTTTGTTGTCTTTCCCAAAATTTTGTTTACATTTGGGCTATCTATATATGAATAATCCACATATGGTATTTTTTATATAAAAGATATTATAATCTCCCTAATTTATATATAGACCCTCACCAATGGTTGAAAACCTATAGTGCATGGGGAGGTGTTCTTGGAATTTACAGCACTCAGTTTGGTCATAGTGGAGGTAACCTGAATTGGGGACACTATAAAGTTTGATGGAAATGTTCCAATAATGTTGATGATTATGAACATAGAATGAGTTATAAGTATAAAAAAATAGTTATTAACATCATAACATTATATGTTGTGAACTTAAAGAGTTTGAATATTTTGTTTAAAGATTTGAACATTAGGAATATGATTCCTAGGTATCACTATTATTCAAACATACTTGCTTTATAGATGTTACTAAAAGATTTTAGTGGAAGGGTTTTATATAATAGTCACATAGAGATGTGGTAGGTATTACATAGAGTTTTAATGAGTTTAAGAAAACTTTAAAAGTTCATTACATAAGGCCTATCTGGTAGTCTATCACATGGGATATTATTAGATGGAAACTTATGTGAATTTTCTTGTATTCTTAAAAGAGTTTGAGAATATAAAGCATAAAATGTTATAAAAAAGTCAATCCCCACTTTTTCATTATTTCATGTTGGAAACATATATTACATAAAGTGAAATGATAATTAAAATATTATATTATGATATTGAGTTATCCCTAACTGATATTCATCATGAAGTAATATAGGTTGTGAGAAAATATTAAGGTTAATGTGAGTAGGATTTATTATAGAGATACAAAATATGCTTATGAGGCACAAAATGAGTTTTATGTGCTAGATGGACCACCCCACGTATACCGCAGGAGTGTTTTACACTATCTCTTTGGTATACTAGGGGTGCATGTTTCATATTAAATTTAACCATACTTGAGGTCTGTATTTTTCTGATCATGTTGTCGGCTGGGGCTTAACTAATTAAGATGAGATTTGTCCTATTGTATGACTAGTATGATATCTAGGACTTCAATTAAGATATTTTCATGACTCGACCCACTGGGGCTAGCCCGACATGTGATAAGATGAGTGTGAAAACCCCAAGCCTACCTCCAATCATCTAGGGTTTGGGGACAAGAATTGAGTAGACATAACACTAAAATGAGAGTCCTTAGCCTAAATTACTTACACACACAAACAACCAACTCCATGCAATAGGGTAGTGGTATAATAAAATAATGAAAATATAGATTATAAAAAATGCATGAAATAACCTCTAAGAAATACATATCGGAGTAAGAAAACCTAATACAGATGGTACAAAGAAAAAAATGCACACCCAAATATAAATACATGGAAGAAACTCAAAAGGAAAACGACTATAAAGAGTTGGGCATGTGGGGGGGTGTATTAAGATCTCAGAGTCTAACCATAGAACATAGTCAGTGTCACATCATACTGCTAAACTCCACTGATACCAGGTCCACCATAGTGACTACTAATCGTCCTGTCATCTGGATAAGACATGAAACTTGTGATAAAATCCCATGTAGGGGTGAGTATATACATACCCATTAAGACACCAAGAAATCACCAAGAAAAAAGCATTAAGAGAGAGTAATAAACTCATAATAATGAAGTAATTTTAATCAGAATATGAGACAAAAACCATAACAATAACCCATATAATCTCAACAGGAATCCCAAATAAGAGGGAAAGGGGATATCCATGTTTGTTTCTCAACTAATAATGATGAGTTATATTGATGCTCCAAAGGTCCATCTCTGATTCCCAACATCATGTGAAATCGTACAAGAATCCATGTAGAGGATTCATCACATAACTTTTGTACTCCATAGCTGAGTTAGCTCTATCTCCTAATGATTCATCCCATATAATGTTAATAGAATAAACACGGAGGCCCCCGCTCATCACCACTATGCTCCATAGCTAAGGGATCCATGCTCCATAGAGGAATCACTCCCCATTAGAGCTTGAAAATGGGGGAGTACCACTTTGTAGATAGAAAAATCATGCCTAATGAAATATAGGTTAGTACTGACTCTACCTATATAAAGAGTATGGGGGACCTTCACCTTGGTGTAATAGGGGAGTACCAACCTCGATATCTCTTTGATGATCAAACTCAATCACTGTCATTGGTAAAGAGTTTCTAAAAGAAGAATCATAATCACAACACCCCACTACATACCTCTAATTCCAAAAGGAAGCCCACCATCATGTCCTATGCCAAAAAAATGCTCAAGATATGGTACTAATGGACCCAAATATGAGTTTTGAAAAATCCTAATGAACACATGAGGCTCATCATCGGTCCAACATGCTAAAAATTGAATCCATTGATATGTCACCAAAAATGTCTGTGGATGAAAAAAATCATGCCGTTGTGATCCTCATCAAAAAACACTCAGTATAGGCTATTTACTTATCCAAAATAGACACTCGGTGAATAAAAAAGAATTTAATCATATCATGTACAAAGGGATATTCACATGCCTAATCCAAGAGTTAAAATTAGTTACCCAACATTGGTCTTTAATCGGCCACCTCAATGTCAGGGTCATGATGCCACACATGGAATGTCAATCTAACATCTCAATTTAATGATATAACTGAAACATGGATTGATAAATAATAATAATAATAATAATAATAATAATAATAATAATAATAATAATAATAATAATACATGTAAATCAAAGGCATGGGGAGAGTCTTCATGCTGAAATAATCCCCCCTTCATGTAGGTCCATGCGCCTACCCCCTGTATCCCCTTTAAAACATCATCATCATCATTATTATTATTATTATTATTATTATTATTAGTATTAATCAATGCCATAACTCCCCTCCCTTATATCTATCACATAATCACACACATGGAGGAGGTGATCCATGTCGTAGGACTTGAGCATGGGGGGAATTCACACCATAGGATTACACCACCTTCACACTAGTCACCATCATGGCCAACTTCTCCGGCACAACATTAGTCACGGTGATGACCGGTCTTTCCACATCCACATCGTTCTCCATGCACCAATGAGCCTGAGTAGTCATGAGATACACTCAATCTAGCTAAAAAATAATTTATTAATTGATACATAATTGAGATCCCATTTTCATTATGTCTCCAAAACCCAAATCCAAACTTATGACCATGATCCATTATTTCAATGAATGAATTCCCAACAATCGGTCCTTCTAGGTGTCATAAAATCACAATCCAACTGATTAATGATGATGAATTCCAAGAATGGAGGGAAAAAGTCACATCACACAAGGTGAGCCTTGGTTGATAGACATGTTCATTTATCCATCGTCTATGGAATCCAATAGACGAGGGATTATCAAAATAATAAGAATCTACAAGGATAAAATATATATCAAATTACTAGATATAGGAATAGAAAAATCAACCATTAGAAAGACAATGTAGATGGATTTGTGAATTAATTTAGGAGGAATCAATTAGCATTCCTCTCAAATTATACATGATGATTAAACCAAAAAAACCAAAAAACCTACCTAGATAATGGATCAATAATTGGTGAGGAACATGCTCACTATTGATTTTTTGAAGATCCTACTACATTAATCACCCATCTCTTGATTTTCCTTGATCGCCGTCATCGATCCACATTCCTAGTTTTCCATTTCTAATAAAGCTCTCCTCCTCCTCCTCCTCTCTAATCTCACAAGGTTATGCAGATAAGCTTGGGGTTTTTCCATAACAACATTTAAATAGAGATGGAATTAGGTTTAGGGTTATTTAATAAAAATAAATAAATAAATAATTTATTTTATTAAATGAACCCGCTAACGGTCACCTCCCATGGAATGTCTGACACTGAACAAACTTATGCCATTCATAGGGTAAAACCTATGTTTCAAATTTAATGGAGGTCTTAGAATCCCCATCCAAGACACTATTCTATATTTATTCAATTATTTTTGAAAAAAATTTCGTCTGTGATATAATAAATTCAATATTTTAAACATATCAAAACCGATGCTCTTTGGGCCTATAAATCTTACACCAGATGAACACCTAGCTCAAAAAATATTCCTAAAAATATTTCAAAGTCTTAAAAAAAATATTCATTAAATATATACTGAAGAAGTTTATTCTTGTACCTAGACAATAAATGTGATGAACTTTTCTATGGGATGGGGGGTATATGATATGCTCATCCAAAAGGGCCAATGACATGTAATGTATTCATTAAACATGTCAGTCTATACTCATAGAATCAAGAACATATGAGTAACTACAAGGTATTGACATAATTCATGTCCCATGGTTACTCGATATCTTGGAAAAAGGGATTATATGAAAATGAATTATTATATATGATATAACTGGAGGGAATAGGTGTAGATATATATGTGTTTGATAGAGATTATGGCATATCCCTTTATAGATTTAGTAGAATTGATTCTTTACTTGAGTCCACTCTCTAATTTAATTTATAGATTTAGGAATCTACATTTTTTTCAATGCTATAAAGGACCACGAATTCACACTTTTTGGTTGACTGAATAGAGAAAGAGTTTTACGAAATTCATAGTTATTCTCTAAAAGTGTTTAGAGTTTATACAAAAGAAGTTTTAGATGGATATTCAAAAATTATTTCATATTATTGTATATATAGTGAATTTGATGATAAAATTTAAAATGTTTTTTTTAAATGTATCTAAAATAATTTTTGGATATAGTTTCATAATTTATTATACCTATGATACAATATAAGGTGAAATGGAAGATTATATGAGGATTTGGTGTAAGTGGGATATTGATGGAGGTATGATCTAAATCTATAGATACATATGATGTGATTATGGTATATTGATGGTATAATATAGGGGTGTTTTAGAGTATGGAAGACATGCTTCAAGTGGAATGTTTTATGCATTTTAGGTATATCATTTACTATGATAGAGAGATATCACATATTCAATACCTTTTCTAGTTTTATTTGTTAACACGGGTATATCATAATTCATTGATTTTAATGTTTGATTCATGTGGAAACTTATTATAGGTTTGGAAGATAAACTTTAATTATTAAACATTTATATATTCTTCAGTGTAATCCACCATTTATTAAACATTTCATAAGATGAAACATTGAGAGAATTAGATGGATGAGGATTAAAAGGTGTTTTAACCCATTCCATTCACACATACATTTTTATAATGTAAAATTAAATGAATAAATAACTAGGAGTGTATTGAGGTATCTATAAGGGGGATAAGTTATTTATGGTGTTCATTTGAGATTTCTCTTGTTTCCTATCAACTCTTCCAATAATATCTCTCTAATTCTACTTCCTTTACCACTCAAGGTACTATTGATCTTCATCAAGAACTGGTTGAAGACAACAACAACAACTATTTTAGCGTAAGGTATATTTTATTCATTTTTATACATGATTTTGGTTTTACATAGCATGGTGATCAGGGGTTTTACATTTAAAATGTCTTTAAATTTATTGAATAAGTGTTATTTGATTCTTATAAACCCATCAATAATGTGGTATGAATATGTGGTAATGTAGATATACAAAGGAAGAGAGTTACAAGACATAAGTTTTCGAGAGGTGTGGGTGACTAAATTAGTGGGAAAGTAGGTACATGGTACCTCTTTTGATATATTATTTTTATTAATATATCACTACATATACTTGTAGATTTGGTGACAGATCCTTGGTAGGGTTATTTTAATGGTTGACCTTGGGATAAGAAACAAGCCAGTTTCACTATTTATTCATTGAGGATTTAGTATAATTATTCTACATTTACATAAGAGATTTTGGGGACGAACCTTATAAGTATAATTTTTTTTCTCAATGATAATTTATATAATATTTTTATAGAATTTAAATATGAATATGATGATCATGATAAGTTTTACTAGCTTGTGATGTGGAGTTTTCTAGAGTTTGAGTTACTACCATAATAGTTGTTTTCCTTATAGAATTGTCATATTTAGTGGAAATTCCATTTTTAATGTATGCCATTATATGAATTTTATATTATGGATATGATTTAGTTTTATTATATTATATGGATTTGATTATTGGTTAATTTTTTAGGGTTTTTGGAATTTATAAGGGTCATGCCTACCATATTATGTGATTATACCCTCTGTGATAGTCGCTAAACCATGGCCTATTAGAGGACAACATTGAGGGTCACACTATGCTTTATTACTAGGTTAGGAGGGGTTCTAGTATGGATGAGTCATGAAATGGTAATTTTTGGATGCTTAGACATGTTGTTACATAGGAAGGCCATAGAAAAATTGAGATAAATCTGATATGTACTCAAGCTATATGTGTTTAGAAAATAATAAAACAATTCCTAGATAATGAGGTAAGGGAAACTAAAATATCTTCACAAGAGAAATATGATTCAGGTAGTCCAATGATGACATTAAATTGGGGAGATGTAGGTAAAATAGATCTTGAAAGTGTACTTTATATATCCAAAATATTATGAAAATATTAATGATTTATAGTGGCACATGTACTACTATAACATCCTGCCCCTCACCCATTAGCTTGGGAAGGGGTAGTGGTTTTACTGGGCCTTAGGTAAAATACCTAAGACACCAAAGGCTTTAAATAAATTCCAAGGTCTTTGAGAACATTTTGGTGAAGATTTTACCTTTGAAATACAAATCATCAAACTACAAAAAATAACCAAAACAACCTATATATAATGAATGGGTAAAAAATATAACTCAAAACATAACCAAACCAACAAAACATATCAGAGTAAAAGTGGAAACCAAAATACATACTAAAGAGGACTGAGAAGTCAACGAAACTTAAAAATCTAATGTGACAACAACAAGAAATACCCCACCCGCTCTAATATTTAACTCCACATGCCAATCCATGATATCAAGAAGCATCACTAAAGAACTGAGATACCTTACCTTTACCTATGTCCCGATAGATAAAACATGAAAATTCACAATAGTGACCAAGAATGGGGTTAGTATAAACACAATAGGTTTTCCCCAAATGAATTTCCAAATTACACCACCAATACAAAACTCATTAGAAATTTTTATAAAAAAATTTCAAGTAGTAAAAAATGTTCATGTCAAAACCATAAACTAATTTTTCAAGTAAAGAGTCAACAATTCCTTTAAACCAATTCTCATTTGATTTGGTATATTCATTTCCATGTCCATACACACAACCACACACACACACACACTCTCAATCTTGGTGTTACCATTGATGGTGGAGCTTCATGTCTATACTCTATCCCATTGATGGTGCTACTTCATAACCATTATCTATCCCATTTTATGGTGGTACTTCATGACCATTATCCATAAAATTAAACTCATGCCTAACAGTTTATGCCAACATCATACCAAGTCATATTAATTAAAAAATTTCTTTCCTTAAATCATTTCAAAAAATAATTTACATGTGTAAAACCAAACCATAATTTTAAAACATCATTTTGAAATTATAAACAAGGGGTTTTAAAAAAACCAATCAAATTCCCAAAATTTCAAAGCCAATACCAAAAAAAGATTTCCATCAAGAGTCACACAATAAATTCATAACTATTTCAAGGAAATAATTTAATTAAAACTAATCCTTCAAGTCTAAATGAATTGAAGTCAAGAGAGAAGACACCTACCTCACAAAAATTGGTGAAAATGAATAACAACACAACAAAACTTCAATATCTAATCACGACTCACTTTAACTTCACTAGATCCAATAAGATACTTGATAAAATAAACCGTAATAAATAAACATATCCATAAAGGACTAGATATATGGTTCTGAGAGATATAAGAACCATGGATCTAAGAATAAATGAGAATAACATGAATTTATTGATGAATTTGGGCTTACAATGCACATCAATAAGCCTATGGATCAATCCTAGATTAAAGGGGATCATCTCTCACACCTTCGGAGAAAACAAAATTTGATTTATGGAGAGAATAAGAAAAAAATGAGGTCTTAAGGGGAAAATTTGGATTATATAAACTTTTTATAGAGGGAGAACTGTATACTACATAGTTAGGCTATGTAGTTTGGAAAACCATGCACCAACCATGCGGTGCTACTGTTTTAAGGCCACACCTCACATAGTTGGCTCACATGGTTAGAAAAATCATGCGACAATCATGATTTTCCCTGTATTTCAAGATGTGAAATTTCTCATATGCATCCACATGGTTTTTCCAAACTGTGCACCAACCACGCACCTTCCTAATGCCCACTGTCTTCCCTTGCATGGTTTTCTGAAGATACTTCATGGTTTCTACTAATCATCCACAAACCGTGCACCTCTATAAATTCCTCCAAAATGTGCCAAAACCCATCGAAACCTCTTGAAACTTTACCCAAACATTGTATATCCTTAAAATAAATAAATAAAGGGTCATGTACCTGAAATGGGAGGTGGTAAATTCTCACCAACGTTGGTATTTATATCCCTAGAAAGTAGAAAAACCTTGTTTTCCTAGAAGAGTTTGAGCCATTGTTCCACTACTTCATTTTCACGCTCCCATGTTTCTTCCTAAATCTGATCATGTTTGCATAAAACGCACACTAGAACAATTATTTTCCCATGAAATGTCTTCTCTTTACTTCCCAAAATCCATGCTAGCACATGAATCAACATAGTATTCATCTCTAGGTCAATGTGATCCCATTGAATGACATGGTCAGGATCAGGTTGGTACTTACTTAACCAAGTCATATGAAACAAATTGTGCACTGAACTGAACCTTCATGGAAAAGATAACTGGTATACCACCTCGCAAACTCAATATTGTATCTCAAAAGGGATTATGTATTAAGGGGATATATTTCCATACTTACTAAAACGAGATGCCAAATCCATAGATAGATTCTAAAGAACACATTATCACTCACCTAAAATTAAAACAGTATCAACGTTAATCTAAATATTATTTTTGGTTACTTTGGTCCATCTCCATTCTCTTTATAATCAATTGAATCTTCTCTAATGTCTATTTCAAAAGGCTTGGTCTAATTAATGAAGTCTTAACTATTTCAACCCAAAAAAGTTGAGAATAATAAGGATGCATGTACAATACTTCAAAAGGATCCATATGTATTAAGGCCTGATAACTTTTATTATATGAGAACTCCACTAATGATAAATTCTCTTCTCATGAGCCACAAAAATCCATCACACATTCCCTAAGTATGTACTCCAACATTTGGAATATCTATTCAAACTTTCCATCCATTTGGGGATGATAATCTATACTCATAGTCAGCTGTATTCCAAGGGCTTTTTGCAAGGATTTCAAAAAATGAGACATAAACCTAGGGTCTCTGTCCAATACAATCGAGACTAGAATTCCATGAATCCTTATAATTTCTCAAATATAGATTTTAGAAAATTATTCAACAAAATTAGTTTCACGAATCAGGATGAATTGATCCAAATTTGTGATATGATCCACTATCACCCATATGTAATTGTATTTCCTAACCATCCTTGGAAGAATTGTTACAAAACCCATTGTTATCTACTCTCATTTCCACATGGGAATTGGGAAATACTATAACATACATTCTAGTTGTTTCTTCTTAGATTTTACCTACTGATAGGTGAAGAATATTGAAATATACTCCACTATAGATGTTTTTGTGAAACCCACCAGAACTATGCTTTCAATGCTTAATACATTTTCTGAATCCAATGGTGAACAACCCATTTCTAATGGTGGTAGAAACTAAGATCTTGTTCTTGAAAATCCAAAGGTATGACCATCTGATCTCTAAACCACAACATTGAACTTCCATTTAGATTCTATCCCTCAATGGTCTACACACCATTGAGTTTTGAGCTCATAGATACAAATTCTAAATCAGATGTTTTAGAAACTCTAACTCGCTCAACCAAATCAGGAAAAAATGAAATTGGAATGAAAAATGAAACACTACCTTGGTCCGAGCAATCTAGATGCATAACCACTATAATTGAAATTAGTTGACACCAGTACAAAGCCTCATTTTCCAATAGAGTATATGAATTTATATGCAATGCATCCACCAAAAAGTTCCCTTTACTCGATGTATACATCAAGTTTAAGTCAAAAATCTATAGATACTCCACCCATATGTGTTGTATTAAATTAAAATATCTTTAGGATAAAATATGTTTAAAACTCTAATGATCCATAAAAACTATGAATTTATCACCAAAGAGGTAATTAAACCTAGTATTCAATGCATAGAACATAATAACTAATTAAAAATTGTGTTTTGGGTAGTTATTCTCATACAACCATAACTGTCATGGACCATAAGAAATAATATAATCTCCATACATTTGAACACATCCCAATCCAGATCCTGATGAATCACAATAGACTACATATCCCTATCTAGACTCTAGAATTGTGAGGATAAATGATGATGTAAGTATAACCATAAGTTATTTAAAGGATTTATGAAATTCATAATTCCATTAGAAAGGAACACCTTTATGAATAAAATATATCATCAGTGATTTCAAATGTGAAAAATCATGTACAATACATATTTAGTACCCCACTAATATAAGGAAACTACATATCTCAAAGACTTTATTCAGTGGTTTCCAAGAAATAATGACTTCCATATTTTCCGAATCTATAAAAACTATTTTTTAGAAATTAAATGGATAGATAAATATACCTATTGTATCTAGAAATAAAATTTTGATAACTTGGAATACTGATGATGTTCCTACAAGATACCCAAAAATATCGCAAAGTATTGATAATGATCCACTTTGGTCAGGGAATACACCAATATATAATCCAAAAACACCAACACAAAAGAATTAAAATATCTCTAAAATATTCAATTCATCAATTCCATAAAGAATTTTGGTGTATTCATAAGAAAAAAGGAATAAAAAAATTATAATGGATATATCTACTTCTAAAAACTATCCTTAGAATATCCTATTTAAAAACTCACAATTAGTGATATCCCAAACTCAATTAAATTTACTATAAACACTTGGATCCCCTCAATTGATCAAATAAATCATAAATGAATGGAAGAGGATATAGATTCTTTATCATAACTTGGTTAAGCCTATAATAATCCACACAAAGTCTAAGAGTTCTATCTGAATTCTTCACAAACAGAACTACTACTTCCCACAGAGATGTACTCAATCGAATGAACCCTTTATTTTCAAACACTTTTAACTAAACTTTAAATTACCTCATTTTTTTGGTTGCATACAATAAGACAGAAGTGATATAGTACTAGTCCCTAGTTGGATATCAATCATAAACTCCACTTATCTTTTGGGTGGAAACCCTGATAAATTTTTGGGGAAAACATTAGGAAAATGATCAACAATAGTTAGAGAATCTCGATTCCCAATATCATACATAGATTCCAAGGTAAGAGCTAGAAAATATTAAGATATTTCCAACCACAATATATGCTCGATTCCATCTAGTGAAGTGAAACTAACCTTTTATGCATAAAAGTCGATGTGGGACTTGAATGATGTCAACCAATCCATACCCAAAATCAAGTCATAATTATCTGTCTTAAGAACATAAAAACTACAGATAAATTCATCCCGATCAATATATATGTAACAATCTTTACACATAAAGTCTTGACACTCTATTTATCCAGTACTAGTTTTTAGTTTTAAAATAGAAGGAATCATATCAACATGAAAACCAATATTATCAATAAGATGATAAGAAATAAATGAGTGGGATGCGGCCGTATAAAACAATTCTAACATAAAGGTAGAATTAAAAAGAATTGTACTTATCACTGTCAAAGGACTATATTTATCATCTAGAAACATTTTCTCATATACATAAAATTGATTACCCACTTTAATTTTCTCCTTTTTACCTTATTGATGTTTCACTAGTTAAGGAGTCATGGTGTTCTTATAATCACCTTGGGTTTCTATATTCTGATGATGAGAATTATTTTGCTACACTCATCCTGCCAGAGTACATAATTCCAAAGAATCATGATATGTTTCTCTAGTACCCGACCTTAGATCACTACGACAAATAGCATTGAATATTTCCCATTTTTTCGTAGTTTTGACATGATCTAGGTGGTTCCTTAAAATCCCAATTGATGTGATCTAGTGAATCACACTGAAAACATCCTGACTTACTTTTGGATCTAGGTAGAAGGTTTATTGATCCCATGTTCTGATTATGATGTGTCACACCACTATATAAGTAGGTTTCCCTATTTTTCTTTTTTCCATCATTAGAGTTACCACTTATTCCCATAGAAATAAACATTCCCCTTCCAACCATATTTCTTGAGATATCCCTTGATTCAACGGTATCTCTATTGACCATATCTATAAAATCTATTAAAAATAACTACAATATTTGAGAGAATATTTGGTCACAACCCCAAAAAAAATACATGCCTTCAAGGATGCACTTGCACTAACTTTCAAGGAAACGTGGACTAAATTTATAAATTTAGCTGCATACTCTATCACTTATAGATTATCTCATTTCAAAATAAATAAGTACATTGTTCTAAAAATCTATAAGTCATAGGGATATAATTTATTTTTAAATAATTATTCAAAATTCTCCCATGCCATGCCTTGGTCCAATTTAGCCTAAACTACTAATTCCCACCATTGGAATTCCAAATCCTCCAGGATATACATTTATAACTTCACATTCATGTTTAATGGTGTACCAAGGAAATAAAATATTTTATTCACCCTATTCAACCAAACTTCTAATTTTTCTAACTTAGGATTCCCCTAAAATATGGGTGGATTTTACTTTTGGAGCTAAACTGAATGAACCAATTTCCATAGTTCATCATTTCTAATACCCTTATCCATAACATGGAAATCTTGGACAATTCTTTGAGCTAACTATTGGATCAAATATGGATCAGGTATAACCACATTTCTAATAGCCACTTTCGGTTGGTTTCTACGACACATACCCACTTCCATTCATTATAACAAGAAAAACACAGTTTAATATATCTCATTAGTAATTGGATGCTTAGAAATTTCAATTTAAAACATTTATAGATATTACAACATTCCTTTACTCAATTAAACAATCATTAAAATTTTCACCATTTTTGAACACATCACAAAATTTATTTTCAAAATCAACCATTTTCACCATTTTCAAAAAAATACCAAACGTTTTGCCCTTTTCATAAACTATTTTACTCAAAATAAAAAATTTAGTCCTTTTGGGAAGTCTTACAATCAATTAATGTCATGGAACTCTCATTGGATAAACCCATGATGATGAGGTGACAACTCACCTAGAATTGTCTAAAAACACTCATGTACCCAAACTCTATCATAAATTGAAGTTCAACATAAAGAGGTTTACTATGCATTTTTATTCTCTATATTTCAAGTTTCAACAGTCCTACTCCTTACTACCATCTCGAGATATAGACTAATACTATTTACAACTCAAAGATTAATAAAACTCAGATCATCTCCCCTATTGAGGACTAAAGAATGGTGATACCATTTATCCAAAAAATATTTATGGAACAAATAAAGATGATAATATTTTCTATATCTTGGATTGAACAAAATAATACAATTTTTCTCAAAAAGATATTTATATTTTCTAAAACTGATACCATTTGTAACATACCACCCCACACCCATTATCTTGGGAATGGAATTGGTGTTTCTAGGCCATAGGTGACATCCCCAAGACACCAAAGGATGGAAAGAAATTCCAAGGACTTTGAGAACATTTGGGGTAAAATTTTCCCTTTAAAAGATAAAACATCTAAACCCTAAAAACAATATCCAAAACAACCTCTAGATAATGCATTAGTAATAAATAAAACTCAAAACATAACGAAACCAAAAAAAATATCAGAGTACAAGAGGAAACCAAAAGATATACTCAGGAGGTCCAAAAAGGACACAATACTCAAAACTCTAAAGTGAAAACAACAATCAATACCACACCCACTCCAAGATCCATCTCTACATGAAAAACACAATATCCCGAAGAATAACTAAAGAGATAATATAACTTTCCTTTACCTGTGTCCTGATATATGACATTTTCAAATGCACGATAGTTTCCAAGAAGGGGGTGAGTCTTAACTCAGTAGGTTTTCCCTAAATGACTTCCTAACTCATGCCACTATGAAAAATATTGATAGAACATTTTCTAAAATAGTTTCATGTAGTAAAAATAGTTCATATAAAAACATAAACCAATTTTCCAAGGAAAGGATCAAAAAATCCTTAAAACCATTTCTCATTTTAATTAGAATATTCTTTTCCATATCCATATGTGAAACCACACACACAGACACACACTCAAGATTGGTGTTACCATTTATAGTTGAACATCACATCCATACTCTGTCTCATTGATATTGGTACTTAAATACCATTATCCATCCCATTTTATGGTTTTACTTCATGACCATTGTCCATTCCACTAAACTTACACCTAACTGTTTATTCCAACATTATTCCAAGTCTTTTAAATCTAAACATTTCTTTCCTTAAATAATTTCAAAAAATAATTTATATGAATCAAACCAAACCATAATTTTTTAAACATCATTTTAAAATTATAAACAAGGGGTTTTCCAAAAACCAACCAACTTCTAACAATTTCCAAGACAATACCAAAAAAATAATTCCATCAAGAGTCACACAAACATTTCACAACAATTTTAATAAAATAATTTAATTTAAACTAATACTTCAAGTCTAAAACACATGGATCAGAGAGAGAAGGCACCTACCTCACAAATGTTGGTGAAAACTAAGAACAACATAACAAAAATAAAATATACAATCAAAATTCACCTTTAATTCACTAGATTCAACATGATATCATCATAAAATCAATCATAGAAAAATAGATCTATCCATGAAAGACAAGATATATGGTTCTGATAGAGATAGAAGAACCTTGGATCTAATTATAATGGAGAATAATGGGAGCTTACTGATGAATCTAAGCCTATAATTCACTTTAATTCACTTATATATCACTCCCAAATCGAAGGGGGTCATTTCTCATGACTTGTGAGGAAAAGAAATTCAAGTTATTAAGATAATAGGGGGAAAACTAGGGATTAAGGGGATAATTCACATTAGATCCAATTTTTAAGTAGGGACAACTGTATTCTGCTTGATTAGGCCACACTTTTTGGAAAATAGTTTTCCAACCATGTGGTGATACTATATTAAGGCCACACCTTGCATAGTTGGATCTCACTGTTAGAAAAACCATATGTGAACCATGATTTTACCTTTGTTTCAAGATGTATTGTTTCTCCTGGGCATCTTCATGGTTTGGAAAAACCATGCACCAACTCAGTGTACACCATATTCCCTTTCATGGTTTTCTGGAGATGCCTCATGGTTTCTACTAATCGTGAAAAAATCATGAATGTATATAAAAACCTCAAAAATGATACAAAACCCCTAAAAACCTCCCAAAACTTAACTCAAAAATTTTATAAACTCAAAATACATTAATAATGGTCTATATACCTAAAAAATTGGGTGATATAACTACTGTAGTGAATGAGTCAAAATATTTTATAGACTTCATGATGATATAGTTCCTCTAAAATTTTGATGAAAAAACTAAATAAATGGTCTATGTAAGGTCTTAATGTATTCAAAAAACCATAAAATAATTTATTAACGATTATATGAGTGAAATGGATTTTTCAATGCCTTTATAATGTTTATTTAGTGGTCCAATGATAGTGATAATATTTGGGGATTCATAAGTGATTTTCAAAAATAAAACTAAATAGATATTTAGAATATAAAAAATATTATAATAATATTCACAAAGGATAATGGGACAAGGTAGGTTAAATTGTATCAACTGATATATCTGTTTGAGTACTCGATGATGGAGTTAGTTTTAGGTTTGGGGACTTTATCTTTTTGGTGTTATTTATCTGGGTACTGAAATGTTCTATCACTTTGATGTTTGTGTTTTTGTTGATGAAAATTATTACATGTTATTATTTTTCTGTATTATCTATTATGTTGATATTTATACCCAATCCATGTGTATTCTGATGCTATATGTTTATATTGTGAGTGTGGATACCTTTTAACCAACTCAAACTTATACTTTTTGATTACCATATCATGAATATTGTTTGATATATACATGATTTATACTCTCTTTGATAGTAAAGTTATTTCTACATTTACTAAATAGTAATTTCCTTAGATTATATATCATATCACATGTTTATAATAGTTCCAAGATATATTGAGAACCATGTGGTTCCATTTCAATAATATTAAATATATGACATATGGTCTAGATACATCACTTTAATGAGACATAGTTAATGATATTCCCAAACATAATATGCCTATATTTTACATCATTTCAATAATTTTAACATTCCATATCACAAATAAACACAAAATAAAATAATCTAAAGGTTTATTATCTTTTTTGATTAGTTAAATAAATTTATTATTACACTTTATTACTTAAAATATATCCCATAAAAATATATACAAAATAATTAATTCTAAATATAATCCTATATATAATTCTCTAGGGAAGTGGTGAATGAAATGAGTGATCTTAAATTATTAGTAAGAGAAAAATTATCAATGATTCATAAAGATATTAGATCATAAGGATGTGAGAAAACATGAACATGAGGGAGATATCAAATTAAAATTAAAATGGAATCATAATAGTTTGACATAAAGAATTAAATATGGGAATATAACCTCAAAATATTTAACATATACCATAGAATAATAATTCAAAGACATGATAAAATAATCATGATCCATGGAGCATGATATAGGCCTATGGTATAACACATAAATGTGGTATAGAAAATGTGTCACATGCATAAGAATAAGAAATCATGAAATACATCAATTTTAGCTACCAAGGTCATCATAAAAAAGTGGATTAAGAATTACTACCACTTTCCTATAACATAATGGATCAGGAATCACAACCTACTTCCTATAGTGGATCATGAATTGCAACTCATTTCTTATAGTGGATTGAGCATCAAAACTCATTTCCCATAATCATTTACCGAGATATAAATATTAACCAATGCATTGGAGGGATATACAGGGCTTACCCTCCACATAATTATAAACCATAAATATGTGTTCCATATAATAAAAATCATAAATCTCATCAAGGAAACTCATGGAAGGAAAATACGTTATATAATATTTTCAAATGGTATCACATAAGATGATATCATGAATTAAATCTTCCATTACCAAAAATCCAATATCCCAGAATAGGTATATCATAAAATAATTTATTGACTGATCATGAAAAATACCCATAAGAAATAGATATTTTTTAGACAAATAAGAAAATGAAGGTGAAATCATAAAATAGTTTCCATAAAACATTTTTAATATTATCGTAAAAAGATGAAGTTATGCATCACTTTCAAAAATAATTTTCGAGAAGGTCCCAAGAAGACTTCAAAAAAATAATTTTTAAAGAATAACCAATAATGGAACCTTGAAAAGAAGCAAAGTCCAAGCTATGAAATATATAATTGATGATACAAAATAGATGAAAGTGAAATTAAATACCTTTTAAATTATTTTCAGGTTGTTTTGGAGAAAAAACCCAAATCAATTAAAATGAGATAAAACTTTATTTTGAGAATAGATAAATAAAATTTAAATTGTACATAATATTATCCATATTTATATTTCAAAATAATAGAGGAATTTTTTTAGATAAAAATAACATGTACATGTAGGTGAACCAACTAATAGAGAGCAATCATTTTTCAAGAGTGATTAAAATACATTTTTTGTGAATTTCAATTCAATAAAAAGAATTTAATTTTATTAATATATATATATATATATATTTATATATATGTATTTATGTAAAGGACCAGACCTTCCAGACTGTTATATTTTGGGAAATCAAGTGGTAGAGGTGTCTGGGGAGATCCCAAGGTGTTTGGAGGTGTTCCATCCAATATTGGTAGGGCTATGATTTATATCCTTATGATTCACCAAAGTGATGGATACTAAGGTGTTGAAGGACAAATGTGGTGTAATGATCTACTGGAGGAGTTTTTGGAGCTACTTCCAAATCAGGGGGGTAACTGCACCTTGGATCTTGGTTGTGGTGTATCCTCCCTTTCATTTGTCGAGGGTCTGCAATATAGTCCTCTTGGCTACACTATATACTCCTTACCCATTGATAGCACTACAAAAAGATAACCGTGGATCTATAAGGGATCCTTTACTATCCATGTTATAGTTTAGTCCTTCTAGCTGCACCGTGGTCATCCCAATTTTCATACATTATGCAGCATGGCACCCTTAGCTATGCCATGGTCATATGTTTTATAGAACACCTATAAATTATAAATATTATTTTAAATATCTCACTTTTACTTCATTTTTATCATTTATTGAGTGATCCAAGTGCATCTTAAAGATAAATTTTAGCCCCTGATCAGTGTATTTTGACCTCTAATTCATATGATTTATCATTGGTTGTTCTAATGAGTTCCTTTATCCCATTCTTCTATTTTCTTCAGTTTTGTATTTGGATAAGTATTTATCCTAGGTAAACCAATGGTTTTATTGGATTAGTTTTGATAAGAGAGTGTTTTGGTTATTGTGTTCTCAGATGGTAAGGTGTTATCCTTATTCACGGTGATCAGTGGTGTCCTTGTTTTGTTCCAAAGTTGTATAGTGAATTGGAAAGCTAGTTTGAGGTAGGGATTTCCTTCATTTCTCTTTATGTGCATCGTACGGGGAGTGATGCTTTTGTTTATCTATGTGGAGATGGTTTCATCTGAATTTATAAAGATAAATTAATTGGTTAAATTAATTTGAAAGGTTTAGGGGAATGTGGATCATGTTTTTCTATTTTTATATGTTTTTTATGTTGGAATTTCACGAGCCAAAAACCCCACTAAAAATCATGGGGGTTAGGGGTACTTGTTTATGAACTAGTTTATGTTTTGCGGAATACATGTTGTGTGTTTGTTTTCTATCATCACTTTGGTTGAAAATGATAATTAGTTATATTCAGTAAATGAAATGGTTCACCCAAGATTACATGGGTTGTGTGATAATGCCCCTAAATAATGAAGTGGAATTAAAGAAATACCATATTCCCAATTTGGAAAATGTTATGTGTGTGATGTGGAATATTTTTGAGAAGGTGAATGTGTATTGGTGGATTGTTGTGATGATGTGGTGTATGGGTAGTGGTTTTATTGTGGAAAATGATATAGGTTATTGGGACATGAGGCGTGGTTTGTGATAAAAGGTAGTGGTTACAATATGGTTGTGCATTGGGGATACAAAATAGGTTGTGGTTTGACTTTTTTCTAGTTTCCTAGGTAGTTTGGAACTAACTTAAAAAGTCATGGGATGATAATGAATGTTAAAAACTTAAAATAATGGTCTTTGCGATTAAATTTTTTTGATGTTTATACATGTAATAATGGGTTGGAAATTGAATTAATGATCTATAAATGGAAATTCATTAGCTTGTAAAGACTCTAGAACGTGTTTTAAAATGTAATAGAAAGTAAAATGTGGAAAGTGTCTTGTGATTTGTTTTTTAGATTTGATCATTTAGAGGTGGAAGTGAAGGTGGGGAAAATTGTAAGTTGGTGATTTCCTTGGTTTTGAACTCATAGTTAGGTATCATGTGTGGATTATATATTATTGTGATTTTCTATACGTTCCCACCCATGTTGAGATTCTAGTACCAATAACCAAATGTTTTGGGGGTATTTCTCCCAACATCTTGGTGATGAGAATGGATGGATGGATATCCAATATTCCCTACTCCCTCTTCTTGGTGATGATGACATTCATGGGTTGTGATGGAAAAAATTCAAAATTGAATATTCTAAATGTGATGTGATGTGATGTGATGTCCTTGGTGTCTTCATGCAAGGTGAGATGGGATGCGAGGAGATGACTTAAGGTGGGGGTCGTGCATGGTGGGAGGATGACATGAGGTTGATGTACTACATGTTCATGATACCCTACTACATTGGTTATGTGATGTGGTGAGATGGAAAAGTGTCTAAAAGAAGGATGTGGTATGATGTTTAATCCTAGGTGTCTATTAGTGGGATATGATACGGTGTGATGTGATATAGAAGAGGTGGTAGCGCTAGGACATACGATGTTGGGATGTGAGAGCAGCATCTTGGTGGGAAAGTAGTGTAGGGTTACTATATCATCGATATCCTTTATATTATGTTTCTACTTGGATGTAATATTTAGGTGAGTGAGCCATGGTGATGTTGGGGCTGGTTAGTATACTTGTTTAGGTGATTTTTAGTTCTAATTTTTTCTTAATGGTGTATTAGTATGATATTTTCACATGTGTATGAGAGACTTTAGTTTTCTCTATCGAGTATACTTGTATTATCATCCTATATAAATAAAACCAAATTTATGGTTTCTATGAGGACAATATAGACTATTCTATACATTACCATCTTGTACTTTTGTATTGCTGATGTGTCACTACTTTATCATTAATTTTGGATATTTACTTTGAGACTTTGATATATATAAGTTCTATTTATACATGAATTATGGGATGTTTTTTTAATTTTATATTATGTCATGGTGTTTCTTATGGATGATTCATCATATCTCTGGATCTTATTTTATTATAAAGGGTGATGGATCCCATACTATGATATTTCTATGCCCTTGGTGCTAGTTTTCAACCCGATGTCTATTGATGGTCAGACATGGGGGTCATTATCTATCTACCCTCATTGAGGTATATTTGGGGGGTATGGGACCATGATAGAGCAGAATTATAGGTATTACTTTAGAGATATGATGGAGTTTAGAGTTAGGCATAGTGAAGGTTTCATGGGTAATAAGGCAATGATGTCAGTTTACATAGGTGTGTGAATAAGTCAGAGAGACCTATGAAACAGGATTTTAGGGCCCCCCATGATCTGGTGGATGAAATATAAGCCTACAAAATGACCAAGTGAGGTGTCACCTCTTACAGAGTACAAACCAAGGAAAGGTAAATTCATCATGATACTTGTATTCTTGATTTTAATTGGGTAGTTCTAGGATGCTTAAATGAAATAAAATGAAAAAATAAATGAATCTTAATAAAATTACATTACTATTGGGATTAGGAGATTTTTTCCATTTTAGTGATGACTCCTTGGTATTTTCCATATGGGGTCAGGTAATTGAGGTTTAGAAGGTGGATTCGGTTGATCACTAGAGAGTTTATGTGGTTTTAGAAGATTATCAGTGGTAGAGGACATTTCACTCTTTTCAGTGATAGGCTTTAGGGAAGTATGAAGATAGAATCTCTGATGTAGATAGAGAGCTGGTTATAGGAGTTAGAGATTGACTCTAGTTTAATCTGGGCCTCATTGGAGCATTGGGTCCCATTTCTAGTTAGTCAGATGTTAGGAGTTTCACGTCAATGGTGGATACTATATATGAGTGAGTGGAAGGAGGTGGATGTTTCATAAGTCAAATTCTAGAAAGAGTTATTGGAAGATTCCATTTCATCAACCATGAAAGTCGTTAAAAGGTAGTATCTTATTTCTCATAAGTAAGGGGTTATGTCAGCAAAGAAGTTGAGAATTATGTTCAAGGACCTTCTACGTTTTCCCTAGATGTTTTTCTAGATGATGAGTCTCATGTGAGACATCTTGAGGAGGCACTTCGTTATTCGATCCAATATATAGTTACTACTTTCATATTGCCTAAGTATTTTTAGGTTCAGAATAAGGTGGTGGTTATTGTGAAGATTCACTCAAGCAGAGGTTTTCTATAAGAGGGGAACCAACAAGTTTCCTCAAGGAGTATATTTTTTAGAAGAAGGTTTCAACTGCTATGGTCTTTGAGGTTTCAACTAGTAGGGAGTTAGCCTTAACAACTTCCTTTCTATCCTCTTGAGAGACTTAGGCCAATATGATTTTTCTATAGATATTGTGGACATTGTCAGGATCAATGTCTAGTGGTTCCTAGGGATCATCTTGGTAGAGGTGGTCAAATTTAGTGGTAATTTCAACAACCGTTTCTAGTGAGACCATTTCAGCCGTAGGGGCACGAAGATTATGCTCTTCTAAGGAGAGATAGACCTAGTAGAGGCAGAAATTAGTATGTTCCTCATGTTCAGAGACCCTAAACTAAGCATGGTTAGGGAAGTGTTGATCTGCATAGAGGTAGTGGATATGGTCATGTTCAGTTGTATACAGTGGAGACAACAACGCTAAAGGGGCCATAGATCTTTCGAGGTATTATCAGTTTGACTTCTATCCTCATTATTACCTTGTTTTATTTAGGATCTTCAAACTCTTACGTTTCACCTACTCTATTATATACTATGGGACTATATGTAGAGAGGATTACCGTGTACCTGGTGTTGCATACTCTATTCAGAGGCAAGACCAACTTATTTTATGTGTGTCGAGGGGGTAGACTGATGATGGGGCCACATCAATCCCATATAGATCTTTTCTTTCTTCAAATGAAGACGTAAAATTACATTATTATAATTGAATGGTTTTTTTCTATACATGTTGTTATCTACAAATTATATAGGAGAGTAATGTTCTCATATGTGGATTTCTAGTGTGTGATTTTCATTGGAAAACAGGGTTTTCATGTGGGTAGTTGGCATATGAAGCCCATTCTTTATTTGATAGAAAATTTATCTATGGAATCAGTATAGGCTGAGGTGGTGGATGTTCCTAAGGTTGTTGGGGGGGGTCTATATTTTTTTCCCAAAGAGTTTGTTACATTACCCATTAGAAGTGATATTGATTTTGGGGTAAACTTGAAACTTGGTGCTTCTTAGATTTTGATGTATCCTTATTAGATAACACCTTCCAAGTTGTGGGAGATGAGGATTCAGAAAGATGATCTATATAGAAGGGTTCCATAATTTCCTAGTGGGGTGCTCTATTATTATTCTCCAATAAGGCGTATGGTAGTTTAAGTCTGTGTATAGATCACTAGAGGTTGAATCAGGTAATGTTCAAGAATCATTATCCTCTTCTAAGGATTGAAGATCTTTTTGATTAGTTTATAGGAGCTAGTTAGTTCTCCATGATCGATATAAACTATATATATCACTATTTGAGTGTTATTAAAGGAGGTATCTCGAAGACTACCTTCATATGTAGGTATGAGTACTTTGAGTTAGTGTCCATTCCATTCAGTGTCAAAAATGTACTTGATGTGTTCATCGGACTTATGAAATATGTTCTATGTGAATTCTTAGACTAGTTCATAGTAATGTTCATCGAAACAATATTAAACTACTAGAGATTATAGGAGCATGATGATTATCTCAGAGAGTTATTATAGGTTCTTTGATGTCACTAACTCTATGGTAAGTTATCCAATTGTATGTTCTGGACATGAGAGATTAATTTTCTTGGGCATTTGGTGTCTCAGTAAGGTGTAAAAGTGAACCTATTTAAGGTTGTGGTAGTTGTTTCTTGGGAAACACCCAAGAATGTGGTATATGTCTATAACTTCCTCGGTCTTGAGGGATGTTACTAGTGATTTTTATCATAATTCTCAGGTAATGTAGCCCCATTGATAGATTTCACCCAGAAAGACTGGTATTTTATCTAGACCAATTAGTGTGAGGTAGCTCTCAACTACCTAAATGGAAAATTAACCATTTCTCCAATTACCAAAGGAGTGGGCGATGATTGAGGTTTTCTTTAATGCTTCATATTTGGTCTTATGAAGAGTTTTTATGTAGAAAAAGTTAGTCATATCTTATGGTTCTAGGAATTTACACTCCCACAAGAATTAATATTCCTCCCATGATTTTGAGATAGTAGTGGTTGTGTTTTTGCAAAATATGTGGAGACATTACCTCTTTGGGGAGAACTTTGTGATCTTCAATAATCAAAAGAGCTTGATTTATATATTTTCTTAGAATTATTTGAATTTTTTATAATGGATTTGGATGGTGTTTCTTCAGGATTATGATTTTTTGATCTCCTATACCTTAGAAAAGGGTAATTTTGTGGCCAACTCTTTGAGTAGGAAGTCAAGAAAGGATGTGGTTTGGTTGTTTAGAGATACTAGGAAAATAAATGGAGGAGTTGGTATCCCTTCACTTAGATTCATGGGTGGTTGTTTGTGGAGGTTTCTTCTTTCAGATAATAAGGAATTTCACTCTAATATAATAGGTGAAGGAGTATTATTGGGGATACTTAGAGGTAGAGGTGATGTGTGATCATGTTGGACATGATGATTATTCAAAATGATGGTTATAAGATGGTAAAAACTGGATGTTTTTTCATGGGAGGTTACTTGTTCTGGTGGAAATGCATAAAGGAGTCATCTATGAGTTTCATAGATCAAATTTATAAATACACCCAGAAGTTTATAAGATATACCTTGGTCTGAGGATGTAATTTTGGTGGCATGAGATGAAACATTTGGTGACATATTGTTTTTCTATATGTTTGGTTTTCTAGTAGTTAAAGGTTTATCATCGTGTTATTGGATGTTTTATACATCCCTTGGATGTTCTTTAGTGGAAATGGGGTGAAATATCAATGGATATCATCAAAATATTACCCTGAGATCCATGAGGTTGTGATTCTATCTGGGTAATCATGGATCAGTTGATGAAATCGAATCACTTCCTAGTAATCAAGAAGTTAGGTGGAGTGGATGTTTTAGAAGATATGTATGTGGGTGAGGTGGTGTGACTTCATAGAGTCTAGAGGTCCATTATCTCAAATCAGAATTCCCATTTTACCTCATGAGTTTGGAGGTGATTATAGTATGAATTTGGCACTTAGTTATGCCTCAATACTGCTTTCTACCCTCAGAAATATGGGTAGATATAGTAGATTATTTAGATGTTAGAGGATAGGCTATGAGTGTTTATCTTATACTTCGGAGGATCTTGGGAAAATTATTTTCCTTTAGTTGAGTTTTACTACAACAATACATACCAATCATTCATTAGAATGGCCCCATTTGAGGCTTTATATGGGCATCCATTTCATTCTCTATTGTTCTGGTATTAGGTTGGGGAGTCAGTGGTTCTTAGACCCAATGTGATATAGAGCATGAAAGAGAAGGTTCAGTTGGTTTGAGAGAGGATGAAAAAAACACAGGATATCAAGAAGTATTATAATGATCATAGGAGGAGGCCCTTGCAGTTTGAGGTTAGAGACCAGATGTTCTTGAAGGTTTCCCCTATGCACTGACAACAAATTTTTAGTAGGTAGAGTAATATTTCACCCTAGGTTATTGGTCCTTTTGAGGTGTTTGGGGAACATTAGTGTGGTATATTACCTGTTGAAACATCTTCCATGATTGGATCAGTTCTACAATGTATTCAATGTCTCTTAGATCCATCAGTATATTTATGAGGACTCATATGTCATTGACTTGGAAGAGTTAGATATCGAATATGGAACAACATTCGTGGAGAAGCATGTGGGTATATAAGATCATTGAGAGAAGGTGTTGTGAGGGAGAAACATTTCCTTGGTTTATGTGTTGTGAAGGCATGGTTTCCTAGAGGAGATTACTTGGGATCATTATATGCAGATTCATGCCTTGTACCCAGAGTTTTTTTAGTCATTTTAAGCATTGTATTACCTTTTTGTGATTTGATGTAATTTTTTGACCATGAAATTTTATGAGATGTGTGATTTCCCTTGATGTGTGATATTTGATAAATCTTTCGACATATGAAAAGGGGGAGGAACTTATTCCTAAACAAGACACATTTTTACTAAAATACGATTAAACCCATGGGCGAGAGTCAGTAATTACCAGAGAGGATAATATATTTACATTGAGGATGAAATTATACGATTCATGTGTTTAGGTAAGTACAATTTTTTGGCCGTGAAGGTTGTTGGTTTGGGTTGAGTGGAGGTTGATATGGTTGTGCTGGTGGCTTTATGGTCGTGTGGTTTTTTTCATGGTCCTTTTTGTTTTGACATGTTTGATTGGTGGTAGTGTTTGAGGTGTAATAATATAATTGAGTGGTATCTCATGGGGTGGTGTTCAAACACCCATTATTTCAAGTTTTATTTTGATTATTGAGGATGGGAATCATTTGAAAGGTATCTGATATAATTTATTTGACCATATATACCATTATTTTTTTAGAAATATGGTATTAGGGGTGTATTGGGAGATCCTGAGGTGTTTATGGGTGTTCCAACCTATATTGGTAGGGCTATAGAATAAACCCTTAGGCTACACCATAGTCATTGATGCTTTGGCGTGGAAGGCTAGCTACAACGTAACGACTGGTTGGAAGACTTTTTAGAGATACTTTCAAATCAGGGGGTAGCTGCACCATGGATCATGGCTGTGGCACAACCTACCTTTTGGTTTTTGAGGGTCTGCAACATAGTCCTCTTAGTTGCACCATGGACTCCTTACCTATTTATAAGATCATAGTGAAAAGATAGCCGCAGATCTCAGAGAGATCCTTGACTAGATAGGTTGTGGAATAGTCCTCTTAGCTATTCCATGGTCATCACAATTTTCAAATATTTTTTATCATGGTCCCCTTGGAAGTTCCATGGTCTTATGTTTACAAAACATCTATAAATTTTAAATCATGTTTAAACTCTCTCACTTTTATTTATTTCCTCTTATTTATTGAGTGATAAAATTGTGTACCAAGGATCAATTTCATCCCTCAATCAGTGGATTTTGACCCTAAATTCATAGGATCGATCATTGGTGGTTCTAATGAGTTCATTTTCCCCATTCTTCCTTGTATTTTCTTCAATTTCTTATCTAGATAAGTCTTTTTACTTAGGAAACTAATGGTTTTTTGGTTGTGTTTTGATAAGAGAGTGTTGTGGTTGTTGTGTTTTAGGTTGGTTAGGTGTTATCCTTCTTCATGGTGATTGATGGTGGCCTTGTTTCATTCCAAATTTTTATAGTGAAATGGAAATCTTTTTTGAGGTAGGGATTTCCTTCATTTCCATTTATATTCATCATTCATGGAGGGATTATTTTTTTTATCTATACGGAGATGGTTTTATCTGAATTTATAAAGATAAATAAATTGGTTAAATTATTTTTAAAGGTTAAGGGGAATGAAAATCATGTTTTACTATTTTTATATGGTTTTGATGTTATAATTTCATGGGCCAAAAACCCCTCTGAAAATCATGGCCATTGGGGGTCCATGTTAGTGAACTAGTTAATGTTTTGTGGAATACATGTTGTGTGATTTTTGTTTCTCATCACTTTGGTTGAAAAGGATAATTACTTATATTTGGTAAATTAAATGGTTGCCTCATGATTACTTGTTTTGTGTGATAATTCCCCTAAATAATGAAGTGGAATTAAATACATCTCCTATTCCCAATCTGAAAAATTCTATGTGTGTGATATGGAATGTGTTTGTGAAGGTGAATGTGTGGTGGTGGATTGTTGTGGAGATGTGGTGTATGGGAAGTGGTTTTGTTATGGTGGTTGAGATGGGGTGTTGTGATATGAGGTGTGGTTTTTAATTAAAGGTAGTGTTTTTGGTATGGTTGTATAGTAGGGCTATGAAAGCAGTTGTGATATGACTTTGTGCTAGTTTCTGAGGTCGTATGGAACAAACTTAAAAAGGCATGGGATCCTAATGAATGCAAAGAAATTGGAATAATGATCTGTGTGATTATTTTTTTGAATTTTATACATGAAATAATGTGTTTGAAATTGAATTAATGGGATTTAAATGGAAATTCATTGGATTGTATAGGCTCTAGAAATTGATTTTAAATATAATAGAAAATGGAATGTGGAAAGTTTCTTGTGCTTTGTTGTGTGGCCTTATGCATTTAGAGGTGAAAACGAAGGTGGGGAAAATTGTGATATGGTTAGTTCCTTGGGTTTTAACCTAATAGTATGGATCATGTGTGTATTATATATATACACACATTTTGTATTCATGTGATTTTATATATACACCCCACCCATGCTGAGCACCCAGTTTCGACAACCAAATGTTTTGGGAAAATTTTCCCCAAAAATCCGAGTGGTGAGGATGGCTGGATGGCTGCCCACTCTTCCCCGACCCCTCTTACAGGTGACAAAGAAATGCACATAATATGATGGATAGAATTAAAAAGTTCATTTTCGGGATGTGAGGTGATGTGATGGACCTAGTGTCTTTGGGATAGGTGACATGAGATGGTTTATGGTAGGGGTCATGCATAGTGGGAGGGGGATGCAAGGTTAATGTCCTAAATGTTCATGATACCCTACTACCTAGGTTATGTGATGTGGTGAGATGGCCTAGGTGCCTATGGGTGAGATGTGATAACCCAACTGTCTGTGGGTGGGATGTGATATGAAAGTGGTGGGAGTGCCAAGATGTACAACGTTGGGGTGGGAGAGTGGAATCCTAGTGGGAAATTGGTGTGGGGTACCCTATCGTTGATATTATTCACATTATGTAACTAATTGGATCCAATATTTGGGTGAGTGAGCCTTAGTGAGTTTGGGGTTATTTAGTATATCTATTTAGGTGTTGTTTGGTTATCTTGTTTTCTCATTGGTGCATTAGTATGATATTTTCTCATTTGTAAGAGAGGCTTTGGTTTTCCTTATTGAGTATAATTTCCTTCTCACCCTACATATATAAAATTTATTTTCATTTTTCTGGAGGACTATATGTTCTATACTAAACATTTCAATCTTGTAACTTTGGATAGTTCTTGTGTTGCTGTTTTATCTTTAATTTTGAATATTTACAAGGAGACTTTGAGCTATATCAGCTCTATTTATATATGCATTGTGGGATGGTTTTGGTTTAATTTTTATATTATTTCATGGATTTTCCAATGTATGAATCATATTATCATATGATCCTATTTTATTATAGTGGATAATGCCTCTCATACTATGAGTTTTTTATTCCCTTGATGGTAGTCACCAACCTGGGGCCTACTGGAGGCGAGACTCAGGGGTTATCATTTCTCTCCCCTTATCATGGTATATTTGGAGGAAGTGGGTCATGAATATATATATATATATATATTAACATTAAATAATATAATAAACATATCAAATTCCATATTATTACATTATATTACCAATATTTAAGTTTTCTTAATCATTCATGATATAAACATTATAATGTTGTTCATGTAGGCGGTAGAACCAATCCAAATGAGAACACAATATAAAAAATGAGTGAGTAAAAAGTAGATTTATATTATGAAAAAATCATTTTTTAAGAATCATAATGGTGTTAATTTAATATAATTGGCATGTTAAATTATGTTTAGAAAGAGTGTATGTGAGAAAGTGAATAAAAATAATGAAGGAGAACTCATTACTTTGAGGAAATCACTCCTTCCCATGATGAATTCACTTAGAATGAAGGGATTGGGAATCATTCTTGTGACTAGATAATTTTAAAAATGGTATAGGGATCTATTATTTAGAAAATGGGTAGGTATTAGAGTGGTATTATTAGGATAATAATGTATTTGAGTGGGTGGAAGAGAACTCCTTTTATTGGTAAAAATAAGGTATATTTTCTTGGAAACTTAAGTTAGATTAAGGGTAAAGATAGAATCACATGGGAGTTAGGTGATTTAAGTAAATTAATGTTGTAAGGACATGTGTTATTGAATCCCAAACCTAAAAAAGTATTCTATAATGAATTTATATCATTTTAATTATAAAACATTTTAGCAACTTTAAGTTCCCCTTTTTTACCATGTTTAATTATTTACCATGGTGATTATTTTTCTTAATAAAAATATAGGATGGAAATTATTACCTAATTTCATTTATTTGATTCCAAATTTGTACTCCATTTAATCTAATAATATTTCTACTTATGATAAATTTAATTTTTAAATTAAAACATAATATTTATAGAAATAACTGTTCTTGTTGAAAAATGACTTTTTAAACATCAAGTATTATTATTATTATTTATTATCAATTAATAATTTAAATGAGTGTTAAAATATTATATATATATATATATATATATATATTTAAACATTAAATTAGTTTCATAATTTAATATAGATTAATTTAATTTATTTATATAAAAATTACACGGTACTTTAAAAAAAATTAATTTGAAAAACCCTTTTACTTTTAACGTGGTAACTAAATTTCACCTCATATTTTTTTTGTATAAAAAAATTAAATTATTAAATAATTGAAAATTAATGATTCCTAAAATTAAATCCATTTTATTACATTCAATTAATAAATAGGAAAAAAATTAATTTTAATATAAAAACACATAAAGAATTTTTTTTAGAAAAATGAATTTTCTAAGCATAAAAATAATTTCTTCATATTTTTTACCTAAGTAAAAATATTTAGATGAATATTAATTTATTTTTTTATTTATATTATCAATATATTTAATTAATATAATTATTCAATATTGATAAATTTATTTTATTAAGAAAAAAATATACAACATATAGAAAAATTATAATTCTTTAAAAAAATGTATTTTTAACATAAAATGATTTTATTAATAGTTATTTAAGTTTTATTAATTATTTAATAATAATTAGTTATAATTTATCAATAAACTTTTATTAAATACACCATTTATTATTTAATTAAATCCATTTCATAAAAGTATGTTTTATATAAATTCCAAATGTATAAAATAAAAAAATATAAAATTTATCTCATTAATAATTACATATTTATATCATCCCAAATTATACTTATAAATCACCTCAATAAATTTTCATAATACCCAAATATAAGATAAACTATGGTTTTAGTCATGAGTAGTGATTCAATTAACATGGATCTCGTAGTGATTTCCATGATCTTGAACTTTTCCCAAAACCGATTTCACTCAAGTTGTACTTATTGAAGTTCATATTGAACTTGTGTAGAAAAAAATCTAGTGATGATACCTCCATACCAAGCTTAGATAAATAAATATCATGTGTAAAAATTTAATACTCAATTTCATTCCTTTCCTTTTTCTATATATATTTTTTAATGTGATTACATGTATTTGTATCTACCAATTCAATGACTATTTTGTGAAAATATTTTAATAAAGTATGACTTATAATTCATCTAATTATTTATTCCTATGTATAATAATGGTATTATTAGCTATATAATTCTAATAACCATATAATACCAAGGACTATGTGATCCCAATAACTATATAATCCTAATGACCATATATGGCCAACGACTATATGAATGAAAAATATATTTCATTCCTATATATTTACAAACATTATTAATAATATTTTATTATCATTAAACATCTATATTATATTTCTAATAATCCACCTTACTTATATTGTTACAATCAAGGTGATGCTCTTCTTGGGAAACCTTACGGATAATGGTTTTATGTTTATGATATTTTTATTTACTTGCATATTTATTTCACTTGTACTTTTCTTAATGATGCTTCATATTGTATTATCATAATGTAATAATGTTTATATTTTTTTTTAAATATTTCATCTCAATAAAATTTATTTTATTTCATTTTAGTTTAGTGTTTCATATATAACAATATATTCAACACAATATTTATCCAAAGGAAAAATAAATTGTAAAATCAATATATGTTACATCCTACCCCCATTTAAAATAATTTATCCCTCAAAATTTTATTACCTAGATGAAAAATGAGGGTACTTTTGTTTCATTACATCTTTAGGTTCCAACATACCCTTCTAAAAATATTGATTTCACCACATAACTTTGACTAGGTGGAGTAGTTAAGATGACTGATGTTTGTTGTCCACATAAAACTTTAAATAAAAACCAACCTAAAGAGTATAAAAATTTATAAGGTTTACCTCTAAATTGGATAAGTCTAGTCCTTGGTGTGATATTCAATCCTCTAAGATCATACTACCCACTAGAATTATTATATTGGTACACGCGAGTAGGGTATATCCTTGAAAGTTTCATTTTCCTATCTCTTAAATATGCTTCAGTGAATCCCAAACTTTAAAATGATAATAAATATTGGTAACAACTGACATGTCTTCCAAACATAGACCTTTATTGATTTTTTGAGTGTTCCAAGTTCTTTTTACTCTTTTATTTTTGAATAGTTCCAAGACACCACTTTAATTTTCATGTACAAAACTGCATGAAACCACCGTTGTATGCCTTTTCATCATGAAAAAATTCCTTCAAAATAAATGGCAGCGATAACTTATTATTATCTCTCTCTCTCTATATTCTTTTAAATTCATGGAAAAATCACCCAATATTATCAAAAACATTCTTTATAATATTATATAAGTAGGGTTTGTGTCATGACTTGACCCACCGGGGTCCACCTGGCCAGTGAAAGGTCGGGCCACAATTACCCCAAGCATGCCTCCATAGTCTAGGTTCTAGAGACTAGCACTTAAATAAATAACTAATATGGGAGGAATTTTCCTAATGTACTTGTACCCATTCACCCCAACCATATCCATGCATAATTATAGAGGAATAAAAAGAAAAGATAAAAAAAACTTAAAGAAACAACTATGCATGTAACAACGTCTAGGGAATAAAAAAGAGTATGAAAACATAATAAAGAAAGTAAAGGGGGAAATACAAATCTAATAAGAAAATATGTCCCAACCTAAAAATAAATAGAATATTAAATGCTAATAAAGACCATCTATATATCTACAAGGTCTGACCACCGTACATGGTCAAATGTACCTAGGTATCCCCTACGCTCATCTGTAATCACTACTGACCTATCCTTTACATGCATAATACACAAAAAATGTGGTCAAAGACCATGAAGGGGTGATTATATCCATACCTTGTAGGATTCCCAAAAAGATGAAGGGGGAGCAATAAGAGACACTATAGAAGTAGATAACTCAACCCATAGTAAGAGAGAACTAAGATTCAACAAAAAATATATATATATATATATCCTCATAAAATATTCCAAAATGAGAGAGAAAGTGGATTTCCATATCCCATACCAGCCTAGGACAATGAGTCTTCCATCAGTTCCAATATTTCATTATCAATTCCCAACATCGCACATATCTATCCAAAAATAACCATGTCAAACCACACCTCACCATTGTGACACAAAGTAGAGTTAGGAAAATTTATAGATAGATGAACCATGTATTGATATGAAAGTAGGGCTTTACTAAGTAGATAGAGGACCCATACCCTGTCATAGTTGGAGGGTTACACTCAGTAAATGGATAGAGGACCAATGCCCTACTATGACATGGGGTTCTACTATATTGGCATATGGCCCATGACCTGTACTAGGGTTAGACTTTTTGGATAGATAGTAGAAGTATTTCCTATTTATTTAGGGGGTTACACTATATAGGTAGAGGACCTATGCTTTGTCATAGTAGGAGGGTTTCACTCTATGGATAGATAGAGGACCCACACCTTAGTCCTTCATGGGGTTTTAATCTATAGGTATAGGAACCATTTCTTATCCCAGTAAAATGGTTACAATATGTGGATAGATATATGACACATGACCTAGTCGGTCGAGGGGGGGGGGGTCCACTATGTAGATAGATGACATATTCCCTATCCCACCAGGAAGATTCCAATCTCGGATGATCCTACCTGATCACTGCCATCATCAAGCTTCGCCTAAAGAAGATTCACACTTGGAACATCCCACATCATATCTCAAAATCCACTATGAAGTCCAACATCATGTTCTATGAGGAAAAAAACTTTGGATAGGCTACTCATGGGATAAAATATGATTCTAAACAAAGGAGATACAAGAGGTTGAATTTTTATCAAAAAGGAAGTACACGACATGTAAGGGGGTCCACACGACGTGTGGCTCTGCTCCTTTTCCTATCTGTGTCCTTTATGGTACATGTATCACTATCCATGTATCCCTACATAGAATTTAAGTTTACTAAATGACATGTATTATCCACATGGGGCAGATTTGTGTGCTTTTGGCCATGCCCGTGTACACTAGCCATGGGCCAGTACACAACGTGTGCCTGGACGTGTTTATGTTTGTGTACTCTCACAGTACATTCCAGACTACCAAAAATGGACAACATAGAATGTGGATATCCCATGTGGGTTGTGACACTTAACTCACCTAGAAACCCTATCTACCACAGCTGGTCACTACACGACATGTGTTCATCCCAGTACATACTGTATTGTCTAGATTTTCATAGAAAGTTAAATCTGATCTGTACATCCCATATCTGTTGTTCCTACCACTAAATTCATCTGATCCCACCTTTTATATCCCCAAATAAAGGATATTAATTTATCCTAGTGATTTCCCAGCCTTCGATGGTAAGAAATCAGAATCTGGTTCCTCCGCTCAAAGCCACCATCACCTCGTGTGCATCCTGTATCACTACCAATCATTCAGGATTCATAGATCCACGAGAACCATCACCCATATCCTAGAAATCATCCCAGTATTCCTAAAAATATCCATCATGTTTTTCATTTAAACAATTTCCACGAATCTAGGGGTTTGATTGTGCTAGAACCGACCTGAAAATGTCGAATCGTGAGCCCATAGGCCAATTGAGAAGAACATGAAGAATGATGGAAAAAATCACAAGAATAAAGGTTCAACAATCATTGGTTAAAAATTACTGGTCAATGAACAAGTATCAATGATATTCGTGGTTAGAATCATGACATATGGATAAAATAAATCGACAAAACAATTTATTTCAATGCATGAGCTCATGCGAAAATTGAAAAATTCCAGATTACAAAGAATATAATTTAATCCATGATTGATTAACTAAAAAGGGTGGAAATACAAAAAAAAAACATGTTCCCTAACTTGATTCAAATTTACCATTTGTGAATAACTCAATTTCCAATTATGGAGAAGATCTATTGCATTCGTTGCGCCTCTATTCACCTTGATCTGGTTGTTCATTGTCACTCGATCTTGATTCTCCAATGAAGAATGATGGATTCCTATCAAAATCCTCTCAGGGTTATGTGACTAACCCTAGATAAATTTCATAATGATATATTTATATAGTTTTAATTTTAGGTCATTTAAATTAAAATAAATAAATTAATCAGTTATTTTAATTTAAATGCACTCTCCAACAGCTGCCTCTACCAGTTACCCTTCACTAACCAATTTTTCTTCATAGCTAGGGTAAACTCCAAATTTCAGATTTAATCATGGTCTCATATTTCTAATCAAAGACTCCATTTAGGAGATATACCATTATTTTTAAAAAACTATGCATATTTAATATAAAATATATTTAATATCTTCATAAAATTAATTTCAGGCTCACCAAGCGTTGGAATTGTGCCCAGTTTTGGTTCCTAGATCCGAAAAGATTTATTAATATATTTCAAAGTATTATAAGGAAAAAAGTGTCTCAACATTATTTTTCCCTTCAATATTTTTTCCTTGAAAAGCATAACCAAAGTAAAAAGGTGGAGATACCAATCCCACATATAGCTCTCCTGCTCCTAGGACCTCTCCTACACACCCCCATGTTTCCGTAGCACACAAACCAAGAGAATAGTCTTTCCATGAAGGATCATCCCCCCACCTGGATGAAAAATGGTTGAGCCGCTACTACCCCAAGCCTTCCTCAAAACAATAGGGGCTGTTGAATATCACTAAGAGGCATAATTAACATGGTATGCCTTTTCCTAAAGTACCTATATGCACACACTCCAACCATCTCCATGTAGAAGTGTAGAGTAATAAAGAGAAAATAAAGTGAAATATAGAGTAAAAACCATGCATGAAACAAACTCTATGGAATAAAAAAGTGTACGATGACATAATTTAAAAAGTAAAGGGGAAAATACATTCCCAATCAAAAAATTTGTCCCAACCTGAAATAACTATAAAAGTAAATACTGATTGAGCCCAACTCTATATATCCAATCCCTAAACACTATACATGGTCAAATTCACCCAAGTATAACCTATGGTCCTTTTAATCACAATTGACCTATATTTCATCTTTATAAGACATGACATGTGTGGGAAAGGACCATACAGGGGTAAGTATATACTAGTAGGACGTCCTGAAAGCTGAAGGGAGAGAAACAGAAGACATGATAGAAGTAAAAAACTCAACCCATAGCAAGTGAAAAATAGGATCTAACAACATATATATATATATATATATATATGCTTCTAAAATAAACCCAAATGAGAGAGAATGGGGATCACCATCTCATAACCCAACATAGAAAAATGAGTCTACCATTAGTTTTCAGAGTCTATCATTGATGCCCAGTATCTCACATATTTTCCCACAGAGTAATCATGTGAAGCCACAACTCATCACTATGCCACATAACTGAGGTAACACAATATCTAGATAGAGGTCCCAAGCCCTAGTATTATAGGAGGGTTCCATTCAGTAGATAGCGGATCCATGCCCTATCCTAACTGAAGGGTTCCACTCAGTAGATTGATAGAAGGCCCAAACCCTAGTCTATCAGAGGGGTTCTACTTTATTGATAGAGGACCCATGACATGTCATAGTAGGAGGGTTCCACTCTTTGGATAGATAGAAGACCTAATCCCTAGTCCTCCAGGGGGTTCCTCTCTATAGGTAGAGGACAAATGTTCATCCCATGAAGAGGGTTCCACTCTATGGATAGATAGAGGACCCACACCCTAGTATATCAGGGGGTCCCACTCTATAGGTAGAGGAATAATTCCCTATCCTAAAATGAGGGTTACACTATATGTATAGATAGAGGATCCATGACCTGGTCCTTTAGTGGGGATCCACTCTGTAGATAGAGGACCCATGCCCTATCCCCGTAGGAGGGTTCCATTCTCTGATGATCTTGTCTGATCACTTCCATCATCGTGCGCCACCTAAAGAAGAGTCACACTTAAAAAATATCTTATAATATCTCAAAATACAATACAAATTACACCATCGTGTTCTATAGGAAAAAACAACCTGGATAGGCTTCCCACAGGCCAATATATGAGTCCAAACCAAGGAGATACAAGAGGAAGAAGTTTTCTCAGAAAGTGAGTACACGACGTGTAAGGGGGTCCACATGGTGTGTGGCCCTACTCCTTTGATAATCCCTATCATTTCTAGAACATAGATCATTTTTATTATAGACCTACATGGTGTGTAATGGGGAAAAATGGAATTTATCCTCCACCTAGGGCCAAGCCATGTGCTCCTGGCCATGCTCATGTGCACTGGACATGTGCTAGTACTTGGCATGTTCCTATCCATATCTCTATCCCTATACTCCCAGAGTACACACTGGGCCTCCAAAACTAGTTCACATGGGGTGTGGGTTTCTCACATGGCTTGTGATTCTTAAATCACTTGAAAACCCTATCTGCCATAGCTGGATCACTACACGATGTGTGTTCATCCCATTACACACTGATTAGTCAGGATTTTCATAGAAAGTTAGATCTTATCCATGCGTCCTACATTCAATACTCACACTACTAAATCCAGTTGATTTGATCACTAATCTCACTAAATATAAGGACAATGATGCATTCATTTGATTTCCTAGCCTGCAGTGGCTAGAAATCGAAATCTGGTTCCTTCGCTCGAAGCTACCACCACCTCGTCCACCTCCCATGTCACTGCCAATTATTATCGGATCCTGGATCCCTGGGAACAATCACACCTATCCCACAAAGCATCACAATCCTCAAAAAAATAACCATACCAATAATCTTTCACACAACCTCCATGAATATGAGCATTCGATCATGCTTGAACCCACCCAGAAAAGTTGAACAGTGACCTCATAGGACAATGATGAAGAACACAAAGAATGATGGGATAAATAATAATAACAAACTTTCATAAATAATTGGAAAATAATTCTTGGACAATGAAAAAGGATCAAATATATTTTGGGTGAAGAACATGGAATAAAAATAAAATAAATAAAAATAATAATTTATTTCAATGTACGAGCTCATGTGAAGGATTGTAAAATGCCAAAAATCAAAGAAGACAATTTTATCTATTCATAGTTAATTAAAACAGATTAAAATAAAACAAAATTTATGCCCCACCTCAATTGGGATTGATCTTTGTGAAGAAAGAAGTTTCCAATGATGGATAAGATCCATTACATTCGTTGCACCTTAATTCGTTTTGATTCGATTATTGGTCATTATTTGATCTTGGTTTTCCAATAAAGAATGGTGGATTCCTCTTAAAATCCTCCTAGGGTTATGAAACTATCCTTAGAGAAATTTCATAACAAAATATTCATAGAGTTTTACTTTTATGTAATTTAAATTAAAATAAATAAATTAATAATTTATTTTAATTTAAATGCATCGGCCAATGATTGCCTCTACTGTACGTCCTGCACCGACCAACTTTAGGTTGGGAAAAGGGTAAACTCAGCATTCCAGATTCAACCATGATTCTAGATTTATGATCCAAGATGCAATTTATGAGATATCCCATTATTTATGAAAAATTGTATGCGTGTGATATAAAATATATAAAATATCTTTATAAAATTAATTCTGGGATCACTGAGACTCGAAATCATAATCCATCTCAGTTCATGGGTTATAAAACATTTCTTAATATAATTCAAAGTCTCACAAGGAAAAAACAGGGTGTCTATATTATTCTCTACTTCTATCATTTTATCCTTGAAAATCACAACCTAATAAAAAAGTTAGAGATACTAAGCCTACATATGGATCTCATACTCTTAAGATCCCTCCTTCATGCCCCCATACTGCCACAACACATGAACTACAATAATGGTATATCAATGTAGGATTATCTCATAATGATCCTTGATCACCACTAGATTATCCATGAAAGTGGCTCCATACTCAACTTCCATTTCGACCCAATCAATAATGTTCATGGGATCATGCATGTATCTCCTCAGCTGTGACACATGGAAAACATCATTCACTCACTCCAACTATGGGGTTAAGGTGAGGTGGTAAGAAACCCTAAAAAAACTTTTCAATATCTCAAATGACCTAATGAATCTCATAGATAAATTTCCTCCCTAGACTAATCCCTACAATCATCATGATTGAGACTCTTATAAAAACATGGACTCCCTACTCAAAATAGAAGGTCCTTTGATGACGATTTTCATAAGATTTATGCCTACTATGAGCTATCCTCATCTACTTGCAAATCAACTATAACTTCTTCATCATCATCTGCACCATATTTATCCTAACAAGAGATGCATCACCGATCTTAGTCTAGCATAATGGTGACCTATAGGGTGTTCTTACCATTCCTTGAAAGGTTCCATGTCTATAGAAGAGTGATATATATTATTATAAGCAAAATAGACTAATTTAAGTGATCCAACCAGCTATAACCAAATTCTAGCACACAATACATCAATATATCATATAACACCTTGATAGTGCACTCGGTATGGCCATCTATTTGTGGGTGAAAGGATGTAAAAATCCTTATATGGGTCCTGAATGCTCATGGAGGCCTCTCCAAAACAATGATTTTCACCATGCATCATGGATGGATAAAATCATCAAGGGAAACCCATGGAGACGTATGATATCCTGCACATACAAATGCTCCAAACTCTCCACCGAACTCTGCACCTTGATAGCAAGGAAGTGGGCCAACTTGGTGAGTCAGTCAACTATCACCTAGATGGAATCATGGATCCTAATTGTCTATAGAATAACTATAATGAGATCCATGGATATTCCATACCATTTCCACTCTAGGATATCAAAAGGCTAAAACAAACCCGTAGGAACATGGTGCTCAGCCTTCACCTACTAACATGTGAGACACCGAGAGAAAAACTTAGAAACACTGCACCCATGAAAGCCTATCAAGAATGCCACTGAAGGTCTCTATACATATTCCCTACAATGGGATGTACAACCAAAGGATATGTGTGAAACTTCTTCATCAAATCCTCTCACATTTTTACTAGGACTATCATCCATCCCTATAATAAGATGATATGATTCCCTCCTTCAAAAAATCCATCCTCTGAATATACTAAGGATATCTTGTCACTTAGGACCTCAAAATAGATGTCTCCCAACTGAGCCTCCCTCACACACTATAAAAGTGGAGGTTTCAACACCATCAATTAAATAAAATATACACCATCCTCCTCTACTAGGGTTAGCTACAACAAAGATAACTACTCAAATGAATCTTTCAATAAGAGAGCCAGATATATCACACTAAGGGAATATGCGAACACATTTCCCTTCCTAGAAGTATAGGCTATCTCAAATTCATAGTCCTGTACGAACTATAACCAACACCTCTATCTCATGTTTAGATTTATCTTTGTGAAGATATACCTGATACTCAAATGGTTTGAGTAAAAAACAATGTGCTCTCCTAGAAGATAGTGCCTCCACATCCTTAGAGAGAAGACCACTACTACCAACTCTAGATCACAAGTCATGTATTTTTTCTCATGTGGCCTCAAATACCTCAAACCATATGTGATCACTACCAATATCTACATAAATACGCAAAAAATACCAATTCTAAAGGAATCACAATACACTACATACTCCATGCCCTCCTTTGGTAGTCTCAAAATATAAGCACTCAGCTGCCTCAGCCTCAACTCCTCAAAGGTTCTATGGTACTACTCAGTCTAGGTAAATAGATTTTATCTCCATTTCAGGGTGGTAAAATGGGTTTAAATCCTAGATAAGTCTTTCATGAACCTTATATGGTACCCCTCAAAGACAAGAAAACTCCTTACCTCTGACATAATCTTGGATGTCTCCCAAGAAAGAACTGCATAAATCTATTTTAGGTCCATAGATAATCCATGACCAGAAATGACATACCCTAGAAATGGAATCTCATGGTTCCATAACTAGACCTTTGGGATATTACCATAAATATGGTTCTCCAGAAGAAAGTCTAGGAAAATCCTCAAGCGATATGTGTGATCCTCCTCTAACGCAGAATAAATGATTATATTATCAATGAAGAAAACAAAAAATCAGTTCAAGTATGGCTAGAAGAGACGGTTCATCAAAGACATAAACAAAGAAAGGGAATTATTCACACTAAAAGGAATCACCAAAAAATCATAGTGTCTATAGCAACATTAGAATGCCAACTTCAGAATATAAGCCTCCCAAACTCTCAAATGGTGGTAGCCGGACCTGATATTGATATTCTAGAATAATCTTTCACCTTGAAACTGGTCAAAGAGTTCTTCATTACTCAAAATGGGTACTTGTTCTTTTTTTATCCTAGTTTAGGTGACAATAATCAACATAAATCCATAAGTTCCCATATACCATTTCCATGAACAAAATCATATTTTCTCCGGGGACACACTAGCTTTGATAAATCCCTTCTCTCGAAGGTCCTCCACCTGCACCCTCAACTCTCAGAACTTGGTAGGAGACATCATATATGCATAAGAAGATATTAGAGTGGTCCTGGGGTGAAAGTTGATGAAAAAATTCATCTCCCACCTTTGAGGTAGTCTTGGAAAATCCTCAGGGAGGACATCCATATAATCCTCCATGATTGAAGGAATCTAGATGCCTGAAGAGCATGCTATTCCAAGAGATAAACTCACCAACTAATAGATGATGGATTGAATCTTCTTACTTGCAATACCCACTCATCCCACTATGAGATCTATCTCTCCCATAGAGTATAATCTATTCCCATCATTTTGATGAAATCTGACTTGTCAGTAGTAACAGTTAACCTGGGATCGCACCATGGAAAACCAGTCCATACACAAGATTATTTCGTAAGGTCTCATCATGATGTCCAAGAGGTACCATGAGAAACTCTCTCCACCAAGAGAAAAATAAAACCGTTGGCAGATAAAATATGATGAAGATGAATTACCAATAGAAAAATAAAGCCAAATATACTGGGATAATTTCTCAACATGGAGATATAGATCTCATACTAGGAGTAAGGATATGAAAGAATAAATATCACTTATGTATAATAGTACTTAAGAGAGTGTATAATAAACACATATCATACATCTAATTATCTTGTGAGTTTGTGGGTCATATACCTCCATAGACTACAACTCCCTGAGCCTAACGTGGGATACCTGGTGGTGGTAGTGAAAGGAGATCATAACACCATCCAACAATAGTATCTCCTACTATGGGAGCCCCAAATTATATTTTTCCAACTCCACCTCTTTAGGGGCCACCCTATCCATTCTTGGGAGATCCATGATCACAATGATGCATTTTCCATGGGTTTCTATTCACTATTTGTATCCCCTCCTCAGCATGTCAAGTTGGGAAATCAAATGCCAAGTGACCTCACCCATGACATGAAAAACATCACCACACTCTAGGATATCTTGGTGCTTTTAGTGATCTCTTTTCCACATGACCACATGTTAGAGTCTGGTAATGATAAGATCTCCAACACCGATATCCTACTGAATGAAACCTGATAGCTAATGTTGATGACTCAACCCTATGAAATCCACTTCCAGATCTAGCTACATGGCATCTCTCATATACGAATATCTCTATCACCAGTTCCCTATAGAATACTCCGACATATATGGGAATGCACAGGGGTAGCACATTGTTAGAGATGTCTCTGTGGAGACCCTGCTCAAACTTTTATTCCTGGAAGTATCCATCACAAATCATGTTGAGGGAGTACTTTACAAGGTAAGTGAACCTTGATAAATTATTATAAAGTGTAATCCATCCTTGATGAAGCCCTAGAAGATCCTAAATTCTTACTGAGTAAAATAATGAGGTGTAATACTCTTCATGAAATAGTTGCTGGAAGTCGGACCATGAGAGTGTTGAATCATCAGGCATCTTCATGTCTAAGACCCACCATTGCTTAACTGGTAAATTTAAAAGGATAGATTCTAGTACAAACATATGATCATTTTAGGTCCTCACAAGAATAAAAATTCATATCACCAACTCAATCCAATCCTCCACTATCTAGAGATCTATCTCACCACAGAACCATAGTGACCTATGGCACTGGAACTCATGGAGTGTGCTAAGCTTGCACACATTCTAATCATAATTTTCTAGTATAATATACTTCTTTAAAATAAAGGTTTATTTTACCTAGTCTCCTATAAGAAGTATAACACAATATTTCCCATTAACTGAATCCTCGTCACTCATTGAATCATTATCATGATCCTGAATCAATAACCTGGCTAGTTGTCTTCATGGAGGTATCCTAAAAATTTAATCAAAACATACCATATTTAGGTGAGAATTTATATATATGGGGATATGTATCCAGAAGAAAAACCAAAAGACTCAATAATATTTGAAACATATACAAAAGTTCTATGAGAAACCAATGTCTCAGTATGCTGAGTCGACAAGCAGGTAGTTTGAGTCCTGATGAATGGATACGTCGGCCACCACACCAACACTAGGTTCCATGGCCTAAAAAATGCACTCAATTACTTTGAAATCCCTTTCCCAAGTTCCCAACCAAATATCATAAGGGTAAATAACTCCAAAAATAATCCCGAGGTCGAACCACCTTTTATTACCAATTTTTCATGACCTGAACCACCAGGGTCTGCCTGGCTAGAGAAAGTCTGATACAAAACTACCCCAAGACCACCTCCATAGGCCAGGGTTTGGCGACCAGTGGAGAAAGTTTCTAACTAATATGGGAGAAACTTTATTAATGTACATGTATGAACACAACCCAACCATCACCATGTATACATTCATACAAATACAGAGAAAACATAGTAACATCTATAGTAATTACCATAATGTAAAAACCTCTAGGAAATAAAAAAGAGTGAAAAAAAATTATCTCAAAAGTAAAGGAAAAAATACATGCTCAACTAGAAAAGAATTACAAACCTTAAAATAATTAGAAAAGTAAATACTAAGAGGGCCTAGCTCTATATCTCTAAGCATCGACCACCATATGCATTCAAATGAACTTGGGTATCCCCTATGCTTCTCTGTAACCGCCACCAACCTATACTTGGTCTAAATAAGATATGAAATGTGTGGGAAAATACCATGAAAGGGTGATTATATACATACCCAGTATGATTCATTGAGATTTTAGGGGGTGGGGGAGATATAAGAAACATTAGAAGTATAAAGCTCAACCCATAAAAATAGAGAAATGAGATCCAACAAAAAAGATATATATATATATATATATATATATATATATATATAAAATAAACCCAGACAAGAGATAATGGGGATCTCCATCTCACAACATAGACTAAGACATTGAGTCTTCCATTAATTCAAAGAGTCCATCATTGATTCCCAACATCTCGAGTCTATCTGAAGAGTAACCATGTGAATACTCACCTCACCACTATGTAAAAAAGTCAAGGTGGTACAATCTCTAGATAGAGGACCCATGCCCTGGTATGCTAGGAGGGTTCCACTTGGAAGATAGAGGACCCATACCCTATCCTAGTTGGAGGGTTCCACTTAGTAGATATATAGACGACCCACACCCTAGTCATTCAGGCATGTTCCACTTTTTAGGTAGAGAAACTATGCCCATTCCCAGTAGTAGGGTTCCAATCTCTAAATAGACAGAGGACCCAAACCCTAGTCTATCAGGGGGTTACAATCTATGTAATGACCCTTAAAATTCAAGGGAAATTGTTTCTTAATTTTCTTTGGGATTTTACAAGAACGCGATTTCTGACGGCACTTGATTCCAAGTCCCGGTGTGCCCGGAATTTCTATCTGAAGTTTAGATCAGGTACGTTCAGTGAACGAACGAGCGGGTTTTCCTAACTTTTGAACCAGTGCTCGGAATCGAATTCCGAGGGCACTGATGGATTCATAGCGCCGGTAATTTCTTAGGAACACCTTTTCTGGAGTTTCTTTTTCAGGAGAGAAGTTGTTAAAAATTTGTGGAAGGTAAAATAAAATTGAGCATCAATTTTATTTTTCTCTAAGTGGTTAAAATATTTGAGTGGAAGTTGGGGAAAACCACCCAACTTCCCATAGGAGGTTACGAGGGTGGTGGGGCCCACATGAACCCCACCCCTTCATCTTCCCTAACCTTCCATAACCCTTCATTTAATAATTCAAGTTGATTTAATTAATTGAGTGGATTAATTCAACTTTTGAATTTCAAATGCTTAAGTTATGATAATAAAATAAGTAAGGGACTTATTTTATTTTGGGTTGGAACTTGTTGCATTGGGAGGATTTGGAGAAAAGTTGAGGAGCTTGAAGAACTTATTCTTCTTCGACAAAGAACATGAAGAATGCGAAGAATGCTGGATTCCTCAGAGATCGACGATGCGACGCCGACGAATCATTTCCCCGCGACGTGACTCTCTCCTTCCGCGACGTCTTTTTCTGCAACGAACCCTCCCTTAATGATTCGATGAGGTAGGGGATTTATGCATTTCTTTTCGTGAATTTCATCCTTCATCATTCCTCGTACTTTTGGACCACTTGTTACCAGTTAACGGGAGGGGGTCGGACCGCACAAACACGACCGACCCTCCTCCCCTTTTTTCTTGTCTTCCTTGTGGTGGAATGGAATGAGGATGGCGTGGTGCTGTCGCACCGCGCGGGGTCATGTGGCAAGGAATGTGCGGCGCCATCGCACTGCGTCTTTGAATCGAACAAGAACGTGGCGCCGTTGCGAAGCGCCGGAGAACCCCGAAAACACCGCGGCCGGAGCGGGGCTGTGGTGGAGGGGTGCGGCGCCGTCGCGCCATGCCGGACGGTCCAAGGCCGCGGCTTAGGCCGCGGCAGATCAGGGGAACCGGCGGCCGGTTTCGGGCCGCCGACGTCGGAGCAGGGGGACCGGCCCTTGCCGGTACCGTGGTGCAACAGCCGGCCGGCCAGAGCGGGCCAGCCAGACAAAGGAAGAGATGGGGGTTTCAAACCCCCGACTGGCTGGACATGAGCGGCCCCCCACATGGGGGCCGCTGATTACAAACGGGCGGGGGGTAGCGCGCCCTCCCGCACCCCTGTCCGCTCGGCTGAAACGGCCGAGCCACCTGGCTAGCGCCAGCCAGGCCAGGTTGCGCCCAAGTGGGCCGGACCCGGACCCGGGACGGGTCGACCCGGTTCGGGCCGACCCAGAGGGTATCGGGCCGGGTCGGACTGGGTCGGAACCCCCTAATACCGGACCCCTCACGATGTTTTTCCTATAACTTGGGCTGCAGACCTCCGATCGACACACCTTCAGCTGCGATGCGATCCTTGGATCGAGATGGTCGTTTCGGTATACTACACTCAAGGTTTCAGAGAACTTTGGGTTCAGCCAGGTTGGTTCGTACACGAAACCAACCGAGCCCTCAGAGCGGAAACACTTATAACTTGAGCTCTAGACATCCGATTGACGTGCCGTCAACTTTTATGGATTCCTCTTAGTGAGACGGACCTTTTGGATTACTCCGCTCAAGGTTTGGACGCAGTTCGAGTATGGTCGGGTTGGTTTTGACTTAAAACCCAACCGGGCCCCTGGGACAAAAAAGCCAATAACTCTCAGACCGGGCGTCCGATTGACGCGCCGTCTGTGACATTGAGTTCCTGTTGACGATACAAAACTTTTGGATACATCAACTCCAGACTATGTGTCAGTTGATGTATCATCCCTTCGGCTCGTGGAGCGGACCCTCCCGAACGAGCTTGCTGTGTACAGAAACCCTAGAGATGGTTGCGAGTGCGACGACGATGACGACTGTGCAGAAATCCTCCGTGGATTCGACGGTGACGACTATAGCACTCAGCGATCCTACGTGGATCAGTGCTACCGATCCTGTGTGGGTCAAATCCTGTGTGGGTCAGTGCTCAGCGGTCCTATGTGGGCCATCGCCTACAGATCCTATGTGGGTCCGATCCTGTGTGGGTCATTGTGGGGGTTAGTTACCTATCAATCCTGTGTGGGTCATTACGGGGGTTAGTTACCTATCGATCCTTTGTGGGTCATTGCGGGGTTTAGTACCTATCGATCCTATGTGGGTCTGATGGGTTAGATGAATCAGTGACTATATCTGATCATCTCTATCGTCTTACGAAGAAGTATACCTGTGTGAGCTGAATCTTGACTTTCAATCCTTATCTTCGAAAAGTTTGACTTGATATCCTGTGTGGATTACGTTATGATTTCCTGTGTGGATTGAGTTGTGATTTTTCCTGTGTGGACTGGGTTTTACATGAGCTCGGATGGTGGAGCTGATTGAGAATTGATGACTTAGGTATATGTATGGTAATATACCTAAGTAGTGTCGGATGTTACTTCGTGATTATATCTTTCCTTTGTGGATTATCCATTGTGGATTCTGGGAGACCTTCGGGGGTCTTAGGGTCCCTACTGAGTAGCTTATACTCACCCCTGCACGGGCTATGCCCGCACTACGTTGTGCTGGTTGCAGACGACAGACAACGCTGATCGTGGTTGAGGCTCGCGGAGCAGGTCGGTACCTAGAGGTGGACCACTGGGCGGGACGTACTCGGAGCGGACGGCTGGACCCGAGGAGCTGTGGAGGCTATTTGTACCCACCCTTCAGGTGGGAGTTCCAGTGGATAGCTCGAGGCTGCGGCTTTACTTTCAGTTGTTGTTTTCCCTTTCCAGTTGTACTTTACTTTTAGTTTGGATTTGTATTCTGGCCCACTTACTTTTCCGCACTTACTGTTGTACCCAGTTTTACTTAGTGTTTACTTCTACTGATTTCTTGCTCTGTGGTGTTGTTTACTTTACAAAGTAAATTACTTCCCTTTTTATTGGGAATTACGCCTTGGTGCTAGTCGCCAGCCCCTGGCCTATGGAAGACGGGCTTGGGGTAGTCACGGCACGGGCCCCGAGGACGGGTCGTGACAAATTGGTATCAGAGGAGTTCGGTTCTACCGCAGAACTCAGGAATCTGATCTTTTTCTATGTGAAGCAATAGTGTTAAGAGTATTGAGTGTGGTTATCAGTCCAGGGAGTCTAGTGTTGGTGCGGCGACTGATGTATAGGTACACCAGGACCCTAACTTATAATTTCCGACTTAATACACGAAAACATTGATTGCATGTGTGTTTCAAGTTTTATTTGTGATTACTTTGTGTCAGCTCACCAGGTATACTGTTGACCGTGGCACACCTGTTTCTTTACAGGATGGCCCCACGATGGAAGCTAGCTAGGGTTCCGAGAGTTGCACATGACGATAGCCCACCGATCGACGAGGCCTCGGTACAGGGCCCTTTGATAGTAGAGGCACCGGCGGTACCGCTACCTGCCGAGCCACCGATGCTACCAGCCCCAGCCGCTGACGATGCACGTCACCCTAGTGCACTGCATGAGTTTCAGCGTTAGAGACCGCCCAGGTTCCATGGGGAGACGGACCCTTAGGTAGCCTAGGATTGGCTGGAGGCAGTTGTATGGGTTTTCAGGTTAGTGAGGACACCAGCAGACCTCATGGTGATCCTCGTAGCGAGTCTCCTGCACGCGACAGTAGGCAGATGGTGGAGCTTGATGCTCCAGGTGCACGATGAGGCATCTCTCCTCTGGATGGACTTTGAGAGCCTCTTCTGCTCGGAGTTCGTTCCAGCCACCCTCTGTGCGGTGCGCATCCAGGAGGTTCTACAGCTGAGGCATGGCAGCTTGATGGTCGCCCAGTACTCGGAGAGATTTACAGATCTCTCGCGCTATTCGACAGACATGGTACGAGACTCATTCTTCTGGGCCCAGACCTTCGAGTAGGGATTGAGGCAAAATATCAGGGCATCACTGATCTCCCTCAGCATTCCGACATAGGCAGGGGTACTGGAGTGAGCTCTTCTGATCTTCCTTATTGAGCCTACATCAGTGGCGAGACCTACCGCAGGGCAGCACGTAGCAGAGTCTTCTGCAGCAGGCAGTCGACAGATGACTCATGGGTCCAGACAGACGAGACCCTTAGGCAGACGACCTCAGGATACTAGCTCGGAGGTGCGGGGCACACGCAACAGAGATAGTCTTACGAGTGGAAGACAGTGCTATGAATGCTGCGGGCAGGGCCACTTGGCTCGTGACTTCCCGACCCGCCATGCAGAGGAGCAGAAGACGATTGAGGAACCACCCAGGCAGAGGTAGAGGTTCGACCGTGGCGGTCTGTAGGGAGTAGGCGGACGAGGTCGAGGAGCTGGTCAAGCGGTAGGTGGTGGGCGACGTTTTAAGGCTCTACCACCATCACCACCAGGAGGTCCACCCCGACCACAGGGGAGAGAACAGCTTCAGGCAGCTGAAGCTTATGATCATGGAGCTCTGGAAGTGGGTGGAAAAGTGTGGAACTAGCTCCAGGCATAGAGGCCCATGACCATAATGCCTCTAGATTCTTTGTTTGTGTTTCGATGTGTCCTTCTACTTTGTGTTGAAGTAATAAAAGACACTTGCATTGGTGACATTTGCTTTCTTGTTTTTTGTTTGTTAATACTAAGAGATACCAGTTAAAAACTGTTTCCTTGACCCTCACTTATGAGATTCTCACTGGAAGAGACCCAGTGACCACATACTAATGCTGACAGTGTGACTCAACCCTTGGAGGCGAGAGTAACGGTTAGATCTCTTGGTAGCAGCGTCGCGACCTTACGACGTCATCCATGGTACGAATTAACTAATCATGATGGGGCTGACTGTATTAGGCAAGGAACATGGTTCATCCATGGGATGAGACCGGATTTACCTTTTCGGAAAAGGAGAAATCATTGAATCTTTGCAGAATGTTAAGGAGGAAGGGGCAACCCTTCGGGTGGTCAGATAGATGTCAGCAGAGCTTCCAGGAGCTGAGATAGAGTTTGACCAGCGCACCTTTCTTGAGGCTATCGGAGGAGGGAGTAGGGTACGTAGTTTACTACGATGCATCAGGGACCAGACTCGGATGTGTCCTGATGCAGGAGCGGGCCATGATCACCTATGGATCACGTCAGTTGAGGCAGCATGAGCAGAACTATGCTACCCATGACCTGGAGTTAGCAGTAGTGGTATTCGCTCTGAAGATGTGGCGACACTATCCGATGGGCGAGCGCTTTTCAGTCTATTCATGTGGTAGAGTTCGTTTCTCGATGCCTCACCTGCCAGCAGGTGAAGGCAGAGCACCAGGTACCAGCAGGCTTGGTACAACCCTTGGAGGTCCCGGAGTGGAAGTGGGACGACATATCTATGGACTTCGTGACTGGACTTCCACGCACTTCCAGAGGTCACGACTCCATTTGGGTGGTTGTCGACCGACTCACCAAGTCATCTCACTTCTTACCCATCAGAGAGTAGGGCTCAGTGGAGAGCTTGGGACGCCTCTATGTTCAGGAGATTGTACGGCTTCATGGTGTGCCATCGTCCATCGTTTCCGATTGACATGCTTGCTTTAGTTCCCGGCTTTAGAAAGGGTTGCAGGAGGCGTTCGGGACGCAGCTACGTCTGAGCACCGCCTTTCACCCCCAGACAGATGGTCAGACGGAGAGGACCATTCAGACTCTCGAGGACATGCTCTGCGCATGTGTACTCGACTTGGGTCGCAGTTGGGAGGACCGCCTACCTTTGGTGGAATTCACGTACAACAACAGATACCACTCCACCATCGGGATGACACCATACGAGCACTACGGGAAAAATTGGTATTTGCGACGGGTTATTTGCGACGGTAATAAATCCCGTCGCAAATAGCCCCGTTAAAAACTTATTTGCGACGGGTTAGCTTTCCCCGTCTCAAAAGAACTGGCGCGCTTTGCGCGCCAAATCGCGGGAAACGTATTTGCGACGGGCGGTTATTGCCCGTCACAAATACCGGCGGCGGTAAAAGGTATTTGCGACGAGAATATTCTCCCATCGCAAATAGTATGTCGGCAGGTTGTTATTTGCGACGAGTCCCGTCGCAAATAACTATTTAACCGTTGACCGTAATAAAATGATGGCTAAGGTATTTGCGACGGGATACCCGTCGCAAATGGACCCGTCACAACTAATCTAACCTATAAATACCCCCATCCGTTTTTTTCAATTCATTCTCATACTCCATCTTCTCCTTCTCTCAAAATTCTATTTCTAGAGTTCAGTGTTTCTTAAGTTTAATTTTTTTCTCCGGAGTTGATATTGAAGTTTTCAAGAACGATCAGAGATCAAGCTCAGATCAATTTTAAAAGTATTTATTTTCATTTTAATTTAATATTTATTTTAAATTTTTTATTAGTTTCAATTATTCTTAATTAGTTGTAATTTAATTATGTTTACATTGTTTTGTCACTTAATAAATTTAAATTATTAGTATTGTTCATAGTTAATGGTAATTAGGAATAATTAGTAATAATTTTTAATAATTAAGAATAAATGCTAATAATTAGTAATAAATACCAATAATTAGGAATAATTACATTATTACATTATTAGTATATTTTATTATTAATATTAAAATAATATAATTTTTTATATTATATACAATTCTCCTTTCATCTGTGTGTTTGCTGTCTCCACATGTAATATTTGTATGTGGAGACAGAAAACATACAGATGAAAGGAGAATTGTATATAATATAGAAAATTATATTATTCTAATATTAATAATAAAATATACTAATAATGTTATTATTCCTAATTATTAGTAATTATTTCTAATCATTGGTAATTATATGAATAATTACCAATAATTAGCAATAATTAGGAATAATTAGTAATAATTAGTAATAATTACCAATAATTAGTAATAATTACCAATAATTAGTAATAATTACCAATAATTAGTAATAATTACCAATAATTAGTAATAATTAGTAATAATTAACAATAACTATCAATAATTAGTAATAATTAGTAATAATTAGTAATAATTAGTAATAATTACTAATGATTACAACTAATTAGTAATAATTAGTAATAATTAGGAATAATTACCAATAATTAGTAATAATTAGTAATAATTAGTAATAATTAGGAATAATTAGTAATAATTACCAATAATTAGTAATAATTACCAATAATTAGTAATAATTACCAATAATTATCAATAATTACCGATAATTACCAATAATTAGGAATAATTACCAATAATTAGGAATAATTACCAATAATTAGTAATAATTAGTAATAATTAGGAATAATGACCAATAATTAGTAATAATTACCAATAATTCGTAATAATTACCAATAATTCGTAATAATTAATAATAATTCGTAATAATTACCAATAATTAGTAATAATTAGTAATAATTAGTAATAATTACCAATAATTCGTAATAATTACCAATAATTAGTAATAATTACCAATAATTAGGAATAATTACCAATAATTAGTAATAATTACCAATAATTAGTAATAATTAGTAATAATTAGGAATAATTACCAATAATTAGTAATAATTAGTAATAATTACCAATAATTAGTAATAATTACCAATAATTAGTAATAATTACCAATAATTAGTAATAATTAGTAATAATTATTAATAATTACCAATAATTACCCATAATTACCGATAATTACCAATAATTAGGAATAATTACCAATAATTAGTAGTAATTAGTAATAATTACCAATAATTACAAATAATTACCAATAATTACCAATAATTACCAATAATTACCGATAATTAGTAATAATTAGGAATAATTACCAATAATTAGTAATAATTAGTAATAATTAGTAATAATTACCAATAATTTGTAATAATTAGTAATAATTACCAATAATTACCAATAATTACCGATAATTACCGATAATTACCAATAATTTCCAATAATTACCAATAATTAGGAATAATTACCAATAATTAGGAATAATTACCAATAATTTCCAATAATTAGTAATAATTACCAATAATTACCGATAATTAGTAATAATTACCAATAATTAGGAATAATTACCAATAATTAGTAATAATTAGTAATAATTACCAATAATTAGTAATAATTACCAATAATTACCAATAATTACTGATAATTACCAATAATTAGGTATAATTACCAATAATTAGGAATAATTACAAATAATTAGGAATAATTACCAATAATTAGGAATAATTACCAATAATTAGTAATAATTAGTAATAATTAGGAATAATTACCAATAATTAGTAATAATTAGTAATAATTAACAATAATTAGTAATAATTAGTAATAATTAGAAATAATTACCAATAATTCGTAATAATTAGTAATAATTAGTAATAATTGGTAATAATTACCAATAATTAGTAATAATTACCAATAATTAGTAATAATTAGTAACAATTAGTAATAATTTCCAATAATTAGTAATAATTACCAATAATTAGGAATAATTACCAATAATTAGGAATAATTACCAATAATTAGTAATAATTAGTAATAATTAGTAATAATTAGGAATAATTACCAATAATTAGTAATAATTAGTAATAACTACCAATAATTAGTAATAATTACTAATAATTAGTAATAATTAGTAATAATTAGTAATAATTACCAATAATTACCAATAATTACCGATAATTACCAATAATTAGGAATAATTACCAATAATTAGTAATAATTAGTAATAATTACCAATAATTAGTAATAATTACCAATAATTACCAATAATTACCAATAATTACCAATAATTACCGATAATTAGTAATAATTAGTAATAATTAGGAATAATTATCAATAATTAGTAATAATTAGTAATAATTACCAATAATTAGTAATAATTAGTAATAATTACCAATAATTACCAATAATTACCAATAATTACCGATAATTACCAATAATTAGGAATAATTACCAATAATTAGGAATAATTACCAATAATTACCAATAATTAGTAATAATTACCAATAATTAGTAATAATTACCAATAATTACCAATAATTACCGATAATTAGTAATAATTACCGATAATTAGGAATAATTACCAATAATTAGTAATAATTAGTAATAATTACCAATAATTAGTAAACTCTATAATTATCCTTGCTTGAGTGTTTTTTCTAACAAATTATTCAAAACCATTAATGCTTTTATATTTTATAGAAAAATATGGAACAACGAGGTCATCAACAATCATTATTAGGTGACCGCATATGGATAAATCAACGTAGAAATCCAAACGGTTCTGGTTTAAATCCAGTATATGTAGAGGGTGTGGAGACTTTTTTATCAAACGGCTGTGTATATTGAGTAACCCACCTTCCAAATTTGTTAAAACTTATAATGCATATGTGGTGAATGGATTTCGATTTCACACACATGCATATGGGGAATCGAAAAAAACAATGAACAGTGGAGTTAGCTTGAGAGGATCTCATCATCGAGAAAATGAAGTTGACTTTTATGGCATACTTAATGAAATTGTTGAACTCTGTTATCTTGGACAACATTACATAACCATGTTCAAATGTCAGTGGTTGGATACAGAGAGAGTTGTGCGTGTTCATCCGACTCATGGAATCATCAATATTAAATGTAAAAGTGTTCTCGCAGTAAATGAACCATTCTTATTGGCTCAACAGGCACATCAAGTTTATTACGCAAAGTACTGTGCTACATCAAGAGACTTGACTGATTGGTGGAGTGTAATAAAAATCAAAATTCGAGATAATCAGTTTAGTCAAAGTGAATGTGCTTTCAATGATGTGCAAAGAATTGAAGTTTTTCAAGAGATTCATCAAAATCAATCTTTTTTACAAAGAGAAATGAGTATCGATGACGACACCCCACATTTAAGAGTCGGTGATGACGATGATGTTAATGATGTCACATATGAATTTGAAATGGTAAGAGATAAAGCAACTGGAACTCGAATGGATATCGATGATGTTGAGGAGGAATATGAAGATGACATTGACATATATGAAGATGATGATGAAGATGAACACTGATAGAATTCCATGGTAGTTATATACAATCATAATATATATATATAATAGTAATTATCAATTATTTGCTAACAACATTAACATTTTCTGTTTCAGATGGACAACGAGACATTTCGTGAGTTGGCGGATGTTGACCTGCATTTCGATGCAGATGAGTTGCTGGCAGATGACCCTCAGCCTGCAGGCGCTTCAGGGAGTACGCAGAGGGGGCGCGATCTTTCACGATTGATGATTCCTGACCCCGCCCCCGAGCGACGTCCACATCTTGGGTTTGATCCACGCACACGGAGGTGTGATAACCTGTGTGATAATCTGTGGATTTGACTAAGATTTCATTAATCTATTCACATAATAAATGTTTATTATTTTTACAGTTTTCCGCATATAGAAGTCGGACAGGGCAGCGCTATTTTGTGCAACTATTTCACTCAGCCGTGGACCACATGGGAGCAGATTCCCATTGATGTGAAGCAGGCCATGTTCGGCCATTGGTTGGTACGTACGTAAATAAATAATTTTTATTTTGAAAATTATTTCATTTCTAACTTGATATTTTTATTTATTTGTAGGGTTTATGGTATCCGATCGAGGATACCATGCGTGACGCCATCCACAAGGCATGGGAGGTGGCCATGCCTGATCGCTTGCGTCAATTTTTGCACAATTTAAGAAAAGCTGCCATGAAGAAAGCAGGAGTGTCAGATTTTGAAGAGTCATGTAGAGAACACCGACCGGAGTACATTTCATCCCATGTATGGGATGGATTATGTGCACCCTGGTTGAGTGGTGCCTTTCAGAGGAGATCATCGGTGGGGAGGCAGAATCGGGGGAGACATGAGGTGACTCATCAAGTTGAGAGTCGTTCTTTCAGTACTCATAGACAGCATCTGGTACGTACATTATTTATAAATACTTTATATAACTATAAATATTAACAGTTTATTTTTTATTCTTATAGGCTGTCGAGCACCCCGACATTACGGAGTACGACATATATCAGAGGATGTATAGTGATCCTGCTACTGGGGAGCTCAGAGGTGATCGTCAGCATCACATCATGGTCAGTATTATTTGTTTTCAAGTTTAAAAATTAACTGCATATAATATACTCACAATTTTAATTTTAAATTGCAACTACAGGATTCATATGAGGCCGCAGCGTCACAGACCCGGCCTGAGATTCAGGCCGAGTCATTAGATCAGACCACTGGCCGTCAGTTTGATGAGGCGGCATGGATGCAGGCCACCTAGTATGCCTTCGAGAAGGGCCGGGTAGTTGGTATTAGCTCTCGACTGACTCCCGGAGATTATTATGGCAGTGCTGCGATGTCGGCGTCCATCTCGAGAGGAGCTCGTGCATCTTCTTCTGCTACACAGTATGAGGATCAGTTGCGATCTCAGACTGCATTGATAGAGAGTCTCTGACAGGAGCATGAGCAGATGCGTCAGTAGCAGCAGCAGCATGAGGAGGAGCGTCGACGCCAGCAGCAGTTGTACGAGGAGCAGATGAGTCGGTGGCAGCAGCAGCACCAGGAGCAGATGGAGTAATGCGCCGACTCACTCATGCTTTAGGGATGAAGTTTCCTCCACCCGCATCTGCAGATCCCCCCCTCCCCCTCCCCCCTTCATATTAGAGTTTGTTTTTGTGTTATAAAGTTTGTTAAATCAAAATATGAATTTTTTTCTATTCGTAGTTTCTGTCTCATTATAAAATATTAATAATATTATATTTTGAAATAAAAATATTAATATGAATAATAATATTATTTATATTTTATAATATTAAATTATATATATATATTAAAATTTTATAATATTAAAATTTAATTATATTTTTTTTGTAATATTTGAATTATTTTAATATTTGAATGTAAAATAATTCTATTATTTTTATATTAATTAAAATAACTTATTAATATTTTTTTTATTTATGAATTATAATTCTAATATTATTATATTAATTAAATCATTTATTAATATTCTATTATTTTTTATTTTTGAATTATAATTCTATTATTATTATATAAATTAAAATAATTTATTAATAATTTATTATTTTTATTTGTGAATTATAATTATATTATTATATTAATTTAAATCATTTATTAATATTTTATTATTTTTTATTTTTGAATTATAATTTGATTATTATTATATTAAATAAAATAATTTATTAATATTTTTTTATTTTTTTTATAGTATTTGCGACGAGATACTATGCCCATCGCAAATAGTATTATTATTATATCCATTAAAAAAATTTAATAATAGTTTTTATTTTTTTCTTTTAAAAAAGCAATTGCGACGGGGCCCGTCGCAATTACTTTTTTTAAAATCTTTTACAAATATACGAAGTATTATTTGCGATGGGAAGGATCCCCGTCGCAAATAATAGCTTCAGCGACGGGCCTGTCGCAAATAATTGTTGTTGTGACGGCGTTTTCCGCAACGGACGATTTGCGACGGGCCCTCGTCGCAAAAGGCCATTTGCGACGGGATCCCGTTGCAAATGACCCATCGCAAATACCCAATTTTCCCGTAGTGGAGGCGTTGTATGTCCGACCTTATAGATCACCTCTGTGCTGGACAGACCCTGGGGAGTCAGCACTTGTGGGACCAGAGATGGTCTAGGCCACGACAGAGAAGGTCCAGGTCATCCAGGAGCGGATGAGGACAGCTCAGAGATAGCAGAAGTCTTATGCTGACAGGAGGCGGAGGCCACTGGAGTTCGAGGATGGCGACCACGTCTTCTTGCGGGTCTCACCTCGACGTGGTATATGAAGATTTGGCCGAGGTGGAAAGTTGTCTCCACGCTTCATCGGACCATTCCAGCTCCTCAGCAGGATTGGTGAGGTGGCTTATCGCCTGGCTCTGCCACCTCAGTTGCACCGAGTGGACGACGTCTTCCATGTATCTTAGCTGAGGAGATACGTGCACGACCCGACGCATATCATTGACCATGGGGAGCTGGACATTGATGATGGGGCGACTTTTGTGGAGGTCCCAGTGGAGATAGAGGATCAACATGAGCGGGTCCTATGTGGACGGTCGATTCCTCTAGTGCGCATCAGATGGAAGCACGAGAACCTCCAGGAGAGCACTTGGGAGCGGGAGGCTCAGATGCGTGCACAGTACCCACATTTGTTCCCCTAGTTTTTGATGTATCTTTACAGGGACGTTAAGACCTGAGGTGGGAGTAATTTAAAGACCCGTAAAATTCAAGGGAAATTTTTTCTTAATTTTCTTTGGGATTTTACAAGAATGCGGTTTCTGATGGAACTTGATTCCGAGGCTCGGTGTGCCCGAAATTTCTATCCGAAGTTTAGCTTGAGTACGTTCAGTGAACGAACGAGCGGGTTTTCCTAAATTTTGAACCGGTGCTCGGAATAAAATTCCGAGGGCACCGATGGATTCGCAGTGCCGGTAATTGCTTATGAACACCTTTTTCGGAGTTGCGTTTTCATGAGAGAAGTTGTTAAAAATTTGTGGAAGGTAAAATAAAATTGAGCAGCAATTTTATTTTTCTCTAATTGGTTAAAATCTTTGAGTGGAAGTTGGGGAAAACCACCCAACTTCCCATGGGATGTTACGAGGGTGGTGGGTCCCACATGAACCCCACCCCTTCATCTTACCTAACCTTCCATAACCCTTCATTTAATAAGTCAATTTGAGTTAACTAATTGAGTGGATTAATTCAACTTTTGAATTTCAAATGCTTAAGTTATGTTAATAAAATAAGTAAGGGACTTATTTTATTTTGGGTTGGAACTTGTTGAATTCGGAGGATTTGGAGAAAAGTTGAGGAGCTTGAAGAACTTATTCTTCTTCGACGAAGAACGCGAAGAATGCGAAGAACGCCAGATTCCTCGGAGATCGACGACGCGACGCCGATGAATCATTTCCCCGCGACGCGACTCTCTCCTTCCGCGACGTCTTTTTCCGTGACGAACCCTCGCTCAACGATTCGATGAGGTAGGGGATTTATGCATTTCTTTTTGTGAATTTCATCTGTCATAATTCCTCATACTTTTGGACTGCTTGTTACCAGTTAACGAGAGGGGGCCAGACCGCACAAACACGGTCGACCCTCCTCCCCTTTTTTCTTGTCTTCCTTGTGGTGGAATGGAACGAGGATGGCGCGGTGCCGTCGCACCGCGCGGGGTCATGCGACAAGGTATGCACGGCGCGGTCGTGACACGCCTTTGAATCGAACAAGAACGCGGCACCGTCGCGCCGCGCCGGAGAACCCCGAAAACACCGCGGCCGGAGCGGGGCCGCGGCGGCCGGTTCTGGGCCGCCGGCGTCGGAGTAGGGGGACCGACCCTTGCCGGTCCCATGGTGCCACAACCAGCCGACCGGAGCGGGCCGGCCGGACAGAGGAAGAGACGGGGGTTCGAAACCCCCAGCTGGCCGGACATGAGCGACCCCCCACATGGGGGTCGCGGATGACAAACGGGCGGGCAGCAGCCCCCCCCCCCCCCCCCCCCCCCCCGCACCCTTGTCCGCTCGGCCGAAACAGTCGAGCCACCTGGACGGCGGCAGCGTGTCGGGCTGGCTGCCCAGGCCAGTCCTCCAGGCCGGGCCGTGCCCAAGCGGGCCGGACCTGGACCCGGGACGGGTCAACACGGTTCGGGCCGACCCAGAGGGTATCAGGCCGGGTCGGACCGGGCCCGAACCCCCTAATACCGGACCCCTCACGGTCTTTTGCCTATAACATGGGCTTGGGACCTCCGATCGACGCACCGTCAGCTGCGATGCGATCCTTGGATCGAGATGGTCGTTTCGGTATACTAAACTCAAGGTTTTGGAGAAATTTGGGTTTGGCCGAGTTGGTTCGTACACGAAACCAATCGGGCCCTCGGAGCGGAAACGCTTATAACTTGAGCTCCAGACGTCTGATTGATGTGCCGTCGACTTTGATGGATTCCTCTTAGTGAGACAAACCTTTTGGATTACTCCGCTCAAGGTTTGGACACAGTTGGAGTACGTTCGGGTTGGTTTTGACTTAAAAACCAACCGGGCCCCTGGGACGAAAAAGCCAATAACTCTCAGACCGGTCGTCCGATTGACGCGCTATCTGTGACGTTGAGTTCCTGTTGATGATACGAAACTTTTGGATACATCAACTCCGGACTATGTGTCAGTTGATGTATCAGCCCTTCGGCTCGTGGAGCAGACCCTCCCGAACGAGCTTGCTGTGTGCGGAAACCCTAGAGCTGGCTGCGACTGCGACGACGATGACGACTGTGCAGAAATCCTCCGTGGATTCGACGGTGACGACTACAACACTCAGCGATCCTACGTGGATCAGTGCTATCGATCATGTGTGGGTCAGATCCTTTATGGGTCAACGCTCAGCGGTCCTGTGTGGGCCAGCGCCTACAAATCCTGTGTGGGTCTGATCCTATGTGGGTCATTGCGGGGGTTAGTTACCTATCGATCCTATGTGGGTCATTCCGGGGGTTAGTTACCTATCGATCCTTTATGGGTCATTGCGGGGGTGAGTACCTATCGATCCTATGTGGGTCCGACGACTTAGATGAATCAGTGACTACATGTGATCATCTCTATCATCTTACGAAGAAGTATACCTATGTGAGATGAATCTTGACTTTCAGTCCTTATCTTCGATAAGTTTGACTTGATATCCTGTGTGGATTACATTATGCTTTCCTGTGTGGATTGGGTTGTGATTTTTCCTGTGTGGACTGGGTTGTACATGAGCTCGGATGTTGGAGCCGATCAAGAATTGATGACTTAGGTATATGTATGGGCATATAACTAAGCAGTGTCAGATGTTACTTCGTGATTGTATCTTTCCTTTGTGGATTATCCTTTGTGGATTCTAGGAGACCTTCGGGGGTCTCGGGGTCCCTACTGAGTAGCTTATACTCAACCCTGCACGGGCTATTCCCACACTACATTATGTTGGTTGAAAAAAAAAGACAACGCTGATCGTGGTTGAGGCTTGCAGAGCAGGTCGGTAACTGGAGGTGGACCACTGGGCGGGACGTACTCGGAGCGGACGGTTGGACCCGAGGAGCTGTGGAGGCTATTTGTACCCACCCTTCAGGTGGGAGTTCCAGTGGATGGCTCGAGGCTGCGACTTTTCTTTCAATTGTTGTTTTCCCTTTCCCGTTGTACTTTACTTTCAGTTTGGGTTTGTATTCTGGCCCACTTACTTTTCCACACTTACTGTTGTACCAAGTTTTACTTAGTGTTTACTTCTACTGCTTTCTTGCTCTGTGGTGTTGTTTACTTTACAAAGGTAATGCCTTCCATTTTTATCGGGAATTATGCCTTGGTGCTAGTCACCAGCCCCTGGCCTATGGAAGTCGGGCTTGGGGTAGTCACGACATGGGCCCCGAGGACGGGTCGTGACACTCTATATCTAGAAGAAACATTCCTTGTCCCAATAGGAAGGTTACACTCTATCGATTGATAGAGGACCCACACCATAGTCCATGAGGGGTGCTCCACTATGTAGGTAAAGGAACCATGCCCAATACCACAAGGAGGTTTTACTCCGTGGATAGATAGAGAAACTATGAACTAGTCCATCGAGGGGTTCCACTCTATATATATAGGACCCATGCTCTGTCCAAACAAGAGTTTTTTATTCTCTGATGATCACATCCGATCACAGTCATCATCAAGCACTGCCTAAAGAAGCTTAAAACTCTAAAAATCTTGCATCGTATATCAAAATACACTATGAAGGACACCATTATGTTCTATATAGAAAAAAACTTATGACAGGCTACTCACAAACCAAAATCTTAGTCTAAAAAAAGAAGATATGAGAGGTATAAGTTTTCTCAAAAAAGAAGTACCCGACGTGTAAGGGGGTCTACACAACATGTAAACCGACCCATTTTCCTACCCATTTCCTTGCTAGTATATGAATCATTGGCCATGTAGCATTTCATGACATATAAGCAGACTAAAAAACATGTTTCAGCCACCTGGGGCGGATTTACGTGCTCCTTTCCATGCCCATATACACTAGACATGTTGCAGTACATGGTGTGTGCCTGACCGTATCTGTGTCTGGGTAATCTCTAAGTATGCATCAGGACACTAGCATTGGGTAACATGGATATTGAGTGTCCTATATGGAATGTGATACTTAACTCACCCAGAAAACCTAGTCACCATAGTTGGGTCACTATATGGAGTGTGTTAATCCTAGTACACACTGTGTAGTCAGTATTTTTACAAAAAGACAGATCTTCTCCGAGTGTCCTAGATCTAATACTCCCACCACTGAATCTAGTCGATTACACCTTGAATATTTCCAAATCTAAGGATAATTACGCCAGTCATCGATTTCCTAGCTTATGGTGGTTAGAAATCACAATCTGGTTCCTCTGTTCGAAGCTGCCTCTACCCCGTGCACCTCCCGTGTAATTGACAATAATTCCTAGATATAATATCCATGGGAACCATAACCTATATCCCATAACTAATCCCAATACACATTAAAATATCCATCCCAATCATCATTCACACAACCACAATTAATCCAGGGGTTATATTTCTCTCAAACCCATCTGAAAAAGTTAAACCATGACCTCGTAGGCTAATGATGAAAAATGAAAAGAACGATGGGGGAAAAGCACAAGAACAAAGGTAAAAAAATTGTTGGCAAAAAATTATAGAAAAAACGACAAGTATTGGGAATAAATATGGTGAGAAACATGATATACGAATAAAATAAATCAATAGAATAATTTATTTTAATTCACAGGCTCATGCAAAGGATTAAAAATTTCTAGAAATAAAAGCAGATAATTTAATCGATGATTGAATAATTAAAAAGTGTAGAAATCCAAAAAAAGAAATTCCCTACCTTGATTGGGATCAATAATCAGTGAAAAACACAATTTCCAAAAATGGAGAAGATCCATTTCATTCATTATACCTCGATTCAACTTGATTCAGTTGTTAGTCGTCATCTAATCTTGATTCACTAATGAAGAATAGTAGATTCATCTCAAAATCCTACTAGGATTATGAGACTAACCCTAGATAAATTTCATAATGAAATATTTATATAGTTTTATGTCTAGGTCATTTAAATTAAAATAAATAAATTAATCATTAATTTTAATTTAAATTCACCCACCATCGACTATGTCTACCGGACATCCCACGACGACCAATTGTAGGTTGCGTCTAGGGTAAAATTAATGATTTAGATTCATCTGTGGTATCATATTTCTAATATGAGACTTGATTTAGGATATATACATTAATTATGAAAAATGATGCACGCATGATATAAAATATATTTAATACATTTATAAAATTAATTTCAGGCTCACCGGGTCTCAAAATCACAAACTATCTCAATGCCTGGCTCCAGAAATATTTCTATAATATATTTAAAATTATTACAAGGGAAAAATAGGTTCTCTACAGTTCACCAATTCATACACCTAAAAACTCATTCTTCTTCTTCTTCGAATATTTATTCATAGAACCACATGAATAATATTACCTCTATTTTTTATTTCTTTTCTTATCTTCCACCTATAATAAAACAAATGTTGATATTTGAATTTAAATTCCTAAATACTTGACCATAAAAAAATCTCATTGCTTCTTTTCATAACTACTTACAAGTACTAGAAGGTATGAAAAACCATCACAATATTTTCCCTTCAAACCTTATATCATTTTTTTAATCTTCTTCTTTCTAGGAAATCTGCTTTATCATCTAGATATGAATTTATTCATGCATAACAAACCTATGGTCATAGTTATGTTCTTTGTAGTGAAAAGAACTCCATAATTCTTCTCCTTCTTCATAACCTTCCAAAATCAAAATAAACCACATCATGATATTTATTTAATTTAATAATAACTTACTCGACATCATCACATTTAAAATTTATTCACAATATATAAATTATGGAAAAATAAATTTTTTAGCCTATCATATACTAAATATTTCACCAAGAGTTGATCCTTACATAGAGAAACAGTTGTTTACACATATTGAAGATGATATTTATTTAGAAAAAATGATTTTTACATAGACTACACAAGATGCTTACATAGAGAAAATTATGCTTACACAGATCACACATGATATTTACTATAACACCAGAAGATTTTACTATATATATATATATCCCCTTTAGATAAATATAATGTGTTTAATGGATTGCTTCACACAAAATAAAAAACTAAAATGGACCATGACAGACCTTATCAAAATAATTCAATATGATATGAAACATCAATAAGATAATTACAATAATAATAATGCATCTAGTAAATAAAAATATAATAAGTCACTTTTTTATAGAAACATATATTTAAATTACATACATATTATTATTTTTAAATAATGGTTTATTGATTGATTAAATTTAAGGCTTAGATGATAAATAATTAATTAAATGTTGATAAAACTATTAAACATTGAAAAATGATATTTTTCAAAGAACTATTTTTTTGAAAAATTGTATTATACTTAAAAAATAAATTTTTTCGCTTTTAAAGAATTATTATGATAATATTTAATATTTCCAACTAATATATTAACACTCATTTAATTATAAATTGATATGAAATATGATTAAGAACATTTAACGTTTAAAATGTTATTTTTATATAAAAATAATTTTTCTTTATATTTTTTATTTCCTTTTAAAAGATAAATATATAAATTTTTTTATTTTAATTAAATGAAATTAAATTTATTTTTGAGTCCATAATTTGAAAATTATATTTGTAACATTTTTTGATATTTTATGAAAATAGATATTTTAGGTGAATAGTGAAAAATACAGTTTTTATTAATGTCGTAGCATTTTTGACTTTATCATGATCTGAGCATGAATTAAAAATTTTATAAAATAATTTTCATGAACATGAATATTTTAATCGGTTAAATTATTCATTTAAAAATTAAATGTTTAATTTTAAAAACCCATGTTTAACATTTTGGAAACTCAAGTAATATTTTATTTAAAAAAATCTATTTTTGGTCTATTTATTTTAGCAAAATATCCTCAAGATAGAATTCAATTTTATCTTAATTTGAAATAAAAATAACTTCTATTTGGTTACTAATAAAACAATTAATGTAATATAAATAAAAAAATTTATAATTTTATCTTAATCATAATTTTTAAGCATAAATGTACACTTTTTCTAAAATTGATTTTTACACATTATGTGTGATAATATTAAAATTATTTTTTATCACCTATTGAAATTTTATTTAAAAAAAATTATTTCTAATTTGGAATCATTATTTATAAATTATATAATTGTTCCCATTTTATCTATATTCATTAAAAATAAATTACTTTGGTAAAAACTAGTTACCACGGTAAAAGGAAAATAGTAAAAGTGAAAAATCTAGAGTAAAAGACTTAAAATAATGTTTAAATCATGCATTAAAATGAATTTTTGTGGTATTATCAACATTAAATCATCCCAAAATAATTTGTTTCTAAATTTTCTCCACATTACATGTGAAACATGTTCTCCCTTTATATTAAGATGATATGTTTACAAATCTTCCTTTTCCTACACTTATAAAAGGGGCCTTCAAAATCCCCTTAAAGGACACTATAAAATTATAATTAACATTAAAAATAAACCCATTTTACTTTCTATAGATACCTATCATACTTATGGAATCCCCTTTATTAATAGAAAATTCTTAATTTCTCTATTTTCAAAAAGTTTTCCAATGGAAAGCTTAAGTTCTCAATGTGAGTACTAATCTTTCCATAACATATTTTATTTTTTATAATTATATTCCAAATATAATTTTATAATTATTATTTAATTAAAGTATTGTTTTTTTATATTTTATTTTTTTATGTTGATGAAATAATAATTGTCCACCTTACCCCTTTTCCCTTAAAAAAATCAGAACGTCATTCGTGCATACGTGCAGAATACCTCCTCCACAAAGTAATGTTTTTAATTTTCCATAACCAAACTAATTGTATGGTTATAAAATGTTATTTAGTGAATAAATAGAATATTTATAACATCATTAATATTATAAAATTATAAACCAATTTCTAACTTCTTTTCCTTTAATGGGAAAAATGAAACGTTATCCGTATGTATGTGTGGACTACCGCCTCCATAGAGTGACATATTCCATTGTTCATCACCATCTTAAAAGGATGGATATGATTATATTTGATTAATATATATGATATTAATAAGTAATATATTTTATGAATATGTTTCTAAAATTATTACACAAAAAATATTTATCATTATAAAGTAATCCATTCATATTTGTAAATTACCCAAAACAAACTCATCATGGTTTTCATTCTCACAAACCATGCCTGCAGTTTCCATCAAATGAAAATGGTGATGTATAAATAATTAAAACTCAATTATTTCAATATATTTTATAATATATGTAATGAATAAATTTATATCAATGAATGGGTTTTGACACCACCATTATAAAACTTACGCGAAACGATCGAAATTACAGACATCTAATAATGAAAATAAATATTAAATAAATAATGAACGTATAATGAATTAATATAATTAAAGAGTAGAAATGGTAATATATATGAATTAGGTTATAAATTATGTGATTAATATGGTTTTTTATGATACATGAGGTTAAACCACTTCCCTAGAAGTTGGGAGTAAAAGGTAAGGGTTTTTCTTAACTCAATACCCTTTCATTGATTTATACCACCTCTTCTTAGAATTTATTATTATATGTTGGGTAAATTTTTATATATGATTTTATTATGATATATTTACCATTTTTATGATTATTTTAATTTATTTTTTTATAAAACCCCCTTATAAAATTGTTTTTATTTAAAAAATACGATGTTTGTAAGGGGTTTTTCATTACTCAAAGTATTTTCTTGAGTCATAATTATTTATTTTTTACAATATTTTTACAATATGTTTGTATTATGTTCTATGATGATATTATAATTATTCTTATCCTTATTTTCCATGGAACTATATTTATGTATCTCTTTATTCATAAAATCAGACGATGTTAAGAATAATTCTCATTCTATTTAAATGAAATTTTTTTCATCAATCTTCATATTCACTCTTCCCACTAATTTTCTCCTTTATTATTTTTTAAATAAAAATATGATTTATTTCTAGTAATATTAAAATTTATCTATCTATTTTAAAATTAATTATTTATTAACCTCTTTAAGATGTGGGTTTCAATAAATTTATTTTAAAAATATTTAAAAATATTTCCCATTCAAGTTCGTATTTTTATTTTCCACTTCACATTTCTATTGGAAAAAATTAATGGGGGTTTAAAGGTCCTATTATTTAGATTTCTTATAAAGTTGTGTTTTATAAAAACATTTTCATGTTAGCTTCTTGAAAATTATTTTTTGAAATTGATTCATAATTTCTTGTTTTATGATAATTTTAGGAAATGTTTTCTAAATACTCTTTTACGTTTCAGTTTGATTTTCCTATTTAAAAGATCTAAATCTTATGGACTGATGTTTTATAAATCACCTTCTGAATGGATTGATGAAATACTTCTTTTGGGTGATTGAAATGGTGTTATAAACTAATCTACTATTGATATCATGTTATGTGATACCATATGTAAATAATATAAAACCCATTTTCTTCCCATGGGATTTCATGATATGTTAAATGATTGGTATCTTATGGCACACATATGTATGGATGATGGTGGGTGGAGTCATATATCACAATCAACTGCACTATTTAAGGTCCTATATCTCATGACATACTAATAGACCATAGGTTTATACATCCTAATTTATTATTGGGATATAGGGTTTTGATGACTAAGACACTAATAGACCATAGTTTTGTGAAGCTTAAGTCACTAATGGTCCTTAGGTTTATGACGAATAAGTCTCCATGTAATTTTTCATTGTTCTTATTACTGTTCCATAGTTTATTGATATAATAAATTTCTATGACATGCCACATTTTTATGCCTATGATTATGTTATATGGGTCATATTTATTATCTCATGATTCCATTCTATGTTTTCATAGTATATCTTTATTCATTTGAGATTACATGTCCTTATATCAATACAAAAAAAAAATTATTATTTTAAATGTTCTTTATAATAAGATATCTCTCAAATGATCATGTTTTCTCATATTTTTATGATATAAACCTTTATGAAATATTGATAATTTTTTCTCTCACTGACTATTTAAGATCAAAACTATCTTATGTTTCCATTTCTCAGCCAATAAATATGAGTATAACTTATGATATTTATATAATGGAGTATAGTGTTGATCAATTGAAAAGAAATGTTCACAATAATTGTAAAATAATTTTCTCATGTAGCTTATACTCAAAGACACTAGACCTTAAATTATTAGGATTTAGAGATTATTGTGAGATTTAATGTTTATGTTATGAAAATGGTGTGACATATATGTATATTTATCTTGGTTTATCTCAATTTTTATCAAATATAGTATTTAATAAAAGTGTTTTTATCATTGGAACTTGGAGTGTAGGTCTGAGGTGTCTCACTTACATAGAGAAAAAATGTTTATGCAGACCACACATGATGCTTATGTAATGAAAATGATATTTATGCAAAAGTAGATGACCATTACATTATAGAATATTCTGTTCATGTAAATAATGAATGGATCTTATAAAGTCATGGTTTCATGTATACAAAAACTTGGAAAGATGTTTACACACATTAATAATGTTCCATTGTTCCATTCAATTGGACGGGGTGATCCTTAGTCACATTAGATTTATGTTTACATTGATCTAATGACCCAATCAATTCTAAATTTTATTCCAAAATATTTCAAATTGATTCCAAACAACTTAAATAACTCTAAAAAGTTGTAAATTCCTTTACCATAAATGAATCAACAAATATTACTTGAATTTGAATATTATTTATGTATTGACAATAAAAAACCACACCCTATCAACTTCAAAATTATCCAAAACTTATTTTATAGATAAGTTACATATTCTCTAGTAACTTATTTAATATCACAACACAACAACATTATATCAGGTATTTAATAATATTCTCCAATATTAGCTTATTCTAAAACATTCCTCAACTCAATACTTGGTCTCAACAATCCCCCATTAGGATTTTGTTGTAAATCGAGGAACATAAATCAATATCAAACTCATAAATCTTAGAAATAAATCATCATCGAATAATTCCAAGCCTTATTGAGGGAACTCAATATAGGAAACATGAATATTTAATAATAAAATCATGTTTTCTATAAACAAATGATTTATATTCATACATATTTATGATGAAATGATACCACTTTAAAATAAATTTGAGAATAGAAAACATATTTTAATCAATAATTTATCATTATACAATTTATCTTATAATGGATCACTTATTATTTGATCAATACTTCATCATCACATAAAATCTACCTTAAAATAAAAAAAAACTATCCAAGGAACCTGTTAAAGAATAAATTATTGCATGTGCTTCAATAATAATGTTAAAATAGTTTACACATGTAGAATTATGAATTCATAGATTACCACTTTAATAAATCTATCAAAATATATGATCCCCCTTAATATAGACACATTTAAATGGATACTACCACTATAAATATTCTCTCTTATTTTTAACAAAAACATAGGAAGATAAACACAAATGAAGATTTATGTTTCCAATATTTCTCACCCATTAAAAAGAATATCCAAATACTTTATGAGAGTAGAGATTGATACACCATATATTATCCTTGAGAGGGGTGAGTTTGAACTCCCAACATTAACCTTATATTTTGAAATACATCTTTAGATAATGTCTTGGTGAACACATCAACTATTTTATCCTTTATAATAAAAAAAATTAAATCTTTAATTCATTTATTTACAGAATATCCATGATGAGGTGATATTTGATATCAATGTGATTTCTTATTAAATTTTTAACAAGATTATTTTACAAAACTTTAACACCTCAATTATCACAACCTAAGAGAAGTGTAAAATTCACTTCAATCTTGAGATCTTCCAACTGGTTCTTCATACACATAATCTGGGTTGTGGCATGGATTTAAGACACATATTCTTCTTAAAAAATTATCAAGGAGTTTTAAATTTACTTCTTAGTGTTCCAAAAAACCCACCTATATACAAGATATAAATATCCACCAGATGTTGACCTCTTATGATCAAAACAACCTTCTAAATATGCATCCACTTAACAAAAAAGATCAATCTTCACTTTTCTATCACATTTTAATCCAAAAACTATTGATCCTTTGATGCACCTAAGAATATTTTTTCCATAAATAACATTGGATTCTTTTGGGTAACTTTAATACATATAAAAAAGTGTAATATAATAAAACAATTTTTTTTATTGAAGATGTCAAGTACAATAAACTTCCAATCATATTATTTAATTCCCTATAGTTCACTTCAATTACATGATCATCTTTGTATAGCTTGGTTTTTACTGAGACAAGGGTAGAAATTGGATTTAAATTCTTCATTACAATACTTTTTATAATTTCTATAGAATAATTATATTGGGAAATAAAAATATGATCTCTCTCTTGATAAATTTATAGGCCTAGAATGTACCTCATTTCTCTAATCATCAACATTTAAAATAACTTATTTATCTCATTGGAAAATTGCTTACACAATTATTCATAATTTCCAAAAAATAAGAATCTTCTATATAAAATAATAAAAATTAGAGATACCTATTTGTTATCTTTGATGTAGATATTGTTTTTCGATTTTCATTTTCTAAAATTTAACCTTTTCAAACAGGTGTCCTTTTTAGAATACTAGGATCTTATTCTTGTTTTATCCCATATAAAGCCTTATTTATCCTATAAAAAATATCATCTTATCCAAGAAATGTCCTAGATGATTTTTCAATGTAAAAATTCTATTTCAACTCACCATTGGGGAAGGAAGACTTGACTTCTATTTGGAATATCTTGTATTTCCTTTGTACTGCAATAGAAAGAAAGATTCTAATAGTTTCAAGACTTGAGTGTGTAAAGGATATTCATAGCATAATGGAGTAGAATTTTATTAGAAATTTGGTTTCAAAATTACTATTTTTAACCAATTAAATAATACTAAATTTGTTTAAATTATTCATTCATAAAGTTATCCCATACTTAATATGTTAAAAATCCATCAATAAATCTAGGTTAAATATGAGAAAATAATGAAGTATGAGTTATTATCCTCAAAGTTATCCTAGTTTTTACCAGCCATATTTGATCTCCAATGATAAATTTGACTAGAAATTTCCATATCATCCTTGGATGAGATGATGTATATTATTCCTCATCACTTGAAATGACTGAATATCTTTCTCTAACCTATAAATCATTAACACTTTAATCTCCTTTTGAAAATTTGTTATGATATTTTACAAAAATGACAACATAATCACTTCTAGAACTTGATTCATCATGTATAAATTTTCTTTCAATGTTCCAACACTCTTTCATCAGTTATATCAATAATTTTACAACAATCATACATTAATAGTATCTATAATATTTCTAATACTCTTCCTTTTATTTATATTTTAGTTCCATTTATGTGGGTGGTATAACCAACCTAAATTAGAACAAATTATAACAAATTAATGAGTAAGAAAGTGAAGTTATTTTATGATAATATCATTTTTATAGAAGAATAATTATTTGAATAGATAATTATTATAGTTTTTGAATTAGGATTAGGAATAATATATGTGATAAAGTAAATGAAAATAATGAATGAGAAATCGTTACTTACTTTGATGAAATTGATCTTTCTCATGATGAATTCCCTTAGAATGAAGGGATTATTCATCATTATTGTGACCATAGTCTGAAAAATATGGTAGATGGATCCAGGAAAGGTAAAATTGGTTTGTATTTAAGAGGTATTCTATGTAAAATAGTGGTTTTTATTGGGTTGAAGAAATCTCTTTTTATAGGTGTAAATAAGGGATATTTTATTAGAAACTCAAGTTAGGTGAAGGGAAAAGGTGGAATCACATGAGAGATTAGTGATTTTGTTAAATAAATATTGGTGAGACATGTAGGATTGATAGGAACACCTAATAAAGGTCTTATATAAATAGTTTATCGTAATTAAATCATTAAAAATTCAATCCACTTTAAGTTACCCCTGTTTACCTTGTTTAATAATTTACCATGATAATTATATTACTTACTAAAAATATAATATAACCATTATTACCCAATTTTAACATGGATATTATAAATATTTACTCCATTTAATCTAATTCAATTTCTATATATGATAAATTCAACTATAATTAAAACATAATATGTATAGGAAAAGATTGTTTTGTCAAAAACTGAATTTTAAACATTAAGTGTTCCTATTATTATTTCCTATAAACTATCAATTTAAATGAGTTTTAATCTATTTTTATATATTTAAAAATAATAATATATGAATTATTTTAAATATATCAATTTAATTTATTTAGATAAAAATTTCACAATATATAGTGATAACAATTCTTTGAAAACAACCCTTTTACTTTTACCGTGATAACTAACGTTTAACTTGGTAACTTATTTTTGTGTCTAAAAATAAAATTTAACATATTAAATAATTTTAACATGATTATTAAAAATATAAAATCCTTTTAATTATATTCAATTTATAAATATGATAAAAAATTATTTTAATAAAAAAGATCATAACATATAAAAAAAATACTTTTTAAGAAAAATGAATTTTTAAGCTTAAAAATAATCCATTCCTATTATTTTTAAATTAAAAAAATTTAGATGAATATTTTTTTATTTATATTATCAATATATTTATTTAATATCTTTATTCAATAGTGATCTATTTAGTTTATTCTGAAAAAAATACACAACATATAGAAAAAATAAAATTATTTGAAAACAAGTATTTCTTACATCAAATGATTTTATACCTAGTTATTTAAGATTGATAACTTTTTTAATAAGAATTAATTAATTTTTATGGATACAATTGTATTAAATAAAACAATTACTATTTAATTAAATCCATTCTTAAAAAGTAGATTTTTTTATAAATGACAAACTTATAAAATAATGAAAATATAAAATTATTACATTATTAATTACATGTTTATATCATCCTAAATTGAACATAAAAATACCCTAAAGTGTTTTTCATATTAATTTTGGGTAATATATGCAATGGTTTCATTCATGGGTGTTGATTTAGCTAACATGAACTTTATAGTGATTTCTATGAGCTTGAACTTCTCTCACAACCTATTTCATTCAAGTCGTACTTGTTAAAATTCAGTTTGAGATTCATTTAGGGAAAAAAATAATGATTCTAACTCCTTCCCAATATTATATAAATAATCCTAATAATTAAGACTTATACTATTCAATTCCAACACCTTTTCTTTTATACATAGATTTTATAATGTGTTTACTTGTATTTTGTACCCACCAATTCAATGACTGCTTTGTAATGATCATATTTTAATAAAATACTACTTATAATTTATCTCATAATTTATTCTTATGTATAATGATTATATTATTATTCATATAATTACAATATCCATATAATTCCAACAATCATGAATGCCCAATGACCATACAATCCCAATAACCATATAATCCCAATGACTATATAGACCCAATGACCATAAATATAACATTAAAATTTCATTCCAATATATAGATTAAAATAATTTATATTATTTTATAATCTTTTAACATGTATATTATATTTATAATTGTTTTTCTTACTTACATAGTCACAACCAGAGTGATGATATTCATGTAAAACCATGAGCACTACAATAAAACCGCCGCGAAACGCGTTTCGGGCCGCCATTTCGCGGCGGTTTTTAAAACCGCTGTGAAAAAACCGCTGCTAAACGGCAAAAAAAATTATTATTTTTTAATTTATTATTATTATTTTTTTAATTTTATTCGAGGATTAGTGGCGGTTTTTTAAAAAACCACCGCGAAATAGCGGCGGTTTCGGTAAAACCGCCGCGAAATGAAATGAAAAAAATAAAAAAACACGAGAAACCCCAAAATCACTAAAACGACCATAACTTTTGATCTGGGCGTCTGTTGAAGCAACACGACCAATCAAATCGAAGCTCATGAAGAGATCTAGAGGCACATATAATCAAAACCATGAGACGGTCTAAGGTGAGGAAGATATTAGAGTTATAAGAAAGTTGAAAAAAGTTCTCCAAATTCAAACGACCATAACTTTCGCTCCAGGTGTCCGTTTGGGCTCTTCCACATATCAAATCGAAGACAGCGAAGAGAGCTATGCACTAGTTCGACAGAAGCAAGATTCTGTAATGTTTTACAACACCAAAAACCCCTCTGAAGGCATCCAAAACCCTGTTTCTGTCACCGGTGTCCCATCGAACTTTTCTTCAAACCGACCTAACTTTCGATCCGCGTGTTAGTTCGGCCTCCTCCACCTTCCAGATCATAGCTCGTTCCATGAGCTTCAGTTTGACTGGTCGCGGAACCCACATGCACTCCTAGATCATATGTTATGGCCTTTTTAGTGGGTATCGGGTTTGTTATGTTTTTCGATGCCTCGTTTCTAGCACTCGTTCCCCGTCAGCTTTTTTTTAAATGGTCATAACTTCCGATCCGCCTGTCCATTCGGACTCTTTCACCTTTCAGGTCGAAGATCGTTTCAGGATCTTTGATTTGACAGGTTGCGGATCTAAAACGGACTCTCGGATCATAAGTTATCTCCGTTAATGTGAGTCCAATGTTTTTGTCTCTTTATGACTGTTTTGACGGGTTTTAACGGTAGCTCCATTTATTTCTGTTTATTTGGGTTTCCATGACTTGTTATCTTTATCAATGGTTTTTATGGGTTATTATGATGATTATGTTGAATTATTAAGGAGTTTTGCAGAGTTGTCACGAGTTTTCATGCGTTCTCATTCTTTCTAATGCCTCATTCTTCATATGCTTCTCCATCCTTTTTCATGTGTTTTCATGATTTTTCATCCCTTATCACGTCTTTTCATACTTTTTCATGTGTTTCCTTTATTATTTATTATTTATTATTTATTATTTATAATATACTTTAATTTATTTATTATCTATTATTTGTAACCGGTTATTTATTATTTATTATTTATTATTTATTATTTATATTTATTAATTATTTATGTTTATTTATTATTTATTATTTATTATTTATTATTTATTATTTATATTTATTATTTATATTTATTATTTATATTTATTTATTATTTATTATTTATTATTTATATTTATTTATTAGTTATTATTTATATTTATTTATTATTTATTATTTATATTTATTTATTATTTATATTTATTTATTATTTATTATTTATTATTTATATTTATTTATTATTTATTATTTATATTTATGTATTAGTTATTAGTTATTAGTTATTATTTATTATTTATTATTTATTATTTATATATGTTTATTATTTATTATTATTATTTATTATTTATTATTTATATTTATTTATTATTTATTATTTATATTTATTTATTATTTAGTATTTATATTTATTTATTATTTATATTTATTTATTATTTATTATTTATTATTTATTATTTATTATTTATTATTTATATTTATTTAATATTTAATATTTAATATTTAATATTTAATATTTAATATTTAATATTTATTATTCATTATTGATTATTGATTATTGATTATTGATTATTGATTATTGATTATTGATTATTGATTATTGATTATTTATTATTTATTATTTATTATTTATATCTATAATGTATTTATTTTTTATTTTTTATTATTTATTATTTATTATTTATTATCTATTATTTATTATTTATTATTTATTATTTATTATTTATTATTTATATTTATTTATTTATTTATTTATATTTATTTATTATTTATTATTTATTATTTATTATTTATTATTTATTATTTATATTTATTTATTATTTAATATTTATTATTCATTATTGATTATTGATTATTGATTATTGATTATTTATTATTTATATCTATTATTTATTATTTATTATTTATTATTTATATCTATTATGTATTTATTATTTATTAATTATTAATTATTAATTATTAATTAATTATATTTATTTATTATTTATTATTTATATTTATTTATTATTTATTATTTATTATTTATATTTATTTATTATTTATTATTTATTATTTAATATTTATTATTTAATATTTATTATTCATTATTGATTATTGATTATTGATTATTGATTATTGATTATTTATTATTTATATCTATTATTTATTATTTATTATTTATTATTTATTATTTATATCTATTATGTATTTATTATTTATTATTTATTATTTATTATTTATTATTTATTATTATTGAGCTTATATCTATTATTTATGTATTATTTGTTTTTTCAATTAATATATATAAGTATATTAAATTCTGTTTATTAACCACATGGCAAGCTTGTTGGAGTGGTAAAGTCTTTGGAAAATATGCAAGAGGTTAGGGGTTCAAATCTCACCAAAAATAAATAAATAAATAAATAAATAAATAAATAAATAAATAAATAAATAAATAAATAAATAAATAAATAAATAAATAAATAAATAAATAAATAAATAAATAAATAAATAAATAAATAAATAAATAAATAAATAAATAAATAAATAAATAAATAAATAAATGGTTATAGAAAACACATTCAATTTTTTGGTTTTATCATATACTATTATATTTAAAAGACGTTAAGCATCATTACCATTGATGATATAATCATTGAATAGTGATCATATCATTAGTATAAATATAGGATTTTAACAAATCCAATTGAAACAAAAAAAGGATGTGCTGACCTCAAACAGTAGGATCATACCCTATGAAGCCCATTTATCAGAGCTTTAGAGGGAGATAGAATCTATAGAATTTCCCTTGAACAATCCCAAGCTGAGATCCAACAACTTAAGCATGATCAAAACCATTTATGGGATAAGTTCAAGCTCATCGAGATCACGATCTAAACCATGTATGCCAAACCACCCCATGAAAGTCTCATTGTCACACACCTTACCCTTTGAGAGTTTTCTAATGTATTAAGGGGATATGTATCAAGACCCTATAAATATGAGTATGTAAATTATTTTCAATAGAATAATGTTTATATTTAGTTCTTATTATTGTTCTTTATAAATGATTTTGATTTTGATTCAATAAAACACAAAGTATATTTTTGGGTAATATTAAAATTCAATTAAGGTAATATTTTAATAAATTAATAGATTTTTAAAATAAATAATATTTTAATAAAATATTATTATTAATTAATTTTTATTAAATATAAATGATCATATAATTTTGATGAAGTCAAATATAATTTTTCCAAGAGTTCGAAAACTGTTATTGTTAAAAAACCAAGATTTTATCAATAAATGTAGATTTTATTTTTAAAGTAAAAATTAAAAAAATATATAAAATTATTTGGTTAAAGTAAATATTATTTTTTGAATCAGAATGTTGAATTATCCAATGGTGATTTTTTCATAATTTTCTAAGACAATCAAATTTTTCAGGTAAAAATTAAATACCATATAAATATACAGTGTGTATTACGAGACCATAATGACCCAAAAGTGATGTAATAAATACTATAAAAGGTATACATGAAAAATTATATGTTTTAACTTTAAAATAATGTGTTTTTATGTTTATTTTATTAATTTTATGAAGCCTTTGTGAATCCTCCAAAACCATTAATATATTTTAAGGTTTTAAAATCATTTATTTTAGAGTATGACCGAATTACACATAATAAAGGGTATTAATTTATTATATTTGAAAATTTAAATTATAAAATAATTAAAACCACTTCCATTTGGAAGAAACCTTGGACAAAAACCATGAGAAGGTTTGGGGTTTTGTTTATTTTATTATATAGAGTCCAAAACATATGTTTGAGAAATGATAAATAATTCCCCATTCATTTCCTCTATAAACCCACATAGGATCCCATTTATCTTCACTAAAAATACTTGGATCACATAATTACTCTTACCTCCCATCTCTATACCCAAGGTTCCCCCAAGATCTTAAGAAGCCCCTCTCATGCATTTGGAGTAACACTCTCAAGGTAAGGGATCCTCAACTTCCATTCTTTACTCAAGTTTCTTTATTATCTTATGCATTCTATTTCCAATTACTAATTTTGGGATATGTCTTTACATGTCCCTATTACTTCCAATTTTATGTAAAAATTATGATATAACCTTCTCACTCTCATCAACCCATTTTATGATTTTTTATGTGATGCCATTATGCAGTCGAAATTTCACCGTGATTTTCCATGCCAAAACAATTATGTAGTGAATACCATACCCATTTCCTGTCAAATATGTTTAACTTTATAAACATATACTTTTTTGAATTTTTATTACATTTATGTATTCCACACTCCTTGATCATTGAATAAAATATGACGATGAACGAATCCATGCTGTATGATCTCTGTAAAAAACTTAAGCATGATAATGAAATGAAAGTGATGGGTGCACCCAGAATTATATAGCGATCCAATGCATTGGGTAATGTTTAGTCTCATGAGACGTCATGTTGGGATAGGGAGTGAACCTAATTCATTTATGGGACTTTTTCCATAATTATTTCTTGGCAGTTATCCTGGAGCTATGTTTATGATGCAATGTTTTAAGTTGTTTCCACATTTCCCTTGTCACCTTTATGATTATAATTCAATATCATGTATCATTGTTCATGTTTATAATTATTTATCCTTTTGATAATCCTATTGTCTAAATTGTATTATTCTATTAATTTTATGCTATGTTTATTCCCTTAATAGGATTTATAGCTCACCCTTTCTTATGTATGTCCCCAGGTTATCCCAAGATGTTTTATGTTTCATGGAATATTATGATCATGTTATGGAATTTTTAAAAAAAGATGATGTATTACCCATTTCAATTTGTTATGTAATGTACCTAATTCCCAATGACACTATACTTCTTGATCTCTTGGGTTTTATTAAGTGTGATCTTATATAATAAATCATGTATTCATGTGAAATAAAGAGTAGGGTTGTTATAGTTGGTATCAAAGGAAAAGTTTAGTTATTTTTTGGGATTATGATTAGAAAAATCTAGAGAAAGTCTTAGGGATAAAACTAAGTATAAGAAAACATCCCTAAATTTTGGTAAGTATAGATTAGGTGGTTTATAAAGAAAATAAATCCCTATATGGATACTACAAGTGGATGTGGAAATAACACATAAGTACATAGGGGCAATACTTGAAAACACCAAGTTAAGCTAGATTCAACCGGGAATTAGTTCACAACAACAGGCCTGGCTACACACCTAGTTTAATGCTCCCAAGGGATATATTTGGTAAATTCATAATCTCATTATGAACCATTATTAATGGAAAAAAATGAAAATAATAGTTAATGTTAGAAAATAGATCATGAATAACATAGATTGAAGCCTTAATATTCACAAGTTAAGGAAATAATTGTAATTTATAAGTTATCCCTATAATGTCACTATATTACCCTTTATGTGCTTATTATTTAAAAAATACTTATCTCTAATTTTCCCTTTATTCAAGTAAATGGTAAGGAATGAGAGAAATCAAGTAAAAAATCAATGCAACGAGTAATGTGAAGAATTCCCCATCGAGATTCCCAACCTGATGGGAGTGAGAATCATGAATTTTATAATGATAATCTACCATATGAATTAGGATCTGAATAGAAACCAAGATTAGAAGGAGTTTCCAAATACCTCTAATATATAACAAGCTGTGATTCAGAACTTTATGCAACTAAGGCCTTCGACTTTCAATGAATCATATAATACCTTAATCATGGAACAATGGATCAACTACATTGACAAGATATTTTCTATCCTTCAATGTTTTGAGAAAGAGATGGTCCTACTAGATGTTTATCATATGGAGAGAGAATCAGATTAGTGGTGGACATTGATCAAGAATATAAAGACCGAGAAATAGATTAAAGTGATGGAATGGAATGAATTCTAGAAAATTATTTTCAATAAATATTCTACTCACAGTCTCTGACTTAAAATGGAAAGATATTTCCTTTCCCTCAAGAAAAAATGATAAAGAATCTATCAGGGTATATGATGAAAACTTTACAAGACTTTCATGATACACCTCCAAATTTATTTTTATTGTTAAGTCAATAATTTTCCTTATGATTTTTTTATATTCCTTTATGTTATGAAAATCAAAAAAACGTTTTCTTAAAGATAGTTTTTCTTTCTCTAAGGAAGTTTACATGCTAGAACATGTTAGTCCTTAACCATGATCTTAAATGTCATACATAATGATTTCCTAAGACAATAATAACCATATCATCCTTAAGAAAAACTACTTTTAATTAAATCGAATCCTTATCTATATATTAGAACTTTCCATAATTGTGAATCCAATTATCCTAGATTTTTGAATCTGATTCTCACAAAATTGTGAATCCGATTTCCCCAGAATTGTGAATCCTATTCTAAAAAAAATGTGAAACTGATTTCCCTAGAATTGTGAATCTGATTCTCACAGAATTGTGAATCAGATTTCTACAGAATTGTGAATCCAATAGCCTCAAAAATCAGACTCTGATTCTTTCTGAAATTAGACTCTGACTATCTATGAAATCAGACTATGATTATCTCTGAAATGAAAATATGATTCTCTCTGAAATAAGACTTCGATTCTCTTTGAAATTAGATTCCAATTATCTATGGAATTAGACTATGATTTTTTTATGAAACTAGACTCTGATTCTATATGAAATTAGTCTTTGATTCTTTATGAAATCAGACTCTGTTTCTCTCTAAAATAAGACTCCAATTCTTTCATAAATTAGACTCTGATTCTCTCTAAAATGAGAATCCAATTTACCTTAAGAAACTGATTATATATCTTTATTAAAGTTTCTCACATTTTTTGTATAATACAATGTCATCCAAATTGTTACAATATGACCATTTCCTGAATTCTACCTGTATAGGTCCATCCAAAATTTTAGGAAAATATGACCGTTGGAGGAAAATGTGATTGTTGTAGTTTTCACTTATAAATACCAATCAGTTGGATGAGCTTAATGACGAGACATGTGGGTTTTTTGTTGAGAGATACTGATCAAGAATTGATTTCTTGAAGCTTTGTGTTTAAGTGATACGCTACAAAATCTCTGCTCGACTTACCTTGTGAAAATGCTGTGAATAACTTGTTCAAGTTGTGAACAACTTGTTCAACCTGCCTAGTTTGAATTTGATCAGTGATATTTACAACTGAGGGCTTCCAAGGATTGGAAGAAAGAGGTTTTATTTACCTACATAATCAAGGTCTTTCATGGATAGAAATATATATACCGATATTGGTATCAAGGACTTACCCTGGTGTGGGTAAGACGGACTTTCTTGAAAGTATAAATCAAGGGAATTTTATCCAAGGTTTTTGGATACCCTTATCTTTGAGTTAAATGATTTATTTGTTATTTTTTTACTTGTTAGAAGTTTGTTTAAATTCTACTGCATTTATTTACAGATATAAAGTGTAAATTTCTTACACTTTCTTATTCTTGTACAAACTCTGATATATTAGATTCTATATGCTTTAAGGTAGAATCTTTCCTTAAGTAAAATTATTTAATTTTTTATCAGATCCACATTATCAGATCGTAAGAAAGTTAGTTTCTTAAACATCTAAAGAGGGTTTGTGAATTCATCATGTTTAACTTTTTTAAGCATAGATTTTCCTAAGGTTAAAAATGAAAGTTTTTAAAACCTAGAATTCACCCCCTCTTGTAATTGAGAAATATACATATACATTTTGACCCAAAAATTAGTATCAGATTGAGGTTTCTAAAATACTTATACTTTCATATAGGTTTTCTTGCTCAATTTTTCTGTTTAACTTTAATTTTTTGAAGTTTTTCTTAAATTTTTCTCTATAAAATCTTTGTTTATAAACATTTTCTACTAATCCATTTTGTGTAAATAATTTTTTTAAGAATGGAAGGAATGAACATTGGATAAATGGACAACTTAAATCCTACCAAACCTACAATATTTTATAGGAATGAATTTGAATACTAGAGAGATAGAATGATGAATTTTTTTATCAATGCTGGAGTTGATAACTTCATCATGCTTACTAGAGAATACAATAATTCTAAAAAGGAAATCAGATAATTCCCCAATCAATAAAAACAAAGAGTATCAACAACACTTTAAGGTACACAATATTTTATTATGTTCTATGTCCAGGAATATCTATAACTAGATTTCATCATGTGAAGCTGCTAATAGAATCTGGAAGAAATTAGAAGTTACACATTTTGGCACATCCAAGGTTATTGAAACAAGAAGATATATGTTAAGGGATGACTACCATGGATTTGTATTTCCCAATGATGGATCCATATGTAAATTCCAAAAAAGATTCATGACAATTGTCAATAATCTACAATTAATGGGAGAAAAAGTTATAGATGATGATGTACTTGTTGAAAAAAGAATTGATATCATGCCCAATGAGTGGGAATCTAAAAGAACATCAATTGATGAAATAAGGAAAGTTTTAATAGTTACCCTTGATTATTTATTAGAAACTCTACTACAATATGAGAATAAAATGAAAAGAGATGATGATAATATAAAGAAGAAGAATAAGAGTGTTTCTTTTACAACTACATCAAATCAGATGAAATCCAGGACTCCTTAGAAAGTTTCTAAGATAGAAAAGTATAAGAAAGTTGTTTTTCATTTAGAATAATTTGAACATGAATAGTTAGATAATGATTTATCCAATTGTGATTGAAGTATGAACAAAATTTTTTGTAAGAAGGGATTTCAATACACACACACACACACACACACAGATATATATATATATGAAAAGGACAGAAAGGATAAGAAAGATTCTAAAGTCACATGTTATGAATGCAAGAAAGCTGGACATATCAGAATTGATTTTCCTATACTTAAATGAAAGGAAATATAATATAGACATTATGAAAGTAATCAGAAAATATATTACAAGCCCAAGGGAAAGAAATTCTTGAAGGAAAATGATTCTAGGAGTTAAAGTGGTGGAGACTCATATGAGGAATCTTTAGATAATAAATCTTATAGACAAAAGAATATTGGTCTAATCACCAGAATACCTATAGAAAACCAATGTTTCATGGATAAGGTACATACTACCGAATCCTTAACCAATATCTCTTTGAATGATAATTTCCCTGATAAAAATTATTATAAATATTCAGATGAAGAATTTTCCTCCGAAGAAGATAATTATTTACCTTATTTTGAAGAAGTATCTAGGTTTTCCAAGTTTCTTGAAAATGAAAGCAGCAAGATAAAAAAGAAAATTGATAAATAAAATACTAGAATCAATATTTTAATAAAATAAGTATCAGATCTTTTTAAATATCTTGATGAAATATATTTTGAAATTCTTTCAATTTTAAAAAACATCGAGGAAGTTAATTCTGAGAAGGATAAACTTTATAAGGATCTTGAAAAGGTTATTTATAAGAAAAATGTTTTAGAGACAAACCAAAATAATAAGACTAATGACTATGTGGATAATAATTTAATCACTAGACTAAAATATGAAATATTTTATTTAAAGAAACTTTTGTCAAACATCACTTCTAGTGAAAAGAATTTTGATATGATGTATTCCCAAATTCATCCCCTTAGAAATAGTTTTTTATTTTGTTATTCTCACTCAAAACCTATTTTTAGTCACTGTTATTTTAAACCTTGAAGTTCCCTTTTTTGAACTAAGTGTCAAAGTAGTGGACATTGGGAGAAAAATTGTTCTTTAAACAAAATAAAATCCATAGGTTTTCATAAATATTACTTTTCTAAGAAAATATGGATACCTAAGATTTTACTTTCTAACAATTATCGATCCAAACAAGTTTGGATTCTGAAAGACTAAATATTTTATTTTTATGAAAATAAAGGAAGTACAAACAAAAATACAAGGTACATGGATAATGAATGTTCCCAACACATGACTGGTAACAAAGACTTCTTTGAAAAGATTATTAAGATGAAAGGTGGAAGAGCCACTTTCAGAGGCAATCGTCAAGGAGAAATTGTTGGTATAGGTAAGATTGTTCTTCTTGGAAGAGATTTAATTTCCAATGTTCTATTTGTTAAAGGTCTTAAGAAAAAATTTATTAGCATAAGTCAATTATGTGATGAAGTTTACCTTGTGAATTTTAGTGATGATAAATGATTAGTATACAATTCTGAGGATGAGTTCATTCTCTCTACCCATCAGCATGAGAATGTTTATACACTTAACTTTGAAGACCTTAAGAGACAATAATTACCTTGCCTTAGTGAAATGAAAGACCAATATTAGTTATGATATAGAAGATTAGGACATTGTAACCTTATAAACTTATACAAAATTTATAAGAAAAGACTTTTTAAGGATCTACCAGATATTAGATTTGATTCGTCAAAAGTTTTGATCCTTATCAATATGGTAAGAAATATAAGTCGAGCTTTAAATAAATAAGTGATGTATCAACTTTTGATGCATTACAATTAGTGAACATGGATCTTTTCATTCTAACTAAAATTGGAAGTATTGGAGGAAAGTAAAATATATTTGTTCTAGAGGATGATTACACTAGATTTAGATGGGTCTATTTTCTAGCAAGGAAATATAAAGTTTTTTGTTATTTATAATCTTTTTCATACAATGTTAAAAATGAGAAAAAACTTCCATTGATAACTATTCATATGATCATGGAGGATAATTTAAAAATTCATATTTTGAAACTTTTTGTAGTAAGAAAGGCATTACTCATAAATTATCATCTCTTAGAATTCCTCAGAAAAATGGTGTCGTTTAAAGAAGAAATTGAATTATTCAAGAGATAACAAGAAATATGTTGAGTGAATACCCAATTTCTAAACATTTTTGGGCTGAATCTGTAAGTAAAAATTGTTATACTATAAATCATGTTTTAATAAGGCCATTTATTAATAAAACACCTTATAAATTATGGACATGATTAAAACATAAAGTTTCATAATTTAGAGTATTTGTATGAAAAGTATTCATTTTTAATACTAAATATAACTTACACAAATTCTCACCCAAATCTGATGAAGGAACTTTCTTAGGATACTCTAAAACTTCTAAGGCTTATATAGTTTTTAATAAAAATTCTTTTACCGATGAGGAAACAATACATGTTAAATTTGATAAAACTGATCCTTTTGTTTTTAAATAACCCAACCTACATCTTCAGATGTATTTTCAAAAATTGATTATCAAACATTGATAAAATATTCTTCTAATCATAATAATACTCAAGAAAATGTTTCTGAAGTATTCAACCCTGAAGATTTCCTACCTTATGTTGATGAACAAGTTTTACAATACCCAAATCAGTTTCTTATTAGGAATCATCCAAGTGGTAATATCATTGGTGATCTTAATAAACCAATAAGGACTATAAGTTCCTTAAGAAATAAAGTATAAAATCTAGAATTTCTCTCCCAATTCAAACCTAAGACTCTAGATGAAGCCTTAGGTGATGAATATTGGATAAATGCAATGCAATATGAAGTAAATGAATTCAAAAGGAACATTGTCTAGACCTTGGTCAAAAGACCTAGAGAAACATGTAAGATTATGGATCTCCCTTATGGTATTTTCATGTTTACGTTTCTATTTAATTTCCTTAGTTTGGTTACATAAGTGTTTTTCCAAGTTCATGTGAAGGATCAGAGGTGTTCCGGGGGACTGGAATATGAAAAAGGGGAAAAAGTGAGTTTTATGGGAAATATGCACGGTTTGATCACGGTTAGACCAAACCATGTGGAAAACACAGGTAAATTGTGTAGAAGGAGGATTTTCAGATAGTAACATCTGCATGGTTTGCACACAGTTTAGCAAATCATGTGGGTAAACTATGTGGACTAGAAACTTTTAAAAAAATAAAAAAAATTCCATTATGGTGCTTTTATGTTACACACATGATTTTCCTCCTCCTCCCCTCTTGTAACCCTAGTAACTAACCAAAGCTCCCAAGAGATTTCATGAATTGGTCTTGCTTATCTTAGGGCTATTTGGAGTGCCTTTGGGTGCATATTGAAGATACGAGTAAGGCTAATATCCCTCTTTATTCTCTTTTTAGTTTAGGGTTCCCATTATTCTTATATCTTTATCCAAAGCACTCAAACCCATATTTTTCAGGGAGATTTAGGTCGAGGCTTCAAGGGTGAATTGAATCGGGAACTAAGTCCTTGATTAAGGGTGTGTTCGCTAAAAGATTTAAGGTAGATGGTCTATAAGTTGTATCCCTTGGGTTTCAATTGGATTTGGGCATGTAGGGTTATGTTCTTAATTTCAATTATAATGTTCTTGGTTCCCTTTGATTTATTTTTATATAGTGGGTGTCTAAATGGTTAATTTAACTCCTCATGATCCCCATGGGATGCATGGAGGATGGTCAAATGAGATTAGGTCCACCCATTGGGTGTGCATTAATTCTTCGGACTTAGAGTTTATCTAAGTAAGTGTAAGGCCATTGTGAGAGAAAATAGATCCCATGATGAATATGTTAATTTTCTTGAAGGATGTGCAACTGGAGTTTTAGTAATACACTTTGGTTAGATAATGTCCTAAGATGTTGTTTGGTTGGCATGACAAAGGGTTAAATTGATTAATGGGAAAATGCTAGGGGATTATATTTATAATTGAATATGATTAGAGAGATAGTCATGGGAAATGGGAAATGGGGATAAATGGTTAAGTAATATAAATGATGAATGTGTTAATGGATTGAGGAAAAATGTTAATTTCCCATTTATTGATATTTTTGTGATGTTGTAAATTATATTGTCTATGCTTATTGTGATATGGTTGATTTTAGTGAATAATAAATAAGCATGTGCACATGGCTTGGTAGAGTGGGGTATAGACTTGAGGTTCTACACCCACGGGTCGAGTTGGACTGAGGTTCTAGCTCCACCCCCAAATGCATGGGTTAGAGAAGGGGGCAAAGTTTTATTCCCCTAATGGTTTCATTCCACTTGGATTGAGGCTTCAATGTGGTGATTATGAGGTTGTTATATGGTCATTCCTAGTGACATAGGACTTGATTTGATTCCCATATTCTTGAGAACACTGGACATGCCTAATCCATTGAACACATGAAAATTCTAGATTAAACCATGAAATGTCTAAGTTATGAACCCAGATTCAATGGTAGTATAATTTAAAGGAGCATAGTATAGAATAGCCTATATAACTATTTACCTTTATTTTCCATTATTTATCACTTGCATTCACTATATACTTTTTCTAGATATTTTATAGACATCATTGGTGGTGGTCTACTGATTTATACTCACACCCTGCTCGGGCCGCCGTTGGGTACCCGAGCAGATTTCATGCTTGCAGGTCAGGACAAGGGAAAGGGACCTATTATAGAGAGTTTAGTTGGACATGGGATGTGTATGGGTGAGGTTCTAGACTTGTAGTCCAGAACTTTTTGGGGATTCTACTATTTTTCTTTCTTTTGGGGTTTTTCTCACTTGGAACTATAACATAACATGACATATTTTACTATTGTATATGGTTGTACCAAATTTTGGGAATTGGTTATTTATGAATGTTATTGATTATTAACTATTTTTTTCATTATTAAAATTATTATCTTCTTTGTCTAACTCTGGTAATGAGGATATAGTCTCCCCATGTGACCTATTAGACCCTCACTGCTAGTTGGTGATCTCTGGCGAACATGGAGGTGTGCTTGAGGTCATGTGGTGACCCAGCTCAGGGCATCAGATTAGTGGATCCCAGGTTAGGAACGTTGAAAAGTGGTATCTGAGGGGTTATTTTCTCTTTATTACTATTTGGGGATGGTAGACAGGAGGTTAGAAAAGTGTCGGGCCTTTTAAATGAGCTTGTTATTGGGAGTATCTAACCCATGTATGAGGGAAAACCCAAGTCACCCTGGGAGGGAATTATTGTTCTCATTGTGTTTTGTTATATTTGTTGATATTTCACCATTGGGTGATGCACTTGTTGTGTGATTTGACAGTTTTGTGATATTTCTATCTTGTATGGAAGGGTAAAAGGTTGTGCATTCATGAATCATTCTTGGAAACCATGTAGGTAAGTGGCATTCACCATGTTAGGCACACACATGGGATGAGTGTGTGGGATATGAAGGTTAATATGTGTTTTTTCTCCTAAATGTAATGAAAATTATGCCTAATAAGATGGTATGAATGGGTAAAAAGGGAAATTAAAATGTCAAGTAGTAATTAGAAAATGGTTCTTGATAAATAATTGAAAGTGTATTAATCTGTTGTTAGAGTAAATTGGGATATGGAAATGGTTTTGAATGGGAGTAAATGATAAGGCTCGTAACCATGCAAATTATATACTCGTGTTAGCCATGGCCTTAGGAGAGATGGCCAGTGTCAGTGATCTGACTGTGAGTGGGATCGTCTGGGTAGTGTATACAGACTAGTTTAGTTATGGTAAGTGATGAGCCTACCTATAGGAATTTTTTCCTTCCATAAAAGCATTATTTTTTCGTTCTAAAGCTCATGATTGTCATTGTAGAGAAATTCCACCTCGAAGACATGTTCTGGTTGGGTGACATGAGGATTTTTTTTGAGAAAAGTCCTCCAGTAGTGAAGCAAGAGAATGTGGTGATATAGGAAAATAGGGAAGAGAAGTTATGTGATAAATTTTCTCATTTTATGTAAATGATGGAATGAGACCCAGGGCGGGTTGCACTGAGTATGTTTGAAATGACCTAGGAGTTTCAACTGCAACACAATCTGACCTTTACCGGAGAGGGTGGGCCATAGGAATCAGAGTTCTAGATTGAGTCTATCCAAACTATTCTTGAACATCTAGAGACTCCTATCGAGAAGTGATCCAATTTAGCGGCATATATACTGAGAGGTCAATAAAAGCGTTGGTGGGACACCATGGTCCAAATGGAGTAGGCTGAATGAATGATGTGGAATGATTTTCAGGAGAAGTTCCTTGAGCACTTCTACTTAGAAACCTTGAGACAGGAGAAGGCTATAGATTTTATGAGGTTAACTCAGGGGACAATGTCATTAATGGACTATGCTAGTTGTTTCACCGATTTTAGAGGCTTCGTTATGATGTTTACAGAAGATGAGGAAGCCAGAGAAAAAACGCTTCCAGGATTAGCTAAGACATGAGATCAGATCTCGGGTGAATATATTTTTTCTGAAAAGGATTACTAAAGTGGTGGATCAAGTCCTTATCTTAGAGGGGAACCTATAGGTAGCTTTAGGTAGTGAACTTGTGGCTCCATTTGGTTAAGAAAGTAGTGTGACTTTTGATTGTAGGAAGCGCCGATTTGGAATCTTTCAGTAGGCTGGAGTCACAGAGCTATTAGAAGAGGGGGTTATCTTCTCAGGGTGGTGATCGGGTCTTATGTTATTAGTGTGATAGGCCGGGGAACAAGCGTGACTAGTGTCCCTGCCCACTAGTCGAGTGCCGAGAATGTAGCAGGTTAGGTCACATACAGAGGTTCTGTAGGAAGCCGCAACAGTCAGGGAATGATGGAGGTTAGAGGAATATGTGGAGTGTAGGTAAGGGGTTGATTACCCCATACCAGGAAGGCAGTTGGAGCTCCACAGGTCATACTGGTAGGGGTGGTGGACGTGGAACTCTGGGGTGAGATCATCCTTACCAACAGAGCAGTTCAGTGCAAGGTACTCAGGCTGGAGCCCAGGTAAAAGGGGAAGGCCATCTCTATACAGTTCAGGCTACACCTGAAGGTGGCGAGGCAGGACTATCTACCTTCTTATGTACAATTATTATTGCTTCCTTGCTTGATATTGCTTTATTTGATATAGGTGGTATGGATTCCTTTATTTCTTCTTAGTTCTTAGTTGTGTTGGACTTAACCATGGATAATTCAAGTGTGGAAATGTCGTTTGATACTCTTCTAGGGGTATGAGTTGAGGACATCATTCAGTGTAAGGGTTGAGCTCTAGATATTGGAGGGTATCATTTTCTATGGGATCTGTTTATCCCAAAGATGTTAGGTTTGGACCTAATCTTGGGAATGGATTGGTTGATGTTATATCAAGATCATATCGACTGTTACCGATGTCAGGTAACATTTAAATCTCTTAATGGAAGCACTTATGTCCTTCATGGCGAGTGGCATACTCAAGCGGGCCGCACAGGGCCGCTACAACAGCAGTTGGGAGAACTCACATCCCAAGTGGCATAACTTATGCTAGATGATGGGGAAAAAGTGTAGCCAATATTCCCTTTTATTGTGGACCAGTTTCAATATGTGTTTCTCGAGGACTTCTCAGGGTTACCACCTGAGAGTGATGTTTATTTCACAATCAAGTTATTACCAGGATTAGATCCAGTTTCCATTCCACCCTATCGAATGATTCCCTAAGAGCTCCAAGAACTAAAGGTTCAATTAGAGTAATTGGAGGATAAGGGGTTTATAAATCCTAGTACATCACCTTGGGGATGTCTAATGTTGTTTTATAAGAAGGATGACCAATCACTGAGGCCATATGTCGATTATAGGAAGCTGAACCCAATGACGGTTAAGAACCGATACCCTCTTCCTAGAATGGATGACCTGTTTGATCAGTTTAGAGGTTCCTTAGAGTTTTCTAAGATAAACTTGCGATTATGATACCATCAGTTGAGAGTGATACCTTATGGAATACCTCGGATAGCTTTCCAAAGTAGGTATGGGCTGTATGAATTTTTCGTGAGTCCATTTGGATTGACCAACACATCAGTTGTGTTCATGGCCCTGATGAATCGAATAGTTCACCTGTATCTGGACCAGTTCATAGTTGTCTTCATTGATGACATCTTGGTGTACTCTATAACTCATGACGATCATTCCAAACATCTTGAAATCATCTTGAATATACTAAGAAATCATATAATTTATTCCAAGATATCAAAATTTTATTTTTGGAATGATGAGTTGCATTTTCTGGGACACATCATTTTTGAGTCAGGTGTGTTGGTGGATCCAGAAAAGGTGCATGCTATGGTGTCTTGGGAGTAGCCCAAGAACATCTCTGATTTTAGGAGTTTTCTGGGTTTGGTTGGTTATTACTGAAGGTTTATTAGAGATTTATTCCTCATGTAAACACTACACACATGCCTAACCAAGACGGGGGTTAAGTTTTATTGGTCAGAGGCTTGTGAGAATACTTTTCAGGAGCTGAAGAAGTAGTTGAATACTGCACTGATTTTGATCTTACCTTAACTCGGTAAGAGGTACACCTTGTTCTACAACGCATCCAGTGTTAGACTTGGGGTAGTGTTGATGCAGGATTATTGGGTTTTAGCTTATGGGTTGAGATAGTTGAGGCTGACTGAAAGGAATTACCCTACTCATGACCTGGAGCTAGCTGATGTGATTCATGCCTTAAAGTGTTGGAGGCATTACTTTTTGGGAGAACCATTTACAGTGTTTACCAACCATAAAATTCTCAAATAGATATTATCTCAGTGGTATTTTAATCTTAGACAATTACAGTGGGTTTAGTACCTACATTATTTTGATTTTGAGCTGGCCTACACACCAGGGAAAAGGAATAGTTTCACTAATGCTCTGAGTCAGAGGACTTAGAATCAAGTAGTCCAGGAATCTAGTTCATAGTTGACGATGATGGAATTGTTTTCTGAGATGCATTTAGAGGTATAGGATGGGCACAACCAGATGACCCTTATATCTATAGAAGTTGATTCTATACTTTTGATCCATGTTAAAGAGAGTCAGCTGGTAGACCCTAAGTGTTTGATTGTGGAGAAAATTATTAAAGGTGTGGAGTCACCTTATGGTTGGAATTTCAGTGCTGATAGAGTTTCTTATGTTCATGGTCATTTTGTGGTGACGAAAAATGTACGAGAGGAGTTAATTCAAGATTTTTGTATGTTAAAGTGGGAAGTGCATATGGGCTTGACTAAGATGTACCATGATCTTCATAGAAAGTTTTGGTGGCTAGGAATTAAGAAAGAATTTTCAAGTTTTGTGGCATGATTCCTTACCCATCAGCAGCTGAAGGATAAACATCAGCATATAGGTGGGTTGTTACAATCATTTCCTATTCCATAGTGGAAGTGGAATGACGTCATGATGGAATTTGTAGTGGGTCTTCAGAGGATTCCATAGAAGAATAATTAAATTTGGTTGGTGGTAGATCAGATGACCAATGTGGCCCATTTATTTCTAATTCAGGATACCTATACAGTCTACTAGTTTGGGGAATTTTATGTTTGAGAAACAGTACAGTTTCTTGGTGTGCCAAGAACCATAGTTTCGAATCATGATCCACATTTCACATTGCCCTTTTGTAAGGGTCTACAAAAGGCACTTGGTACCAAGGTGTATTTGAGTACGAATTACCACACACAGACTGAGGGTAGTTAGAGCATACAATTTAGGTATTAGAAGACATGTTTAGAGAATGTGTTCTATATTTCAGTGGTTCGTGGGAAAAAAACTTGTCACTTGTTGAGTTTTCTTACAACAATATCTTTCAGGATAGAGTTTATATGGAACCTTTTGAGGGACTTTATGGGAGACTTTGTAGATCTTTGTTGTGTTGGTTAGAGGCTGGGGAGTCTGATCTATTTGGACTGAGTCTTGTTCAGGAGGCATCAGGGAATGTTCATTTGATTCAAAAGTATATGACAACAGATCAGAGTAGTAAGAAGTCACACGAAGATCGACATTATAGACCTCTTTAGTTCATGGGGGGTGATAGTGTGTTTCTTCTGGTGTCTCCAAGGTTGGGTTACCTTAAAATTCGGAAATAGGGCAAGTTGGCTCCTAGATATGTGGGTCCATTTGAGATTGTGGAGAGGATCAGACCTGTGGCATACCAATTATATCTTCCATAGTGGTATAGTGGGATGCATGATGTTTTTCATGTTTCACAACTCCAATAGTATCACCATGATCCGTATCATGTGTTAAATGCTGGGGATGTCAAGCTTGAGGCTCATTCTTCCTTTGGGGAGAATCTGGTTGGTATTATGGATCATAGTGAAAATTTTTTGTAGGGAAAAATCATGTGTTTAGTTCATGTTTTATTTTATCATGAAAACTTTCAGGAGGAAATATGGGAGTGGGAATCTAATATGTGGGTTCAGTGGCCAGATCTCTTTTCTTTGGGAACTCAATGATGCTCGAGAAGAGTGGATCAATGATGAGCCGTTATAAGGTGGGTAGGTTATAAGATCCAAAATATCCCTTAAGGTATGTTCATGTTTAAGTTTCAGTTTAAGTTCCTTATTTTGGTTAAATAAGTGTTTTCCCAAGTTCATGTGAAGGATCAGGGGTGTTTCGGGGGATCATGATACGAAAAAGGGAAAAAGGTATTTTTCTAGGCAATCCACATAGTCTGTGCATGTTTAGACCAAACCATGTGGAAAGACCAGGTAAACCGTGTAGAATGAGGATTTTCAGACAGTAGTATCAGTACGGTTTGTTCACGGTTTATCAAACCATGCGTCCTAGAAAATTCTAAAAAAATTAAAAAAATTCCATTATGGGGATTTTATGTTCCACTCAGGATTTTCCTCCTCCTACCCTATTGAAACCCTAGGAACAAACCAAAGCTCTCAAGAGATTATAAGTATCGATCTTAGTCATCTTAGGGTCGTTTGGAGTGTCATTGCGTGCAGATTGAAGATCCAGTTAAGGATAATCTCACTCTTTCTTCTCTTTTTGGTTTAGGGTTCCCATTGTTGTTATATATCCATTTGAAGCACTCAAACCCCTCTTTTTCAATGAAATTTAGTTTGAGGATTCATGGGTGTGTTGAATCAGGATCTAAGGCCTTGATTAAAGGTGAATTTTCTAATATATTTAAGGTAAGTGGTCTTAAAAGTTTTATCCCTTAGGATTCAAGTGGATTTGTGTATGTAGGGTTATGTTCTTAATTTTCCATTATTATGTTCTTGGTCCCCTTTGATTTATTTAGATATAGTGGGTTTCTAAATGGTTAATTAAACTCCTCATGATCACCACAGGATGCATGGATGATGACCAAATTAAATTAGGGCCACTCATGGGGTGTGAAATTATTTTTTAGACATATATTTTAGCTAAGTAAGTGTAAGGCTATTATGAAAAAACATAAATCCCATGATGAATATGTTAATATTCTTAAAGTATGTTGAATTCTAGTTTAAGTAATACACTTAGGTTGGGTAATGGATTAAGAGGTTGTTTGGTTGGTATGATGAAGGGTTAAATGGATTAATGAGAAAATGCAAGGGGATTAGCTTTATACTTGAATATGCTTAGTGAGGTAGGCATGAGAAATGATAAATAGAGATAAAGGGTTAAGTAGTATGATTGATGAATGTGTTAATGGATTGAGGAAAAATGTTAATTTTCCATTTATTGATATTATTGTGATGTGGTAGATGATATTGGATGTGTGTGTTGTGATATGATTGATTGTGGTGAATAATAAATAAGCATGTGCACATGGCTTGGTAGAGTGGGGGTATAGATTTGAGGTTCTACACCTACAGGTCGAGTTGGATCAAATCTCTAGATCCACCCTCAAATGCATGGGTTAGGGAAAGAGATAGAGTTCTATTCCCATAATAGTTTCATTCCACCCAGACTGAGGCTTAAAGGTGTGGATTATGAGGTTGTTATAAGGTGATGGCTAGTGAGATTTGACTTTATTTGATGCCCATATTCTTGATAACATTGAACATGCCTAATACATTAAACACATGAAAAAGGTATATTAAACTATGAAATGTCTAAGTATTGAAATCTGATTCAAAGATAGTATAATTTAAAGGACTATAGTCAAGAATATCATATTGAACTGTTTACCTTTATTTTACATTATTTATCACTTGAATACACTATTTAGTTTTGTTGGATATTTTGTAGACACCACTGGTGGTGGACTAATGAGTTATACTCACACCATACTAGGGCCACTATTGGGTACCCAATAATATTTCATGCTTGTAGGTTAGGACAAGGGCAAGGGCCATATTATAGGGATTTGATTTGGACATGGGATATGTATGGGTGAGGTTCCAGACTTGGAGTCCGGATCATTTTGGGGATTCTGTTTTTTTTTTCTTTTGGGGTTTTTTTCACTTGTCACTGTAGCATGGTATGACATATTTTACTATTGTATATTGTTGTACCTAGTTTTGGGAATTGGTTATTTATGCATGTTATTGATTGTTTCCTTTTATTTCCACTATTTAAATTATTATCTAATGTGGATTAATTTGGTAATGAGGTTATAGTCTCCCCATGTGACCTATTAGACCCTCGTTGCTAGTCAGCAAACTCTGGTATATGGTGAGGCATGCTTGAGGTCATGTGGTGACCCAGATCGAGGCACCAAATTAGTGTCTCCTAAGTCGAGAATGTTACAAAATATCTGTCCTTGGAGTAAAATGGGTCTTTAGAAATAAATGTGATGAAAATGGAATCATAGTTATAAATAAGGAAATATTATTTTCTAATGGTTATAATCAACAAGAATGAATAGACTACGAATAAACCTATGCTCCTATAGCTAGACTTTAATCTATTTTAATTCTCTTATCCATTACAGTATTCTTAAAATTCAAAATTTTTCAAATGGATGTGAAGTATGATTTCCTTAATGGATATGTTTAAGATGAAATTTATGTTAAAAAACCACATAGTTTTGAATACAAAAAACATCCTAATTTTTTTAAACTTACCAAATCTTTATATGGTATTAAAAAGGCCCTTAGAGCCTGGTATAATTGACTAACAAGATTTTTGTTAAAAAAAATTAAGGGAACTGCTGATCCAACCCTTTTTATAAAGAAAGAAGAAAAATGTTTTAGTTATTAAAATCTATGTTGATTAAATTATATTCAGTTCAACTTAGTAATAATTAACTAATTCCTTTGCAAATATTATGAAATCTAAATTTGAGATGAGTATGATGGGTGAGTTAACATTTTTTCTTGGTTTTCAAATTTCACAAAAACTAGAAGGAATATATATATATATATATCTAAACATAATTATATTAAATATATTTTTTAAATTATGGTTATGAAAAAAATAAAAGTATAATTACTCCAATAGGTACCTCAAATACTCTTGATCTTGATGAATTTGGGAAACCAATAGATCAAACATCTTCTAAAGATATGATAAAAAGTTTATTATACTTAACAACTAGTCATCCAAACCTAATTTTTAAGTATGTTTATGTGAAAGATATCAATATAACCCGAAAGAATCCCATTTAAAAGTAGTGAAAATAATTTTTCAGTACTTAAAGGGAACTTTGGACTTAATAATTTTCTATTATTCTAGAAATGATTTTATTTTAAAAATATTTTTAGATGCTGAATTTGGTGGTTGTAGAATGGATATGAAAAGTACATCCGGAACCTGTCATTTATTAGGAGATTCATTAGTTTCTTGGTTATGTAAGAAACAACATTCTATAGAACTTTCCACTATTGAAGTTTAATATGTGGAAGATGGAAGTTGTTGTGCTCTAGTGTTGTGGATGAAACACATACTCATAGACTATGGAATGAGTTTTACCAAATCATAGATAATGTGTGATAATACTAGCACCATTTCCCTAAGTAAAAATCATGCACATCACTCTCATGAAAATCACATAGACATTAGAAATCACTTTTTTAGGGATCACACACTTAATAAAGATATCATTCTTCAATTCATCATAATGCAAGAACAACTTGCAGATATCTTTACAAAACCATTACCCTCTGATAGAGTTGAATACATTAAAAAAAAGTTAGGAATGATAACTGTAAGGTAATTATTCATATCTAATTTTTGTAGAAGAAATATCCTAACATCAAGATACCTCTTTTCATAAGGGGATTACAACTTTTCATTCTTTTAAATTTCCTTTCCCAATTTGTTTTTTATTTTCCTAAAAATTTTTGGAACCTAAAAATTTTCCGAACCTAAAAGTTTTCAGAACCTAAAAAAAGTTTCTTTTTCCTAATAAAACTTTTCAAAACCTAATTTTTATTATTTGAACTTTATTATACTAAAAAATATTTTTGAGAACTCTAAAAGGATCATTTCCTTACTTAAATCATCTTAATTACATTTCTATTTGTTGGTATTTCAATATTGTTTTAAAAAAAATTCATCAAATCCATGTTTTCCTAAATCCAATTTATTTCCTTAAAACCTCAAAATATCAAAACATATAAACCTTGAGAAAAAGAACCTGGATCATGAATTCATTCTAGAAAAGTTTCAAGAAGATCACAAGGAGTTGAATAAGTTGAAATCTATGTTGAAAAAGTTGATTCTAAAAAAGTAGGATGAATATTTTTTTTTCTTTCCCGTTATTTTTTTTTGTAATTTCTTTGTTATACTTTGATATCTTAATAATTTTTTGATTATAAAATTGCATCATATTGTATGTTTTCTTAACTTATAGGTATATTTTTTCAACTCTATTCATTTTTGAAAATCAGAAAGCGGGAGAAAAGAATGATCAAAAAATAATATTAAACTAAGGTGAGGATGTTTATAAAATGGGGAGATTTCTTTAAGCACTTTCATAAAATGGAATTTATGTATTTAAGTAAGACATAAAAACTCAAAGACAAAAATACAATCCTTGGGAAATTTCATAACTTAAGGGGGGAGTTAGTCATATTCATTATAAGTCATAAAAAAGGGAGATAAGTAATTATTTTAAAATGTTATGCCTTAATATTTTTTTCTAAAAGTTGTTTGTGCTTCCCAAAAAGGTAGAGAATATTAAGTCAATAAGATTTCTTATGATTTTCTCCATTCCTTTATGTTTTTGAAAATCACAAGCACATTTTATTAAAGGTATTTTGTCTATCTCTAAGGAAGTTTATTTTCTAGAACATGTTAAGCCTTAACCATGGTCTTTAATGTCTTACCTAATGATTTTATAAGCCAAGACTAACCATCTTATCCTTAATAAAAATTAATTTTAATTAAATCTTATCCTTATCTATATCTCAGAACTTCCCAGAATTTTGAATTTTATTCTCATAGAATTGTGAATTTGATTCTCACAGAATTGTGAATCCGATTTCACCAAAATATTGAATCTAATTCTCATAGAATTGTGAATCCAATTTCTATATAATTGTGAATCTGATTATCGTATAATTGTGAATTATATTTCCCTATAATTGTGTATCTGGTTTCCTAAAAAATAAGACTCTAATTCTTTTTGAAAATAGACTCTGATTCTCTTTGAAATCAGACTCTGATTATCTCAAAAATTAGACTCTAATTCTCTCTGAAATCACACTTTGATTCTCTATGAAATGAAAATCCGATTCTCTCTAAAATCAGACTCCGATTCTCTCTGAAATAAGACTCAGATTTTATCTGAAATCAGACACTAATTTTTTCTAAAACCAATCTCCGATTCTCTTTGAAATCAGACTCCAATTATTTATAAAATAAGACACCGATTCTCTCTGAAATCAGAATCTGATTTACCTTAAGAAACCGATTTTATATGTTTCTTACATTTTATCATAGTTTTTTATATAAAATGATTTCATCTAATTTGTTACAATATGACTATTTCATGAGTGAAACCAGTATATGTACCTCTAAAATTTTTGTAAAATATAACTGTTGGAGTAACATGTGACCATTAGAGTTTTCACCCATAAATTCCCAGTCATTTGACCGAACTCAATGATGAGACGTGTGGAGTTTTTTCTGAGAGATTCTAGTCAATAATTGATTTCTTAGAGCTTTGCGTTAAAGTGATATGCTGTAAAAGCTTTTCTCAACATTCTTTGTTCGAATGCTGTGAACAACTTGTTCAAGCTGTGAACAACTTGTTCAAGATATGAACAACTTGTTCAACCTGCCTAGTGATAATCCGATCGATGCTATTTACAATCGATGGAATCCAGGGATAGGAAGACATAGGTGTCGATTACCGACATAATTGAGGTACTGCAGGGATAATAAGATAGATACCGATCTTCATATCAAGGACTTACCCTGGTGTAGATAAGACAGACTTTCTTGAAAGTATAAATCAAGGGACCTTTATCTAAGGTTGTTGGATACCCTTCCCTTTGGGTTAAAAGATTTCTTTGTTATTTTTTACTTGTTACAAGTTTATTTAAATTCCGCTGTATTTAGTTACAAATAGTAAGTGTAATTTTCTTAAACATTATTATTTTTGCACAAATTCTGATATATTAGATTCTATACACTTTAAGGTATAATTATTCCTTAAGTAAACTTGCTTAAGTTTCTTTAATGGATCCACATTATCATATACTAATAAATTTAGTTTATTAAAGATCTAAAGAGGGTTGGTGAATTAATCTTGTTTAACTTTGTTGAACATAGATTTTCCTAAGGTTAAAAACAAAAGTTTTTAAAACCAACAATTCACCCCTCTTGTAATTGATAAATCTACATATAAATTTAGATCCTATAGTTATCCCTAAATTCAATGTTGATCGCTTATTTGGTGGGATAAAACCTAGTCTACGAAAATACCCATTGATATGAGACTTTGATAGCTATAAAGAATGTTTTTGATGTTCCATAAAAGTTGAAATAGAGGTCAAAGAATTTTAAGGGTATCAAGGGGATAATAATTACAATGTGGAGTTTAATTATAGAATTCTAATGGATAAATATAATAGTGATGATAAATTTCAACATCCCACTTGTCAAAGGAACGAAAAGAAGCACCCAAAATTGCCTAAGGGGAAGAGGAAACGATTTAGGTGTGAGAAGGAAAGACACCTAGATAGTGATTAATGAAATGAGAAACCCACCCATGAAATAGAGGAAAGGAATGCTCTGGTCAACCCTCAACACATTGTTCCTTTCTTAAACTACAAAGAAGTAGGGCACTTTGCAAACTGATACACTAATGAAAGTGTTTTTAGAAAAAACCAAGAACCTCTAAGGTAAAAAGCATGTGATTTTTCTATCACAACCGCTGAGGTGGATCCCGAAAATGATGTGGTGATAGGTATTCTAGTTATTCATTCAATAATACCAAACATATTTTTTGATTCTAAATCTACTCTCTCCTTCATATCATGAAAGTTTAGTTGAACTATTAAAATACCACCAAAAATCAAGGAAGTAGAGCTATCAGTGAAAATAGAAAATGGAAAAATTATTGTATCCCAAGTATATAACTCCTCCCCTATAAAAATTTGTAGGCTAAAATTATCAAGAAACCTTTTCATACTCCCTTTGGTGGAATTTGATGTAATTTTAGGCATGTATTTTATTTCCCTATATAAATCCAACATAAATTTCTGTGAGAAGGAAATTACTCTCCGTATCATAAATCAACCCATGATTATGTGCAAGTAAAAGATGATAATGAATATTCTTTAGCACCAAAATCTCAATCATGGATATTATTACCCTACAAGAAATCATATCTAGCTCAAATGATTGATTCTAAGCAATGAATCATCCTTGAATACATTCCCATTGTGAAGGAATACACTGAAGTGTTTCCCAAGGAATTTCCTAGTCTTCCTCCAATATGAGAGGTTGAATTTTCAATTGAAATCATACATGGGGAATTAACATTATCTAGGACTCTATATATAAATTCTATTATGGAACTTGAGGAGCTTAATAAAAATCTACAAGATAATTCAAATAAAGGGTTCATATAGCCAAGTGCTTTACCTTGGGAGAACTAGTCCTATTAATCATGAAGAAGGATGGGTTAATGAACCTTTGTATTGATTATTGGGAGATTAACAAGATCATGATAAAGAAAAAGTATCCTCTACTATGGATTGATGAATTGTTCAATCAACAACATAGATCACAATACTTATCCAAGGAGGATATGTGGTCAGGATATTACTAACTTAGGGTGAAGGAGGATATTCCCAAGAATTCTTTTCATACAAGGTATGGGAAATATGAATTTATAGTAATGCCTTTAAGACTCACTAATTTTACCACAATCCTAATGGACTTTCTGAATATATTCTTTAGAGATTACCTCAAAAGAAATTTGGTAGTATTTATAGATTATATTCTAATATACTTCAAAATAAATGAGGAATATGAGGAGAATCTGAGTACTATACTAAAGACCTTAAAAAAAGAGAAAATTTATGAAAAGTAAAAAAAATGTAAGTTTTGGTTGAAGGAAGTCTCATTCTTGGGGAAAATTATTACAATAAATGGGATATCTGTGGAACCTTCAAAGAAAAAATCTATTGAAGGATGGTGGATCACAACATCTATGTAGATATCCATTGTTTCATTGGATTAGATGGGTACTATCATCGATTTTTGAGAAATTTATCAGGATTTTAAAACCCTCTACCCAAGCTAACTTGGAAGGGAGTCAGGTTTTCTTGGAATGATAAATGTGAATAGAGATTCAAGGAGTTGAAAATAAATATTATCATTGACTCTATGTTCACACTACCTATAAGTGGAGAACTTTTCATAGTATTCAACGATGCTTTGAATAAGGGTTTGGGATGTTTGTTAATGAAAAATGACAAAGTCATATCCTATGATTCATGGTAGTTGAAAGTTCGCAAGAAGAAATACCCAATGCATGATCTAGAGTTGGATATAGTGATCTTCACTTTGAAAATATGGTGGAATTATCTATTTGGGGATAAGTGTGAAATATATATAGATCATAGAAACCTCAAGTATATTTTCACACAGAAAGAGCTAAACATGTGCCAATAAATGTGGACAGACCTGATAAAGGACTATGAATTCTCAATTCACTACCATCTTGGGAATGAAAATAAAGTGTCATATGCTTTAAGTATAAAGAACCAAAAAATTATATCACTGATGAGAATTGACAGGGATATGATCTTGTTATACTTGAATTGGATGGACATTGTAATCATAAAGGAAGTAATATCATCAATCCTCTCACAAATTATTGCTCAACCATATCTTTTGGAAAAGATAAAGGATTCTCATAGAGATGATGTGGGAATTCAGAATAAATTGGAAACTATAATAAAATAAAAATCCTCATAGTTAAATTTTATTTAATAAGGAGTCATGATATTTGGTTCATGACTACGTGTACCATCATATATTGAGTTAAATAAGGAGTTGTTGGATGATGCACATAGCTCAACCTTCTCTATACACACAAGAATCACAAAGATGTATCGAGATCTCTAAGAACAATATTGGTGGGATAATATAATGAAAGAGATCATGAAATATACATCAATATGTATTGTATATTAGAAATGAATATGGGAAGGAAAAAATATAAGGGGATGATACAAGAATTCCCCATACCTATATGGAAATGGGAAAACATCACCATGGACTTTTTCACTAGTCTTTTGAAGGCATCAAGAGGAAATAATGCTATATGGGTTATGGTTGATTTTCTTACGAATACTACTACTTCATTGTGATTAGAGAGGATTTATAACTCAATAAACATGTAAGGATATACATTAGATAAGTGGTGAGGATCTATGGAACAACACTATAGATTGTATTTGATTGAGACCCAAGATTTAGTTCTATGTTATGGAAGAGCCTCCAACATGCTCTAAATATTGATTTGAAATTTAACATAGTTTATCACCCTCAAACTGATTTCCAATCTGAGAGGACTATCGAGACACTTGAGGATATGTTGAGAGCATGCTCAATTGACTTCAAAGGAGGATGGGATCAATATCTTCCTCTAGTTGAGTTACCATACAATGATAGTTTCCACTCTAGCATCCAAATAACACCCTATGAATCCATTTATGGGAATATGTGAATAACACCTTCATGTTGGGATGAAGTTGGTGAACAAAAACAACTAGGTCCTGAAATGGTCGAGGAAATAAAGGTTTCTTAGAGCTTGTTGAAGGGATATGCTAACAATCATCAACAAGACCTATAATTTTATATTTGAGACATGGTATTACTTTTAATATCTCTTTAGAATAAAGTCATGATATTTGGGAATAAGGGAAATATTAGTCCAAGATACATCAACCCCTTTTATATCCTTGATCGCCTTAGAGCAGTGGCCTACCAACTACCAGTCCCACCAAACCTATCTCAAGTACATGATGTATTACATGTATCCCTCTTAAGGAAGTACATACCAGACCACTCACATGTACTCAATCCATAGGTTTTACCATTGGAGAATGAACTTTCCTTTGAGGAGTAGTCGATGAAGATCTTTGATCGTAGATACAAAGTTCTATGAAATAAGATAATGAACTTGGTCAAAGTTCTATGGAGAAACCATGAGTTTGAATAAGTGACGTGGGAACTAGAGGGAGTGATAAAAAAAATTACCCTCATCTGTTTTAGTGTGAGAAAATAAAACTTCAATGGTGAAATTTTTTAAGGGGGTAAGATTGTAACAACCCTAACAGTTATAAAAAATTCTCCTTGTGATTTAATTAAATGTATTATTATTTAATATGGTTATAGAAAACACATGAATTTATCTGGTTTTATTATATACTATCATATTTAAAAAACTGTTAAGAATAATTATCGTTGATTATATATCCATTTAATAATGATCATATGATTATTATGAATAAAGGATTTTAACAAATCCAATTGACACAGAAAAAGGAAGTGATGGCCTCAACCAATAGGATCATACCTTATGAATCCTATTTATCAGATCTTCCAAGGGATATAGAATATCCGGGATTTTCCATCAACTAATCATAAGATGATATCTGTTACGTCTCAGTTCTGGGTGCCGCCCAGAGGTGCCCCGTACCCAGTTGGTCACATGGACTCAAGAGAATTCCCCCGAAATCCAGATGATTCCGACTAGAAGTGAGGGCCTTGGGTGTGACAGTGGGGAAACTATTTCCTCATTGGTCGATTAACACAATAGAAACAAAAAAATTACAGTAGCGGAAATAGTAATAACATAAAATAAGTAAACAATCGAAGACTGAAAATAAATAAACTAAAACATATATATAAATAATGATTAATGTAAAAAGTATCTAGGAAAGAAGCCAAACAAGTAACAATGTTGGAATGCAGTACTTAACCAAAGTATAAAGGAAAACAAGTAAACAAATCCAACAACATCACAAGTGTCATCTTGGTCCCATGCTCTCCATCTCCACAATAGTCAAGTACCTGATGTAGAAGGGCTCTTTACCTTATCTATACCTGCAACAATATAATCTGTTTGGGCCCAAATGTATGACCCACATAGGGTGTGAGACAAATCCCAGTAGGCAACCACCCAAATATCTGTGCCTAAATATAAGTGAAGATATATATATATATATAGTAGAAAATTTGAAAAATAAAGTAATAAATAAGGAAGTACTCAAAAGTAACCAATTCTACAGTTCAAGCTACATTCATTTACATTTATAAATTATTAAACCAAACAAACACACGTAACCCTTTGGGAAAGTTCTAACAGAATAAACCCTCTAGTTCAACCAAGATAAAGACTTTCTGAAGAAGCACTCACCGTCAATTCCCCCTAGGGTCTCGTAACGGTAAACTACTGACTCTCCGAGGAAGCACTCAATGTCCAATTCCCCCTGTGGTCTTGCAACATGTAACTAGAAACAGTCTGATGGAGAACTCATGCCAATCCCCCCTATGGTCTCACAATGTAAATAGTATAACATACACTCTGGGGAAGACCTTAGAGCCCATTCCCCCTATGGTCTAACTACACCAGGTTCTCATAGCCCTTTGTAATACAACCATGCACAAAAAATATCCAACAACCAAAGTAAATCTAAAATACTACTTGGCTAAACAAATACAATGAATATAATAAGCATGTTAGATAATAATCACTTCATCCTAATAGTACTAGTATTGGAAAGAAAAATATCCTAACATGCAATTCTAGGCCCAACGACCAATATCAAAAAAATATGGGGAAACACATCCATAGAAAGGTAATAAAACTTATTTGTAATCAAACACCCCTACTCAAGTAAACAAAGCATATCAGGACTTAATAGGGTTAAATTACCTAAACACACAATACCCTAAACTAGGGTATTGGAAATTTTTGCATATATAACTCAAAGACATCTACGGAAAGTTACAAACCACCCACCTCGACATTCTAAGATCGATATAGTTGAACCTCAACTTTGAATCGACCTAGAACGTCATAGTTCTATAAAAATTTCAAAAAAATTCAGCCTTTAATAAATCACATAAGAGGAAAAATCAAGAGGATAGGCTCTATAAGAAGGAATAACTCACCAAGGATATTCCAATGCAATCGACGGTGTTTAATTTGGAGAACATACGGCGGCTCGATGGCTCAGAGAAGAATCGTCTATTCTTATCACCCCTAGACGAAAAAAATCTAGAAGAAGATAGTTCTGTTGATTAGACATGACCCCAATCTGATATAAAAATTAAAAATAAAAATAAACAACGTGTTTCTTGAGGATACACGGCATTTATAGGCCTTTATCGGGCCCCACTTTAGGTGGTTTCTAGGTCATCACACACAACCATGTACTCTTCCATTACAAGGCTAGTATACAGCTACCCGCGGTAACTGAGTACACGACATGTACTCTAATGTACACAACATGTACTTATGAAATTTACAAATTCTCCATTTTTCTCCAAAAAAACCAAAATCAAGTTCTATACCTGAAATGATGATTTGGGTTCTTACAAAATTCCCCCTATAAAGAAATTTGTCCCTGAATTTCCCTAACAAGGAGGCACAAAAGAAGAATCCTTGAATAGATCTTGCCAATGTGATCGCACATCAGCCTCCCTCTCCCAAGTCTCGTCCTATACTCACCCATGTTTCCACAATACCCATAACAAAGGAACAGACCGGCCATGGAGAACCCTCACACTGTGATCATTGATCTGGATAGGATGCTCTTCGAATGATGTATCCACCTCCAACTCAACCTCCTCCATTTGAAAAATATGAGAAGGTTATGAGAAGTAATGTCATATATGAGAAACATGGAAGACGTCATGCATAACCCTATACATCTAAGGTAATTGAAATTGATAGGTAACTCAACTGAATCTCTCCAAAACCTCAAATGGCCTAACTTATCTCGGTGAAAGTGTGACCTGTCTCCTAATCCTCATGTTTCCCAACTTTGGTGTGACAAGTAGAAAAACATGATCCCCAACCTCGAACTCCAGAGGTCGTCTCCTATGATCAGTATAAGACTTATGCCTTGACTGTGCAGTAGCCATCCTCTTCCGAATAAACTCCACCTACTCCATAATATCCTGGATAAGATGAGGCCTTAGCATAGATTCCTCTCCTGCTTCTAGACAACATAGGGGTGATCGTCATGGTCTACCATAAAAAGCCTCATAAGTTTATATATGAATAGTTGTCTGGAAACTATTATTATAGGAAAACTCCACCAGAGGTATGTGATTCTCCCAAGAGCCTCCAAAATCTAGGATGTATGCTCAAAGAATGTACTCCAGCACCTGAATCGTATGCTCAAACTTGAAATCAGTCAGGGGATGGTAAGATATACTCAGAAGTACACGTGTACCCAATGACCTCTCTATTCCCTGCCAGACCCAAGAAGTAAAACATGCCTCACTATCTGAAATGATAGAGTGTAGAACCCCATGTAAATGTACAATATCCAGGATGCACAACCTTCCCAACTCATCAAAACTAAAGTTATCCTTGATCGGTAATATGTGTTCAACCTTCACAAATCTGTTAATGACAACCCAAACTGCATCGTTCCCTCGAGGCGACCTCAGTAAGCCTATCACGAAGTCCATCGTGACATCATTCCACTTCCACTAAGGAATGGATATCTACTACAAAATCTCTACTGGTCGCTGATGCTCCACCTTCACCTACTGATAGGTGGAACACATCATAAAAAAACCTGAAACAACTCTCTTTATACTTGGCCACAAATACTTATGGTGTAGATATCGATACATCTTGGTGACACCAAGATGAACTACCCAAATCGAGGAATGAAAATCCCACATTATCCCCTTGTGTATATCTGATGATACCCATACATGCCCAGGAAAATGCATGATCTCATCCTCAACTAAGGTCTATCCAGGAATAGAGTCTTCTCCTGACACACTCTCCTATAGAACTAGGCCTTCATAATATGATAGATGCCTCATTCTCACTCGATCAAGAAGAGTAGAGGTAAAAAATACAGAGGAAAGGAATATCTGCCTCTGTCTATCATGCTCATCCAAATGCATCTCATAGAATAGCGCCATTAGATGCCACTTACTGCTAGCCTTCTAAACTGCCTGTATCTGAGTCCTCCTACTCAACGCATCAACCACTATGTTTCCTTTCCTAGGAGTGTAGGAAAGATCAATGTCAAAGGACTAAATGTACTCAACACACCTTTACTGTCTCAAATTCAGATCACGCTGAGTGAAAATGTACTTGAGACTTTTTTGTTCAGTGAAAACCACAAAATACTCTCCCAATAGATAATGTATCCAACAACGTAAAACATGAACAACTGCAGCCAACTCAAGATTGTGTGTTATGTAATTCCTCTCATGTGGCCTCAACTATTGAGACCTGTATGCAATGACTCCTTCTCCCTGTATAAGTACTACTCCCAGTTCGACACCTGATGCATCAGAGTAAACAATATAGCTCTTTCCAAAATCTGGAAAAACTAGTATTGGTGCAGAAGTCAACATCTCTTTTAGATCTTGAAAGGATAAATCATATTAATATATCCATAGGTACTTCACACTCTTCTTAGTCAGGCCTGTTAGTGGCACAACAAAGTGTGAAAATCCTTGTATGAAATTTCTATAGTAACAAGCCATCCTGAGAAAACTCTATACCTCAAAGACGTTCTTGGGATGCTCCCAAGAAACTACTGCTCTCACTTTCCCTGGGTCTACTGATACTTCTATCTCTGAGATAACATGACCTAAGAAGTGAATTTGGTCCATCCAAAAGTGGAATTTTGAGAGAATAGTATATAACTGATGCTCTCTCAGTGTACTCAAAACAATCTCAATATGGGTATCATGGTCATGTCAAGTGTGAGAGTACACCAAGATATCATCCATGAAAACCTCCAAAAAGGAATCCAAGTATGGACGAAACACTTGGTTCATCAGTACCATAAAAATTTCAGGTGCGTTCATGAGACCAAACGACATAACCACATACTCGTATAGAACATACCTGCTCTGAAAGGTTTTAAGAGGTATATCATATGGTCTAACATGAAACTAATGATAACCAGATCTCAAGTTAATATTTGAAAACACCCAGGCTCCTCAAAGCTAATAAAAGAGATCATCAATCCTTGGTAAGGGATATCAGTTATTGACCGTCAGCTAGTTCATATTTTGATAATCCACACTAAGTCTAAGATTACCATCCTCCTTCTTCGCAAAAATTATAGGTGATCCACAAGGATAAGCACTGGGTCAGATGAAACCCTTTTCCTTTAACTCCTCCAACTACTTCTTGAGCTCCTGTAACTTGGCACAGCCATCCTATAAGGAGGAATAGACACCGGTGCCACTCCTGGCACAATATCAATAAAAAATTATACCTCTCACTCTAGAGGCAGACTTGAAGAGTCCTTTGGAAATACATCTCTAAAATGATCCACTACTGGAGGAAATTCCATCTATGAAGTCCCCTGGTCATCCATATACAAACTAGAAATCTGGGCTATAACTCCTCCCAACCCATGACGCTTGAGTCCCATCCTGCTCGCCTAGACATCTCATTCTCCCTTATGTAGAAACTATCCACCCTATGGTGACGTGAAACTCACCCTACGATGATAGTAATCAAAAAAATCCTAGAAGGAAACTAACCGGTCTATTCCAAGTATGACGACATAGCTCGTCAACTCTAAGACATAAAGGTCCCATAAGAAGAGACACCCACAAACCTCAAGAGGGAACTCCTTGAACTATCATACACTAGACATTCTAGTCCCCAACAGTGTGTCCAGCGTTAAGATATCAACATAAGTAAATATACAGAGCCCAAGAATCTCCACAATAGAAACAGATTTAAAGCTATGGTAAGACCTTATGTCGAAAAGAGTAGAAGCTAAAACTGAGGAAAATTGAATTGTACATCTAAATATAGAGGGTCCGAGATCCAGATCTTAATGGGACTTCTCTTGTGCAAAAGTATGGACTGATCTACGGCCCTGTGAAGATGTCTGAGGTCCTTGAGTTGATTCACCCTACGGCTGTCGAAAACCCTGTGTCTGACCACTGCATCCACAAACTCCACCTCGGCATGAACGTCCTGTAGAACTCCAGCCCCTAGTCTGATGTGGGACTAGTGGTCCTACTCTAGTACGAGGAGTCGTAATAGAATCTATATCACTAGCTTCTGGTGAGAAAATATAACAGAAATGCTAAAGACGACCCATCTTTCTGCAAGATCGGCACTCAACGGGGTCTCTCGGGCAATGTGGCCTCGTATTCCTGCTATTCCGACACTGATATCATACCAACTGGCTATCTAAAGAAGTATTCTTCCTACTCATATCTCTATGATGAGACTCCCTATGACACTTCCTGCTGTCAGTCGGAGGGGTACCAACTCCAGATGCCGAGCCTCCCTGGTTTACAGCCCTAGAATCCCTCAAGATGTGCTCTGTGATCAGCGCCTGGTTGACTATAGAAGTGATGAAAGTCAACCTAAATATATTCACCTGAGATCAGATGTCATTCCTAAGTCCATCCTCAAACTTCCTCACCAAGAATAATTCATCACCCCTAGAATGGGTGTGAAGTGTTACAACTCTGTGAAGTGAGAAGAATACTCCATGACTGAGAGAGTACCCTTCTCCAAACTCTTGAAATCTCGGGCTCGATCAACCCTCAAAGTATCTAAGTAGAAGTAATAATATAAGGCATGTTATAACTCATCCCAAGCCATAACCTGCTGGTGTCATGCCTGTGATATCACATCCCACCATCTCTTGGCAGAATCCCGAAGCATGTACGTAGCGAGCTTCACCCTCCTCTCTGGAGGCGTCTCTAGATGCTAGAATATAGAAATCATGGATTCTAACCATGACTCTATTGCATGATGTCCTCCTTACCCTGAGAAGGTGGAAGGATGTTGTTTCTAAAAGACCCACGTCAAATCTACCATAAACGGGGTAAGATGTGGTGCTACCATGAAGGTCCACATAAACCACATGAATATTTCTCAGAACTGTGCATCGACACCTATATCTAGAATGAAAACTAGTTCCAAGATGAGAATGATGGGAGGATCTATTGGTAGTCCCTGATCTTCCATTTTCTATTTTTGATCGCTACCCTATATCTGGCGTTCAACTATAGGATTTCTCGATGACATGAATCTATAAGGTCAAGTGCACACCTCAGTTTAAGATTATCAAGGAATGAAACTTAGAAGTGCAGGAAAAGAATTGGAAAAAGTGAATATTCATGTTTTTTAAAACATGTATACATGGTGTGTATGACCCCTACATGGTGTGTTCCCTTAAGCATTTACATGGGAGTGTACTTCTACCAACACTGGTTCTATAACCCTCATACACACAACGTGTTCTTCCAAAGGACATGACGTGCACTTGAATTACTTTACCCTAACCTAGTTCCTCCACATGGTTAAACCACATAGTTCTCATAAAACAAGACTACATGGCGTTTTTGTGCCAGAAACGGTGTGTACCACTTAAGTTTCAACCACTCGTGTTGTTATTCAGATGGTTGGATACACAATTGACTCTACACGGCATGTTTATACCAAAAATGACATGTACTAGAAGGATTTCACCGACCTATTTCATTAGTCACACGACCGGATACATGGTATCTACAATACAGAGTGTACGTCTGGTACATGGCATGTTCCATCAATGATTGATCGACCCATGTCTCTGCCCACACAGACAGTCACATAGTTAAAGACTACACCGTGTGTGCATATAGAACACAACTTGTACTTAAGAAAAATAGTTCCTTTTTGAACAGAAGGATACATGGAATGTGTTCATCATTACACACCATACATTCTGGGTTTTTCTCGATAGTAAGCCTAAAAAACTACTCCCAAATCTAATAAAAACAATGAACTAACATTAAAGTGACAAATTATGATCTTTGGGGGGGCATACTCCCTAGAATAAAATCTTGGCATCTTATTCATTCATATCACAAGTAATAACAATTAAGTTCAATATGATCCACCAAATTCTAATCCATGAGGTCCCATAACACCTCTAGGACCAAAGTTTGGTGCCCATTCAAATGAAACTATAAACATTAGAAATAACCTATCAAACAATAGGTATTATATCCAGGAATCTATCATAACATGATTCATATCTAGCACAACATCTATCACAACAACATGAAATTGGTAATTCACCCTAAATGGCATGACAAGAATGCATGACATGTGATCTCTAGAAGGTGCCTATATGATGCATGATATGGAATTCCCTCATCTCATTGGGTTTTTAAATAAATAGAACCTCAATAATATCAATGATAATAACAAAAAACATGTGAATCACCCAAAAATGAAATCAAATCAACTGTAATAATTGAAAAACCATAAAATTGCAATAATCAAGGTATATTGGATTTTCCCTGTACAAGATTTAGCTACTCCCAGGAACAACTTATCACCAACTGCCCATTCCTTCATATCCCTGTCTATAGGCTCCAAACATTAATTCAAGGAAGGAAAGAAAACCCTCTGATACCACTTTGTAACGTCTCGGTTCCGGGTGCTGCCTCGAGGTGCCCCGTACCCTGTTGGTCACATGTCCTCAAGCACATTTCCCCGAATGACAGAGGTTGATGACTATAATAGAGGGCCTTGGGTGTGATAGTGGGGAAACTATGCCCTCATTGGCAGAGTAACATAGTGGAAACAAACAAATAACTGTAGTGAACGTAGTAATACCATACAATAAGTAAACAGAGGAAGACTGAAAATAAATAAACAAATACACCATATATATAAATAATGATGCATGTAAAAAGTATCTAGGAAAGCATCCAAACAAGTCACAAGGCTGAAATACATTACTAAACCAAATTACAAAGGAAAACAAGTAAACAACTCCAACAACATCGCAAGCCTTAGCTTGGTCCCATGCTCTCCTTCTCCACAACAGTCAATTACATGAAGTAGAAGGATGCTTTCCATTATCTATACCTGTAACAATATAATCTATTTGGGCCCAAAAGAATTACCCAAACAGGGTGTGAGATGAACCCCAGTAGGCAACCACCCAAATATCTTAGCCTAACTGTCAATGAAGATATATATTAGAAAATATGAAAAATGGAGTAATAAAAAAGGAAGTACTCAAAAGTAACCAATCCTACAGTTCAAGCTACATTCATTTATATTTATAAATTATTCAAAAAAACAAACACAAGAAACCCACTGGGAAAGTTCTCATAGACTAACCCCTCTGGTTCAACCTAGACAAAGAATCTCTAAGGAAGCACTCACCGTCGTTTCCCCCAGTGGTCTCGTAATGGTAAACTACATACTCTTTGAAGAAGAAATCATTGTACAATTCCCCATATGGTATCACAATGTGGAACTACATACAATCTGAGGGAGCACTCATGACCATCCCCCATATGGTCTTGAAACGTGAAAAGTTTAACAAAAACTCTGGGGAAGCCCTCAACATCCATTCCCCCTATGGTCTAACTACACCCGGTTCTAACAGCCTTGTGTAATATGATCATGAACAAATGATATACACTAGCCAAAGTAAATCTCAAATACCACTTGGTTAAACAACTAAAATGCATATAACAAGCATGTCATAAAATAATCACTCCATCCAAACAGTACTAGGCATGGAAAGAAAAATAGCCTAACAGGAAATTCTAGACCTAACAGCCAATATCAAAAAAACATGGGTAAACACATCCATTCAAGGTAATAAACCTTATTCCTAATCAAACACCCCTACTCAAGCAGAAAAATCATAGTAGGCATTAGTAGGTTTAAATTCCCTAAACACGCAATACCATAGACTAGGGTATTGGAACTTTTTGAACATATAACACAAAGGCATCTATAGAAAGGCACAAAAAACCTACATTGACGTTGTACGATCAATATATTTGAACCCCATCATTTGAATCAATCTAGAACACTATAGATCTACAAAAACGTCAAAAACATTCAACCTTGAATAACTCATGTAAGAGGATAAATCAAGAGGAGAGGCTCTAGAAGAAGGAATAACTCACCAAGGAAATTACAATGTAATCTATAGTTTTTTATTCAAATAAAATATGGAAGATTGATGTCTTGGAGAAGAATCATCAAGTCCCATCTCCCCTGGATGAAATAGAGCCAGAAGAAGATAATTTTGTCGATTAGATGCAATCCCGGTTCGATATAACAATTAAAAATAAAAATACATGGCGTGTTCCCTGAGGATACACAATATGTATATGCCTTTACTGGGCCCTGCTTAAGGCAGTCTCTAGGTCACCTCACATGACCATGTACTCGGCCTTTACACGGCCAGTACACGACTACCCGCAACAACCGAGTACACGACATGTACTTATAAAATTTCCAAATTCTCCCATTTTTCTCAAAAACACCTGAAATCATGTTCCATACCAAAAATGAAGATCTAGGTTCTTATAATATCCAACAAATTAAGAATGATCAAAACTATTTACAGGATAATTTCAAGCTCACCGAGTTCACGACCTAAACCATATATGCCGAACCACCCCATGGAAGTCTCACCATTGCGCACCATACCCTTAGAGAGTTTTCTGGTGTATTAAAGATATATATATCAAGAAACTATAAATATTATTATGTATATTATTTTAAAAATATTTATGGTTATATTTACTTCTTATTATTGTTACTTTATAAATGATTTTCATTTTGATTCAATAAAACACAATGTGTATTTTTAGGTAACATTAAAATTAAATTAAGGAATTATTTTAATGAATTAATAGTTTTTTGAAATAAATAACATTTTAATAAAATATTATTATCAATTAATGTTTATTAAATATAAATTATCATATAATTTTATGATGTGAAGTGTAATTTTTATAAGGGTTTGGAAACTGTTATTGTAAAAAAACTCACCATTTCTTAGAAAATGCCGATTTTATTTTAAAAGTTAAAAGTTAAATATTTATAAAATTATTTGGTTAAAATAAATATTATTTTTGGAATCCTAATTTCTAAATTATACAATGGTAAATTTTTCATATTTTTTTGAGACAGTCTAATTTTTGGGTAAAAATTAAATACCCCATAAATATATGGTGTGTATTAGGATATCATAATGAACCAGAAGTGATGTAATAGATTCTATAAAGGTTTTATATGACCAAATATATGTTTTCATTTTAAAATAATGTGATTTATGATTTATTTTATTTATTTTATAAATCCTTTTTGAATCCTCCAAAACCATTAATATATTTTAAGGTTTTAAAATCTATTCTTTAAGAGTATGACTCACTTACACATAAGAGAGGGTATTATTTTATTAATTTTAGACCTTTAAATTATATAATAATTAAAACCACTCCCATTTTTCAGAAAACATGGGAAAAACATGGGAAGGTTTGTGGTCTTGGTTATTTTATTATATAGAGTCCAAAACCTATGTTTGAGAAATGATAAATAATTCCCCACTCATTTCCTATATAAACCCACCCAAGATCCCATTTATATTCACTAAAAATACTTGTAGCATGTCCTTACTCTTCCCTCCCCTATATAGTGTTCTCCCAAGGTTCCCCTAATCTCTCAAGAGTCCCCTATCAAGCATTTGGAGTCACACTCTCAAGGTAACAGATCCCCACCTTCTCTTCTTTACTCAAGTTTCTTTATTATCTTTACCTTATATTTATAATTCCTAATGCTGGGATATGTATTTCCATGTCCCTAATACTTCTAAATTGATTTTTAAAAAATATTAGACACCCCTCTCACTCTCATCAAACCATTTTATGAAATTTTAAGTAATGTCATTATGCTATTGAAATTTCACTATGATTTTCGATGCCATAAAATTCGTCTAGTGAATACCATACACATTTACTATCAAGGGTGTTCACCCTTATTCACATACAATTCTTTTAATTGAGACTTACATATATTTATTACACACTCATTGGTCATGGGATAAAATATGATGATGAATGAATCCATGTTGTGTGATTTATGTGGCACACTTAAGCATGAGAATGAAATGAAAGTGATGGGTGCTCCCAGAATTATATAGCACTCCAATGCATTGGGTAATTTATAGACTCATGGGACATATTGTTGGGATAGGGAGTGAACCTAATTCCTTTATGGGATTTTTTCTGTTATGATTTATTGGTAGTTATCCTTGACCTACGTTTATGATGCAGTATTTTAGGTTGTTTCCACATTTCCCAAGTTTCCTTTATGATCATCATGCTATATCATGTCTCATTGTTCATATTTATGATTCTTTATCCTTTTTTATATTCCTATTATATAACATGAATTATTCTCTTCATGTTATTCCTTTTCTATTCCCTTACTTGGATTTATAGCTCACCCCTTTCTTATGTATGTCCCCAAGTTATCCCATGTAGTTTTAAGTTTGATGGAATATTATGATCATGTTATGAATGTTTTCAATAAAATTATTTATTCCAAATTTTAATTTTTTTATGTAATGTATCTAATTCCCAAAGACACTAGACTTATCAATATTTAGGGTTGTATTAAGTGTAATATTATGTAATAATTCATGTATTAATTTGAAATAAAGAGAAACACTATTGTAAAATATTTATTTTATTTATTTAATATTGAATAAATATTTATTTGATGGTTTGTGAATAAAAATATTTATTTAAGTGAATAAAATATTCCCTCAGGAATTCAATAAATGATGTGGAGTTTAAGCGTACCAATATCTCTTCCAATGATGAATACTAATTTACTAACCTATAAAATATTATTTATCATTAAACGAGTTAACTCACACCGCAAAATAATAATAATAATAATAATAATAATAATATATAGAATGGGGTTTTTTTGAATATTATTATATTATTCAAGGGCTAGTATGAAATTTAATAATATTTTAACCTAAACCTTAACTTTATAAATATATATTTATTTCTATTGTTTAGGGTTAATCAAGAATTGAGAATAACTATGCATAAAAAAATTATCTCATGAATTCCTCCTCTCTACCTATCAATAAAAAGATATGCTAGAGAGATTCCTTTAAGATTGAAGGAACTATAAGTGATCAAGATGAATAGCACAAGATAATTTATTCATAGCACTAGTAACTAGAAATAAATTGGTGTTTCATAGAGATCAAAGTAGCACGTGTGGATCACCACCAGAGGGATTCTACAATCTGATCCTTATAACGAAACAACGTAATTTGAAAAGGGTTTTTAGAATTATTAGTATAATAATAAAAGAAAGATCCTAAGATGAGGTAATAATTTCTTCTTATAGTAAAAAAATTAATTATAAATTGATCATGAAAATATACTCTCTATGTTTTGTGTTTTCCTGTATGTCAATATCCGATAGAAAAATTTCACAGGTCATGTAATTCATGTCATTGACAATATTGAGAATAATCCACCAGATCAACAAAAAATTTATGTCTATTCACCCAATATGACGCTTCTTCTACACCTCAAACCTTAAGTGTATTCATAAAAGGGTCAAATAATCATGTAAGGTGTGTTGGATAATGTGATCATGAAAGGTGTGAGTGAATCACATGAATAAATATCTCCATGCGAACGACTATGTTAATTCAAGAGATGTGATCATAAAAATTGTTTAAGAAAATTGAAATCATATAAGGTAGAGAGGTATCATGATTTATGAGTGAAAATTCTTGGTGAGATCACATGATGGGTCATACAAAGTGTATAAAGGAAGTTACACTAGAAATGTTGGAAATATCTTATGGTAGGGAGTCTCATGATGAGGAGTCTTGAGATCACATAAATTTGAGAAAGTCATGTGATAATGTGAGGAGATATGAATAAGTCTTTAAGTAGTGGAATGAATGGATGGATAAAAAATTTTATTGGGAGTTAAGGTAGTGGAAATTCTTTTATAAATACCCGTGATCATTTTCACTAAGGGGGATTGATCTTAACATTTTATCTGGAGAAGTATTTTCCTGGAATGAGGTTGAATCATGATTGTGGATCACATAAGAAGTTATATGATAATAGTTATATAGAGAGATCACATTATCGCATATATGCATGGTGGTTATGCAATATACCAGTATTGTGTAAGGATATACACACCTAGGAGTTATTAAATAATAAATATCTTGCACAATGTTATAAGCTCAGGTGTCTCACACCTAGGGGACGTGAAATAACTATCTTTCACTTAAAGTATAATAATATAGATTGGGTAATGGGCTCAAAAATAGAGAGATAGACAATGGCAGTCTTTATTTTATGGGTCTTATGATCAGGGGTCATACACTCAGGGGTAATATGCCCATGGGTCTTCCAGCCTGGTGTCACATGCTCAAGGTTATGCTCCTAGGAGTTATGAACTTGAAAAGTTACTCAGTGAATAATACCTTTTTCACATTTGAATTCTAAATAAGAAGAAAGAAGATTAATCTAGTGCCATATATAGGTTGAAAAAGAATATATCCACAATATAATTACATCTTAGAATTATATTCATATTTAGTAAAAAGATGAAAAAAGATAATTCTTGCACAAAACTATCATTATTTTGAGAATAAGCACTGATGAGAGTGTGTTGAGAAAGAAAATTACTTAACTCTATCATCAAGGAGTTAATCCCATCTAGACTTGACAAAAGGGAGAGTAGAAAATAAGAGTACAATAGATCATCAATATGAATATACAATTGTAAGAAGAGTCTCATGATACACAGTGACAAAACACCATGTTTTCTAAATAGTGAAGAGACCTAAAAGTCTATAAACTATGAAATATACTTCATGTAATAAGTGAATAGAAGTGAAGAAGATGTAGTGAACCTTGGGTGAGGAGTGACTGAGCCCAGAACTATTGTAAAGGTAGTGCACCTATCACTGAGTGAGTGTGACCAAAACTTTGTATCCATAAAACTAGTGAAGTTTTGTGGATTTTTTCACTTTGAAACATCATAGGTGTGTGATCCTTGAACATATCCCTTTTTGGTTAACCAATTAAATCTTTGTGTTCTATATATTCTATATTTCCGTTTTCATATCTATGATTATTTTGTTAGTTTTTCTATCCAGTAATACAGGTTCAACATAGTTTCTTCCAATGTGGGAATAATATCCTAAAGGTAAGTGAAATGGTATAATTGAAAAGATTAATTTGACTATCACTCTAATTTACACCCACTCAGGGTGTCTCTGGTTGTAATAACTTGTATTAAATCCTGAAGGTCTAGATTCAGTGTTCAACCTCAGAAGTAGTTTTTTGATTTGTGCCCATGGATTATATAATAAAGACTCCATTTTTTTGATGGAATTGACTTTGATGTATGGTTTAAAGAAATGATCATGTTCCTATAATCTTGTGCAAAGTAAGTTATGGGGTATATCCTTTGAGATGAAAATATGACTAATAAAAGTGATATAATGGGTAATACATGAATGGGGAAGATTATAAATAGATTTTTGTTCGATGATGTTTATAATGACACTACTCATTGTGATTCTACTTAATAATTTTGGAATACTTTGGAAGCTATTTTATGAAATAATATAAAGAAAAAATCATGTTTTATTATAAACCTTAAGAAAAGGATTTGAAACTGGAAAATATAAGATGTCAGTGAACATGATTTGTGAAGAAATTATTATGGAAAAAGTAAATAAGAAGAAAAAGAAAAAGAATAAGAAAAATAACAAGAAGAAGACCATTTGGAGAGAACATACTGAAATCAAGGTGAGAGATTCTAAATCTATTATTTCATCGGAATCTAAACATATTATGGAATTTTCTTGTAATTAAGAAAATTCTAATTTCAACCAAGATAAGAAAGAACCATTGAGTGTTATTGTCCTTGAAGTAGAGCCTGAAGGTTCTCTTGAAGAATCAAATATTCGAAGAAAAAAATCACAATATTGGTGTTATTTTGAAAGAATATACTAAATATGTGTATGATATTGAATGAAAGAAGGAATGACTTTAGAAAGGGTTAATTGGTAAATAATATATTCATAAAAATTATAAAGAAGCATTGAATCATAATATGGTAACTAAGGTGATTGAAACTTTAAAATCAATTTTTAATGAAAAATGGAAAAATATTGAGTCTCTTGGGGATAAAATTATTGAATGAAAAAAAAATTAAAAACCATTTGAATATGATTTTAAAAAAGAAATTTTTTGGTGGATTTAGTGGAGAAGATAAACCACTCACATATGATGTAAAATATGAAAAGGAAGAAGTGTCTATGTCATATAGTTTTCAATTTAGAGATAGTGTGTGTAAAACCCCACTAACTTTCTCTCTAGTATTTTATGATCTTTTCTTTTATTTCCTTTCCTCATAAAGTGTGTGTTTTTGACCTTGAGTTGGGAGGATACCTGTAATGGTGAATTCATAGATTTGTTTGTTTTTCAGCATGAACCTACAATTTCTATTATTTTCATGGAAGTTACATAATGTGTAATGAGATTACATGACATGTATTAGATTCCAAACACATCCTGTGAACTAAATACACAACATGAGTTTTTACACTTCATGTAAGGGTTTCAAGTCATGTAAGGTGAAAATATGATTTTTAATTAAAAAGGAAACATGTTTTTTTTGGAATAACTTAAAACGAAATGGATTTATGATGTTTAAAATATTACGGGCTGTGTAATTCCACAAGTTGTATTTTTTAGGGTGTTGTGCAGATGTTTGAGTTTTCAATCTATCTTGAAACTTTCTCCTCTTGGCTAGAGATATTACCCAAGGTGATTTTGGGTGTCTTCCTTCCATCCAGATCAATTTGTTCAGTGATTGATTAGTATGGTTAGGTGCTTCATCTCTCCAGATAAGCCTTCATATTGGCTTCCCTATCATTTGTGGTTGTGGAACCTTTTATTGTAGGGATTGGTAATTAGATTATGTTTTCTATTAATCCTTTTTAGTATTTGGTCATTCCTTATCTTTTTAATGAAGATTTTGTGGTTTCCAATCCCCATTTTGAATGTCAGTAAGGGTTTTTATGCTTTTAAGTTAGGTTTATCTATTCAATTTTTCTAATTTATTTAATTTCTTATTGTTCATATTGATTCCTTGAGATTTGAAATGAAATTTCAAGTGTTTAAATTGAAAAGAGAATGAGTTCGCATTTAAAAAGGGGGTTTTTATTTTAAATAGAGTTTCCTTGATTTGAAATGAAAAATGGATTTTCAAAATCTGAAGTAGATTGTATTGGATTTGAATTGGTTTTATGAATATGTGAGCATGGTTTTTAAAATAGAAATTGACAAAAATTTCACAACAACAACCTTGGGTAAGTCTAGAAAGAGACAAAGGTATCCTTAGTGTGCATGACACCACTAGAAGGTAACCTATAATATGTCAATGGTCTATGGAAGGCCTCAATGTTAGTTGGATCCAACTTTATTCCTTGTTAGGATTGTGAGTGTCTAGTACATATTGTCTCATAGGTTAGAGCCCGACTGGTAGGTTTATTGTTGTTTCTAGTTTTTTATTACATGATAGTTTATTTCATGGATGTTGGCTCACAATTATATTTATATTTTGATATATTTACCTACATGTTTTTGGATTTTGAAAACATGAAATTCAATTTGTGAAAACTTAAGGATTGTTTGATAAATGATTTGAAATAGATTTATTTATAAAACGACTTGTAAAACTATTTTTTAAAAATCTTGGACTTATGCATTCTTGTTATGAGAACTTGTACAGATATTTTGGTGGTATCCTACAAGGATTTTTTGATCACAACCTACTTCTTAGTTTGGGAGGTTTTAGACCTTATTTTATAGGATTTAGGTAAAGGGAAGAGCATTATGTAGAATGTTGTATTCTATTTTCATTTCGGCTTTGTTTTGGGATAGTTTAGATTGATGTTTGGTCACATGGAGACATGATTTGTCTATAATTGTCTTTTTTTACATTTTATCTAGTTTGGATCAGTAATATCTCCCATTGTTTCTATTTTTTACTATGGTTGTATTTCCTATTTTTATTATATATGAGACTATTTTTTATCTCTGTTTTAGCTCACCCCGTGATGGGATGACTTGGGTGACTAGTCTGGTTGACTCGAGTTAGCCTATCACAATTTTTTATCCAAGGGTACTCAACCTAATGTGTGTCATCATGGCATAAGTTTTCTATGTGTCTTGGGTAGAAAGGACTAGGATCATCAGAATTCAGATAGTAGGTTCATAAAATGGTCCGGTCCAACTCACTCCCATTACTAAATTTGAGTTTCCATGGGTGGTCATAAAAATATTTACTAACTCCAAGATTGAGTATTTAGGTTCATTTGAATAAATTGTATATGAAGTTTATTTAAATTAACCTATTTAAAATGTTTGAGTACTTAGTGTGTGTGTGTAAGGTCATTTGAATAAACTAAATGGGGATTTTATTTAGATGGACCTGTTATTTTAAAAAGGTGTTTCCTTTTTGTGATAGGATTCATAACTACTTTAAATTCTTATTGTTTTAAAGAATGGTTTTAGATTCTTTATTTATATTTAATGGGGTTGGAATTATCTCATGGTTTATTATCTGTTTTCTTGTGTTTAAAAGACAAATCCTCGTTGAAGATATCTTCTAAATACAAGAGTAGAAGCCACGAGGAAGGTTCTGCAAAAAGATTCTCTTGTGGACCATTATTTGGTAGAAGTAGTGATTTATACCATTCAGAATAGGGTTCAATAGGAATGGTGAACCCAGTATGGGTAGTGGATATTAGCTCAAATTTTACCAAGAATCATCCACTTGTATTCCATGGTGATGAAGGAACACAAGAGTTAGAGGAGTAGATTGAACGAATTGAAAGAATCTTAAATTTTTTGAGGACTCCTGAGGATTATTAGGTGGGTTTTTTAATGTATATGATTGAATGATCTGGAAAAAGATGGTGGGAATTGATATTGAAAGATATTTTACATGAAATTATTACATGGGTTTCTTTCAGGAATATCTTTAATTATTAGTTTTATCCTGATACTTTACATGCATAAAAGACCTAGGAGTTTCTGACGTTGGTGAAAGGGGAGTGTACCATTCTGGAGTACTCCACCTACTTTATTGAGTTGGTGAATCTGGTGCTATATCTTATCACAAATGATGACCTAAAGGATCATAGGTTTGATACATGGATGGGGGATGATGTTTATTCAATTAAAGTTCATTTGTTCCCTCTGACCTTTATGAAGGTAGTGGATAAAGTATCTTTGGCTAAGACAGACATAGTTGGAAGGATAGGCTTGGGAGGAACATCAAAAGGTGAAGTGTAACGCCCCGACCCCAGTTACCCAGAGTTGGTGCATTATTACATAACATTGGCATGATCACAAGAAGAGTCAAATCTCGAAAGACCGATTGGTTTAGTATCCTTGGAAACACTGTATATATTCATAAGTCTTACATTACATCATAAAAATGAAAACTAAAACAACATAGTCTCCATAGTCCACACTCATATCCCCACATACTATCCCTACAGGTCATTCATAAATTACTTCTTCACATCCTGGTAAAAATAAAACATTGAAAGGGGTGAGCTCAGATGCTCAGTAAGGATAACAATATAGTGGAAACTTTCATAAATAAACACAAACATTTAAGGAAATGTATAACTAAAACAAAAGACTTTTAAAATTGAAATTAATCATAATATGGCAAAGATAAAATGAAATAATTCCATTTACTTATTCACATGGATATTATACTAATCGAATAATCACATGAAATATCAATAACCACTTTCATAATGACAGAATGCATAATGCCAGACTATCATAACCACGTAGCCAAGGCCTCATGCCAAGACTACAAATAAGATTTTGTCAAGGCCTCGTGCCAAGACACAAGTTTGTCTCATGAGACATACCGATGCATCGAGGAGCTATTGTAGGCTCCACCCGTCACTTATTAAGTCCAATGCATTCCTCATATGAACAGGTTTAAACATAACATAAACATTCGTATTAAAACTAGCATACGAAATGTCAATACTTTCTTCATAAACCATGAATGGTATAAAAATAAAACATCAATAGTCAAACATATCACAAAAACTTCAATACAATATGGAAGTTTCATATCATAATAAATCAAATTCAAATAATCTTAAAATCCATCAAAGGATGTTGACATAGATGAAATCAAAACTATTTGAGAGAAATATCTATTTTTTTTTGAAATCATTTAAAAGTCATGTTGGTCGGAGTGGATACTCAAGAGGGGGGTGAATTGAGTTCCAATTAAAATTTTCTGTTAAAAACAATGTTGATTAAAATCCCCCTATTTCAAAAACAGATTAAACTGTAGTGAATTTATACAGATTATAAAGGTTCAATTAGTTTCTCAAAGATTGATTAGTTCTCAGTTAACTTAATCTTATGATTAAATTAACTTTTGGAACTAACTTACTGGACTATAATAAATATAAACACTTGCGAGTTTAACTATCAAACTAGCTTGGAAAATAAATTATATTTCAAAGTAATAGCAGCGGAATATGAAATAAATATGTAGTATGGATATAGTATGTAGCTGCAAACACAGAGAATTAACCAAGAGGTTCAGTCTCAAGCCGAGACTTAGTTCTCTCAAAAGTTTATATAAAAATGATCCACACCCTGGATCGGGGTTAACAAAAGTGAACACACTGTCCAGGTCACAAGACCTCTACCACAGTTCTGTGTAGGAAAACAAACAACAGCTTAGAGCTGTCTAGGTCTCATACAACCTCTACCACTATCCACAATGGGAAATGAAGTGAATAAAGGTTTGCTGAGGATTTACAGATCCTCCAGTGAAAGTACAGGAGTCAGTGTGTGTGTTTAATACAGCAGATAACACACACTGCTCAAAATGTAAAACAAATGTATCACAGAGCAGAGATGTAGAGTTTAGAAATGGATCTGGTGATTTCAGTGTAGCTCTGGACTCTTTTGTATTTGGTCAGAATTTATTCTGATTCCTCTTCTCGTTTTTGTTTGAGAAGAAGAGTGTCGTATGCTTCAGGCTCAAAGGCAGTGAGATGTAGTCGATGAAGTTCTTCAATGTTCTTTTGTATGCACAAAACTCTTCTTGAGTAGGCTTGATTGTGTATGAGGTTCTGTTCTGATTGGTTCTTCCTCCTCTTTCTTTTCCTCTGTATATCCTCTTGTGTTCTTCTGTCAACACTCTTATCTTTAGCAGAGTCTTCTTGTATTTATGTCACGTGCTTCGGAAGACAGAAAAAGTTTCCTTTCCGCAGGTACGAGGTACGGTTTCCTGACATCCGACTACCTTTATTAATAATTTGACAGAGCATTAAAATATACCTAATATGACCGTTGGTTAGATTAAATAAAGATAAAGATAAAGAAATTCAAACAGTTGTTTATGACTATTGAAGAATCAAGTGATCGGTAGGTCATCAGCATTAGTGAGTAATGATCGGTGACTCAGATAGATCAGCATCGGTGAATCAGACTGATCAGCATCGGTCTGTCATCTGATCGGTGAGTCAGTTTGATCGGTGAGTCATTTGATCGGTGGCTCATTTTCATGGGTGAGTCATTTGATCGGTGGCTCATTTGCATCGGTGAGTCATTTGCATCGGTGAGTCATTTTCATCGGTGAGTCATTTGCATCGGTGAGTCATTTGATCAGCATCGGTCTGTCATCTGATCGGTGAGTCAGTTTGATCAGCATCGGTCTGTCATCTAATCGGTGAGCCAGTTGCATCGGTGAGTCATTTGCATCGGTGAGTCATTTGATCAGCATCAGTCTGTTATCTGATCGGTGAGTCAGTTTGATCATCATCGGTGAGTCATTTGCATCGGATCGGTGCGACCGTTGTCCTTTGATATGCGATCAGTGCTTCCGATGTCTGTTGATATTGAATCGGTGCTTCCAAAATACTTTGTACGTCAATAAGCATAGAAAAAAAATGTGATAACAGATTCATTAACAGATTGTAATTAAGTTTATGAGAAATCAAACCAGATTAAGCATTAATGGTATGCGATGATTTGTGATTATTAAAACATCAATCATAGACATGAAATCAACAATCTTCCAGAGGGATAAACAATCTCCCCCTTTTTGATAATCACAAATCTTTATCATTAAATATAAATAATATGATATATCATTAATAAAAACATAATGAGAATTAAACCATAAGAAGAATAAATATAAAGAGATATATAAATCTCCCCGTTAATTTAGATTACCCATATATATTATATATATTTCTCCCCCTGAGATATATACATATTTTCTACCCCATATATCTCTCCCATACATCTTTCTTCTCCCATAAAGCATTCTTTTTCTTCTCCCATAAAGTATTCTTGTTCTTCTGCCATAAAGTATTCTTGTTCTTCTCCCCCTTTGGGATGATCAAAAAGGAGGGAAAAACAGATAAGAGAAAGTGAAAGGAAAAGCAGTCAGCAGGGAGTATAGATAGAAAAAATATTTGATAAAGTACAGACTATTACAAGTAGCACATTGTTCACCCCATCAAAAACAATACACAACTATTTTTTGGGATACAAAGGGGTTTTGCCTTTGTCTTTGGGATCAATAGTGGGTAAGTTTGAAGGCTTGGAGGCAGGCTGGTCTTGGCGAATCTGAAGTGGTGGTAGGACAACTCGGGCAGGTGTAGGAGCAGGTGCCACAGAGGGTTGTTGTTGAGAAACAAGAGCTGATTGAGAAGCTTGTTGAGGGACTGGTCTTAACTGAGATAGATCATGAGCAACAGATAGCTGATTTGGAGCTACATCAGAGTCACTGAGAGGTTCAGAAGTAGGAAGTACTATTGCAGTGGCCTGTGCATGCAAATAGGGCTTCAAAAGATGAATAAAGTCCTGAATGACTTCTGCTCCATACTTCATAGATTTTTCAAAATCATCTTTATTCTCCATGAACTGTGCCAAGGAAGGGACAAAATCTTGCAACTGATGAACTTGAGTTTTAAAGGCCTGAGTGACTGGAGGTAATTTCAGATTCTCTGCCAACACCTTGAAGCTTGCAGTCATCTCATGTTTTGTAAAAATCTTGGAAAAGTAATTATCAACTTTCTCTTTGATATCTTGCAGAGCTTTCTTAGCATCTGCTGAATACACCAATGCCATATTATGACTATTATCACAGATCTCTTTCATCTTCCTCAAAGATTCTAAATCAAGAATTTGTCTAACAGTAGCTAACTCATCATGCACAACTTCTCTTAGAGCTTCTAGCTCACGGGTAGTGATCTTGGTTACCTTGCCTGTACTGGCTTGGCCAACTATGTCAGTTAACTCAGCTTTCAACTTCCTCAGGTCAGACTTTTTGAGATGTTCAATAAAATTTCTCAAGACTTCCATCATACCAGAGATGGTTGATCGAAATTCGCTTGATAGAGATACCAGGCCGGTGTGAAGATCCTTCATAGTCTGATTCAAAAAGGCTATTTGCCTGCCAATAAGTTCACCAGTATTGGCCAGGTCTGGCTTCACAGCATAAGATACTCTTTGTGAGGAGGCTTCCAATGAATGTTCAGAAACTTGGAGAGACACTTGAGTAAGAGCATTAGAAATTTCTTCTCTAACTGTGGCTCTCACAGCGGTTAGCAATTCAATCTTAAACTTATCAAGATCAGCTTGAGAGATTCCTGAACCAGGTAAATTATCATTTGTAGGATCAACAGTAGGAACAGACCTTGCTTCTCGTGGGAGGTTCCTCTTCACAGCTACAACAGATTCTGGCATTTCTTCTTCGTCTTCAGAATATTCTAAGCCCAACACAGCATAACCAGGGTAGTCATCCCAAACAGCAGCACATAGGGTGTATTTTGGTTTCTCATAGCTTGTTGTTCCACTGATTTTTGGTGAATCATCCTTGCCACTGATATGTATTTCTTGTACTGACTGAGGTGATTCTATTTGATCTTCAGAAAGACCATCCACTGGTCTGTTATCACCATCAACAACAGCCTCAACATCATCAGCACGTCCATCATCACTCTTCTTAGAAGCTTCACTGTGATATTCTTCAGTGTCAGAATCTTCTTCATCACCAAGAATAGGTTCTGATTCTGGTAGGGCTAAGGGTGGACTAGCAGGTCCAAATTCTATTATTCTTTTGGGACTGGCAGTGTCAGGATCACTCCTATCATCAGGAGATGACATACTTCCTTCCTCAGTCACAGCTTCTTCTTGTTCTTGGGTTTTGGTGGCCTCATCCTTTCCTTCTTCTTTCTCATCATCATCAGAATAAACTGGTTCCTCATTTGGTTTCAAGCCAGGGTCTCTCAAATCCTTTGGCCTCTTGCCATGATCTATGGGATTGTAGGCTTCATACAATTTATCTTCATCTGCAACCCAACACTTCTTCCATGGATTCCAATTGATTTTCATCCTCTTGCAGATCTCTTTGTTGAGACAGAAGGTATGATCTGTTTCATTAACTTCATCATCTTCATCAATACATTCTAGATTCTTGAGCATGGTAGATATCATCTTTGAATAAAACAAGGCAGTGGCTTTCTTGGACGGTTTTACCAGTCCAGCTATGTGTACCATCACATATCTACACAAATTGATCTTCTCATGTGTTTTCAGAAGAAACAACAGGAAAACATCCTGGTACTTTACAGCAGCAAAATCTCCTCTCCTAGGGCAAAGTTGGTGCTGAATAAACTTGAAAAGAAGTCTGCATTCACCATCTAATTCTGAAGCTGTGATTCTCCGTGACTCTCTGTTTCCTTTCAGAAGCTCCAGAGCTAATTCATAAGAGAAGTAATCAGATGTTGGAGGAATATTCCCATCATAATCCTCATACCGACCTTTATGAGGTACATTCAAGCACTCAGTCCACTGCTTAGATGAGAAGGATATTTTCTTTCCTTTTATCACAGACGACATCCTGGCAGCCTCCACACCATCTAAAGTGATTTCCAGATTCATATAGAACTCATGTACCAGCTTCGGGTAGTCTATTCGAGAGTTGTCAGAAAACCAGTCTATCCATCCTTGCGATTCAAGAACTTGCAGCAACAATGACTTACTTGACAAAAGCCACGCAGAGCTTACTTCTTTTTCTACAGCAACAATCTGAGTTTCCAGGTTCGGATTTACTAATCGTTGAGAGGTACTACTTGACTCGCCTCGAGCACGCTTTGAAGGTACAGGGCTATCCGGTCCTTTGCTCGGTCTCTTTTGCTTAGCCATTCGAGGATTTTGGGAAGGCAGGAGTTCGAAGGTTCGAAGTAGAGGGGAAGAGAGGTTGAAAGGTTCGGTGGGAAATGAAAGGTCAAAGGTTTAGGGAGGATAAATAGCCGCATATCATTTATTTTATCATTTAGGGTTCCCATAAAAAGTATAAAAGAAATTTACTAATTAATTACAGTATAATAATAAAAAAAATCGGTATGACAGATCGGTTGCACAGATCAGTTTCACAGATCGGTTTCACAGATCAGTTTCACAGATCAGTTTCACAGATCAGTTTCACAGATCAGTTTCACAGATCAGTTTCACAGATCGGTTTCACAGATCGGTTTCACAGATCGGTTTCACAGATCGGTTTCACAGATCGGTTTCACAGATCAGTTTCACAGATCAGTTTCACAGATCAGTTTCACAGATCAGTTTCACAGATCGGTTTCACAGATCGGTTTCACAGATCGGTTTCACAGATCGGTTTCACAGATCGGTTTCACAGATCAGTTTCACAGATCAGTTTCACAGATCAGTTTCAGAGATCGGTTTCACAGATCAATTTCACAGATCTGATTCACAGATCAGTTTCACAGATCGGTTTCACAGATCGGTTTCACAGATCAGTTTCACAGATCGGTTTCACAGATCGGTTTCACAGATCGGTTTCACAGATCAGTTTCACAGATCAATCATACAAAACTCTTGTTTAATAAATTTCATTCTTTCAGAGCATAAAGGCTTTGTGAAGATATCAGCTAATTGATGTTCAGAACTAATAAATTTCAAAGAAATATCACCTTTTTGATAATGATCTCTTAGAAAGTGATGTCTGACATCAATGTGCTTAGTTCTAGAGTGAGATACAGGGTTCTTAGATATATTTATTGCACTAGTATTGTCACAGTTAATTGAAACATGTTTAAGATCAAATCCATAATCCAATAGAGTGTGTTTCATCCACAGAATTTGTGCACAGCGACTACCAGCAGCTATGTATTCTGCTTCGGCAGTAGATAATGCAACTGAGTTCTGTTTCTTACTACACCATGATACTAGGGATTTTCCAAGCAAATGACATGTTCCAGATGTGCTCTTCCTATCTAACTTACATCCAGCAAAGTCAGCATCTGAATAGCTAGTTAGGTTAAATGATTGTCCTTTTGGATAAAACAAACCTAAATTTATAGTATACTTAAGATACTTAAAAAATCCTTTTAACAGCCAGTAAGTGTGATTCTTTAGGATTAGCTTGAAATCTAGCACACATACATACACTGAACATAATGTCTGGTCGACTAGTAGTAAGATAAAGTAAGCTCCCAATCATACCTCTGTAATTGGTTTGATTCACTGGTTTCCCAGCTTCATCTGTATCCAATTTACAGGTAGTACTCATAGGTGTATCACTTTCCTTAATACTATCCAATCCAAAACGTTTTAAAAGATCTTTTGTATATTTACTTTGATTTAAAATAATTCCATCTTTAGTTTGAAGAATTTTAAAACCAAGAAAATACTTAAGCTCTCCCATTAAGCTCATTTCAAATTCATTTTGGATAACCTTTGAAAAATCAGTACATAAGGAATTTTTAGAAGATCCAAAAATAATATCATCAACATAGATTTGTACTATTAATACATATTTTGAAATCCTTCTTATAAAAAGAGTGGGATCAGCTACTCCTTTTGTAAATCCTTTTGAGATAAGAAAGTTTGAAAGCCTTTCATACCAAGCTCTCAGAGCTTGTTTTAAACCATATAAAGCTTTAGAAAGTTTAAAAACATGATTTGGAAAATGAGGATTTAAAAAACCAGGTGGTTGTTCTACAAAAACATCTTCAACAATAAAACCATTTAGAAAAGCACTTTTGACATCCATTTGATATAGCTTGAAATTCAGATGTGATGCATAGGCAAGTAAGATCCGAATAGCCTCTAATCTAGCTATAGGTGAAAAGGTTTCCTCATAGTCAATTCCTTCTTCTTGATTGTAACCTTGTGCAACTAGCCTAGCTTTATTTCTAATGATGTTTCCAGATTCATCAACTTTATTTCTAAACACCCATTTTGTGCATATGGTCAAAATGTACTTAGATCTTTCTACTAATTTCCAGACTTTGTTTCTTTCAAATTGATTTAGTTCTTCTTGCATAGCCATTACCCAAAATTCATCATTGATAGAATCATTGATATTTTTAGGTTCTAACTGTGAAAGAAAAGCTTGATGTTCAACCTGATTTCTTAGAGAAGCTCTAGTCTGTGTTCCTCTATCTAGATTTCCTACAACAGCATCTAAAGGATGGTTCTTTAGAGTCCTAGATGGTCTTGAAAAGATAGGTCTAGAGATTTCAGATTCATCTACAGATTGAGGTTCAACAGAAGCAGGTTCTGGAGAATTTCCAGAGCTGGATGTTTTAACTATAGGTCCATTGTATTTATCATCGAGATTCAAACTAGAGAGATCATATTCAAGAGAGATTTTAGGTTCATGTGGATCAGTTTCATCAAATTTGATGTGAACAGATTCTTCCACACATTTGGTTCTTTTATTGAAAACACTATAGGCTTTACTAGAGATAGAGTAACCTAGGAAAATTCCTTCATCACTCTTGGATGCAAATTTGTCAAGATTGTCTCTAGTATTGAGAATGAAGACTTTGCAGCCAAAAACTTTGAAGTAGTTAACCTTAGGTTTCCTATGGTTCCACAACTCATAAGGGGTCCTCTTAAGAACTGGTCTGATCAAGACTCTATTAATGACATAACAAGATGTATTTACAGCTTCAGCCCAAAAGTAAATAGGCAGTTCATATTCATTGAGCATGGTTCTAGATATTTCTTACAGGGTTCTATTCCTTCTCTCTACTACACTATTTTGTTGGGGTGTCCTAGGGGCAGAGAAATTGTGACTATAGCCATTGTGTGAGCAGTAAGAATCAAACTCATGATTTTCAAACTCACGACCATGATCACTTCTCAGGGTCTTAATCTTGAGTCCACTAAGATTTTCTACAGAATTGGAGTATTTAACAAAGTAAGAACAAGCTTCACTTTTATGAGCTAGAAAATATACCCAAGTATATCTAGAAAAGTCATTTACAAGAACATAGACATAGTGCTTCCCATTTAAACTAGAAACTCTAGAAGGTCCAAATAAATCCATGTGAACCAACTCGAGAGGTTGAGAAGTTGACACTTCTTTCTTTTATTTAAAAGAAACTTTATGTTTCTTTCCTTTTTGACAGGGATTACAAACTTTGTCTGCTGGAAATTCAAGTTTGGGTAAGTCTCTAACTAAGTTCTTCCTAGAAAGTTTTCTAAGTGAGTGTACATTGCAGTGTCCTAATCTTCTGTGCCAAAGCCAAGACTCTTTATGAAAAGCATTTAAGCAAGGAATATTCTGCTTAGCTAAGGAATCTAAATCAACAACATAAACATTTTCATTTCTTAAAGCAGAAAATACTAAAACATTTTTAGAGTTAAAAACATTGCAAGAATCATTTTTAAATTTCACATAAAAACCATCATCACACAATTGAGAAATGATTAAAAAGTTATATTTAAGTCCATCGACAAATAAAACATCAGAAACCAAGATTGAATTAGTGTTACCAATCTGGCCTAAGCCGATGATTTTTCCTTTTGAATTATCACCAAAAGTGAAAAAGCCTCCATCAACTTTTACTAAGCTCTTGAAACATGAAAAGTCTCCTGAGATATGTCTTGAACATCCACTGTCTAAGTACCATATCTTCTTGTGACAGCTCTTCAAGCAGGTCTCCTACAAAACAGATTTAGATGGAAGATGATTTTGGTACCCAGATCTTCTTGGATCCATACATGTTATCCAATGATACTTTAGGTACCCATATTTGTCTAATGGGTCTCATATAATTTTTAGAATTAACATTATTTGAAATATAAACCTTATTAGATCCATAACTATGAATATAACTGGTTGAGGCATATAAAGTTCCAGAATTAACTATCTTCTGTCCAGATTTAGGAATGAATCTAGTTTTGGAAACTTTTCTTTGTCCAGGTTGGTATCCTATACCAGTAGTATATCTAGGTGCAACTTGCTTTCCTAGCATTTGTGTTAGAGTATTCTTTCCATTTGTGAACTTCTCTAAGTCTTTTATGAGTTGTTCATTAGACAATTTTAGTTCAGTATTCTCTTTAAGCAACTGAGCATTGTTTTCTACTTCTATATCCAGATCAGATTTATGCTTAACACTTAAAGCATACTATTTCTTTAAACCTTTATATTTATCTTTAATATCATTACAGGTTTCTTCAAGCATATCACAATATTCAAACAGTTCAGATTTAGAAATGTTATCACATTCAGAATCATCTCCAGAATAATATGAATTTGAAGCAGGAGTTTTTGATGTTACCTCAGAAGTGTTTTTCATGAAACACATGTTGGCTCGATTCCTTTCAGAGTATGAAGATTCAGCTTCACTTGTGTTGTCTTCTGAACCACTCCAAGTAGCCTTCATGGCTTTCGTGTACTTGTTATCCTTGTATTCATACTTCTTTCTGTATTTCATCTTTGGACAGTCTGTTTTTATGTGTCCTTTTCTTTTGCATTCATAATAGACAACTTCATCTGATTTATCAGACTTCTTCCAATCCTTTTTCTAGTGTCCTTTGTTATCATACTTGCCTTTGTAGTTTGACTTTCTGAAAAACATCTTCTTCCTATAGAATTTATTAAATCTTCTAGCAATGTGTGTCATCTCAGCATCACTATCAGAATCATTCTCACTTTCCTCACTACTTAAAATTTCATTTATAGCTTGAGGCTTTTCCTTATCCTTATTCTTTGAGGTTGTAGTCTTGAAGGCAATAGACTTCCTTTTAGGTTCATCATCTTCTTCTTTATTTACTTTAAGCTCTTCTTCATACATCATCAGCTTACCAATTAATTCCTTGACAGGCAGTGTTCCAATGTCACAAGATTCTCTAATGGAGACAGAGGTTCCTCTCCATCTTTCAGGTAGACATCTCAAAATTCTCATGATTTGCTCCTTTGCTGGAACATCCTTTCCCAGAGAAGTCATTGTGTTGACAATTTCATTGAACCTGAGATACATATCAGAAATGGGTTCATCAGGCTTCATCTTAAAATTATCATACTTAATAGTATAGGTATTCAATATCATCTCCTTAACATTAGTTGTTCCTTTATGAGAAATAGCTAAGGTATCCCAAATTTCATATGCAGTTTTACATGCAGAAATTCTATTAAATTATTCATCTCCTAGAGAACAGTACAGAGAATTCATAGCTTTACAATTATTATTGTAAGCAGTCTTTGTAGGTTCATCCCAAGTAGATCTATCAGTACTGGGAATTTTATATTCAGCTTCAATGACAATCCAAATATCAAAGCCCATACCTTCTAAGTGAATTTTCATTTTTAGCTTCCACTGAGCATAGTTGTTTCCATTAAAGAAAGGTGGCCGATTAGTAGCAGCACCCTCAAGTCTATTATCCATGATATTACAAAAAGAATTTTAAAGAGATAAAAATTTAGAAATAACAGAAATTTTAAGAACTTTAAAATACAACTAAAATCACAGTTGAAAAACAGAGTACTTTTAGAAAATATTAACAACCTCTGATACCAAGTGTTGGTCGGAGTGGATACTCAAGAGGGGGGTGAATTGAGTTCCAATTAAAATTTTCTGTTAAAAACAATGTTGATTAAAATCCCCCTATTTCAAAAACAGATTAAACTGTAGTGAATTTATACAGATTATAAAGGTTCAATTAGTTTCTCAAAGATTGATTAGTTCTCAGTTAACTTAATCTTATGATTAAATTAACTTTTGAAACTAACTTACTGGTATATAATAAATATAAACACTTGCGAGTTTAACTATCAAAGTAGCTTTGAAAATAAATTATATTTCAAAGTAATAGAAGCGGAATAAGAAATAAATATGTAGTATGGATATAATATGTAGCTACAAACATAGAGAATTAACCAAGAGGTTCAGTCTCAAGCCGAGACTTAGTCCTCTCAAAAGTTTATATAAAAATGATCCACACCCTGGACCGGGGTTAACAAAAGTGAACACACTGTCCAAGTCACAAGACCTCTACCACAGTTCTGTGTGGGAAAACAAACAATAGCTTAGAGCTGTCCAGGACTCAGATAGATCAGCATCGGTGAATCAGACTGATCAGCATCGATCTGTCATCTGATCGGTGAGTCAGTTTGATCGGTGAGTCATTTGATCAGTGGCTCATTTGCATCGGTGAGTCATTTGATCGGTGGCTCATTTGCATCGGTGAGTCATTTTCATCGGTGAGTCATTTTCATCGGTGAGTCATTTGCATCGGTGAGTCATTTGATCAGCATCGGTCTGTCATCTGATCGGTGAGTCAGTTTGATCAGCATCGGTCTGTCATCTGATCAGTGAGTCAGTTGCATTGGTGAGTCATTTTCATCGGTGAGTCATTTGATCAGCATCGGTCTGTCATCTGATCGGTGAGTCAGTTTGATCAGCATCGGTGAGTCATTTGCATCGGATCGGTGCGACCGTTGTCCTTTGATATGCGATCAATGCTTCCGATGTCTGTTGATATTGAATCGGTGCTTCCAAAATACTTTGTACGTCAATAAGCATAGACAAAAAATGTGATAACAGATTCATTAACAGATTGTAATTAAGTTTATGAGAAATCAAACCAGATTAAGCATTAATGGTATGTGATGATTTGTGATTATTAAAACATCAATCATAGACATGAAATCAACAATCTTCCAGAGGGATCAACAAGTCACATAATTATAAAATAAAACATTTACTTTGAAAATATTCTTATAAGCTTGTAAGGGAAGCTTTGAAGATTTTATAATGGCAGAAAATAGCCGCACCCGCCGTATAAGTTAAAAAAAACATTCTTACCTTAATTCTGTTGAAAAGGTTAATAAGGACATTGTTTGAAAAATGAGAAAAAGATTCCTTTATAAACATCTTATAAAAATCCAAACAAGGTTATAAATGACTTGAACCCATATTCTGTAAAATAGTAATAATTTTTTGAAATATACTTTTAAGAAACATGGATGTGGATGATAAATAGGTCCCAGTAGATAATTATGTATAAAAAACCTCAGATAATGAAGAGATTGTGAAATAAGCCTTACCTTGTACTTTCCTTGGTCAAGGGTTGGTTGACCTCATTTATAATGGTGAAATAATTGTTATTAAATTATACAAGAATCATATACATTGATATGAAATCATATAGGATCTTTTAACATTGATTTGTTAATAACATCTTATTATTATCGTCGTTTAGGGTGTTAATGGATTCATTTTCCTTTGTCTATTTTGTTACGTAAGCCATGTTTTTTATGGATAGGTTGTATCTTATTCATATCCAGAATGATATAAAGTCCTTAAATTTATTTTTAATCATCCAATAAATTTCAGTCTTGAATGGATACGATGGGGAATGAATCTAATCGCGTTCGAGGAGACGGTAATCCGTACGTACGCACGAGCGACAATATCATTCTTTTGATATTAAAATAATATATAATTGGATGGTATATAATATAGAAAGAATCATTATCATGTTATATTTATTATTTACATGAAGTATACATCAATATTACACCCATCTAAATAATAATATGTTGAATAACAATTACACCACAACGTGGAGACGGTAGGTCGTACGTACGCACGTATGAGGACATGTCATTCAAGGGATGGATAGAATAATGAATTTGTTTGTTAAATATTTATAATAACATCACAATATATAGAATATACTTGAGTTATTATTTTATAATGGAAATATCAAGGAAAGAATAAGTTCAAGAAGAAAGGAACTTTAAAGAGGGTGGTTAAGACGTTACCTCTTTTTCGGGTTCTTCCTTTTGATTTGATCAAAATGGATCCATAGGTTGGATTTATGATCAAAATAATGCCTCTAGGTTGAAGTGAGGGAAGTTGGGAGGATATTTGAGCAGAGGTTTTCTGAGCCAAATGGATTTTAAGGTGTGAATTAATGAGTAGGGGGAGTGCCCTTTTATAAGAGGGGTGAGGGGCTCTTTAGGAAAAACTTAAAGTATTACTTTATAATAAAGTCATATTCAGTTTCTAATGGTTCAAAAGTGGATTATTCAAAGTCTAAGGTGGGAATGGGTCTAAATAATTTCAAACAATAAATTTTAGACAGTTTTGGGTCATTATATTAACCTTATCTTTTAGTTTTAACTCTTAGTTAATTAGTTTGACACTTAGCAGGCCACTTTGTATTTTTATATTATATAGTTAATAAACTTACTATATACATCCAAGAGACCCCAAAGTGGTCCATTAATGATAAAACTATGATGATAAAAGTACTTTGGCCGAACCTTAGATTTTTAGGAATAGAATATGAATTAATAATATAATATTTGTTTTAAAAACTCTTTTATGTCAATTTTGACACTATTTGGAATTTGATTTTTTTTGAAAATCATAACAGCATGATGACTTCGAACCTAATTCATTTATCAACTCTAACATGTCATATTAATCTATTAAATTCGTTTAATTCATTAAAAGTCTCAAATTATATTTATTTGGTTATTTTTAATATCAATTATTTTAATATTTTACTAATAAGGTAATTACTGCATCATCATTGTGTCATAACTAAATTAAATTATTTAATGTCTAAAAATTATAAATAAAATATAATTATGTAGGAAATTATTTTAGATTTCTAATTCATATTTATAATCGAATTTGTCTTATGTATAACCCTATATTAAAAATGTTTTAGTAATTAAACTTTGATTTTAACTCTTTTAACTCTTCTTTGAATTAAATAATAATAAATGTCCTAATCTAATCCAGGTGGACCTAAATGATAATATTTTATTCCTAAGGTTTTTTTGGTCGATATAGACTTGTCCAATAGAATTAGGACATGTGTTAGGGTAATATTAATATCATTTTTACCCTTAATTACCCTATTTACTTTTTACCGTGGTAAATAAAAGTAAAAAGTTACTATTCACCAAAAATTATTTTTATCTTATTGAACCACATTTTACTCCTTGATATTAACCGTGTCTCTTGGATTTTCGAAATTCCACTCATAGAAGATATAAAATTAAGTTTTAAGTAAATTTCCAAATTCTCCTAGGAGGTGGGTAAAAGACGGTGAAAAGTTCAATAAAATTTTTATATATCTAAAATTATTCTAAACTAACTCAAATGAATTACATTGAACTTATATAAGTATTATTTATCTATTTTGACCTTAATTAAATTTAAATAAAATAAATAATTATTTAAATAAAAATTCGTTTTTAAACAATAACTTAGTGTTTTTTCACTATTCATTAAAAATTGAAAGTTTTCAGAAAAATACCAAAAATTCACCCTAGGATAATTTTGATATTCCAAATCCAAATATGAAGTCCATTTTGAAAGATAAAATTTATAAAATTTCAAAAAGTGGGTATTACTATTCATAACGGCTACTTTGACTGGTCGCGGTGTGTTAGAACCTGAAGTTGCGTACAACACACACTACTATATTATTCAAAGAGAATCATACTGTAGAAGATTGGGGTGTTACATTATACCCTCCTTCAAATAATTTCGTCCTCGAAATTTCTAGAATATTACTGCATAGAAAGACTCGGGTGATTCTTCATCATAAGTTCCTCGGGTTCCCATATTGCCTCTTCGATCTTATGGTTTCTCCATAGAACTTTTACCAGACGAGTCGTGTAGTTTCTCAGCACTTGTTCTCTCGTATCAAGAATCCTAATGGGCTCTTCACAATAAGACAGACCGGGTTCCAGTTCTAATTACTCATAGGTGAGTACATGCGTTGGGTAAGGCATGTATTTTCTCAACAGTGATACGTGGAACACATCGTGAACTTTGGAGAGATTTGGCGGCATTGCCAAATGGTATGCTACAACCCCAATTCGTTCCAGAATTTTGAAATGTCCAATGTACCTGGGACTCAATTTACCTTTCTTACTGAAATTTATGACTCCCTTCCATGGATATACCTTCACGAAAACATGATCTCCTACATGAAATTACAAATCCTTCCTTCGATTATCGGCATAGATCTTCTGCCTACTTTGAGCTGCGTTGATGTGGTTTTGTATTACCTTTACCTTTTCCATCATTTCCTCCACTAGTTCCGGGCCAACAAGTTTTCTTTCACCAACATCATCCCAACAGGTTGGTGTGAGACATCTCTTTCCGTACAACGCTTCATATGGTGCCATCTGAATACCGAAATGGAAACTATTGTTATAGGAAAATTCTACCAGTGGTAAATATTGATCCCACATACCCTGAAATTCAAGTGAGCATGATCTCAACATGTCTTCTAAGGTTTGAATAGTCCGTTCTGATTGTCCATCTGTTTGAGGGTGGTAGGCAGTGCTCAAATGAAGTTCAGTATCCAAGGCCTTCTGAAGACTCTTCCAGAATCTTGAAGTAAAACGAGGATCACAATCAGAAAAAATCGATAGGGGTACTCCATGAAGTCTCACAACTTCATTAATATATAGTCTTTCTAGACGTTCCAGTGGTAGATCTTCTCTTATAGCAAGAAAATGTGCTTTCTTGGTAATACGATCAACAATAACTCATATTTAATCGTTCCTTCTTGGAGTCTTTGGTAGCCCCATGACAAATTCCATCGTAATATTATCCTATTTCCACTCAGTTATGGGAAGAGGTTGCATGACTCCTCCAGGTTATTGCCTTCCAGCTTTCACTTGTTGAAAAACCATACATCTTGACACAAAATCAGCAATCTCCCTCTTCATGTTGTCCCACCAAAAATGTTCCTTCAAATCTCTATACATTTCAGTGCTCCCAGGGTGGATAGAGAAATTAGAACTATGAGCATCGTCTAACAATTCCCTTTTTAAATCAGGTATATCGGGAACACAAAGTCTCCTCCGAAATTTCAAAATTCCATCTTCATACACAAATTCACTCAATCTCCCATCATTCACAGCTTTAATATTCCTTTTTAACTCTTCATCATCAGTCTGATAACTCTTTATCCTTTCTAGTAAACATGGTTTGGAAACCATGTGAAAAATCATTGATGTTTCACCTTCCATGGTGATTCCCATATCCATATTCACTAGATCCATGAAAATAGGATCCCTTTAAATTCTCATCACATTCAAAACTCCATGATCCTTTCTGCTCAAATCATCTTCCACCTTATTTGCCTTCCTCAGGTGGTAGTGTATCGTGTAATCATAATCCTTGAGTAGTTCAAGCCATCTCCTTTGCCTCATGTTGAGTTCTTTCTGTGAGAAAATATACTTCAAACTCTTTTGATCAGTATAAATCTCACGTTTCTCACCATAGAGATAATATCTTCATATCTTCAAAGCAAAGATTACAACAGCTAACTAAATATCATGAGTAGGATAGTTTTGCTCATGAATTTTCAGCTGTCGTGATGCATAGGCAATAACCCTATCATTCTGCATAAGGACACAACCAATTCCTTTCGTTGATGCATCACTATAAATAACGAACCCATCATTCCCCGATGGTAGAGTCAATATAGGAGCATTGACTAATCTTCTCTTAAATTCTTCAAAACATTCTTCACACTCTTTTGTCCAAACAAATTTAACCCCTTTACATGTGAGCTTTTTTAATGGGTTAGCCAATCGAGAAAAATTCTCGACGAAACGTCGATAATAACCTTCCAAAATAATAAAACTGCATACCTCAGTTATAATCATTGGTGCTGGACATTCTTGGATTGCCTTGGTCTTAGAAGGATCAACAGAAATTCCATCCTTAGAGACAATATGGCCAAAAAAAGAAATCTCCTGAATCCATAATTCACACTTGCTAGACTTCCCATATAATTCATGTCTTCTAAGAGTCTTCAGGATAATGCGCAAGTGATTTTCATGATCTTCGCAGCTTTTGGACTATACCAAGATATCATCAATAAATACCACCAAAAAATCATCAAGATATTCCTTGAAATCTATGTTCATTAGATCCATGAATAAAGAGGGTGCATTAGTTAGCCCAAAAGGCATCACTGTAAACTCATAATGCCCGTACCTTGTTCGAAATGCTGTATTCGGAATGTCTTCCTTCTTCACACACAACTGATGGTATCCCGATCGAAGGTCAATCTTTGAAAAGTATTGAGCTTTGTAACACCCCGAGATTTTATGATAAGTAGTATTTTTAATTTATTTGATGTCATGTGTTTTATGCTACACCATGATTATCTTGTGTTATACGCAGCACCGTATTAGCTTGCAGTATACGCAACACTATTCTTAGATTGTGTTACACACAATTTCAGGTTTGTTTGATAATAGTCATTCTATGCAACATTGAGTGTATATATATATATTCAATGTATAAATGAAATATTGTTGGATTCTGTTATAAAAAACAAAAAAGGAGTCTTGCACTACACGTCACCCTGACTTGGCTTGCATTACACGCAATCACAACCTTCCTTGATAGCGTGTGTAGTACGCAATACCGGGTTTCACTAAACAACGATATATTATTATAATATTATAAACTAGCCGTTATGAATATTATTAACTGAATTTTTAATTTTATAACATTATAATTCATATTACACATTTTCTATAATGAGTTATGAAAACAAAATCAGTTTTTCGGATAAAAGAAGTATTTTAAAAAAAATGCAGTTTTACCACCTTTTGATGGAACACCCATTTTAAATCTAGTTTTTGACATGTTTATAAGTTCAATTTGAAAAAATAAAATTCTTCTTTGTAATCAGGATATAAAAATTTACTTGGGATAAATTTTTCATATTATTCTGGTAACTTTCATATTTTGATGAATAGTAAAAACACGCTATATTTTAATTAAAAACAACTTTTTTCATCGCAATAATTTATATGGTTAAAATATAATATTGAATGGTTTTAAAGAATAAATATAATATATTTTTACCATTTAATATAATTTATGTCATTAGCATTAATTTTACATTGAATTCATAGGCAAAAACATTTCAATCTTTGGCAATGTTTTAACTTTTAAAACCCATTTGATTAACAACAAGATTAATTTTAAATTAATTAATGAAACTTCTATGTTTTTAATTTTGAAAAATGGATTCCATATTTTTATTCATTGGGTCCAAATTACGTTAATAGGTTAATTTTTTTTGATATTATGAATAGTAACTACGGTAATTTTTATTTATTGCGGTTAAAGGAAAATAGGGCAATTCAAGGTTAAAAGAATATTATAATAATTTAAAATTACCTTTACACTTGTAATAAACTTATTTTATGAGTAATGGACGACCATGGGAATCCTTGGGTCGATTTTGGGACCCCATGGAGTCACTTATGAAAGACAATGACACATTAGATTAATTAATTTAATGTAAAGACAAAATTGGCATTAACAAATATCTTTTAGTTATTAATTTTTATAAGGGGATATATAACTTATATTTTAGACTATAAATATTAATTGTAAAGATAAAAATATTTCCTACATGTTGGTTTTTTTTATAATTTTTAGACATCAAATAAATTAAATTATTTATGACACAATAATGATGCAGTATTTACCTCATTAATAAATGATTTAAATAAATAAGATTATAATGATTAAAATATTATCCAAAACCTGTACAATTCCTATTGGATTATTTTATTTAGAATATGAGTCATCTTATATCCTACATTAATATGTTTTGGACCTCTTGAAACCGAATATAAGTTTATAATAAAATAATGTTTTCACACTTTTACAAAGAGCCCCTCCTCTTTATTATAAAAGGAGACCACTTCTATGCAATTCCACACACCTCTAAATCCATTTGGATCTTCCAAAATCTGCCCAATTAAGCTCTATACATCCCTCTTCTACCCCTTTAAGCCTTAAATTATGCATAAGGAACTCCAAGAAGTCATTTTGGTTCAATCCAAAGGAAGTTACCCAAATTAAAGGTAACAGTTTCTCTTAAGTTGTTTTCTTTTATTCTACTTCTCCAACCCCTAAAATATTTTTAATCCTTTATTTTGTAATAACACCAGTATCCTAAATATAATAGTATGTTGTTATGAGAAATATTAGAACTAAACTTACACACACCTCCATCTAATGGATGAAGAACATAATGTTTCTGTGGATGGAAAACTAACGCCTCACGAAATGATGATTGTTTGATTTTCTCCTACCGCCGCTCATGGTGTCCATTATGATGGAAATGTATTTATATATTATATATAATATGTTTATGATTTACTTATGCTTCTTTAATTCCCAATTATATCAAGCCTTTATAGTTTTCATAGTGGGTAAATACGATGATCTCATTTGAGGAAGTGCGGACTACCGCCCCCTCAATGTGATGTGATTCGTTAATGCCTTATGTGGGATGTATAAAGGATGGAGTTAATGATATTATATATGATATTATACTGGAATTATAATATACCTATTCCATTAAAATAATAAATATAAATTAAAGTAGCATTCATGCGTACGTACAGCTTACCGTCTCCATGAACGGTGCATTTCATTTCTTACCTCCATATGTTATGTACTATTATAAATACATATATATGATAGATATATAATGAATATATATGATATATAAATCATGATTTACATTCTGGAATTAATTAATTCATTATATAAGTAATAATAACATCAAGAACAACAAGTCCAAACACGTACGATAAATAAGATGATTTTACCCAAAATGTTACTTTAACATGGGATTTACAAAAGAACAGGTAATATAAAGTCATAAGTGAACCATATATGATATCATAACAATGAATATGATTCTATAATAAGTCAATGACATTATTTAAATCATTATACAAGAGGTTCAGATATGTATGAAGCATATCAGACCTAAGGTAAGGGATAATTATTCGAATCTCATTCTTATCTGAGATTGTTTATTTGTAAGTATTTACTGGGGTTATGATTATTATACATGTCCATATGTTCTCAAAATATTTTCATAAAATGTTTAATTTTCTTCCATGTATGTTTAAAGTCATTTTTACCCTTTTCTACTTTTACCACATCGTATGGAAGGAATATTTCTTTTGTTTACCATACGAGGTACTTTTTGACTTTTCCAACAAAAGTATGAGAAGAATGTTATTTTTAACTTATACGGCATGAAAGGATTTTTAGGGTTTCATAATGCATTATTTTCATGAAGCTTACTCTACAATATTTCATGAGTATTTTCAACAAAATTCTTTTTCTTTTAAAATTGCATGGAATTTTGTGAAAATAAAATGTTTTTGAATAAGAAAGGATATTTTCTTCAAGAATTCATTTCAAGTGTTTTGTCAAAACTATTTTCCATCTAAGATCACATCATTTAGGATGATTATGTTTCAAGTATAATGTCTCTATTATTTACATGGTTTCATTTTTATTATGATGAAATGATATCCATTTGTTTTATATGGATTATGTTATGATGGGATGATGTTTATGAAACCCATTTTTTTCTTTGGGTTATGATGAATGATTTATGTTTATGTTGTGGAAAAGTAAGAATGATTTAATTATGAGATGGGTGGGACCTATATATCCCTCCAATTCATTGGGTAATGGTTTATATCTCATGAGATAGACATGGAGGGAACGGAAAGTAAATCTGGTTCAGTAATACAGGACATGAACGGTAAGTAAACCCAGTTCAGTAAGGGACTTTGTCCACTAAGATAGTCTTAACAGCAATGCCTTGGATACTATGGAAATTATATCATGTGCTTAATGGTTTTCCACAATTACATGTTTTATTCCCATTCTATTTTATCATGATTGATGTTCCATTATGATCTATTCCTTATGTACTTCCATGTTTTATCTCATTGCTCAAGATTTTTATGTTTAAACATTATGGTAATGTTTTTAGGTTCAAATGTATACAGTTTGTTTTATTTTATCCATTCTTACCCTTACTGAGCATTTGAGATCACCCTTTATATGTTTTATTTTTCCTAGGATATAAAGAAAGGTTTTAGGTAAGAAAAAAAATGGGTAAGATCTTTATGGGAGATGTTGAAGATCTTTCACCACGATTAGAAGATTACATTCTGAGTTTCCAAAGACACTAAACTATTACGATCCTTGTGTGTCTATTTTTTTTATGTATTAAGTATTCCGAAAAAGTAATGTGATGTCCATGTACGTCATGCTTTGGGTCTCTACAGTTGGTATCAGAGAAAAGTTTAGTTAACCTTTGGAAACTAGGATGCAAAAACTTTAGTGAGATCCCTAGAGATATTTCTAAGGTATGTCTAGGGATGTCCCTAAGGTTAAGTATAAGTATAGGTTATAGTCCTAGAATTATAGTAACGATCTTATAATTAAACCTAAGATTTTAGATATTGAAGTTACTCCCCCTTTATTATATTGTTTTACCTATCTTGATTTTTTCCTCTCACACTATTCTTTTTGGGTTATAGACGATGGCTGGAACCCGAAGGAACCATGTTGATCAATGTAATGGACAATGTAATGATTTTCCTTATGAACAAACCAATATTATGGGAGATGGAGTGAAAAATATTATTGCTATACTTACTCATGCTATGAATCATTCTGGACTTCTGAATGAGCATAGAAGGGAACAATATTCTATTGAGTCCTTCATGAGGCAACGTCCCCCTTCTTTCAGTGGGTCTTCTAATCCACTTGTTGCTGAACGATGGATCAGTACCATTGAAAAGATATTTTCCATACTTCTCTGTTCGGAACATGAAAAAGTCATTCTGGATATTTACTGATTAGAAGGTGAAACAGATCAATGGTGGACTTTAATTAAGAATATAAGGCCCCAAGTTGAAATTGACTCCATGAAATGGGATGAGTTCAAGAAATTATTTTTCAATAAGTACTTCCCTCATATTCTTTGAACAAATATGGAAAAGGAGTTCCTTGAGCTTAAGCAAAAGGATGATGAATCTGTTAGTATATATGAAACGAATTTTACAAGGCTTGAAAGGTAGGCATCTAGATTTATCATCCAACCTAAAAGTAATGTTGAACGATTCTTCAGTGGCTTAAAACCAAGTCTTTGAAGGGAATTATCTATAAGAGACTTCAGTAGCTATGACTAAATTGTGCATTGTGCTATCAAGGCAGGAATGGAATTTGGTGTTACATATCCATCTCAAGGTTTTGACAAGAAATGAAAGTTGGAGTTCAAGGAGAAATCTTAGAACAATGGTGAAAAGAAGATGAATGTCTCTTTATGCTCAAAGTGTGGAAAGAAGCATGGTGGAGATTGTCTTAAAGGGACTAGAAAATGTTTTAAGTGTGGAAAAGAAGGTCATCAAGAAGTTGAGTGTCGAAGTAATGGGAAAAAGGTAGCTAATGATGCGAATAGAGAAAAGACTACAGAGAACGCTCCACCAACACTTCAATTCTTCAAGTGCAAGGAAATGGGGCATTATGCTAATCAATTCCCTAATACAAGGGTTAATAATGATCGACATGAGCAACCACTTAAGGAAAAGGAAAAAGAGAAGTCACATGCGATCACTATTGGAAATGTTGAATATGAAAACGATGTGGGGGAATGATTAAGTGTTTATGAAATGGGATTCCAAAATAATGTTGTATATAGTACTATGGAATATTGGAATATTTATGTATTGGTCTATTGTGGTTTTCAATAATTTTATGGTACCTGTAACCATGAAAAGTGATTCAAATATTTTGGAAAGCATATGATATGCGCATAATTAAGTGATAAGGATAAAATGAAAATTTTCATAGTATTTGTAAAGACCCGTAAAATTCAAGGAAAATTTTTTCTTAATTTTCTTTAGAATTTTACAAGAGCGCGGTTTCAGACGGCACCTGATTCCGAGGCCCGGAGTGCCCGGAATTAATTTCCGAAGTTTGGCTCGGGTACGTTCAGTGAACGAACGAGCGGGTTTTTCCTAACTTTTGATCCGGTGCTCGGAAATGAAATCCGAGGGCACCGATGAACTCGCAGCGCCGATATTCGCTTAATGTGACCTTTTCGGGAGTTGCGTTTGTTGCGGGTTGAGAGTTACGTTTTGGGGATTTTCAGTTAAGTTAAATAAAATTTGTGTAATACAAATTTTATTTTTTAATTTATTTAAAAACCTATCTAAGGGGGGTTGGAAGTGGGACCCACACCCACTTAACCTCCCTTGGGAGGATTAAGTGTGGTGGGGCCCACACGAACCCCTAAGTCTTTTCTTTTTCTCTCAACATACATAACCCCTCTTTTAATGGCTTAAGTTACCCTTATTTAATTAAGGGAGTTAAACCCCCTCTTTTGAATTTCAAACATTTGAAATCCTTTGAGTTGTGTGTTAATAAAATAAGTGGTATTCTTATTTTATTGAGGGTTCTTTGTTTGTCTTTGGAGAGCTTTCCCTTCTTCTTCAAGCTCTGACGAAGAACGAAGAACGTCTTCATCTTCTCCGGCGAGGAACGTCTTCATCCTCAACGAAGAACGACAACACTTCGTCAAGGATCATCGACACGGAGACCTAGTATCTTCGGACCTCTTCTTCCTCCTCGGACCTTCTTCGTCGGCAAACGAAGATCCGCCAACAACGTGTCGCATCGGACGTAACTCTTCGTCAACGGATTTGACGAACGACGACCGCGACGCCCGACTTCCGCGACGCCGTCTTACGCGGAACGTAGAGAATTCTTGAAACCTCAAACCCGAAGTAGGGGATGTTTTTATTAATTATTTTTACTCCATTCTTGAATCGTGGATTTTAGCATGACTAAACGTGAGACTTTTAGTTATGTTATTTGTTAACGCGAGGGGAGTCGGACCGCACGAACACGGCCGAAACCCCCTCCTTCGTTCATGTTGATTCATGCGGGTGGAAGCAAGAGGCGTGGTGCCGTCGCACCACGCGGATGAACATGCTTATGTTTTCCGCAACACCGTCGCGCTTCGCCGAGGAGAGACTTCAAGACCGCGACGCCGACACGCCGCGTTGGGAGGATTCTTGGCACGGCGAAAGGGGCGCGGTGCCGTCGCACCGCGCCGGACGACGAACACTGCGGCCGGTTCCGGGCCGCGGTGAGACGAGGAGACCGCGGCCGGTTCCGGGCCGCGGCGGAAGGTAAGACCGGCGGCCGGGCCGCCGGCGTCGGAAGTCAAGGGCGGGACCGGAAATTTCCGGTCCCGTTGGTAAAAACCGGCCGGCCAGCGGGCCGGCCGGACGTCATAAAAACCGGGGGATTAAACCCCCGGCCGGACCTTCAAGACCCCCCTCTTAATGAGGGGGGCGGTTCACTTAAAGAGGGGGGGCAACAGCCCCCCGGTTTTGTCAAGCCGGCCCCCATTTGCGGGGGCCGTTTTTGTCAAAGGCACGGCTTGAGCCGTGCCGCTTGAAGGAAAAACGCGGGGCTATGCCCCGCGTGACAATCCCGTGCGGCAGCCGCCGCCGCCACGCGGCCCGCCGCCGCCGCCGCCGCCACGCGGCCCGCCGCCGCCGCCGCCGCCGCCGCCACGTGGCCCGCCGCCGCCGCCACGCGGCCCGCCGCCGCCACGTGGCCCGCCGCCGCCGTCCGCCGCCGCCGGCCGCCGCCGCCGGCCGCCGCGCCGCCCAAGGGGGGGGGTCGGGCCGGGTCGGTCCGGACCCGGACCCCCCCGTTTCGGACCAGATTCGGTTTTTGGCTCATAACTTGAGCCTCGGACCTCCGAATGACGAACCGTCTACGGCAACGCGATCCTTGGATCGAGACGGTCGTTTCGGTATATCGCACTCAAGGTTTCGGTTTACTTTGAGTTCGGCCGGGTTGGTTCGTTCACGAAACCAACCGGGCCTTCGGAGCGGAAACGCTTATATCTTGAGCTACGGACGTCCGATTGACGTGCCGTCAGTCGCGTAGTGTTCCTCTTAGTGAGACGGATCTTTTGGCATACTCCGCCCGAGGTTTGGACGCAGGTGGAGTACGGTCGGGTTGGTTTTGCCTTAAAAACCAACCGGGCCCCGGAGACGAAAATGCCAATAACTCTCAGACCGGGCGTCCGATCGACGTGCCGTCTGTTGCTTTGAGTTCCTGATGACGATACGGAACTTTTGGATACATCAACTCTGGTCTTCGTGACAGTTGATGTATCAGCCTCTCGGCTCGTGGAGCGGATCCTCCGTACGAGCTTGCTGTGTGCGGGAACCCTAGTGCTGGCTGCGACTGTTCTACTGCTACGACTGCTACTGTGACTTCGACGACAGTACAGAGATCCTGTGTGGATTAGACGACGACAGTACAGAGATCCTGTGTGGATTAGACGACGACAGTACAGAGATCCTGTGTGGATTAGACGACGACAGTACAGAGATCCTGTGTGGATTAGACGACGACAGTACAGAGATCCTGTGTGGATTCGACGACGACGACTACAGCACTCAGCGATCCTACGTGGATCAGTGCTACAGGTTCTGTGTGAGCCCGATCCTGTGTGGGTCCTTGCGCTCAGCGGTTCTGTGTGAGCCAGCGCCTACAGGTTCTGTGTGAGCCCGATCCTGTGTGGGTCTTCTGCGGGGGTTAGTTACCTATCGATCCTTCGTGGGTCCGACGACTTAGATGGATCAGTGATCATCTTTATCGTCCTTGAAGAAGTATACCTGTGTGAGCTGAATCCTATTGCTTTCCTGTGTGGATTGTGTTGTGCAATCCTGTGTGGATTACGTTTTGCTTTCCTTTGTGGATTACGTATACTTTCCTGCGTGGACTGAGTTGTACTTGGGCTCGGAGGTTGGAGCGTATCTGAATTGATGACTTAGGTATATGTATGGGCATATACCTAAGCAGTGTCGGTTGTTACTTCGTGATTGTACTTTTCTTTGTGGTTTATCCTTTGTGGATTTGAGAGACCTTCAGGGGTCTCGGGGTCCCTACTGAGTAGCTTATACTCACCCCTGCACGGGCTTCGCCCGCACTACGTTGTGTTGGTTGCAGACGACGGACAGCGTTGACCATAGCTGAGGCTTGTAGAGCGGGACGGTACCCGGAGGTGGACCACTAGGCGGGACGTGCACGGAGCGGACGGCGAGACCCGTGGAGCAGAGGAGCTATCTGTACCCACCCTTCAGGTGGGATTTCCAGTGGACAGCTCGGAGTAGCGGCTTTTACTTTCTGTTGCTGTTTTTCCCTTTTCGAGTTGTACTTTACTTTCAGTTTGGGTTTGTATTCTGGCCCATTTACCTTTCCGCACTTTCAGTCGTACTCTGTTTGCTTAGTGTTTACTTTCCACTTGTTTACTCTGTGGTGTGTGTTTACTTTTCAAAGGCAATGCCTTCCCTTTTACCGGGAATTACGCCTTGGTGCTAGTCGCCAGCCCCTGGCCTATGGAAGGCGGGCTTGGGGTAGTCACGGCACGGACCCCGAGGGCGGGTCGTGACAAATTGGTATCAGAGGAGTTCGGTTCTACCGCGAACTCTGATCTTTTCTATGTGAAGCAATAATGTTTAGCGTATTGAGTGTGGTTATCAGTCCAGGGAGTCCAGTGTTGGTGCGGCGGCCGACGTATCCGTACACCAGGACCCTGACTTCTGATTTCCGACTTAATGCACGAAAACATTGGTTGCGTGTGTGTTTCAAGTTTTCTTTGTGATTACTTGTGTCAGCTCACCGGGTATACTGATCTGCTTTATGAAAGTCTCAAGTTTTCCTTGTGATTACTTGTGCCAGCTCACCAGGTATACTGTTCTGACCGTGGCGCACCTGTTTTCTTTTCAGGATGCCCCCACGACGACAGCCAGCTAGGGTTCCGAGAGTCGAGCGAGACGACAGCCCACCGAGCGACGAGGCTTCGGTGCAGGGCCCTTTGTCAGCAGTGGCACCGGCGGTAGCTTTACCCGCCGAGCCCCCGATGCTTCCAGCAGCAGCCGCTGACGATGCACGTCGCCTCAGCGCACTGCATGAGTTTCAGCGCCAGCGACCACCCAGGTTTCGCGGCGAGACGGATCCCCAGGCAGCAGAGGACTGGCTGGAGGCAGTGGTTCGAGTGTTTAGGCTAGTGAGGACACCAGCAGACCTCATGGTGATCCTCGCTGCGAGCCTACTACACGCAGCAGCAGGACGATGGTGGAGCTTGATGCTCCAGGTGCACGATGAGGCATCTCTACTCTGGACGGACTTCGAGAGCCTCTTCCGCTCTGAGTTCGTCCCGGCCACTCTCCGAGCGGTGCGCATTCAGGAGCTTCTACAGCTGCGGCAGGGCAGCATGACGGTCGCACAGTACTCGGCGAGATTCACCGATCTCTCGCGCTACTCGACCGACATGGTACGAGACCCATTCTTCCGGGCCCGGACCTTCGAGCAGGGTTTGAGACACGAGATCAGGGCATCACTGATCTCCCTCAGCATACCGACTCAGACAGGAGTACTGGAGCGGGCCCTTCTGATCGAGAGCTTCCTTGCTGAGTCTACACCAGCACAGAGACCCACCGCAGGACGGCACGTGGCAGAGTCATCTGCAGCTGGCAGTCGGCGAATGACTCAGGGGTCCAGACAGACCAGACCTCAGGGCACTGGCTCAGCAGTGCAGGGCACACCACGCGGAGCCAGTCTTTCGAGTGGAAGACAGTGCTATGCATGCGGTGGGCAAGGCCACATGGCTCGTGACTGCCCGACCCGCCATGCGGAGGAGCAGCAGACGGTTGAGGAACCACCTAGGCAGAGGCAGAGGTTCGACCGTGGCGGTCTGCAGGAAGGAGGCGGACGAGGCAGAAGAGTTGGACAGGAGCAGAACTAGTGGTTACATCCTTTGTACTTCTGGTTCCTTGTTGCTTTTGTGTAGCGTCTTGTATTACGAGCTGCAATAATAAAAGATGCATACCTTGTGATGTTTTCGTTCCTGTCCTCTATCGTAATGTTACTAAGGGGTTCCAGTTTTGGCTGTTGACTTGACCCTCACTTGTGAGACATCTACTGGAGGAGACCCAGTTACCACACACTGATGCCGACAGTGTGACTCAACCCTTGGAGGCGAGAGTAACGGTTGAATCTCTTAGTAGTAGCGTCGAGGCCTTACGACGTCATCCTTAGTATGGATTAGTATCATCCATGTTAGGATTGACTGTTTTAGGCAAAGAATGTGGTTCATCCAGGGGATGAGACCAGATTTCTCTTTTCGGCAAAAGAGAAATCTTGCAGCTCTGGTGGGACCGGAGATGGTCCGGGCCACGTCAGAGGAGGTCCATGTCATCCAGGAGCGGGTCCTACATGGGCAATCGATTCCTCTTGTGCGCAACAAATGGCGGCACGGGAATCTCCAGGAGAGCACATGGGAGCGGGAGGCTCAGATGCGTGCTCAGTACTCTCTTTTGGTTTCCCTAGTTTTTGATGTAGCTTTACGGGGACGTAAAGCCCTGAGGTGGGAGTAATGTAAAGACCCGTAAAATTCAAGGAAAATTTTTTCTTAATTTTCTTTAGAATTTTACAAGAGCGCGGTTTCAGACGGCACCTGATTCCGAGGCCCGGAGTGCCCGGAATTAATTTCCGAAGTTTGGCTCGGGTACGTTCAGTGAACGAACGAGCGGGTTTTTCCTAACTTTTGATCCGGTGCTCGGAAATGAAATCCGAGGGCACCGATGAACTCGCAGCGCCGATATTCGCTTAATGTGACCTTTTCGGGAGTTGCGTTTGTTGCGGGTTGAGAGTTACGTTTTGGGGATTTTCAGTTAAGTTAAATAAAATTTGTGTAATACAAATTTTATTTTTTAATTTATTTAAAAACCTATCTAAGGGGGGTTGGAAGTGGGACCCACACCCACTTAACCTCCCTTGGGAGGATTAAGTGTGGTGGGGCCCACACGAACCCCTAAGTCTTTTCTTTTTCTCTCAACATACATAACCCCTCTTTTAATGGCTTAAGTTACCCTTATTTAATTAAGGGAGTTAAACCCCCTCTTTTGAATTTCAAACATTTGAAATCCTTTGAGTTGTGTGTTAATAAAATAAGTGGTATTCTTATTTTATTGAGGGTTCTTTGTTTGTCTTTGGAGAGCTTTCCCTTCTTCTTCAAGCTCTGACGAAGAACGAAGAACGTCTTCATCTTCTCCGGCGAGGAACGTCTTCATCCTCAACGAAGAACGACAACACTTCGTCAAGGATCATCGACACGGAGACCTAGTATCTTCGGACCTCTTCTTCCTCCTCGGACCTTCTTCGTCGGCAAACGAAGATCCGCCAACAACGTGTCGCATCGGACGTAACTCTTCGTCAACGGATTTGACGAACGACGACCGCGACGCCCGACTTCCGCGACGCCGTCTTACGCGGAACGTAGAGAATTCTTGAAACCTCAAACCCGAAGTAGGGGATGTTTTTATTAATTATTTTTACTCCATTCTTGAATCGTGGATTTTAGCATGACTAAACGTGAGACTTTTAGTTATGTTATTTGTTAACGCGAGGGGAGTCGGACCGCACGAACACGGCCGAAACCCCCTCCTTCGTTCATGTTGATTCATGCGGGTGGAAGCAAGAGGCGTGGTGCCGTCGCACCACGCGGATGAACATGCTTATGTTTTCCGCAACACCGTCGCGCTTCGCCGAGGAGAGACTTCAAGACCGCGACGCCGACACGCCGCGTTGGGAGGATTCTTGGCACGGCGAAAGGGGCGCGGTGCCGTCGCACCGCGCCGGACGACGAACACTGCGGCCGGTTCCGGGCCGCGGTGAGACGAGGAGACCGCGGCCGGTTCCGGGCCGCGGCGGAAGGTAAGACCGGCGGCCGGGCCGCCGGCGTCGGAAGTCAAGGGCGGGACCGGAAATTTCCGGTCCCGTTGGTAAAAACCGGCCGGCCAGCGGGCCGGCCGGACGTCATAAAAACCGGGGGATTAAACCCCCGGCCGGACCTTCAAGACCCCCCTCTTAATGAGGGGGGCGGTTCACTTAAAGAGGGGGGGCAACAGCCCCCCGGTTTTGTCAAGCCGGCCCCCATTTGCGGGGGCCGTTTTTGTCAAAGGCACGGCTTGAGCCGTGCCGCTTGAAGGAAAAACGCGGGGCTATGCCCCGCGTGACAATCCCGTGCGGCAGCCGCCGCCGCCACGCGGCCCGCCGCCGCCGCCGCCGCCACGCGGCCCGCCGCCGCCGCCGCCGCCGCCGCCACGTGGCCCGCCGCCGCCGCCACGCGGCCCGCCGCCGCCACGTGGCCCGCCGCCGCCGTCCGCCGCCGCCGGCCGCCGCCGCCGGCCGCCGCGCCGCCCAAGGGGGGGGGTCGGGCCGGGTCGGTCCGGACCCGGACCCCCCCGTTTCGGACCAGATTCGGTTTTTGGCTCATAACTTGAGCCTCGGACCTCCGAATGACGAACCGTCTACGGCAACGCGATCCTTGGATCGAGACGGTCGTTTCGGTATATCGCACTCAAGGTTTCGGTTTACTTTGAGTTCGGCCGGGTTGGTTCGTTCACGAAACCAACCGGGCCTTCGGAGCGGAAACGCTTATATCTTGAGCTACGGACGTCCGATTGACGTGCCGTCAGTCGCGTAGTGTTCCTCTTAGTGAGACGGATCTTTTGGCATACTCCGCCCGAGGTTTGGACGCAGGTGGAGTACGGTCGGGTTGGTTTTGCCTTAAAAACCAACCGGGCCCCGGAGACGAAAATGCCAATAACTCTCAGACCGGGCGTCCGATCGACGTGCCGTCTGTTGCTTTGAGTTCCTGATGACGATACGGAACTTTTGGATACATCAACTCTGGTCTTCGTGACAGTTGATGTATCAGCCTCTCGGCTCGTGGAGCGGATCCTCCGTACGAGCTTGCTGTGTGCGGGAACCCTAGTGCTGGCTGCGACTGTTCTACTGCTACGACTGCTACTGTGACTTCGACGACAGTACAGAGATCCTGTGTGGATTAGACGACGACAGTACAGAGATCCTGTGTGGATTAGACGACGACAGTACAGAGATCCTGTGTGGATTAGACGACGACAGTACAGAGATCCTGTGTGGATTAGACGACGACAGTACAGAGATCCTGTGTGGATTCGACGACGACGACTACAGCACTCAGCGATCCTACGTGGATCAGTGCTACAGGTTCTGTGTGAGCCCGATCCTGTGTGGGTCCTTGCGCTCAGCGGTTCTGTGTGAGCCAGCGCCTACAGGTTCTGTGTGAGCCCGATCCTGTGTGGGTCTTCTGCGGGGGTTAGTTACCTATCGATCCTTCGTGGGTCCGACGACTTAGATGGATCAGTGATCATCTTTATCGTCCTTGAAGAAGTATACCTGTGTGAGCTGAATCCTATTGCTTTCCTGTGTGGATTGTGTTGTGCAATCCTGTGTGGATTACGTTTTGCTTTCCTTTGTGGATTACGTATACTTTCCTGCGTGGACTGAGTTGTACTTGGGCTCGGAGGTTGGAGCGTATCTGAATTGATGACTTAGGTATATGTATGGGCATATACCTAAGCAGTGTCGGTTGTTACTTCGTGATTGTACTTTTCTTTGTGGTTTATCCTTTGTGGATTTGAGAGACCTTCAGGGGTCTCGGGGTCCCTACTGAGTAGCTTATACTCACCCCTGCACGGGCTTCGCCCGCACTACGTTGTGTTGGTTGCAGACGACGGACAGCGTTGACCATAGCTGAGGCTTGTAGAGCGGGACGGTACCCGGAGGTGGACCACTAGGCGGGACGTGCACGGAGCGGACGGCGAGACCCGTGGAGCAGAGGAGCTATCTGTACCCACCCTTCAGGTGGGATTTCCAGTGGACAGCTCGGAGTAGCGGCTTTTACTTTCTGTTGCTGTTTTTCCCTTTTCGAGTTGTACTTTACTTTCAGTTTGGGTTTGTATTCTGGCCCATTTACCTTTCCGCACTTTCAGTCGTACTCTGTTTGCTTAGTGTTTACTTTCCACTTGTTTACTCTGTGGTGTGTGTTTACTTTTCAAAGGCAATGCCTTCCCTTTTACCGGGAATTACGCCTTGGTGCTAGTCGCCAGCCCCTGGCCTATGGAAGGCGGGCTTGGGGTAGTCACGGCACGGACCCCGAGGGCGGGTCGTGACAGTATTCATGAGCTCATGACTGATATAAGGACAAAGTGATACCATGGTTTGAGTATATCGAAATTTTGGGATTTTGGTATGTGGAAAGAGTTAACTTATGATAGCATCCATGTTTTCAGTAAGGTTCAATGGGTATTCCTTTTTCACGAGCATACAAGATTAAGGTATTCACATGTTTGGAATGCGATCTAAAAGATATATCTTGTGATATATGTATTCACGTGCTTGTTATATGACCTTTTTAGTAATCATTCTCTTTATACTATAAGATTAGAAAGAATTATTTTTGAAAAGCCTAAATGTTGGAATAGATTAAGTTGGACATCAGATAGTATTGTTTAAGGATAGATCTTTTTGATATTATGATAGTATAGTTTTAGAAAAAAGGACAACCTGCAGGATGGGTGACAACCCATTGCGTCAGACAATTTTGCAGGAATCGAACCCACAACCGAAGTGAAACAGGCCTTCATCGCCTACCACTGGCCTACAGGAATCCCTTGGTTAGTAGAAAATAGTTTTATTCTACTAAGCGGTATGATAGATGAAGTATATGTCCATTTTTGGAACCATAGATGATTAATCTCACCATAAATGGACTTATATATATATATATATATATATATATATATATATATTTTCTAACCTTGTGTTTGAGACAGATGAAATGACCTATCATTCTATCACATGATCTGCTAACACTTCATGGAAGACAAATTCAACTTCATTTCTTTAAGAGATGAAGTGGAAATTGTTTAAGGCACAAAAAACGGTGAGATCGTACCGAAATAAAGTAAGTATTCTTCTAATTAAAATTAATTAACATTAGGGAAATTATCTTGAAAGCCAAAAATGTTGTCCTAGTACTCTTATATCTGATGAATCATATGGTACCATAGATCATCAAAAATCTATGGCTTTGTGATTGTTGGATTTTTCATAGCCATGTTCTCTACCACTCTCCATCAGAACTTGATGGTTAGATTTCTCTTCCATATCCATATTTTAACCTATGTGGAAACCCAGTGATGAGTTAATTTGGGTAACTGATATGTTTCTTACTTTACTTTTTAAAATTATGTTTTAGTATTCCTTTTTACGATGTGGGTTTCTATTAAAGAAACTTTCAAGTAGTAAACCATTTATAACCCCGAAGAATTTTGAGGGTGAAATTCATTTTAAGGGGGGTAGAATGTAACACCCCAAGATTTTATGATAAGTATTCTTTTTAATTTATTTTATGTCATGTGTTTTATTATACACCAATATTATGTTGTGCTATATGCAACATCATATTATCTTGCAGTATACCCAACACTATTCTTAGATTGTGTTACACACAATTTCAAGTTCATTTGATAATAGTCATTCTATGCAACATTGAGTGTATATATATATATATATTCAATGTATAAATGAAATATGGTTGGATTATATTATACAAAACAACAAAGGAGTCTTCCACTACACGTCACCCTGACTTGGCTTGCATTACACGCAATCACGACCTTCCTCGATAGCGTGTGTAGTACGCAATACCGGGTTTCACTAAACAACGATATATTATTATAATATTATAAACTAGCCGTTATGAATAGTATTAACTGAATTTTTAATTTTATAACATTATAATTCATCTTACACATTTTCTAGAATGAGGTATGAAAACAAAATCAGTTTTTCAGATAAAAGCAGTATTTTTCAAAAAATGTAGTTTTACTACCTTTTGATGGTGCACCCATTTTAAATCTAGTTTTGACATGTTTATAAGATCAATTTGAAAAAATAAAATTGTTCTTTGGAATAAGGATATAAAAATTTACTTTGGATAAATTTTTCATATTATTCTGGTAACTTTCATATTTTTATGAATAGTAAAAACACGCTATATTTTAATTAAAAACAACTTTTTTCATCGTAATAATTTATATGGTTAAATTATAATATTGAATGGTTTTAAATTATAAATAGAATATATTTTTACCATTTAATATAATTTATGTCATTAGAATTAATTTTACATTGAAATCATAGGTAAAAACAGTTCAATCTTTGGAAATTTTTTAACTTTTAAAACCCGTTTGCTTAACAACGAGATTAATTTTAAATTAATTACTGCAACTTTTGTGTTTCGAATTTTGGAAAATGGATACCATATTTGGAATCAGTGGGTCCTAATTATGTTAATAGGTTACTTTTATTTTTTTTGATATTATGAATAGTAACTACGGTAATTTTTATTTACTATGGTTAAAGGTAAATAGGGTAATTCAAGGTTAAAAGAATATTATAATAATTCAAAATTACCTTTACAAATGTCCTAACATTATTGGATGAGTAATGACCGAACATGGGAATCATTGGGTCAATTTTGGGACTCCATGAATCCACTTATGAAAGACAATGACACATGAGATTAATTAATTTAATGTAAAGACAAAATTGGAATCAACAAAAATATTTTAGTAATTAATTTTTATAAGGGGATATATAACTTATCTTTTAGACTATAAATATTAATTGTAAATCTAAAAATATTTCATACATGTTGGTATTTTTTTTATAATTTTTAGACATCAAATAAATTAAATTATTTATGACACAATAATGATGCAGTATTTACCTCATTAATAAATGATTTAAATAAATAAGATTCTAATGATTAAAATATTATCCAAAACCTGTCCAATTCCTATTGGATGATTTTATTTCGAATATGAGTCATCTTATCTTCGACATTAATGTGTTTTGGACTTCTTGAAACCGAAGATAAGTTTATAATAAAATAATATTTTCACACTTTCCTAAAGAGCCCCTCCTCTCCATTATAAAAGGACACCACCTCTATGCAATTCCAAAAACCTCTCAAGATAGTTGGCTCGTCCAATATCTACCCAATTAAGCCCTATACATCCCTCTCCTACCCCTTGAATCCTTACATTAGGAAGAAGGCACTCCAAGAAGTCCTTTTGGTTCAATCCAAAGGAAGTTACCCAAATTAAAGGTAACGGTCTCTCTTAAGTTGTTTTCTTTTATTCTACTTCTCCAACCCCTAAACTCTTTTTAATACTTTATTTTGTAACAACAACTGTATCCTAAATATACTAGTATGTTTTTATGAGAAATATTAGAACTAAACTTACACACACCTCCATCTAATGGATGAAGAACATAATGTTTCTGTGGATTGAAAACTAACGCCTCACGTAATGGTGATTGTTTGATTTTCTCCTACCACCTCTCATGGTGGCCATTATGATGGAAATGTATTTATATATGATATATATTATGTTTATGATTTCCTTATGCTTCTTTACTTCTCAATTATATCAAGACTTTATGGTTTCCATAGTGGGTAAATACGATGATCTCATTTGAGGAAGTGCGGACTACCGCCCCTCAAAGTGATGTGATTCGTTAATGACTTATGTGGGATTTATAAAGGATGGATTTAATGATATTATATATGATATTATACTGTAATTATAATATAACTATTCCATTAAAATAATAAATAAAAATTAAAGTGGCGTTCATGCGTACGTACGACTTACTGTCTCCATGAACGGTGCATTTCATTTCTTACCTCCATATGTTATGTACTATTATAAATACATGTATATGCTTGATATATAATGAATATATATGATATATAAATCATGATTTACATTATTTAAGTAATTAAATCATGATATAAGTAATAATAACATCAAGAACAACAAGTCCAAACACGTACGATAAATAAGTTGATTTTACCCAAAACGTTGCTTTAACATGGGATTTACAGAAGAACGGGTAATATAAAGTCATAAGTGAACCATATATGATATCATAACAATGAATAATATTCTTTAATAAGTCAATAAAATTATTTAAATCATAATACAGGAGGTTCGGATACGTACGAAGCATATCGGACCTAAGGTAAAGGATAATTATTACAATCTCATTCTTATCTGAGATTGTTTATTCGTATGTATTTTCTGGGGTTATGATTATTATCCATGCCCATATGTTCTCAAAATGTTTTCATAAAATGTTTAAATTTCTTTAATTTATTTTTAAAGTCATTTTTACCCTTTTCTACTTTTACCACATCGTATGGAAGGAATCTTTCTTTTGTTTACCATACGAGGTACTTTTTGACTTTTCCAACAAAAGTACGAGAAGAATGTTATTTTTAACATATACGGAATGAACGGATTTTTACGGTTTCACAATGCATTATTTTCATGAATATTACTCTAAAATATTTCATAATTATTTTTAACAAAATCCTTTTCTTTTAAAATTTCATGGAATTTTGTGAAAAGAAAATGTTTTTGAAGAAGAAAGGATATTTTTCTCAAGAATTCATTTCAAGTGTTTTGTCAAAACTATTTTCCATCTAAGATGACATTATTTAGTATGATTATGTTTCAAGTATAATGTCTCTATGATTTACATGGTTTCATTTTTATTATGATGAAATGATATCCATTTGTTTTATATGGATTATGTTATGATGGGATGATGTTTATGAAACCCATTTTATTCTTTGGGTTATGATGAATGATTTATGTTTATGTTGTGGAAAAAGTAATAATGATTTAATTATGATATGGGTGGGACCTATATCTCCCTCCAATTCATTGGGTAAAGATTTATATCTCATGAGATAGACATGGCTGGAACGGAAAGTAAATATGGTTCAGTAATACAGGGATGGAACGACAAGTAAACCTGGTTCAGTAATGGACTTTGTCCACTAATATGGTCTTGGCAGAAATGCCTTGGCTACTATGGAAACCATATCATGTGCTTAATGTTTTTACATAATTAAATGTTTTATTCCCATGCTATTTTATCATGATTGATGTTCCATTATGATCTAGGCCTTATGTACTTCCATGTTTTATCTCATTGCTCAATATTTTCATATTTAAACATTATGGTCATGTTTTTAGGTTCAAATGTATACGGTTTGTTTTATTTTCTCCATGCTTACCCTTACTGAGAATTTGAACTCCCCCTTTATATTTTTTCTTTTTCCCCGGATATAATGAAAGGTTTTAGGTAAGAAAACAAAAGGGTAAGATTTTTATGGGAGATGTTGAAGATCTTTCACCACGATTAGAAGATTACGTTCTGAGTTTCCAAAGACACTAAACTATTACGGTCCTTATCTGTCTATTTTTGTTATGTATTAAGTATTCTGAAAAAGTAATGTGATGTCCATGTATATCAAGAATGGGGTCTCTATAAGCTCCATGCAGTTGGTCAAATAAATCATCAATGTGAGGTAGGGGATACTTGTTCTTTATTGTTATAGCATTGATCTCCCTGTAGTCGATACATAACCTCATAGATCCATATTTCGATCTATCAAAAAGAACAGGGGCTCCCCATGGAGAAACACTGGGGAGAATAAATCCCTTATTACTAAATTCCTCTAGTTGTTTATTTAGTTTAACTAATTCTATAGTGGCCATTCTATAAGGGGTCTTCGATATAGGCCTTGATCCAGGAATTAAATCAATGGAAAACTAAACTTATCGTTCTGGAGGATGTCCAGGTAAATATTCCAGAAACACATCTACATATTCATTCACAATAGGTACATCCTCTATTTGAACATTCCTTTCCTCATCCACAGTTATTTCATTCTCTTCCTCCTCGTTAACTGAATTTAGTTGAGCTATTGGGTGTGAATCTAGTTAAGAATTATGTGGTGACGATTCTTCTCTAAAGATAAGGTTTTCCTTATCATCATCATAAAAAATCGTAACCTCCTTCTTCTTAAAATAAATCATCACATCATGGTCCAAAATCCAATCCATACCGAGGATTATATCAAATTAAGTCATGGGTATGATGATGAGATCAGTAGATAAAGAACATTTATATGCCCTAATGGGAACAGATCCACAGAACTTTGTAGCAATGATACTTCCCTTAGGGGTTTTGAATGACAAATCTCATGTTAAATCAAATTGGAAATATCTAATTTTCTTAGAAAACTGGGAAGATATGAAACAATTCAAAGATATAGAATCAAATAAAGCATTTGATAAACTTTAGGAAACCATTAAATTACCCCCCACCACGTCTTTCAGAGCTTCTACCTCAGCAGTAGTGATAGCATAAGATTGGCATTGATCCCTTGGCCTTTTCTGAGGCAATTTCCCCTGACTCTTAGGACATTCATTTTCATAATGTCCCATCTCTCTACAATTATATAATTCTACATTGACAACAACTCTCTTTCCCTTGCAATCATGAGTTTGGTGGCCTTTTTCACCACACTTGTAACAGACTCCCATTCCTTTTAGGAAAGTACCGTGGTTTTTCTTCCCACATTTACTGCAGGATGGATTTTCAACTTTTGCCTTCTTCCCCTTATTTCCATTTCTAGATTGATCAGCAGATCTCTTTTTCTCTTTATTTGCTTTAAATTCATAAGACTTAGAGAATTCCTTTTCTATCTTGATAGCACATGAGACAATATCTTCGTACGACGAGAAGGTTTGAGAGACTAATGCTTGATGGAGAAATGGTTTTAACCCATCAAAGAAATGATCAATCTTACTTATTGGGTTACGTATATAATCTGCAACATACCTCACTAACCTTGTAAAGTTAGCCTCATACTTTGCGACATTCTCATCTTCTTTCTGCCTCAGACTCAGAAATTGCCTTTCCATATCTGCTCGATGGTCTCGAGGAAAGTATTTTTCTAAGAACAGATCTTTTAACTCCCTCCATTCCATATATGATACTTCATCATCTTCCTTTGTGTTTTGTATCAATGACCACCATTGATCAGCATCTCCAGTGAGGCGGTAAACTGCCATGATAACCTTTTCCCTTTCACTACTCCCCAAGGCATGAAATATTTTCTCTAAAGAATTTATCCATTGCTCAGCTACTAAGGTATTTATACTCCCATTTAATGTTGGTGGTTGTTTCCTCATGAAGCGATCTAACATTGATCCTCCACGCTGTGGATCAGGGTGCTCCATACAGGTAAGGTTATTATTCATAACCTGAGTGAGTTGTCCCAGTATGGTGATTAGTTGATCAGCACCAGTTGCATCACCAACTCCACTAGAATTATTTTGAGTAGGAGGGAAATCCCAACATGGAGTGCATGCATTGATACAATTTCCATTCCTTCCACTAGGATCCATTTATAAACAATTGAATAAACTAGATCAGTTTATGAATCAGAATACATAATTCCATACTTGTAAAACACTTAACATAAATTGAACAGTTTATGGATATAATCCATAATCATAATAATGTTTCCATTGAAGAAGTATATACTCATAAACCCTTCATAATGGTTCATAAAGAAAATGAGAATTATCCTAACCATATCCCCTGGGAGTGTCGTAACCAAGAGTGCAGTAAGGCCCGTTGTCGTGCACCAGTTCCCATTTGAGTCTAGCTCAAAGCGGTGTTTTCGGGTTTTACCCCTAGGTACATCTATGCCAGAGCCGCCTCTACCTGCTCGTATCCAAACAGGGATGTATTTCTTAGAAAACTCACAAAATCTCTGCAATACCAAAATTCGGGGAAGTTCTTCTATACTAATCCTCAAAGTCCATCTTAGGTCTATGTGCTCTAATCAGAGTTTATCTAAATCTAGCTTCCAAGTTTTGTACTCAAATTCCTCTAATAACAACTGTAACGCCCTGACCCCAGTTACCCAGAGTCGGTGCATTATTACATAACATTTGCATGATCAAAAGAAGGATCAAATCTCGAAAGACTGATTGGTTTAGTAGCCTTGGAAACACTAGATATATTCATAAGTCTTACATTAAATCATAAAAATGAAAACTAAAAAAAAATAGTCTCCATAGTCCACACTCATATCCCCACATACTATCCCTGCAGGTCATTCATAAATTACTTCTTCACATCCTGGAAAAAATAAAACATTGAAAGGGGTGAGCTCAGATGTTCAGTAAGGATGAAAATATAGTGGAAACTTTCATAAATAAACATAAACATTTAAGGCAATGTATAACTAAAACAAAAGCCTTTTAAACTTAAACTTCAGCATAATATAGAAAATATAAAATGAAATAATTCCATTTAGTTATTCACATGGATATTCTACTAGTCGAATAATCACATGCAATATCAATAACCACTTTCATAATGACGGAATGCATAATGCCAGAATATCATAACCACGTATCCAAGGCCTCGTTCCAAGACACTAGTTTGTCTCATGAGACCTACCGATGCATCCAGGAGCTATAGCAGGATCCACCCATCACTTATTAAGTCCAATGCATTCCTCATATGAATAGGTTTAAACATAACATAAACATTCATATTAAAACTAGCATACGAAGTGTCAATAATTTCTCCATAAACCATGAATGGTGTAAAAATAACACATCCACAGTCAAACATATCACAAAAAATTCAATACAATATGGAAGTTTTGTATCATAATAAATCAACTTCAAATATGCTTAAAATCCATCAAAGGATGTTGACATAGATGAAATCAAAACTATTTGAGAGAAATATCTCTGTTTTTTTGAAATAATTTAAAAGTTAAATAATTATAAAACAAAAAATTTACTTTGAAAATATTCTTATAATCTTTTAAGGTAATATTTGAAGATTTTATAATGGCGGAAAATAGCCGCACCCACCGTATAAGTTAAAAAAACATTCTTACCTTAATTCTGTCGAAAAGGTTAAAAAGGACCTTGTTTGGAAAACGAAGGAAAGATTCCTTTATAAATTTTTTATAAAAATTCACACAAGGGTATAAATGACTTTAACCCATATTCTGTAAAATAGTAAGAATGTTTTGAAATACACTTTTAAGAAACATGGATGTGTATGATAAATAGGTCCTAGTAGATAATTACGTATAAACAACCTCGGATAATGAAGAGATTGTGAAATAACCCTTACCTTGTACTTTCCTTGGTTGATGGTTGGTTAACCTACTTTATAATGGTGATATAATTGTTATTAAATTATACAATTATCATATACATTTATATGATATCATATATGATCTTTTAAAATTGATTTGTTAATAACATCTTAGTATTATCGTCGTTTCAGTTGTTAATGGATTTCTTCTCCTTTGTCTGTTTTGTTAGGTAAGACATGTTTGTTATGGATAGGTTGTATATTATTCATATCCAGAATGATATCAAGTCCTTAAATATTATTTTTAATCATCCAATAAAATTTATTCTTGAATGGATATGATGAGGAATGAATCTCATCACGTTCGTGGAGACGGTAATCCGTACGTACGCACGAGCGACAATATCATTATTTTGATACTAAAATAATATATAATTGGATGATATATCAAATATAAAGAATCATTATCATGTTATATTTATTATTTACATGAATTATACATCATTATTACACCCATCTAAATAATAATATATTTAATAACAATTACACCACAACGTGGAGACGGTAGGCCGTACGTACGCACGTATGGTGACATGTAATTCAAGGGATGGATAGAATAATGAATTTGTTTGTTCCATATTTATAATAACATCACAGTATATATAATATAATGGAGTTATTATTTTATAATAGAAATAACAGGGAAAGAAGAAGTTGAAGAAGAAAGGAACTTTAAAGAGGGTGGTTAAGACGTTACCTCTTCTTCGGGTTCTTCCTTTTGATTTGATTAAAAGGGATCCTTAGGTTGGCTTTCTGATCAAAATAAGGCCTCTAGGTTAAAGTGAGGGAAGTTGGGAGTATATTTGAGCAGATTTTGGCTGATTCAAATGGATTTGAAGGTGTTAATTAATGAGAAGGGTGAGTGCCCTTTTATAAGAGGGGTGAGGGGCTCTTTAGGAAAGACTTAAAGTATTATTTTATAATAAATTCTTATTCAGTTTATAATGGCTCCAAAGTGGATTATTCAATGTCTAATGTGGGGATGAGTCTAAATCCTTTCAAAAAATATATTTTAGATAGGTTTGGGACATTATATTAACCTTATCTTTCAGTTTTAACTCTTAGTTAATTAGTTTGACACTTACCATGTCACTTTGTATTTTTATATTATATAGCTAATAAACTTACTATATACATCCAAGAGACCCCAAAGTGGTCCATTAAAGATACACCTATCATTATACAAGTCCTTTTACAAACATTAGATTTTTATGAATATAATATGAATTAATAATATAATATTTCTTTTAAAAACTCTTTTATGTCAATTTTGACACTATTTGGAACTTAATTTTTTTGAAAATCATAACAGCATGATTACTTAGAACCTAATTCATTTAATAAACTCTAACATGTCATATTAATCTAGGAAATTAGTGGAATTCATTAAAAGTCTCAAATTATATTTATTTGGGTATTTATAATATCAATTATTTTAACATTTCACTAATAAGGTAATTACTGCACCATCATTGTGTCATAACTAAATTAAATTATTTAATGTCTAAGAATTATAAATAAAATATCATTATGTAGGAAATATGTTTATATTTATAATGAATATTTATAATCGAATTTATCTTATGTATAACCCTATATTAAAAATGTTTTATTAATCAAACTTTGATTTTAACTCTTTTAACTCTTCTTTGAATTAAATAATAATAAATGTCCTAATCTAATCCAAGTGGACCTAAATGATAATATTTTATTCCTAAAGTTGTTTTTGGTCGATATACACTTGTCCAATATAATTAGGACATGTGTTAGGGTAATATTAATATCATTTTTACCTTTAATTACCCTACTTACTTTTTACCGTGGTAAATAAATGTAAAAAGATACTATTCACCAAAAATTATTTTTATCTTATTGAACCAAATTTTACTCCTTGATATTAACATTGTCTCTTTTATTTTTGAAATTCCACTCATAGAAGCCGTAAAATTATGTTTTATGTAAATTTCCAAATTCTCCTAGGAGGTGGGTAAAAGACGATGAAAAGTTCAATAAATTTTTATATATCTAAACTTATTCTAAAATAACTCCAATGAATTACATTGAAATTATATAAGTATTATTTATCTATTTTGACATTAATTAAATTTAAATAAAATAAGTAATTATTTAAATAAAAATTCGTTTTTAAACAATAACTCAGTGTTTTTTCACTATTCATCAAAAATTGAATGTTTTCAGAAAAATACCAAAAATTCACCCTAGGCTAATTTCAATATTCCTAATACAAATATGAAGTCCATTCTGAAAGATAAAATTTATAAAATTTCAAAAAGTGGGTATTACTATTCATAACGGCTACTTTGATTGGTCGCAGTGTGTTAAAACCCGAAGTTGCGTACAACACACGCTACTGTATTATTCAAAGAGAATCGTACCATAGAAGCTTGGAGTGTTACATAAAGTGTTTTTCCAGGGTGATTCTTCTGGTTATAAAAGAAAGTGAAAGAGTTGTTAATTTTTTTAAGACCAGTTTCATGGAATTTTATAGGTTAGAAACATGTTATTTTCTACCAGTGTGGGAGGCATGGTCATACCAGACCTCATATATATAGGCCCCTAGAACTTTTAATATTTGTGGGAGATCTATCTGTCTAAAGTGTTTCTATGATAATATTTCCTAATACAATAATGTGGGATCCACTTTCACGATGGGTTCAATGGTTCATGTTGATGATTCTAAGGGTGGTGTGTTTCATTCTCAAGCCAAGGGAAATGTACAAGTTGATAAGTCCGAATGACTTTATGCAGACGAGTGTGCAATAAAGGAATATGAAGTAGGGCCAAATATTGTTATATGTATCATGTTTATTTTTTCTTCGATGGGGATATATTTGTTTGATACATGTGCTACTGATTCTTTTATATCATCAAAGTTAGTTGACATGTTTGGTTTTCATTCAGACTTATGCCGTTATTGTTGGATCTTTCCACACATTTTGGAAATATGTACAGTCAAGTTTTAAAATGTCCTACATGTTGGGTAGTGATAGGTGATGTTGAGGTGTTTTGTGATTTCTTAGTTCTTGATATTAATATCTTTGACTTGATTATCATCATGGATTGGGTGATTAGCATAAAGGCCCAAATAGACTATTATCTCTATTTTGTATAGTTCTTATATACTGATAGAGTAAGTCGTGTTTTTTTAGGGTGAATGGAACACTAGATCAGGAAGGGAAGAACCAGTTGTTCCTTATGACACTTTAATCTCATTAAGGTTTTCATGAATGTTTGTTGATATAGTTGACCCCTGCTTGGGTGGTCAACTACCTATTTTTGTGTGTGTGTACCCTAAGGTCTTCCCGGATGATTTTTCTTGTTTAATTACACAAATAGAGGTTGAGTTTACTATTTACTTATTACCTTGAATTATGCCAAATTCTATTCCATCCTATCGAATGAAACCTGATGAGTTGGTGGAACTTAATGTTCAGATTAAGGAACTAGAGGTGAAATGATTTATTTTTCCTAGCATGTCACCATGGGATTCACCTGTACTCTTTTCCAATAAGGTAGACGGAAGTATTAGACTCTATATTGACTATCCGAATTTGAGTTGGGTGGCCGTTAAGAATAAGTATCCTTTACCCAGAATTGATGATATCTTTGATTAGTTGAGGGGGGTATTTGGATTTCTTATATTGACCTGCATTTGGGGTACCCCTGGTTGAGATTATGAGAAAAGGATATACCCAAGACAACATTTCAGAGTCAACATGAGAATTTCACATTTATAGTTATGCCATTTAGAATCACTAATACTAAATTGGTATTCATGGATTTGATGAACTGAATATTTCATTGGTTCTTGGAATATTTTGTTTTTGTATTCATAGATTATATCTTGGTGTACTACAAGACTAAGGAGGAGTACATAGACTATTTAGATATCATTCTTCGAACCTTGAGAAAACATCATCTGTATAGTAATACTTCTAAGTGTGAGTTTTGGATCTTGGAAGTGCAGTTTCTAAGGCATGTGATATTCGATAGGGGTATCTCAGTTGATCCTAAAAATTTGTAGGTAGTTATGTCTTGGTAGCATCCCAAAAGAATGTTTGAGATCCGAAGCATCATGGTTTTGGAAGTTTAATATATACGGTTTGTTTGGGACTTCTCCAAGATCACGTATTCAATGACAGCTTTAACCTGTAAGGGTGTAAAGTTTGAATGAAAAGAAAAGTGTCATAGATATTTTGAGGAGCTAAAGATGAGGTTGAATTTAGAACCATTTTTTATTGTTCTAGAACCAGGTTCAGGTTATGGTTTTTTGTATGATGATTTTGGTATTGGTTTGGGATGTGTCTTAATGCAGGTGAAATAGGTTTTGGGTTATGGATCATTACATTTATTCCCCCATGATAAGAACTACCCTAACCATGATCTTGAATTGGTAGATGTTGTGAATGAACTCAAAACATTATGTCACTATCTCTTTGGAGATAAGTTTATGGTTTATTCTGATCACAAAAGCATAAAGTATATTTTCACTAAGATATATCTAAAATTTAAATAGAGATGATGGTTTGATTATCTTCAGACCTTTGATTTTGATATCGTATATACCCCTGTGAAAGGGAATGTGGTGGCTGATGCATTCAGAAGAAAATTAGCAACACAAGACATGAAGGAATTTTTTGAATAGTGGTTTCTAATGAGTTTATTTCCTAAGATGAGATTGAGAGTGGATGAGGTTATAGGATATGTGTTCTTATATTTTATAAGTGTTGAATAATATTTGGATGAGTGAGTTAATGTTGAGTATATGATAGACACCGAGAGCTAATGCTTAGGATAAATCGTAAATGGTGGGGAGACTACGTGTGAGTTGTATTAGTCTCCTAGTGAAGCTTTATGATTCCATATCATGTCAGTTATAAAATTTTCCTTAATACAGAAGTTTCTAGATAGTGTACACTAGTCATGTTGGTCCATACACCCTAGGGATAAAAATATGTACCATTATTTGAGATGTTGGTATTGGTGTCTAGGGATGAGGTGGTCCATTACAGATTTTGTATCGTAGTTTCCCACTTTTCAAAGAGTTAGGGTACCAGAGACCTGCAGGTTTTTTACAACCTTTTCCTATTCCATTATGGAAGTGAGATGATATTTCCATGGATTTATTCATTACTTTAACATGAACTCCTCATAGGATGGATGTGATTTGTGTGATTCTTGATAAATTCATTAAATCAGTGAATTTATTTCTAATAAAGGAAAAAAAAGCCGAACAGCTTGGAGACTTGAATGTATAATAGATTGTGAAGCTTCATAGGGTTCCCATTGCATTTTTTTTGATAGGGACTCAATGTTCACATCTAGATTCTAGAAAGGTCTACAGGAGGTAATGGGATTATGGTTGAAATTGAGCACAACTTGTCATTTGTAGATTGATGGATAGACAGAGATAGTTATCCATGTTCTTGAAGATATTCTTTGAGATTGTGTTCTTGATTTTAGTAGATCTTGGGATATATATTTACCTTTGGTTTAGTTTTACTATAAAAATAGTTATCAAGATTCGATCAGGATGGTGCCCTTTAAGGGTTTTTATGGGCATCCATGTCGATCTCTCTTGTGCTAGACAGATTTGGGAGAGTGGTCCTTAGTGTGTTGAGTGTTATTTAGGAGATGAAAGAGGTAGTGCAGTTGATATAGAAGTATTTGATCATGACACAATGTCATTCGAAATATTTTTCAATCCATAGATGTTGGCCACTGGAGTTTGAGGTTGGTGATCAGGTCATTCTCAGAGTTTCACCTTTCTTGAGACATCATCGATTGGGTAAACAGGGTAAGTTCACACTGAGGTTTGTGGGCCACTTTCATTGAGAAAATGGGGATGGTGTATTATTGGTTGATGTTACTATGTGTATTGAATTATATACATGATGTGTTTTATGTTTCCTAGTTGAGGTGGTAAATATGAGATCCCTTCCATATGATTTGATGGGAGGGTGTTGTTATTTATCCCGATTCCACTTTGGTTGAGAATCCAATTCAGATTATGGATCACCAGGATAAGGTAGTACATTGTAAAATTATTCCTCTAGTCTGGGTACTGTGGTAGCATGGAAATGATTTCCATGAGACGTGGTAGCATGAGTTGTTGATGAGGCAGTAGTGGCATAATCTCATTGTGGATCCAATACCGTGATCTCTTTTTAAGGACATAAATATTATATATTGGGGATATTGTAACTCCTCATTACCTTTCAATCAAGTATGTTTTGATCTTCGATTTTTTTTCCTTTCCTTGTTGAGCGCGTGTTTTTGACCTTGAATTTGGAGGATACCTATAATGGTGAAGTCACATATTTGTTGGATTTTTAGCATAAAAATGTAGTTTCTATAGTTTTATTGGAACTTATGTAACACCCCAAGGGTTTGAAAATAAATATAGAATTAAATTTTATAATCTAACCATTAAACACAACTTTGTCTCTTCTATGTTTTGAATTTCAAGAAATGATCATCTAGAGTTGTGTACAGTAAGTCATTTGGAGTCTGATAGAGAAAAATTAATTTTTTGTGAATAATAACATACCCTTATGAATATTAATCTGAATAGTAATATGACCCTAATGAATAGTAAATTTTATTATTATTTTATTTTCCTAAGGCTAGAAGATAATAACATCTTGGTTAATTTTTCATTGTGATAAAGAAGTAGTTGTAGAATTAGAACTATTAATTTTTGAATTAAGTATACTTTTATTTTAAAGTTAAATTAATAATATTTAGAAAATTATTTTTCAAAAATAGACTTCATTTTTGAATTCTACACATCAAAAAATGGTTAAGGTAAATTTTTGGGATTTTTCTGAAATTCAATAATTTTTTATGAATGGTAAAATACGATAAAATACGATAAATGCTAAATAATTGATTTAATACATCATAGGTGATTAAAGGATGATGTAAGCCCACTAGGTTCAAACTCACATACCATTATTACTATTAGGGGTCAGATAAAACAATACTATTGGCTGTCTTGAGGGAAATAATAAAATAATGAATAAAATATTAAAAAATTATCCTCTCCTCCACTATAAAAACCCCTCACCACTCCCTCTTTTCTTCTGTCCTCTAAGCCTTGAAGCTTCTCAAATTCCCTTAAGGAGATTCTCAAGGAGGTTATTTCAAGAGGTAAAGCACCCTTCTTTTTCATTTGGTTCCAATTCAATTTATATTCTTTTGGTATCTTCTCCTCACATCCTCTGTCCAAATGATAATGATAACTCCAATATCATCTATATTCTGGAATTATATCATGTTAATAGAGGAACCATCATAAATAGTCTTACTCCCTCCATTTTATTTTTACAAATGAAATCAATGTCCATGGGGTTCCAATTTATAGCCTTCGTGGACGACAAAGTTTCATTCTTCAATTTATTCTTCATTACTGGTCATGAAACCATATTTATGGTTGAACCAGACTATAATATATGTATTATAACTTAATTAATATTCAGGAACCAGTATAAGTACATATAATTATGTTATATGATAAAACTAGTTCATAATAATCCAAATACCGCCAAATAATCAAAGTGGTTGTAATCTAAAGTTTCATCCTCATTCCATGTAATAAAATGGTAGAAATGAGAATTATAAATTATGGATGTTCATAAATAATATTTAATTTCAATTCAGGATATTTTTCAACCATTCCACATGAACTCCATTACATTAAAACAAGTGAACTGGCTATGAAAATCAAGAAAACAAACACACCAGAATGACAAAATTCGATATTATAACTTATCAATAATGACATAAATGAACTAAAAAGAATTACGATAAACTAAATACATATCTAATAGTTTCTTAAATAATTTATTAATAAGTATATTTTCATATTCCAGGAGCTTAATTTCAAGAGTGGAACACGTTTGGAGTTAAGGTAAGGGGTTTTCCACCCAAACTTCCATTTTCATTCGGGATACTTTCATTGTCTAATTACCTCAATGAAATTATTATGTATTGTAATGTACTCATCATATATTTTGTGTGAGTATCATATATATTTTTACAAACCAGAACCCTTACTTATTTTATGGATAGTTACACATTTTAAAAGGAACTTTCAATGTTGTTTCCAAAATACAAGCCCGATTCAAGGGAATTTCTCAAATTCTTTCCTATTTTCACGGGCACTCTAAAATATGTTTTTGGAAAACATTATCATTATAAAATGACTCATTTTTTTAAGAAAATACTATCTTAATTCACTTCTGGTTTTATGTAAATAGTTTTCCAAAATAACTCTTCTTTTCAAAATAAAAGAGTATTTATGTCAAGATTGCTTAATGATTTTATAAGATTATTCTCGTTTGATTCAATACTCTTGTTGATTCTTATGTATTGTTGGGGTTAATCATTTCTGATGTCAAATACCATATTTTATTTAATTTCTTATGACTAACTCTATTGTTGATGAACTATCCTAAAACCATTCACCATATTACTCGGAATGGTTAGTGTTTTATGTTTAATGATTGGGGAAAGTTAGTAACATTTCATATGATAGTTTCAATATGAATGTATATGTTGTTTATGTTTATCCATAATCATATGAGGAATTCATTGTACTTATTATGTGATGGGTGGGGCCCAATATTTCCCCTCAATGCATCGGTAGGTCTCATGAGACAAATAGACATGGAATTGGCCGAGGCCATTCCCAATGTGATATATGGATTTTGGCTGAGGCCTTAATCATTAGATGTCTTGGCTGAGGCCTTGACAAAATGCTTCAGAATGTCTGGCATTATGCATTCCATCATTATGAGTTTATCTATTTATATTTCATATGGTTATTCGATTAGTATAATACCCACGATTATGTTTTATTATAGCATTATTTACTCAGCTCATTTTCCTACCATAATGTGTTCAGGTTTATTTCTAAAGGCATGTGTTTTAAATTATTCACCATCTCTAATGTTTATATTATATTTTGTAGAATTTCTTACTCTTAATGAGAGTTTGAGCTCACCCCCTTTTTATGTTTCATTTTCCCAGGACATGAAGAAGTAATTTATGAATAACTTGCAAGCATAACCTAGGAGACGTGATATTTCTAGTGGAATAAATTAGTGTTGTATGTCCCTTCATGTTGTAATATTAAACTTATTTATGCATCTTGTTTCCAATAATACTAAACTACTTGGTCCTTCAGGTTTATTATTCCTTGTTTGTATGCCAATGTAATCAAATAAGGCACCGACTCTAGGAAACTGGGGTCGGGTCCTTACAGTTGGTATTAGAGGAAGATTAGTAGAATACTTGGAAACTAGATTTAGAAAAAGTAGAATTATGAAGAGTCCCTAAGTTAGTCTTTGAAGACAAACATACAATAACATCCTGATATTTTGGTAAGGAATAGATTATGTGGATCATTCAAGAAATACATCCCTATCTGGATACGACCAGGTAGAGGTGGCTCTGGCACAGATGTATCTAGAGGTAAAACCCGAAAACACCGCTTTGAGCTAGACTCGAATGAGAACTGGTGGACGACGATATGCCTTTATGCACTCTTGGTTACGACACTCTAGGGGGATATTCTTAGGATAATTCACATTTTCTATACAAGCCATTATAAAGGATTGAAATGTAAAATATTCCTTAAAGAAACCATATTTTTGAATATCGGATTATCCATGCATAGGATCTCATTTTTTCTGAGTATTTTTAAGTTAAGATTATACATTATGATTCATAACCTAATCTATTGTATGCCATTATCTAGATATGGCACCTAGTGGATGGAATGGAAATCGCACGAATGCACGTTTCCCCTATATGGATTTTCCTCTGACGCAAGATAATGATGTTGGCTCTAGTGTTGTGACTGGTGCTGAGAAACTCATAACAATATAGATACAACTTACTCAGGTTATGAATAATAACCTTACCCATATGGATCATCCGGATCCACCACGTGGAGGAGCCATGCTAGATCGCTTTATGCGACAACAACCTCCATCATTCAACGGGACTACAAACCCATTTGTAGCAGAGTAGTGGATAAGTTCCCTTGAGAAGATATTTCTCACTTTGGGATGTAATGAAAGAGAAAAGGTTGTCATGGCAGTATATCGTCTATTGGGAGATGCAGATCAGTGGTGGTCATTAATCCAAAATATAAAGGAGGAGGAAAAGATAGAAGAGATGGAATGGAGGGATTTTAAGGAAATATTCTTAGAAAAATATTTCCCTCATGAGAAGCGAGCATATATGGAGAGACAATTCTTGAATCTAAGGCAGAAGGAAGAGGAGAATGTTGCAAGGTATGAATATAACTTTACAAGATTATAAAGACATGTTGTAGACTATATACGAAATCCAAGGAGCAAAATTGATCGATTCTTTGATGGCCTAAATCCATTCCTCTGGTGGGCATTGGTATCCCAAAGTTTTTCATCATATGAGTATATAGTTTCATGTTCCATCAAGACAGAAAAATAATTCTATAAGTCTTATGACTTTAAGGGAAAGCACGAATAGAAGAGGGATACTGAAAACCATGGGAAAGGAAATAAGGAAACATGGAATAAGGGAAGAGTTGAATTTCCACCATGTGACAATTGTGGAAGGAAACGCTCTGGTGAGTGCTTAAAAGGAAAAGGAGTATTCTACAAATGTGGTCAGAAAGGCCATCTTGCTGGTGATTTTAAGGGGAAGAAGGAATCCAATGATGTTCAATTATATAATTTTCGGGATATGGGACACTATGATAATGATTGTCTAAAGCGTCAAGGAAATATGCAACAGAAAAGGCCAAGGGATCAGGGACAAGCTTATGCAATCACAACTTAAGAGGTTGAAGTTCCGAAAGACGTGGTGGCAGGTACTTTGATCATTTCATCAAACTTTTCCAATGCTTTATTTGATTCTGGATCGTCTCATTGTTCCATATCTTCCTGGTTTGATAAGAAAATTAGATATTTCCAATTTCATTTAACAAGGTAGTTGTCAGTCAAAACTCTTAAGGGAAGTATCATTGCAAAAAAGTTCTATGAATTGGTTCCCATTAAGGAATATAAATTTTCTTTATCTATAGATCTCATTTTCATACCCATCATTGAATTTGATATAATCCTCGGTATAGATTGGATTTCGGATCATGATGAAAAAATTTATTGTATGAAGAAGGATGTTATGATTTTTGATGACAATGATAAAGAACACCTTATCTTTAGAGAAGAATCGTCACCACTTGATCCTTATCTAGATCCACCACCAGTAGCTCAACTGAATTCAATTATTGGGGAGTAAGAGACTGAAATAAATGTGGGTAAGGAAAGGAATGTTCAAATAGAGGATGCACCTATTGTGAGAGAATATGTTGATGTGTTTCCAGAAGATTTACCTGGACATCCTTTGGAACGAGAAAATTAGTTTTCCATTGATTTAATTCCTGGTTCAAGGACCATATCGAAGACCCCTTAAAGAATGGACACTATGGAATTAGTGGAACTAAAGAAACAACTAGAGGAATTAAGTAATAAGGGATTTATTCTCCCTAGTGTTTCTCCATGGGGAGCCCCTGCCCTTTTTTAAGAAGAAAGATGGATCTATGAGGTTATGTATCGACTACAGGGAGATCAATGCTATAACAATAAATAAAAAGTATACCCTACCTCGCATTGATGATTTATTTTACCAACTACATGGAGATCAATACTTTTCAAAGATTGACCTTCAATATGGATATCATCAGTTGAGTGTGAAGAAGGAAGACATTCTGAAAACAGCGTTTCGAACTAGGTACGAGCATTACGAGTTTATAGTAATGCCTTTTGGATTGACTAATGCACCATCTGTCTTCATGGATCTAATGAATAGAGTTTTCAAGGAATATCTCGATGATTTTGTAGTGGTATTGATTGATGATATCTTGGTATACTCCAAAAGCTGCTAAGAACATGAAAGTCACTTGTGCATTATCCTAAAGACTCTTAGAAGATATGAATTATATGGGAAGTTTAGCAAGTGTGAATTTTGGCTTCAGGAGATTTCTTTTATTAGCCATATTGTTTCTATATATAGAATCCTATTTGATCCTACAAAGACAAAGGCAATCCAAGATTGGACCACACCAACAAACACAACTGAGGTACGCAGTTTTATTGGCTTAGCAGGTTATTATCAGCTTTTCGTACAGAATTTTTCCCGACTGGCTAACCCGCTAAAGAAGCTCACACGTAAAGGGGTTAAATTTGTTTGGACAAAAGATTGAGAATAATGTTTTGAAGAACGGAAGAGAAGATTATTCAATGATCCTATATTTACTATACCATCAGGGAATGAAGGGTTTGTTATTTATAGTGATGCTTCAAAGAAAGGACTTGGTTGGGTCCTTATGAAAAATGATAGGGTTATTTCTTATGCATCACGAAAGCTAAAAATTCATGAGAAAAAATATCCTACTCATGATCTTGAGTTAGCTGCGGTAATCTTTACTTTCAAGATATTGAGACATTATCTCTATGGTGAAAAATGTGAGATTTATACTGATCACAAGAGTTTGAAGTATATTTTCTCATAGAAAGATCTCAACATGAGGCAAAGGAGATGGATTGAACTACTCAAGGATTATGATTGCATGATACACTACCACCCAGGGAAGGAAAATAAGGTGGAAGATGCTTTGAGCAGAAAGGATCATGGAGTTTTGAACAAGATGAGAGTTGAAAGGGATCCTATTTTCATGGATCTAGTAAAGATGGATAAGGGAATGACCATAGAAGGTGAAACATCAATGATGTTTCAAATGGTTGCCAAACCATATTTACTAGAAAGGATAAAAAGTTCTCAGGCTGATGATGAGGAGTTTTAAAAGAAGATTAAAGCTGTGAATGATGGGAGATTGAGTGACTTCGTATATGAAGATGGAATTTTGAAATTTGGGAAGAGACTTTGTGTTCCCGATATACCTGATCTAAAAAGGGAATTTTTGGATGATGCTCATAGTTACAATTTCTCTATACACCCTAGTATCACTAAGATGTATAGAGATTTGAAGGAACATTTCTGGTGGGACAACATGAAGAGGGAGATTACTGATTTTGTTTTAAGATGTATGGCTTTTCAATAAGTGAAAGATGGAAGGCAACATCCTGGAGGAATATTGCAACCCCTTACCATACCTGAGTGGAAATGGGATAATATCACGATGGACTTTGTCATGGGACTACCAAAGACTCCTATAAGGAACAATTCAATATGGGTCATTGTCGATCGTCTTACCAAGTCCTCATATTTTCTTGCCATAAAAGAAGATCTACCACTTGAACTTTTAACAAGAATATATATTAATGAAGTTTTGAGACTTCATGGAGTACCCCTATCGATTGTTTCAGATCGTGATCCACATTTTACATCAAGATTATAGAAAAGTATTTAGAAGTCCCTAGATACTGATCTTCGATTGAGCACTGCCTACCACCCACAAACTGATGGAAAATTAGCGAGGACTATTAAAACATTGGAATACATGTTGAGGTATTGTTCACTTTATTTTCAAGGCATGTGGGATCAATGTTTACTACTCGTAGAATTTTTTTACAACAATATCTTCCATTCAAGTATACAGATGGAACCCTATGAAGCATTATATGGGAGGCGATGTCGTACACCAACTTTCTGGGATGATGTTGGTGAAAGAAAGATCGTGGGACCAAAACATGTTGAAGAAACAATGGAAAAGGTGAAGATTATCTAGAACCATATATAAATAGCTCAAAGTAGGCAAAAGAGATATGCTGATAACCGAAGGAAGGATTTGCAATTTCAAGAAGGTGATCATGTTTTCTTAAAGGCATATCCATGGAAGGGTATTATACGATTCAGTAAGAAGGGAAAATTAAGTCCTAGGTACATCAGAACTTTTGAAATTCTAGAAATAATTGGATCCGTAGCTTACCATTTGGCAATACTGCCAAGTCTCTCCAAGGCTCACAATGTGTTCCACGTGTCAATGTTAAGAAAGTACATGCTAAACCCAACACATGTACTCACTTATAAAGACATGTAACTTGAGCCCAATCTATCTTACTGTGAAGAGCCTATCAACATTCTTGATACTAGAGAAAAATTATTGAGAAATCGGACAACTCGTCTGGTGAAGGTTCTATGGAGGAACCATAAGATAGAGGAAGCAACCTGGGAGCCTGGGGAGCTTATGTTAAAGACATACCTGAATCTTTTTAGGTAATATTCTGTGAATTTCGAGGATGAAATTTTTGTAAGGAGGGGATAATTTACACCCCAAGGTTTTGAAAATAAATATAGAATGCAATTTTATAATATAACCATTAAACACAACCTTTTCACTTCTATGTTTTGAATTTCAAGAAATGATCATCTAGAGTTGTGTTCAGTAAGTCATTTGGAGTCTGATAGAACAAAATTGATTTTTGGTGAATAGTAACATACCCTTATGAATAGTAATATAAACCTAATTAATAGTAAATTTTATTATTATTTTATTTTCTTAAGGCTAGAAGATAATAACATCTCGGTTAATTTTTCATTGTGATAAAGAAGTAGTTTTAGAATTAGAACTGTTAATTTTTGAATTAAGTATGATTTTATATAAAAGTAAAATTAATAATATTTAGAAAATTATTTTTCAAAAATGGATTTTATTTTTTAATTCTACACATCAAAAAATGGATATGGTAAATTTTTTGGGATTTTTCTAAAATTCAATAATTTTTTATGAATGGTAAAATACGATAAATGCTAAATACTTGATTTACTACATCATAGGTGATGAAAGGATGATGTAAGCCCAAAAAGTTCGAACTCACATGCCTTTATTACTATTATGGGTCACATGAAACAATACTATTGGTTGTCTTGAGGGAAATAATAAAATAATGAATTAAATATTAAAAAATTACCCCTCTCCCCCACTATAAGAACCCATCACCACTCCCTCTTCTCTTCACTCCTCTAAGCCTTGAAGATTCTCAAAGTTCTTCCCAATTACCCTTCCCTATTCTCTCCCCACGTCCAAAAATCTTTTGGTCTTTCCAAAAGACCAAAACCCCTTCCCTTAAGGAGATTCTCAAGGAGGTTATTTCAAGAGGTAAAGCACCCTTCTTTTTCATTTGGTTTCATTTCAATTTATATTATTTTTCTATCCTATCCTCACATCCTCTATCCAAATGGTCATTAAAACTATATTATCATATATATACTTGAAATATATCATGTGAATGGAAGAAACATCATAAATAGTCTTACTCTCTCCCTTTTATCTTTATAAATGAAATCAACGTCCATGGGGTTCCAATTTATAGCCTTCGTGGACGACGAAGTTTCATTTTTCAATTTCTTCTTCATTACTGGTAATGAAACCATATTTATGGTTTAAACAGACTATAATATATTTATTATAACCTAATTAATATTCAGGAACAAGTATATCTACATATAATTATGTTATATGACAAAACAATTTCATAATAATCCAAATACCGCCAAATAATCGAAGTGGTTATCATCTAAAGTTTCATCCTCATTCCATTTAACAAAATGGTATAAATGACCATTATCGATTATGGATGTTCATAAATAATATTTAATTTCAATTCTGGAGATTTTACAACCATTCCACATGAAATCCATTACTTTAAAACAAGTGAACTGGCTATGAAAATCAAGAAAACAAACACACCGGAATGAAAAAATTCGATATTATAACTTATCAATAAGGATATAAATTATGTAAACAGAATTATGATAAACTAAATACATTTCTAATAGGTTATCAAATAAGTTATTAATAAGTATAATTTAATATTCCAGGAGCTTAAGTTCAAGAGCGGAACACGGTTGGAGGTAAGGTAAGGTTTTTTCCACCCGAACTTCCATTTTCATTCGGGATACTTTCATTGTCTAATTACCTCAATGAAATTATTATGTATTGTTATTTACTCATCATATATTCTGTGTGAGTATCATATATATGTTTAAAAACCAGAACCCTTCCTTATTTTATGGTTAGTTACACATTTTAAAAGGAACTTTCAAAGTTGTTTCCAAAATACAAGCCCGATTCAATGGAATTTCTCAAATTCTTTCCTATTTTCAAGGGAACTCTATAATCTGTTTTTGGAAACCATTATCATTATAAAATCACTCATTTTGATATGAAAATAATATCTTACTTCACTTCTGGTTTTATGCAAATATTTTTCCAAAATAACTCTTCTTTTCAAAATAAAAGAGTATTTATCTCAAGATTGCTTAATGATTTTATAAGAGTATTCTCGTTTGATTCAATACTCCTGTTGATTATTATGTATTGTTGGGGTTAATAATTTATAATTTCATATACCATATTTTATTAAATGTCTTATGACTAACTCTATTGTGGATGAACTATCCTAAAACCATTCACCATATTACTCGGAATGGTTAGTGTTTTATGTTTAATGATTGGGGAAAGTTAGTAACATTTCATATGATAGTTTCAATATGAATGTATATGTTGTTTATGTTTATCCCTGCTCATATGAAGAATTAATTGGACTTATTATGTGATGGGTGGGGCCCACTATCACCCCTCGATGCATCGGTAGGTCTCATGAGACAAATAGACGTGGAATTGGCCGAGACCATTCCCAATGTGATATATGGATTTTAGCTGAGGCCTTAATCATTAGACATCTTGGCCGAGGCCTTGAAAAAATGATTCAGAATGTCCGACATTATGCATTCCATAATTATGAGTTTAGGTATTGATATTTCATGTGGTTATTCGATTAGTATAATACCCATGATTATGTTTTATTATGGAATTATTTACTCAGCTCATTTTCCTACCATAATGTGTTCAAGTTTATTTCTAAAGGAATGTGTTTTCAATTATTAACCATGTATAATGTTTATATTATCTTCTTCAAAATTTCTTACTCTTACTGAGCATTTGAGCTCACCCCCTTTTTATGTTTCATTTTCTCAGGACATGAAGAAGTAATTTATGAATGACTTGCAAGCATAATCTAGGAGATGTGATGTTTCTAGTGGAATAAATTAGTGTTGTATTTCCCTTGATGTTGTAATATTAAAATTAATTATGTATCTTGTTTCCAATAATACTAAACTACTTGGTCCTTCGAGATGATTATTCCTTGTTTGTATTCCAATGTAATCAAATAAGGCACCGACTCCGGGAAACTGGGGTAGGGTCTTTACAATTTACATGATGTGTAATGGGATTACATGACATGTATTAGCTACCAGACACATCCTGTGAACTAAACATATAACATGAGTCTTTACACATTTTGTAAGGGTGACACATCATATAAGATGAAAATCCATTTTTAATTAAAAAAGTTACATGTTTTTCGGAGTTACTTAAAATGAAATAGATTCATGATGTGTAAAAGTTTACATGTTGTATAATTCCCAGAGTTACAGTTTTTCGGGTTTTGTGTGAGTTTTTGAGGCTTCAATATATCTTACATATTTATCCTCTTGGCTGGAGATCTTACCCTAGGCGATTTTGGGTGTCTTCCTTCCATCCAAATAGATTAGTTTAGTGATTGATTAACAAGGTTAAGCACTTTGTATCTTTGAGTATTCCTTCTCCAAAGTTTCCCTCTCATTTGTGGTTATGACACATATTTTTAGAGGGTTTTGTAATTATATTTTGTTTTCTATCAATTCTACTCAGTCATTGGTCATGCCTTGTCTTTTGAAGGTAGATATTGTGGTTTCCAATCCCATTTATCAAAGGAAGTTAGGTTTTCTATTCCTTTTTAGGTTGGTTTATCTATTTAATTGTTCTAATTTCTTTAATTTTTTATTGTTCATATTGATTTCTTGATATTTGAAATGGAAGTTAATGTTTTGAAATTGAAATTGAAAATGGAATGATTTGTTTTTGAAAAGTGGTTATTTCTTCTAAAGAGGAATTTCCTTGATTTGAAATTAAAAATGGATTTCCAAACCCTGATACATATTGTAATGGATTTTAAAATGGTTTTATGAAGATGTGAGAATGGTTTTTAAGACATAAATTAAAAAAAATTGAACAATGGTAACCTTGGGTACATCAAGAAAGAGACACGAGTAGCGTTAGTGTGTGTGAGACCACTAGGAGGTAACCTGTTGTATGTCGATGGTCTATGGAATGCCTCGATGTTAGTTGGATCCAAACCTATGCCTTGTTAGGCTTGTGAGTGTTTAGTGTATATTGTACCATAATCAAGAGCCTGAATGGTAGGTGTATTGTTTTTTCTGTTTGTTTATTACATGGAATTATCTTTCATGGATGTTGGATCACATGTATATTAATATTTTAGTATCATTACATGATTATTTCTGGGATTAAAAAACATGGAATTAAATTTTTAAAAACTGAAGGATTATTTGATAAATGATTTAAAATTGATTTATTTATAAAACTTCTTGTGAAACTATTAGTTTTAAATCTTGGACTCGTGCATTCTTGTTATTAGTACTTGTATAGATATTTTTTTGGTATCCTACTGGGCTCTATTACTCACACCCTACTTCTTCCTATGGTCGGATTTAGATATTGTTTTGTAGGATTCAAGTAAATGGAAGATCATTCTATAGAATTAATCCCTATCTTTACATTGATGATTCATTTTGGGATAGTTTAGAGGTGACGTTTGGTCACATAGAGACACATTTTTCCTATACTTGTCTTTTTTTTTCTAGGTTTAGACTATTTGGATCAGTTTTATCTCCCATAATTTCATCTTTGTATTCTAGTTTTATCTCTTTTCTTCTTATATATGAGACTAGTTTTGTTATACATGTTATAACCCACCCCATGATGGGCTGACTTGAGTGACTGGTTTGGTTTACCCGAGTTGGTCTGTTATAGTGTGTTCCATGATCAAGAAGATATTCATCTCCTAGAATATAAGGTGAATTAGTGGTAGATCATACATAATACCTGTTAACGGAGAAATACCAGGAGATCTGGATGTTTTAGGTAAATATTAATTTCTCTAAGGAAAAGGATAAGGTGGAATTTCCCTATATAAAATTATCTATGAGTGAATTATGTGAGGTTTAAAATAATAATTCATAATATAGAATTAAGGATATTGATAAATATAAATATAATTATAATATTCCCAGAAAATCAAAAATAAAAGACTATAAGAGAAGGTATCCATGAAATTCCATTGTTGTGGAAGATTGGGACACACAATAAGTGAATATATTAAAGCCCAAGGGATCAATGTCAGAAGTAGAATACTATCTTCATGAATATCTCAAGCATGAAATAATTACATGAGGTATTTTTTTAATGGGAGACGTTTCATAAATTCTAATCATGGTCATTAGGAAAGATATTGCATCGGTAAGAAAGAAAGGAATAAAAAAGAATTCGTATAGAGGTCCTCAACTCCTATACAATTTAATAAGAGATTATATACTGGAAGATATCCTATTAAGATGGAAAATAGGTTTATAGTCTTGGAGGAAAACAATTCCCTCAATAAATAGTGTACCATGAATTTACTAGGTTACAATCACAACAACCCTCTTCGAGAGAACATAAACAAATATCCAGGAAAAATGGAAAATATTATTCAGTTGTGAGTAATACGTATTTTCATGTAGTTTCATGATGACCATGATAAGAAAAGGATGAGGTGGTTGTTATGTAAAAAATAAGGGATATTCATGAAGTAATCCTTGGTGGTTTCACAAACCATGCCACAAGGTGACAATTAAAGGAAACAAAATGGACCTCCATTTGAGGAGGAAGTGTGATAAAAATATAGGTAGTTCATCACTAAAAAAACTTGTATTCATGGGATTAATCTCACAACCATGAATAATAATATGTATTTGCAACATGTTCACAAAAGAAAGATGAGGAAAATATAGAAATAACGTTTGACTCTATGGACAAGTCATTTGGAGTTAGAAAGGAAGATGAAAAAAGAAAATATGAATAAAAGTTCTTTAGTTGTGATTGTAAATAATCCTCAATAAAGAAAGTTTAAATTCAAAGAATTTATCTATAGATAAAGTTGTGTAAGTTGTTTCATGAAAAACATCAACACAATGATGGTTTTAAGAATGGTTAGAAGTAAAGGGTTGTTCTGTAAATATTTAACACAATTTTATTCTTGAGTATTCAAGAGGAACCCCACTCCCAATACATTTAACAATTTCTAATTTGTGTTTGAAGTGGAATAGTCTTAAGGTGGAGATAAGATCCATGGGGTGTGTATATCTTAATAGGGAACTAGTGCATAAGCTGAATAGAGAAACATTCGAAAAGAATAATTAGAATACTTGATATTCAACCATTAGAATTAAGCCTTAGGTCAAGTGGTGTTAGAACACCAAGAGAAGACATATTTATGGAGAAGTAGAATCATTCATGAATTTCATGTTTGTTTTTTTATTCTAAAAATGTTGTATCAACTGAATGCTTTAATGATAAAAAGAATATTTTATAAAGTCAATATCATTCCCAACAAGTGGAATCCATGTTTTAAAGAGTAATTCAACATTTTTCATCATCCTAATAATTTTTATTAATAATATATATCAGTTCAAAGATAGATATTGTCAGAGATATTTGGTGATAATCACTCTAGGTTGTTTATCCTTATCCAAAAAATGATTCTCATGAAGAATTAAAGATCATGAATACTTAGTAGTATCAAGAGATTATATTTAACAAGTGGTGTCATTTGGATTAACATGTGGTATGCATCATATAATTGTTCTTAATTTCTCATTTTTAACTATTTGGTGTTGATATGATTAAGATCACATGATGATTTTTCAAAATAAATAAAGACATGATGTTAACATCTATCAAAGTAAGTGAGTGAGTTGGATAGTTTTGGTGTTAATTAAATTAAAATATTGTTTCCTACATTGAGTTTTGACTTTGTAGGATTATAGGATTTGTCAATGACTCAATTCCAATTGGTAATTTCACTCTTTTAAAATCAATTAGTAGTATGAAATAATATGAAAAATATACCCAAGATTTAAAGGTGTTAAAATGAGAAAATGATTTACATTCTATTCAAATATCAACATAAGGCATCACGTAGGTTGAGAAAAAATGCATAAAAATGGGGGAAAATAATCTTTATATATCTGATTTTTTTTGTAGTTGGAAGAAAAATATATGCCCCATCTCATTTTTTAAGATCATTAGAAATCCATTTATTAGATATTATTGATTAAGGTGGAGTATATATTTATATAAAGAAATCACATTTTTGGTTCAAAATGAAAGGGGGATATTACATAAAAGAACAATATGATGAAACCCTAAGGGGAAGATAATGTGAAGACTAACTCAGATTTCATATTGAAATTTTTATTTTGATGTCAATGGGGGAGATATAATTCATCAGGAGATAACAAGGATTCATAAATACACTAAGAAAATTCATTAGGAGACAACAATGAGTCATAAATCCACTAATTTAGTATCCTAAAAGTATTAAATGAAGAATGGATTGATTGTAATATTGGAAAAAATCCAAAGGATGGGGGTTAATGTTGTACCCATACCAACATGTTAGATCCAAACCTATAATTGGTGTTGTATTTTTTATCAAATTTTATTATTCATGAAAATGGTTATGATGACTAATGATCATGGACCTAATTGATGTGTGAAGGCTGTAAAGTTTGTAAAATATTCAAAATTTGAACTGATGATGATTTGAAGGTTTAGTAGAATAATTATAGTTCAGAGTTATTTTAATATTTATGTAGATCAAAAAAGTATAAAGCATAAATTTAGAATAAAAAAATAATAATTTAATTATGCATATTTTCCAAGTGTTTTCTATATTTTTGGGCTTAAAATATTGAGTAAATAAAGTCAAATCACAAAATATATAAATCTTTATGTGATTAAATAATACATAAAGGATCATGTAATCATGTAAGTGTGTAAGAGACACACGACCATATAAACTGTTATGGGGCATACGATGTCAGATTAATCAGTAAGTTGAGAGACACACTTAGGATTGAATGTTTCAAGTTGAAAAGTCATTGGAACATGTGATTAGGTTCTTATAATAAAATGAAGTTGGATGGAGTGCCAATTCATGATGAAGTTAAGAACATTGTGTAAGCATAGAAGGGTCATGTGATCATGTAAGGTTTTTTGGATCATGCTATAATGAAATGTGTGAATAAATAATGTGAATGAAGATCATCACATGACTTTGTATGTTTATTTAAGTGATGTGGTCATGAAAATTGCATAAGATATGTGAAAATGTATATGGCTGAGATGTATCATGATTTATGATAAAATTTCTTAAAGAGATCATGAAATGGGGTTATGTGAAGTGCATAAAGGTAGTTATGTTGGAATTTATGGAATGCTATTATGGTAGGGAGTCTCGTGATGAGGATTCAAGTGGTTATGTAATGTTGAGACAGTCATGAGGTAGAGTCAATCAATGCACATGAGTCTTGAGTTAGTGTAATGAATTGATGAATGACCACATTTTATATAGTTAAGGTGGTGTAAAATATTTTATAAACATCCCTTATCATTTTTATCGAGGGGGATAGAGACTAACATTTTTTCTAGATACATAGTTTTATAAAAGGAAGTTAGATAAAAAATATGGAGTTAATATAGAGTTACATGATGGTAGTTGTGTAGAGACATCACTTAATTACATATACACATGGTGGTTATGAGATATAGCGGTCTTTCACAAAGAGATACATGCCTAGGGGTTATGCTCTAAGAAGTCCCATGCATAATGTTATGTGTTTATGAGTCTCATGGCCATGGGAATTGTGTTAGTGGTCTTGTGATTGAAATATCATGAGAGAGATCAGTAAATGTATTCATGAATAAGGATATATGCATTAGGTTTCTTGTGCTCATGGGTCTTGTGCTTAGAGGTCACTTGCTCAATGTTTTTTTTCCCACGAGTCTTGCACCCATGAGTCATGCCCTCAAGGTTATGTTCCTAGGAGTTATGAACATGAAATTTTCCCTAGTGAAAAATACCCTTTTCATATCATAATTATAAAGAAGAAAAAGGAAGAGCATTCCAATTCCATATCCAGGTTGAAAAAAGAAGAGGGACACAAGATAATTACATCACAGAATTATCTTTAATTATAATATATAGGGGGAAAAAAGGAAAATTCCATTTTATAATTATCTTTATATATATAAGAATCACTTTTGAGAGTTTTTTGATGAATATAAATACTTAACACTATCATTGAGGAGTTAATATCATCCATACTTAAAGAAAATAGAGAGCTGTAAAGAAAAGTGTAACACAACATCAATATAAAGATATAGATTCAAGTAGAATCTCATACTGTATAGAGACAGACCACAGTGTTTTCTATCTTTAAAATATACCTACAAGTCTATATACTATGAAAGAAAATTCAAGGAAGTAGTGCATATAAGTTAAGAATAGGCATCATGCATTGGGTGAGGAGTTTCCAAGCCCAGAATAATTGTAGAGGTAGTGAACCAATCACATAGTGATCTTGACTGAAACTTTGTATCCAATAAACTAGGGAAGCTTAATGGATTTTAGTACATCAATACATCACCAGTGCGTAATCCTTGAACATCAATCATTGTAGTGAATAAAGTAAAATCTATTTGTTCTATGTATGCTCTATTTTCCTACATAGCTATGGTTGTTTTACTAATTGTGCTATCAAGTATTAAATATTGAACACAGTTCATACAAATATGGGAAAAATATCCTAAAATAATGTTAAATGGTATAAAGAAATAATTTAATTCGACTATCAACTTGAATCATTACCATATCAGGGTGTCTCTAGTTGTAATAAAATAATTATTGTTCTTGATCATGATTTTGTTAAGCTCATGATAATCATTGAAAAGGTACATCGATCCATCCTTATTCTTAATAAGGTGGAATCGTTTACCCTATGATGAAAAACTTGGGTGTATGAAACCCTTATTCAGATTCTCTTGAAGTTTATTCTTCATGTATTCTAATTAAATGGGAGCCATTCAATGAAGTCTATTTGATGTTGACATAAAACCTTTTATGAGTTTGATTGAAAACTCAAGCTCGTTTTTTGGGGAATATTAAGTAGTTCATCAGGGAATAATTCATTATAGTCATATACAATTGGAATTCCTTTAATTTTGAGCTAATCCTAAACCATTTGGTTTATGTATCCCAAATTAATGTGTATCGAGACCCATATTAATGATTTTATTATTGAAGGGAGTCTATCATCATACTTTCATCTATATTTTATCATGGGTTGGTTAGGTATATGAAAGGGGATTACCCTTCCCTAAAAATTGATAAGATATCTAGGTCGGTAGGGAAAATCCATGACTAGTATCACATCAAATTATAACAAGGGAATAAGAGATATATTTCTAGGAAGTTTCTTCCTATGAACCTCAATTAGATAATATTTACATACAATGGATGAAATCATCGCACTACTAGGTGTTTTAATAGATAATTTAATATTTAAAGCTTGATGTGGTGAATTAAAATTCTTATAAAACTTTAATGATAAGAAAAAATGTAAAGAATAATAATGAAATATGGAATTTTTAGTCATCGAGTGGATAATAAGTGTACCTTTTACCATATCATTATCATGATTTTCTTGTATAGTAGTGATAACAGAGGATTTTTCTTATTCCATTGGTCTGGGAGGTTTTTTATTTTTACCATATTCATTATCCCTTATATTGGGGTATTGGTTTGGATAATTCATAAACTCCTTATATTTAAATCATTGAAGTGTGGGTGGTGAATTAGTTGGGACCTTCTTCTTCTAAGTTATGTTGATTGGACACTTTGTATTTCTTCGACAATTGTGTTCTTTATGGACAACTATACCACATTTAAAATATCTTACTAACACTTTTAGTAATTTTACCAGGTGATTCCTCCCATATTTTTGGTATATAGGTAGTTTAAATTTCTTTCCTCTATGTGATTTATTATTCATGTTTCCATGAAAATTTATTTCTCATTTCTTATCTCTAAATACATGGGAATAATGGGAGTCTTGTAACGCCCCGACCCCAGAATATAGGAGTCAGTGAATTATTTTAATACATTTTCACAATTACAATGAATCAAGTCCCAAAGGAACGATCAGTTTAGTAGCCTTGGAAATAAGATATATACATAAGTTCAACACTACAAATTGAAAAGAAAAACAACATTAATTTATTCCATTAGAAACATCCAAGATTCCAAGATTATTCCTGCAAGTCACTCATAACTAACTTCTTCATATCTTGAGAAAATGAAACATGAGAAAGGGGTGAGCTCAAATTCTCAGAAAGAGTAAGCAATACAGTGGAAGATAACATAAACATTAGGCATGCTAAATAATTTAAAACACATGACTTTACAAATAATAAACATGAACACTTTATAGAAAGAATATGAGATGAGTAAATAATGTCATAATAAAACATAGTAATGGGTATTCTACTAGTCGAATAACCACATGAAATATCAATATCTAATCTCATAATGATGGAATTCATAATGCCAGACATCATAACCACATAGTCATTCCCTTATGCCAAGACTACAAATAAGATTTTGTCAAGGCCTTGTGCCAAGACACTAGTTTGTCTCATGAGACCTACCGATGCATCGAGGAGCTATAGAAGGCTCCACCCATCACTTACTAATTCCAATGTATTCCTCATATTAAATGTTTGAAACATAACATAAACATTCATATTAAAACAAGCATATGAAATGTCAATACTTTATCCACAAACCATGAATGGTATAAAAATAGCACATCCATAGTCAAACATAACTCATTTAATACAATATGGAAGATTGTATTGAAATATATTAACCTCAATCGATAATAATGAAGGATATTGACATAGATTAAAATAATCATCAAAACTATTTGAGAGAAATATCCCCCCTTTTCTTGAAAACCTTTAAAAGTCACACTATTTTTCAAGAAGCCGTTTAAAAATAGATTTTTGAATAAAAGTGTCCCATACCACTTTGAAACTTTTCAAAGGAATTTTAATTTTAAAACATTAATGTCTATATAAATTAAACCTTAAAACCATTTTTAGAACATGGACATTAATGATAAAGATTTAGAAGAATACGTTTTTAAAACATTTAAAATGGTATTTTAATTAGAGTTACTATCCAAATGAGAGACACTTGAATACAAAACATTGAGGTAATAAAAAATTTATAATACCATGATAATAAAGTATTCCATTATATACTATGTCAATGGATAGTATATACACCATATAGAAGTGAATTGGTGCATAACAACAAAGAAGTCTCAAAGGAATGTAAATTGAGATTAAATCCCTTAAAAAGATAGTATCCTTACGTAAAGTATAAATCAATAACATAATTATGTGTAAAAAATATAAATACACTAAATATGATTCGATATTCAGTGTAAATTATTAAGAGTACATTCACACATATTCTTGTAAAAACAACACCAATTACTTGGATTTTTAACTCAATGAATGGAAATTGAGTTAAGATCAAGTTTATATCAATGACTTGAGAAATTATCAATGGAGTTATTATGTGTATCAAAATTATATCCACACAAATGGGAGTTTAAATTACTACATAAATAATAAATAGTGATTTCACACATAATCTTGGAGTAAAATAATCAATGAAGTATGTGGCCCACTGAGTAGAAATTGAAATCTGAAATTCCCCTACCGATTTGGTAACTTATGAAACATACAACCCATGAAAAGAGGATCATACAATGAAGATGTAAATAATTATAAATTAAATTATATTACACCAATAATGTAATCATGGATAGTACATATTCCACACAAAAGAAAATAGTGGTCAATATAGCATGAATCTCACGGGAATAAAAAGTGTGATAAAAAACTCGTACGTCTTTGTAAACAATCGAGTCGTATGACCAAAAGTTAATAACAACCAAATGAATCACATAATACCATGAATATAAAGGTAATCATGATAATATATATCAAATTTCACTACATAATACACTACATGCAATAAATAAGTGGCGAACAATGGAAATCTCATAGAATTAAAAGTGAGATAAGAAACCCCTTTCCTCAAGTCAGACTTGTCTTTTTTGTTCCTTGTTCTTCCTGAATAATAAACTTAATTTAATTTATACTTAATTAAGAAAAATTTTCAATTTTATTATTCCTTTTATATAACTTATTACATTTCTATAACAATTAGTTAATTATTTGAGTTCATATTGGATGTTTTATCGATGTTTGGAACTTGAGTAAAAAATGAACAAGTTATAATTACAATTTTTTCATGTGGCCAAAAGTCCATTATCTCCAGAATGATATACATGATTTATATTTCATATATATATATATATATATTATATATTCAGTATATATATATATATTTATAATAGTACATAACATTTGGAGATAAGAAATGAAATGTACCGTTCATGGAGACGATAAGTTGAACGGACGCATGAACGCTACTTTCATTACTATTTTGTATTTTAATGGAATTAAAACATAATTATACATAGTTATATTATAATTAAAGTATAATATCATATATAATATCATTAATTACATCCTTTATATGTCTCACATAAGGCATTAACAAGTCATATCATTTTGAGGGGGCGGTAGTCCGCACTTCCTCAAATGAAATTATCGCGTTTTACCCATAATGGAAACCATTAAATAATGATACAAATGGAAAATACAGAAGCATAAATAAAACATAAACATAATATATATATCATATATAAATACAGTTCCATCTTAATGGCCACCATGAGAGGCGGTAGGAGATAATCGAATAGTCATCGTTTCGTGAGGCGTTAGTTTTCCATCCACAGAAACAATATGTTCTTCACCGATTAGATGGAGGTGTGTGTAAGAGTAGTTAGAATCCTTATCATACAAACATACTAGTATATCTATGATACTGGTTTTTTTATAAAAGAAAGTAATAAAAAGTGTTTAGGGGGTTAGAGAAGTAAAATAAAACAAAATAAAACTAAAGAATTTAAGAGAAAGCGTTACCTTTAATTTGGGTAACTTCCTTTGGTTTGAACCAAAAGGACTTCTTAAAGTAACTTATGCCTAAGGTAAGTATTCTAGGAGTAATAGGGGGATATTGAGAGATTATGTTTTTAGGGGTTGGATGAGGCAAGTGGATTGAGAGGTGTGTGGAATGGGTTAGAAGTGGTGTCCTTTTATAAGGGGGGGGGGGGAGGGGCTCTTTAGGAATGTGTGAAAATATTATTTTATTAGATAGTGATTCGGTTTCTGAAGGTCCAAAACTAATTAAAGTAGAATATAAGATGACTCATGGTAGAAATAAAATCATACAATAAGAATTTTACAGGTTATGGATATTATTTTAATATTAATAATCATATTTATTTAAATCATTTATTAATGAGGTAAATACTACATCATAATTGTGTCATATATAATTTAATTTATTTTATGTATAAATATTATAAAAAAATAACCATAGTTTAGGAAATATTTTTATCTTTCCAATGATTATTTATAGTAAAAAATATGACTTATATAACCCCATGTAAAAATTGATATACTAAAAAATATTTGTTAATGTCATTTTTGTCTTTACTTTATTTTAATTAAAATAAAGTGTCATTATCATTCTTAAGTGGCTCCATGGGGTCCCAAAATAGACCCAAGGATGAAAATGGTTTGCCATGACTCATACAATAAGGTTAGGACAAGTGTTAAGGTAATTTTTTATTATTATAATATTCCTTTTACCTTGAATTTCCCTATTTACCTTTAACCGCGGTAAATAAAAGTCAAAAGTTACTATTCACCAAAAATTATTTTAATCTTATTGCACCAAATTTTACTTAGTAATAACAACCATGTATCTTGTATTTTTGAAATTCAATTCATAGAAGCGGTAAAATTTCATTTAAATGAAAAAGTCAGATTTTTAACTACTACTTAGTGGTTTCATTATTCATCAAAAATTGAAGTTTTTCAGAAAAATACCAAAAATTCAGACTAATCTATATTTAATATTCCAAATTCAAAAATGATGTCAATTTTACCAAATATGAAACATATTAGTTAGATTAATTAATATAAAATTAATTCCTGTTGTCAAAATAAATAGTGCATTTTTAAGAAACAATAACTATCAAAAGATTGACACTTGTTTATGTACAATTTCAAAGTGAAATTAATTCCAATGACCAAAATTGGATTAATGGGTAAAAATATAATCTAATTACCCTAAAAGTCCAATTTAAAATACAATATATCTATATAAATAAATTAGATTAAAATGCAGTTTTGAATTAAAATACATTATTTCTCACTATTCATAAAAAAATGAATATTATTAGAAAAATACAAAAATTTCATCCAAAGTAAATTTTGATGTCCCGATTCTAAATAAGAATTTTATTTTGTCAAAATGAATAGGTAAAAGGGTCAAATATTGGATTTAAAAAGGGTTCACTATTAAAAGGTGGTAATTTGTTTTTTGAAAAATACATTTTTTTTATCTGAAAAATTGAATTTGTTCTTATAATATGTCTAAGAAACACATAATATATAAGTTAAAATTATATGAAGTATATAAAATTAAAAATCCAATTAATATTACTCATGACCACTTTTGAACAACTAGTTTGGTAAGTGGTTCACTCAAACTCGGTGTTGCGTGTAGCGCAAGCTATTGAATTTAAAGAAAATAACTTACTATGAAATCTTGGGGTGTTACATTCTCCCCTCCATTAGTAAATTATGTCCTCCCAATTTAAACTTGTTCTTCAAACATAAAAGGTTAAAAATAGAAAAATACCTTTGTGGAAAACCCACATTGGAAATTGGGTTAATAAAATTTAGTCTTAATAAGAGGGAAAAGGAGGTCAAAAAGTTACCACTAAATTATGATCTCTATTAGGAAACATTGGTGGAAATTAGAGACACATAATTGGAGGAAAAATGTAAATATATATAGGGAGTGAATGAGGTCATCAATCACAAACAAGTGTAAAATTCAGGGCCTCAAAGCCATAAATCTATGACGATTTAAAATATCATCGGTTCAAAAAAACATAAAGCATTAGGACAACGCATTTTTGGTTTTAAGATACCTTCCCTAAAGTTTAATAATTAATTTATTCATAGAATAAGAAAACTAAAATATACTTGACAAGTAGAGTTTCATCTTTATCTAATTCTTACCACAAACTCATCTTTCACTCCAAATGATGAGTATTAAAGATGACTTGGTCACACTTGAAGCACTAGAATCAAATTATTGAGAATCACATAATCCACAATGGATGAACTATATATTTCCATTTTCTTTAGAGATTAACCAAAACCCAAATTGTTAGTAAAAGATCAGATGATCCACAAAAAGGATAATACTTTAGTGAAATAAATACTAATCTTAATTTCTAAAATTAAACTAACAATACCCAAAGTTAAATAAATACCATTCAACAAAAAATGGTCCATAAAATATTTTAATATAATCCGAACTAATATTGAAACCCAAGACTCAGAAGTATTTTCTTACGTTAAATTGTATCTCCAAATAATATTGACTACTTATAAAGTCATATACTTAAAATTAATTAACCTAATCACATATTATCTATGATAGGTTAGTTATTTCCATAAATAACCCAAATTTCTATAAATCCACAATAAAAACATAGGTAAAAAAACCATTACTCTTCAAATGAAATCCCACAATATTCTATTTTCCTTAGGCATATATTATTCCCAATAGATCTAACATGTTCCAAAATAACATTTATCACTTAATCACCAAATCATTTTACTATACTAAGGATATCCATTTGATAAGACATAAGATCCCAAATAAACTTATTATTGATCAATAAAATCATTTAACTAAAAAGAATTAGTCACACTAACCAGGGACTTCACGTAGTCCAGTGGTAGGCGATAAATCCCAATTGCACTATGGTTGTGGGTTCGATTCCTACAGCTTTGTCCGACGCAATGGGTTATCACACGGTCTATATGTTTTCCTTTTTCAAAAACTATATAATTTTATAATATTCCCAAAAAATGAGATAGATTCCTCAAAATAACTATAACATAATTTCATCACAAATGTTATCTCATACCTCGCATTTTCATTCCAAAATTTAATAACTTATAATTTCCTCAAACTCAATGACCATATAAAACCAAATGGTTATTTATAACTATATCCACAATAGAAAATATAATTCTTCCCCAAATATTATTTTCACATGAAAAACTGCAGGGTTACAAATACAAGAGAAAAGTATTCCAAAGTAATCCCATCAACAAAGAGCACTAATGATTTTTAAACATTTCTCCATCCATTTACTTCAACATAGCTTCTTCCTTGACCAAGAGGATATCCTATAGAATAGGGCATTCACTCGGGTATGGGCTAGGTTCCCTAAATTTATAGCAAATGACTATAAATGGATTCTTAAGACCATTTTTATTTTCTTCCATAGTACGCTTCATTTTTCCTCATAAATTATTTAATTTATGTCATTCTTTCCCACACATAAATCATTTCTTTGTTCCATTAAGACGCCTTCCAAGGTGTCTCCTTCCACATTTCCTGCATGATAGAAAATGGGGTTTCTTTTATCCATGGTCTTCACTTCTAGAGCTCTTATCAATAACCACTTTTCTATTCCTTTTTGAGTCTGGGAGTTGGTTAATACACATGTAGTTGATCATATATTTTGAAAACCGATTCGTCATGAACAAAAAATCTTTTACACCTATCAACATTCCATTTTTTTTCTTATTTACACCACCATTGAAAGCTTGTACATCATACTCAAAGTTACTATGACTTCCTTGGAATCCATCCATTAACTAAAACCAGAAAGCATTATGTGAGTAATAACAGTCATAAAATCATTTAGATAATATCATGACACCTTATTTTCAATTTAAAACGCCCTAGGATTAACCAAGGTCATTTATTCTCATCTTATATTAAAATCCTTCAAATATTTTTGTAAAGAGAATGTAAATTATCCTAAGAATGTCCCCTGGGAGTGTCATAAACAAGAGTGCAGTAAGGACGATTGTCTTGTACTAGGATACCCCAGGTCAAACCCGAAACTCCTTGTTGGAGTTTTCACTCCTAGGTACATCTTTTCCAGAGCTGCCTCTACAATCTCATATCCAGACAGGGATGTACTTCTTGGAAAATACACAACATCTCTACATTACCAAGATTCTAGGAAGTTCTTCTATACTAATCCTCAAAGTCTATCTTAGGGTAATGTGCTCTAATCAGATTTTATCTAAATCTAGTTTCCATGGTTTGTAATAAACTTACTCTGATACTAACTATAACGCCCTGACGCCAGAATCTAGGAGCTGATGAATTATTTTAATACATTGGCATGATTACAAGGAATCAAGTCCTTAAGGACCAATCAGTTTAATAGTTTTAGAAACAAGACACATACATAAGTTTAACACTATAACTTGAAAATAAAAAAACACTAATTTATTCCATGAGAAACATCCAAGCTTCCAAGATTATTCATTAAAGTCACTCATAACTAACTTCTTCATATCCTGGGAAAATGAAACAAGATAAAGGGGTCATCTTAAATGCTCAGTAAGAGTAAGAAATAAAGTAGGAGATAACATAAATATTAGGCATGGTGAATAATTGAAAATACATGAAATTACAAATAATAAACATGAACACTTTATGGTAGGAATATGATCTGAGTAAATCATGTCATAATAAAACATATTCATGGGTATTCTACTAGTCGAATAACCATATGAAATATCAATATCTAATCTCATAATGATGGAATGCATAATGCCTAACATCATAACCACATAGTCAAGGCCATGTTCCAAGACTACAAATAATATTTTTGTAAAGGCCTTGTTCCAAGACACTAGTTTGTCTCATGAGACCTACCGATGCATCAACGAGCTATAGAATGCTCCACCCGTCACTTACTAAGTCCAATGCATTACTAATATGAAAAGTTTGAAACATAACATAAATATTTGTATTAAAACTAGCATATGAAATGTCAATACTTTATCCACAAACAATGAATGGTACAAAAATAGCACATCAAAAATCAAACATAACTCATTAAATACAATATAAAATATTGTATTGTAATAGATTAACCTCAATCAATAATAATTAAGTATATTGACATAGATGAAAATACTCATCAAAACTATTTGAGAGAAATAACCCCCTTTTTCTTGAAAACATTTAAAAGTCACACTATTTGTCAAGAAGCCGTTTAAAAATAGATTTTTTAATCAAAGTGTCCCATAAAAATTTGAAACTTTTAAAAGGAATTGTAATTTTTAAACATTAATGTCCATATAAATAAAACATTAAAACCATTTTTAAAACATTGAAATTAATGAGAAATATTTAGAAGAATAATTTTTTAAAAGATTTAAAATGGTATTTTAGTTAGAGTTACTATCCAAATGAGAGATGATTCAATACAAAAAATTGAGGTAATAAATACTTTATAATACCATGAGAATAAATTATTTCATTATATAATATGTAAAAGGATATTATATACACCATATTAAAGTGAATTGGGGCATAACAACAAAGAAGTCTCAAAAGAATGAAAATTGAGATGAAATCCCTTATAAATACAGTATCCTTAGGTAAAGGATAAATCAATGACATAATTATGTGTGAAAAATATAAATACTCTCAATATGATTGGATATTCAGTGTAAATAAATCAGAGTAAATTCCCACATATTCTTGTAAAAACAACACCAATGACTTGGATGTTTAACTCAATGAATGGAAATTGAGTTAAGATCAAGTTTATATCAATGACTTGAGAAATTATCGATGGAGTGATTATGTGTATCAAAATTATATCCACACAAATGGGAGTGGAAATTACTACATAAATAATAAATAGTGATTGCAAACATAATCTTGGAGTAAAATAATCAATGAAGTATGCATAAAGCCCAATGAGTGTAAATTGAAATTTGAAATTCCCTTACTGATTTGGTAACTTATGAAACATACAACCCATGAAAGAAGGATCATAAAATGAAGATAAAAATACTCATACATTAAAGTATATTACACCAAGAATACCATCATGGACAGTACATACACCACACAAAAGGAAATAGTGGCCAATATAACATGAATCTCATAGGAATAAAATGTGATATGAAAAACCCTTACTTTGTTGTAATCAATCGAGTCATATGACCAAAAGTTAATAAACAGAAAATGAATCATAGAATACCATGAATATAAAGATAATAATGATAATATATATGAAATGTTAGTACAAAATACACCACATGCAATAAATAAGTGGCGAGCAATGGAAATCTCATGGAATTAAAGGTGAGATAAGAAACCCCTTACCTCAAGTCCGACTTGTCTTGTATGTTCCTTGTTCTTCCTGAATAATAAACTTAAGTTAATTTATACTTGATTAAGAACATTTTTCAAGTTTATTATTCCTTTTATATCACTTATTACCTTTCTATAACAATTAGTAAATTATTTGAGATCATATTGGATATTTTATCGATGTTCGGAACTTGAGTCAAAAATGAACTTTTTATAATTACAATTTTTCCATGTGGTCAAAAGTCCATTATCTCCAGAATGATTTAAATGATTTGGATATAATATATATATATATATATATATATCATATATCCAGTATATATATCAATTTATAATAGTACATAACATTTGAAGATAAGAAATGAAATGTACCTTTCATGGAGATGGTAAGTCGTACGTACGCATGAACACTACTTTCATTTTTATTTTGTATTTTAATGGATTTAAAACATAATGATAAATAGGAATATTATAATTAAAGTATAATATAATATATAATATCATTAAGTACATCCTTTATACATCTCACATAAGGCATTAACGAGCCATATCATTTTGAGGGGGCGGTAGTCCGCACTTTCTCAAATGAAATTATCACGTTTTACCCATAATGAAAACCATAAAATAATGATATAAATGGAAAATAAAGAAGCATAAAGAAAACATAAACATAATATATATATCATATATAAATACAGTGTCATCTTAATGGCCACCATGAGATTCCGTAGGAGATAATCGAACAATCATCGCTTTGTGGGGCGTTAGTTTTCCATCCACAGAAACAATATGTTCTTCACCCATTGGATGGAGGTGTGTGTAAGTGTAGTTTGGATAATTCTCATCAAAATATCCTAGTATATTGAGGATACTAGTGTTTTTATAAATTAAAGTAATAAAAAGTGTTTAGGGGGTTATAGAAGTAAAATAAAACAAAATAAAACTAAAGAATTTAAGAGAAAGTGTTACCTTTAATTTGGGTAACTTCCTTTGGTTTGAACCAAAAGGACTTATTAAAGTACCTTCTGCCTAAGGTAAGGATTCTAGTAGGAATAGGGGATCTTGAGAGATTATTTTTTCAGGTGTTTGATGAGGCAATGGTATTGAGAGGTCTATGGAATGGGTTAGAAGTGGTGTTCTTTTATAGGGGGGGGGGGGAGGGGCTCTTTAGGAAAGTGTGAAAATATTATTTTATTAGATAGTGATATTCTGTTTCTAAAGGTCCAAAAATAAATAAAGTAGAATATAAAATGATTAATGGTCGAAATAAAACCATCCAATAAGAATTGGATAGGTTTTCGATATTATTTTAATATTAATAATCATATTTATTTAAATCATTTATTAATGAGGTACATACTACATAATTATTGTGTCATAAATAATTTAATTTATTTTATGTTTAAAAATTATAAAGAAATTACCATAATTTAGGAAATATTTTTATATTTAAAATGATTATTTATATTAGAAAATATGAATTATATAACCCCATTTAAAAATTGATATACTAAAAGATTTTTGTTAATGTCATTTTTGTCTTTACTTTAAGTTAATTAAAATAAAGTGCCATTATCATTCTTAAGTGGCTCCATGGGGTCCAAAAATCAACACAAGGATTCCCATGGTCGGTCATGACTCATCCAATATGGTTAGGACAAGTTTTAAGATAATTTTGTATTATTATAATATTCTTTTTACCTTGAATTACCCTATTTACCTTTAACCGCAGTAAATAAAAGTCAAAAGTTGCTATTCACCAAAAATTATTTTCAAATCATTGAACCACATTATACTTAATAATAACAACCATGTATCTTGAATTTTATAAATTCAATTCATAAAATTGTTAAAATTTCATTTAAATAAAAAAGTCAGATTTTTAACTACTACTTAGTGGTTTCACTATTCATCAAAAATAGAAGTTTTTCAAAAAAATAACAAAAATTCATCCTAAGATATATTTCATATTATTAATTTAAAAATTATGTCTATCTTACCAAATTCAAAACATAGAAGTTGTATTAATTAATTTAATATTAATTCCCATTGTCAAAACAAATAGGTTGTTTTTAAGAAATAATAACTATCAAAAGATTGACACTTGTTTATATATAATTTCAAAGTGAAATTAATTACAATGACCAAAATTGGATTAAATGGTAAAAATATAATCTAATTAAACTTCAAAACCAATTTAAAATATAATCTAACCATATAAATTAATTAGATTAAAAGGAAGTTTTGAATTAAAAAACATTATTTCTCACTATTCATAAATTTTTTAATATTATTAGAAAAATACCAAAATTTCATCCAAAGTAAATTTTGCTGTCTCGGTTCTAAATAATAATTTTATATTTTTAAAATTAATATGTAAAAGGGTCAAATATTGGATTTAAAAATGGTTCTCCATTAAAAGGTGATAAAATTGATTTTTTTGAAAAATTCATTTTTTATCTGAAAAATTGAATTTGTTCTTATAATATGTCTAAGAAACACATAATATATAAGTTAAAATTATATGGATTATATAAAATTCAAAATCCAATTAATACTATTAATAACCGCTTTTGAACGGCTAGTTTAGTAAGTGGTGCGCTTGAACTCAGTGTTGTGTGTAGCGCATGCTATTGAATTTAAAGAAAATAACTTACTATGAAATTTTGGGGTGTTACAAGTCTCTAATATCTATTTCCACATTATGTTCATATCAAAAAATCTCTTCACAGCTATTAAAGTCTTTTATTGTTAATTGATTTTGAATAATTGGGTTTAGACTACTAAATAAAGGATAGATCTTTCTTTAGGTTCAATAATAAAACTGGAGGCATACCCTATGATTCATGTGATGTTTTATTTGTAGGAACCAAAAGATTCATCCACATTTTATTTAAACTCTAATAATTCTATCTCATATTTGTGTGTGAAGTGTTCAATGAAAATATTTGATAAATAATAATTTCTAAGACTCCTCTAGTTGCTTAGAGTAAATTTTATTCCTTTTGAATCACATTCTTAATGAGTGTCCACCTTTGGCCCGCTTCAAATTATAAAGGAAAAATGGTTAAAATAACCTTTTTAATGTTTTGAGAACTAGAGAATGGAAAATATATTTTACATTGTGTTGATCCATTTCTTGTATACTAGTGGATAGAATAACTACTAACAGATGGAGTGTTTTATCATATAAAGGACCCAATATATATTTATTACTTCTTTATCAAATTTGGGAGTTTAACATGGTTCACGTTATTATTAATTTATTGAGAAAGTTGAGTTATAAATGTATCATGTTTTTTTATTTATGTCCCATATTGTTTGGTTGATTGTTGGGATAATCACCACATTGTCCATCAAACCCATTATTAACATGGTTCCTTCTAGAACCATAAATTACTAAAACCAAAAGGGGTAATCATGAGTAGTAGAAAATAATATCTTAAGAGAATAACTATATAAAAATTCACAATCATGATGTTTTAATCCAAGACACCTTGATTGTAGCCTATGATTCTTTTAGTTGGACCTGGGTTTCTTTATGTTGGGTTTTGTAATAATTATTGACCTAATTGATGCAAAACTATCATGGGGAATTGCAAAACAATTTTTTATTACCTATTATATTATAACAATTAACTTAGGTATTCTCCTAAATATGAGTGCACACAAAATGGTTTTGTAACTTTTAGTAGTTTTGAGGATAATTTTATTTTAATTGACTTTCATAAATTGTGAGTTTTGAAAATTAGTTTAAATTGATTGATTAAAAACAAATGATTAAAGATGGGTAATATAATGGGTTTGAATAAACCTAGTGTTATGCTATCATTATTTCCTATTTTTACCAATTATAATTCTGCTGGTTGGTAAGAGAGATATTTCTCTTTTGATTCATCTCTCCCCACATATGGCGATGATAAGGGAATTCATAATCAAGAATTAAATGATTTAACCTAATTCATATGTGAGTGGTGTTTTAATGGGTCTATTTGATAAATTATGCCTATTTTCAATTGGGAATTATTATTCCCTAATTAACATCAGTCCCTGTCACAATTCCTCACATGTACTGGTGATCATTGAACACTCAACACCCAACCCTAATCTATTATGTATCAAAAAAATCAGAATTTGTTGAGGTATATATGGATCATTATCCAAGGAAATTAAAATAAACATAATCTAACCCTATCTCTTATTAATTAACAATTATAAACTGAATAAACAATTGAAACCAGTTGGAGGAGGGAAAATATTTTATTCCATTAAATGTTGAAACTCAAACATAGAAGTTGGTAAAACACCCCATTTACTAAACACTAATAGGAACTACCCCTACATGGATGGGTAATCCAAGTTGATTTGGGATAGGTTTCACATCATATAACGAAAAAAATAAATAAAAATTAAAGTAGGAAAATAAAGATGCAGTAGGACCTCGTCAAAAGCTTCTCCTCACCAACCGATCATATATTTAATCCCCTACCTCTTATTTATAGGAATAGATCATGAATGGGGTCTCATAAATGAAGTAATAAATATCAATTCAACTTCACACTCTTCATAGAAACTAATCAAACCATGTATTTTAGTTTTAACATTGAGAACTGGTGGCTCTTGTTCTCTCATCCATTCATATATCAAAATTAATTATTTTCCAACATTCCATGTAATGATTTACCTTATAATGGATTATTTTCTCTAATGACTAATGATAAAATTACAAGTAGAGTTTTTCTATTATCAAGAGTACATGCTCCTTTCACATAGTCTTGCAATGGAACAACTTTCTACACCGTGTAAAAAAACATTCACATAAAATCCTGAGGTATTTACAAATCAGGGTATGATTACTCTAAGGTTTAAGGTTTTTGGGGATTTATGTTCAAAATATTAAATCTCAAAAAGGATTTTATCTCTAAAGAATATTTCATGATACCAAAAGTAATGTGCAATGAAAATATCCTCTGTAAAATGACAACTCTCGATCCCTAAGACTCATAGAAAGGTCATTTTCAGCATAAGTATGATGAAATAGTTTCATATTTTTATTTCTAAAAATTTACTCTTAGAAAAAATATCACATTAACCATATAACAATATATGATATATATATCATCAGTCTAGTAATGATTATTTTTTATTTTACCAAAACATTACCGATTTTTTTATTTTTTTGAATAAGGGAGAACAATAAGTATAATCGATGAAACATGATACCTTCCCAATACCCAAAATAGAACCCCCAAATTTGTTTCATATAAAAAATATATTATTCCAATACTTCCCTCACCCCCACCCTTAAAAATTTGAAATATTATGCAATATAAATAGAACATGGTAGGTTTGGACAATAATGGATTATAATGTGGTTCATTCCTAGTGATGTCATTCATGAATTATATGGGTAAAATGATTAATTTAATTGTGTTTCCAAGGATATGTGATAAAAAAAAATTTACTTAATTATTTTAAATGTTGGTTTTCACAGTTATAGATTTGATAAGTTCTAATTCATGTTCTAGAAGGTATGATTCCCCAAGATCACTATATAAATATGATCAAGATATAAATGTGAAGTATTTGGTCTAGAAATGATCTTATAAATGTAACATGTAATTTGGGACAATTACTCATGGTATGAAATAACAATAAAAAAATCAATCCAAATAAATTTCAAAAATTCAAAGTGTTAAAATTGTAGAGAAATTTCATTTACCAAAATTTACTAATTCCATAAAATCATGATTAATTAATTTAATATCCATGATTCACTCTAATTATTAAATTATATATTTTACTCTTTTGATATCATTAACTTAAAAATATATAACATCACATCACGGGATTCCTATGAAATTCATGCCTCCTAGATTAGTTAAGTAAAGAGAGAAAGATAATCGTAGGTATGAAATTTCATTTTAGAGATCAAAAATAGATATTCAAACTAAAATATAGGGAAATTTAAAATTAATTTAATTTAAAAAACACCCTTTAGCAATGATGCTTCAGTTGGGTTTCATAGGTCATGTTCCTTAAATTCTATTCTACACCACTTTCTTAATGTGTATACATTACACGTCGTGTATTCTAGTTCAGTTTCTCCATTCTTACATCGACTTTGCTTATGCAAATGAAAAATAAGAATAAAAAAATTATAGTTCATGAATATTCAATCATTCTGAAATAGGATATAGGGGAGAAATGTAATGAGTTAAGAAATGTGGGTTGCCTCCCAAAAGTGTTTTTTAATGTCACTATCTGTACTTACAGAAAAAATGAATTCTTTTTAAAAAATAACTAAACTACAAGATTCCACCCCCAAACCTAATATATGTAGTGTAATAAATGAACTGTAATTGAGTTTTAATGTTAATATAATTCAGTTAGAATTACTACATTTAATAAAATTTAAAGGGATGATACAACCTGGTTGGTCTTCATTGGTAATCAGAGTGAAGGAGAGAAATATCCTCCAATAGTTTCGGAGGTATGGCCCCATGACATTCCTTCATCCTTTTCTCATTTATATTGAAAGGGTTTCCTCCTCCTTCCTTTTCAATATGAACAACACTAAAAGGGTATACCTGAATAATAGTATAGGGTCCTTTTTATCTAGAATGAAAATTACCTAGCATCATTTTGACTCTGGTGTTTTATAAAATCACCTGATCTTCATGGTTGAAGGTTCTTGGTTTAATAATATTTTCCTAGGAAATCATTGTTCTTTATTTACAAACCTTGTAATTTTTAAAATCTTCTATCCTTATTTCCTCAAGCTCATGTAGTTAAAATATCCTTTCTTTTCCAGCTCTATCATGGTCTATATTCATTTGTCTCATGGATCAATAGGATTTGTGTTCCAATTCCATTAAGAGGTGGAATCTCTTAACATAAATAAATCTATATGGGATCATTACTATGGGTTTATTATAGGTGGTCCTATAAGTCCATAGGGTATCCTTAAACTTTTTTATATAGCCTTTTCTGTTGGGTTTTAGTGTATTTTCTAGAATTCAATTGATTTATCTATAGGAAACTTTTTATTGGACATTTTTCTTTGGACAACATGGGGATGATGTTTTATGGTTATTTGCATAATATTTTAGTAATGAATATATTTTACTATTTCATAAGTGGATCCCTTAGTCACTAATGATATCTTATGGTACTCCAAACTTTCAGAATATGTCAGTCCTAAAAAAATCAAAGATAACATTAGTATCGTCAGTCTTGGTGGATTTTTCTTCCACCCATTTTGAAACATAATCTATAAAAAGTATAAAATAAGAATAAAAAAATGAAAATAGGAATGGTACCATGAATTATATACCCCACACTTAAAAAATCTCACAGAAGGGAATTGGTTTTTAGGGCATTCATTTCCTTTTTGAGATGTTTCTAGAAAATTAACATTTTTTACATTTTTTTTACAAAAATCATGTGCATATTTAAAAAATCTGGGATAATAAATTCTAGATTATAAGACTTTCTTATCTATCCTTTGGGATCCAAAATTTCCACCACAAGCTAATATATGATATAATTTAAAAAACGATTCAATTTAAATTTCAGGGAGACATATTATAATTACTTGATTGGTGTATATTTTTCATAATAATGGGGTTTCCCAAATATAAAACTTAGCGTTAGATTTATTACTTTTTCTATCGATTAGAGATTAAAAAATATGGTACCTGAGATGTGACTAAATAATTGAAAAACGTCAGTATACCATGGTACTTAGCCTTCCATGATGTAAAGTTTTTCACTCGGGAGTTGATCATTGAGTGAGTTTTGACATGGAAGTTCTACTTAAATAGTGTGATGAAGTCTTTTGAGATGATTGGAAACTTTATTTTTAGTACCCTTTTTATACTTGATAACCAGGTGGAACTCTTGTAAGAGAAGCATCAATTGTAACTACCCAAACTATTATTAATAAAATTCCCCTTTTGATTTAATAGATATAGAAAACACATGAACTTATTATGTTTTATTTTATCCCATTGGATTTAAATAGCCATTAAGTATTATTACTATTGATAATATAGCCATTGAATAGCGATCACAAGACTAGTATAAATATAGGGTTTTAACAAATCCTTTTGACACATAAAAATGAGTGATAAACTTATTCAATAGGATTGTACCCTATTAAGCAAATTTATTAGAGATTCTGAGGGAGATTGAATTTTTGGGATTTTCCCTAGACCAAACCCAATATGAGATCCATAAACTTAAGCATAATAGAAATAGTTTATGGGATAAGTTCATGCTCATCAAGACCACGACCCAAACTATGTTCATCAAACGAACCCATGAAAGCCCCACCATCACACACCTTACTCTTTGGGTTTATGCTGGTGTAATAATGAGACATGTATAAAGACCCTATAAATATGGATATGTAGATTATTTTTTATATAATAATGAACATATTTTCATCTTATTATTGTTATATTGTAAATTATTTTGAAATCACAAATATTATTTTAGGTAAATATTCAAATTCAATTAAGAAATATATTTTAATGAATTAATAGATTTTTAAAATAAATAATATTTTAATAAAATATTATTATTAACTTACTTTTATCAAATATAAATGATCATATAATTTTTATGAATTCAAATGTAATTTTTATTAGGGTTCAAAAACTATTATTGTCAAAAAACCCATTATTTTCAATAAATATCAATTTTTATTTTAAAATTGAAAATTCAAATATTTATAAAATTAATTTTATAAAATGAATATTATTTTTGGAATCAGGATATTGAAATTATCCAATGGTGAATTCTTCATAATTTTCTAAGATAGACAAATTTTTGGGTAAAAATTAAATACCGTATAAATATACGATGTGTTTTATGACATAATAATGACCGAATAATGATAAAAAAGTACAATAAAATGCATCTTCGCCCAAATATATGTTTTCTATTTAAAAAATGTGGTTTTATGTTTTTCTCATTTATTTTTTAAATTTATTATGAATCCTCTAAGACATATAATATATTTTGTGATTTTAAATTCATTTCTTTACGAGTGTGACTCACCTCCACATAAGAAAGGGAAATATTTAAATAATTTCTTACCTTGGCCATATAAAATAATGTCAAAAACTCCCCTTTTTCATAAAACATGTTCAAAAACCATGGGATGGTTTGTGGTTTTGAATATTTTATTATGAAGTGTCCAAAACCAAAATAATAATGAAATCTACCTCCTTTCCTATATAAACTCACCCAACATCCTTTTTATCTTCACTAAAACTACTTAAATCTAGTCTAAACTCTTATCTATAATCACTACATCCCTCCAATTGTGAACCCAAGCTCCCAATAATCCTCTTCTATTCCTTTGGAGTCACACATCTATGTAAGGGATTTCTCTCTTCTCATTTCCATTCAAGCACTTCTTTTATATTATGCTTCTTAAATTCCATTACCATATTTTGGGATATTATTTTCCATGATTAAATTACTGAAAAGTTTATGTATAAATTATGACATCTTCCTCTCACTCTAATTATCCCCCCAATGATCCTTTATATTCACCCGTTACCATGCTGAAATTTCACAAGGGTTCTTTCCTTCCTCATCTTTACCCAAGTTTATTTATCTTGTCATGCACTTTTATTTTCAATTAATAATGATGAAGTAAGTCTTATAACGTCCCATTAACTTTAAATTTTATTTATAAATTATTATATCTTCCTTTTACTCTCATTATCCCCCTATTATATTTTATGTACACCCGTTACTATGCCGAAATTCTATAAGGGATCTACCATCCACCTCTTTTATCTAGCATATCTTTTATGTTATGTATTATAATTTAACATTTATTATATTGGGATATGTTATTAAATATCCCTAATACTTTCCATTTCATGTATAAATTATGAGAGACCTATTTCACTATCATCAACCCATTTTATGGATTTCTATATGACGACGTTATGCTGACGAAATTGCATTGGGATTTTCTATTCCAAAATCATTGTGTAGTGAATACCATACCCATTTCCCTATTAAGGGTATTTAACATTATTCACATATACTTATTGATTGTGTATATATATGTATGTATTACACATTTCTTCAATCATGGAATAAATTATGGTGATTAATGAATCCATGTCGTATGATCTATGTGGAACACTTAAGAATGAAAGTGAAATGATTATGAATGGTGCGCCCTTATAGAACTCCAATGCATTGGGTAATATTTAGTATCATGATACATCATGTGAAATAATCTTTGACTAATTATCCTCTATTTTCAATGATATTTGACTCATAATCCTCCATGTGCAATGATCTTTGACTCATGCTCCTCCATGTTCAATGATCCTTGACTCATGCTAATACCATATTGTATGTTTTTTTCACATTTACCATGTTATAATTATCATGATAAGTCACAAATTTATATTTATGTTCCTTTTATGCTTCTTTTATATGTCTATTTTCTAACATGTATTGTCTTCCTCATGTTATGCCATGTTTATTCCCTTACTGGGCTTTATAGCTCACCCATTTCTTATATATTTTCTCAGCTTACCCCATGTTGTGTTAAGTATTAAGGAATGTTGTGGTCATGTAAAATAAGTTTTCAAAAAATATATTTCTTTTCATGCTTTATGTTAATATTTAATATACCTAATTTCCCAAATACACTAGACCTCTTGATCTTCTGAGTTGTATTAAGTGAAATTTTATGTAATAAATCATGTTCAAATTCTAAATAAAGAGAAGGGTTGTTATAGTTGGTATTAGAGGATAGGTTTAGTTATTTTTAGGATTAAGATAATAAAACCCTAGTGAAAAACCTTAGGGATAAGACTAATTTTAAGAGAACATCCCTAAGTTTTGATGAGTATAGAACAAGTGGTTTATCAAGAAACTACATCCCTATCTGGATACTACAAGTGGATGTGGTTCTGGAACATATGTACCTTGGAGTAAAAAATTCGACAAGGTGTTCTTGGCTTGACTCGGGGTAACCTGGTATACAACAACGTGCCTTACTGCACACCTCATTTGATACTCCTTGGGGATATTATTTGGTAAATTCATAAGATTATTATAAACCATTATCAAGGGAAAAAAACACCCATAAGAATATATGTTAGGAAGTAAATCATGGATAACATAGACTAAAGATTAGAAACTCATAAGTTACAAAGATAAATGTAATTTATAATTTATCCATTTAATTTCATTGGATTCCCCTTTATGTGTTTAAATGTCTAAGATACTCATAAATTATTTTCCTTTTATTCTAGCCATTGGATAAAAATAAGAGGAATTGTGCTAACAACTAATGAGAAGGGCAGTGTGAGGATTTCCCCAATGATATTCCCAACCCGATGGGAGTGAGAATAAAAAAATTTGTAACTATACTCTCTCACTTAACCCAAGTTCTAAACATAAACCTGGACTAGGAGGAACTCCCAACCTCCCATAAGAGATAGAAACCCACAGTCAAGAGCTTCATACGACCAATTCCTTCTACATTCAATGGATCATCGGATCCCATTAATCACAGAGCAATTGATAAATTACATTGAAAAGATATTATCCATACTTTAATGTTCCAAAAAAGAAAAGGTTATTATATATTTTTATCCTATAGAGGGTGAATATGATCAGTAGGGGACATTGATCAAGAATACAAATCTTGAGGAAGAGATCTAAGGAATGGAGTGGAAGGAATTATGGAAAATGTTATTTGATAAATATTTTCCTCAAACCCTCCATCTTAAGATGGAAAGACATTTCCTTACACTCAAGAAAAAGGATGACGAATCTATTGGGGATTATGAGGAAAAATTCATAAGACTTTCATGATACACCTTTGGTTTTGTTGTTACCCCGAAATGCATGGCTGACCGCTTCTTTAGTGGGATAAATTCTAGCCTATGAAAAGACCTGGAAATCCATGACTTTGATAGCTACAAGGAAATTGTCCGATGTGACCTCAAAGTTGATATGGATATTGGTTAATCTGAGGGGTATGATAGGGATAAGAAGAATAAAGTGGACTTTAATTCTGGTGGTCTGATGGATAAATCCAAAGGTGTTAAGAAATTAAAACACCCCACGTTCAAAGGTGTGGAAATAAGAACCACATAAATTGCATAGGGGGATCAAGGAAATGCTTTAGGTGTGGAAGATAATGGAACCTGGCTAATAATTTATGATAGGGGAAACCCAAAAATGTGATAGAGGAAAGGAATTCTATGGTCGACCCTCACTGAGTTTTTTATTTCTAAAAATACACGGAACTAGGGAACTTTGTGAACTAGTTTCCTAAGGCAAGGGTTTTTAGAGACAACCAACAACCTCTAAGGAAGAAAGGGAAAGCTTTTTCCATCACTACCATTGAATTGAATCCCTACACCAAAGTGGTGATAGGTATTCTAGTTATTCATTCAATAATAGTGAACGTACTTTTTGATTCTGGTTCTAGACATTCCTTTATATCCTGAAAGTTTAGTAGAACTATTCAAACACCACCAAAAAGCATGGAAGTAGATATGATGGTGAAAATAACAAATTGGGAAATTATTGAATCCCATGTATATAACTCCTCCCATGTCACAATTTTTGGAATGAACTTCCCAATGAACCTTGTCATACTCCCCTTGGTGGAATTTGATGCAATTTTGGGCAAGGATTGACTTTCCCTATATAGAGCCATCATAAATTTCCATTAGAGGGAAATCACTCTCCAAAAGATGAATCGACCCCCTATTTATATAAAAGTACAAGGAGGAAGATGAATCTTCTTTAGCACCATCATATCAAGAATGGATATTACTTACCTATGAGAAACCATATCTAGATAAAATGACTGAGTCTAAGGAAAGGATCATCCTTGAAGGAATTCCTATTATGAGGGAATATGCTGATGTGTTTCCCAAGGAATTTTCTGGTCTTCCTCCTAGCTGAGAAGTCGAATTTTTTATTGAACGTATACTTTGGGAAATTCTAATATTCAAGACTCCATATAGAATGACTATTGTGTAACTTGAGGAACTAAAGAAACAATTACAGTAGAATCTAGATAAATGTTTTATAAGCCCAAGTGCATCACTATGAGGTGCACCAGTCCTCTCCATCAAGAATAGGGATGGGTCAATTCACCTTTGCATTGATTATTATGAGATCAAAAAAATCAAGATAAAGAACAAGAATCCTTTTCCAAAAATTGATGACCTATTTGATCTGCTACATGGCTCACAATACTTATCTTGGGTTGATATACTACAACAAATTGAGAATCTAATGGCGGTTTAAATTCCCACAATATGGTTTCACGCTGTTTTCCAAAAACCACTGCTAAAATCGGTGTTGGAAATCAACACATGGTGGTTTCTTCAATTTAGCCGTAGTTTCTGGAAAGTTTCATGGAAGTCGTATTTTACAACAGTTTTCTTAGTTTTAGTGGAGATTTTTGTTAAAAAAATAACCGGGATCTAGTGACAGTTTCTAACTGCCACTAAAGTCTGGACTTTTTACAAAAAAAACCACCACTAATATGTATAAAACTGCTATTGAGTAATTTTTTTCATATTTATCAGCAGTTTTAACCAAATCCTTAAAAAATACCCCAATACAGAGACTGTTTAAACTGCAGCAAAAAAAATACTATATCTAGTGGTGGTTTAAACCGTCGCTATCTCATGAATTTTAAAAAAACAAGCTGCAGGTTCCCTACTCCCAAAACCCGCACCCAGAACAACACAATAGTGACACTGGGAATTTTCCCAGATCATCAAATATATCATCAACGTACAGGTAAAAAAAACACCTGTTAAAACTAAAGAATAAACGTATTCTGATTCTCCCCAAAAGGTAATGATTCAAGACATTGAAACAAATAATACATTTCTCAATACATTGAAAGAATCAAACAAGACAAAACACATTAAAAGAATCAATAATACATAAAAACACGGAATGAATCAACACATTGAAAGAATTAATAATACATTTCTTAATACATTTAAAGAATCAATACATTTCTCATTGATAGTATGTTGATTATTTAAACTGTTACACAACACATTTCTAAGTAAAACATAAATTTAATACATTTAAAAATATCTTTAAAAAATCAATGTACTTCCATTAAAATGAGGCTTCACATGTTAAAACTAAATCCACCAAAATTTCAAACAAGATAAATTAATTTAATAATAAAGAAATAATTCTCAATATGAAACCATCCATCATGAATATAATTTTCATCAAAAGGTTCGTTAATGATTCAAAACCAATAATAAAATATTATCCAAAAGAGAAAACACCCTAAATATCCATAAATGTTCTAAACTTCTACAAGCGATGATTAAAACTAACGTGGATTTATACAATGGGTAAATAATTTATGATATCCTAGGACATCCAACATAGATCCCACCAATTTATGAGATCACAAAAAACAACATAGATGACTCTATGTGCCCATACTAACTAGAATCTATATAGTCCGAGTTACCCGATTACATCCCCATGGACTGTCCAAGACCAAGAAGATAGAGTTCAAAAAACAGGGTCTATGCACAAATAGAGCACAAAAATCTCCCAAAAGGGAGATCAACTAACACATCAAGATTGAGCTCAAACCAAAAAGGTGAAAACCATAGGATACTAATCAAATTGAGGGTCTAATAAATAGGTGTTATCCTATATGTTATAGGATTGAGATATCATTTTATGGATAAGTGATATAAGACCTTAGTTTGGTGAGAGATAACATAAAAAGATTCGTGGTCAGTAGGACTGGGTCATGATTTGAGATTTGGAAAAGGGCATAAACTTTCCTATAATGGCGGGGGGTCAGATAGAGATTACGGTCATGGGAAAAACCATGGGGTTTTGTGTCATGGATTGACCTATAGGGACCCAAATTGGGACACTAGTTTGCTGAGAGTGACACCACATGTTCACCCTTAATAGTCAAAGGGTTAGCAACAAGAAAATAGTAAGAATATCACTAAAGTGGGAGGATTTATCCAATTGTACGTGAACAAACACACTTAACTCCATGAAATACTACATAGGTATAATAAATTAAAACCTCTATGTATAAAAAATTCATGTAGTAACCTCTAAGAAATACATCAGAATGAGATAGATAAATATCAAAGAAAGGAAAAGGGTAAAATACTTGCCAAACCAAGAATAAGGAAAGTAGGAACCAATCTAGAAACAACTGAAAGTGAAAACTAGAGGAGTTCCCAACTCAAGATCCCTAAGACTGACCACCAAAAATGGTCAGTGACTCCCCTTGAATCTATTTTAAATAGATACTAGGTCCACTAAGGACACCATCTATAAGTTTTTTGTATAAGAAAAAAATCATACATGAAATGCCCATGCAGGTGTGAGTATAATCATAATTAGTAAGAAACCATGAAAAAAAGTGGCAAATAGTAGAATATAATAGTTAGATCAACCTATATGTAAAATAGAGACAAGAAACTAAACATCATATTTGATCATATAGAAATTTCAATCTCTATAGCTAGTTAAAACACAATATATAGACACGTGGTTATACAACACATACATAGGGAACCCATTATCCTAATCCCATCTAAAATATAAGAAAAAGATAAAACAATACCCACATTAGATGTAATGATACATGAACAAACCCTCTCCACTAATCATTACCCAATGATGAACTCTACTCATCAGCCTCTCCATATCCATCTCTACTTCCTACTACCGGAACCTATATGACAATTATATTGAAAATTAAACAATGTTGTATATTTATATTTAAACTTAAAATCAATAAAAGTTTGTGAACTAAATAATTTTTATCTTTTGCGATTTACCTTATCACCACCAATCATCACATGAAATTCCCATTTTTCTGATAAAGACATCATATGGTAATAGTCCCAAACCCATCTATGCACTCACCAAGATACTCCTTCCCATGGTCTTTACCAACTGGGTTATCCTGGGATACTGAGTATAACTATGTGGGATTGACATCCCATAGTTCTTTAATTTTTACTTATAAATCAAATATCAATCATATTAGAAGAAATATATATTAACATAGTGATAACTGATAATAATTTATTATAATGAAAAATAAATTCATACCCCAACTTCTTTGGTAGACTCATTAATAAAACTCCCATCATATTTTTTATGAACATTAAACCACACTTCAGTTTGGAATGTTTGGTGGCCTAAACTCAGTAACTACATTAAAAATTGATAAATCATCAATTTAATATATTAAATAGATAAAATTGTCCAATAACTATTAAAATTAATGAAAATATTACAAGAATCTATCGACTTCTATAAAAACTCTTTGACCCCACAGTGTGAGTATAACGATTCCTCCTTAGAATTATTTTCAATTAATCTAATAAAATTAAGTTCAGAACATATATTTTAAAAAATTCATGCAGACAAAAAAAATAGAAACGATAACAGATGCATAGTACTAAAAAACAAAATATATATAACAATGATAATGAATGACTACACAAATTACAAAGGTGGTTTATAAATTAATGGATAGCTACAGATAAAATCATGTTATCCATCAATCATGTCAGTTTCCTGCTCCATCATTACTTCATATACTTAATCCACTCTTTCAAGATCAATATTTTCAATATCATGATAGAAAAATAATTCCACTTCTTGCTGTTGATAGGATTCAATGTTAGAGGCCAAATATTCCACTTCATCACCCATATCATACAAATCTCTTTATTTTATGTGAGAAACTACACTCCACCCTTAATCCACACAATATTTTCAATACTATACCATTTTAGCTTATGATTATAAGATATATGGATCATGCGGTTCCTGGTTACCAACATCCATCTAGCGATAGAAGTTCACATAAGTAAATTGTAATGAATCTCTTTTAACACCCCTGATAACATCCACCCAATTTCATTTGAATAAAACAACTAAAAAATGATCATGGGAGTTTAATTCGATAAAATAAGTCAATTTTATATAGTATTACACTTCAAAAAATGTAAATATGCCACTATTCTATGTTTTCAAACCCTCTTCTCGATCAATTGTACGAAATCTAAATCCATTCACTTTGTAAGCGTCGAATTTTTTAGCTTGCTTTAGAGGACCTCAAGTAATAAAATTCAAATATTATAACAACTCCAATCGAGTATCAATATTCATGATCTGAAAAAATTAATATACATTCTCAGATTTGAAAAATTTATCCATCAACCTAATATTTGTATTGATTACAATATTTATGAACTTACACATCTTGCAATCCATTATACAATCTCTTTATTAACATCTTTTGTTATATCTTTCTCATTTTTTGTTCATCCTCTCATTAGTCTCTTAGTTTGTATCCTAAACTCTTCAATAAATGGATATGCAATTTCACTATTCAGTAGTACATATCTATGTGCCTGTAATAATTCCATTTTTGATAATGTAACATTTAAGCTCCTCCCAACTGATCAACCAATAACAAGAAAGTTTTTTGATTTACTATGTATTTTAGATTGAGTTGATGTGTCATCAACATGTATAACTCGGTTTAATACTATCTCAATATCATCCAGGTATCTAGAACAAATGGTAAGACACTCGTCTTCCAAATATCTTTTAGAAATAGAGCCTTCAGGTTGAGATTTATTTTTCACGTATGATTTCAAATGCCCAAGATATCTATGAAATAAAATAAATAAACATAATTATGTATTTAATGAAGTGACAATAATTGTTTACTAAAATAAAAAACATATAAATAAATTACCTATCAATTGGATACATCCATCAATAATGTACAAGGCCTCCTAATTTAGCTTCCTCAACCAAATGAACAGTTAAATTCATCATTACAATAACAAACGACGGAGGAAAGATCATCTCTATTTCACAAAGTTTCAATAAAAATATCTCCTGAAGGTTGTCAAGCTAAGATGGATGTAGAGTTTTCTCACATAATTTTCTGAAAAATGTGAATAATTGGATTGCAACTATAGTAACCTTTTCATGTAATAATATATGAAATTCCAATGGAAGTAACTTCTATAACAAAATATGTGAATTGTGGATTTTAAATCCATGTAACCTTAGATTCTTTAAGTCAACACACCTTGAGATGTTACTTGAATACCCATAATATACCTTCACATGTTATAAAATTTTAAGTAATGTACTTTATACATATTTTTCATTGGAAAAAATTCCAGATCATACTTTACATTCTCATCTGGCCATAGATCACGCTTTATTTCTGTTGCTTGTAAGTATTTCTGAGAATTGTGATGATAATTTGACTTTCCATGATCATTAAGAAATGTGAATATCAAATTTTCATAAACACTCTTCTCAATATTCATCACATGAAGATTATACCACAAAAAATTAAATTCCCAATACGTAAGTTTGAATAATATACCTTTTTCCTTCCATTGCTGCGTTCTGATATCACTTGACGATGAACTTTGAAATTGCTTCCCACTATCATTAAAATTATGCACCTTACACAATTATATTTCAAAATTTATAATTTGTGTCAATATTTCAAAACCTGTTAAAAAATTTGGAGGCAGTATACGATCAATGAAACCATTGAATTTTGACATGTTCAACTGAAATCTATGAGATGCATCGAGAAATCTTTGATGACACAGGAAGCACCATTTTCTATTATGAGGTATCCACTTGGGATAAAAATAAAAGTTACAAACTGGAAAATCCAAACCTGTGTAAGTGTTCCAACTAGATAAATTCCCAACTCCAGGGAAGTCACTAATGGTCCACATTAGAGAAGTTGGCATTTTGAACATTATTTTAGAAGATTCATCATATTTTTCAACACAATTCCTCCATAACTCCTATAATTATTAAATTAAAGGATGAAAGTATACATCAATATCATTTCCATGCATTTTTTTCTAGTAATAATCATCTAAATGACACAAGACATTTGTTTCATACATACCCACAAAGACAGATTGTAAGGGATCAAAACAACCAACAAAATGCTATAACTAGTACTCAAAGTTCCAAATGGGTTGAATACTCTGGCAGTTAATCCCAATCGGAAATTACTAGGATCATATGAGAAATATTGATGTAATTAATCAAATTTATTCCATGATTTTTAATCTCTTGGATTTTGTATTAACCCGTCATTGTTATTATCTACAAAATGCCACTTCATGTGTTATGCAGTTTTCGTTGACATGAATAATCTTTGCAATCAAGGATTTAAAGGAAGGTAATGAAAAAACTTTTTAGGTGTGTTCATTTTTTTCTTCTTCATGGTAGTATATTGATTTATACTTCCAACATCACCCATAGACTACCATCTAGAGGAAGTAAATTTCATGAAATCCTGTCTTCTTGAATCCTCTACCCAATAAAGCATACAATCATTAGGACAAACATTAAATTTTGTATAATTAATACCAATATTATAGTGACCTAGAATTTTCTTACAATACTATTACATCATTTTAAAGATAAATAACATAATATTATTACACATAGAGGATCCAATGGTTTAGTGTCTTGGGAAAACAAGGACCGTACATAACAATTAAAACATCGAGCATAAAAATTTATTCAATTTATTATTCACTATATTCTTACTAGACCTTGACCTATCCTTAGTACATGAAGTCAACTGAGGATATACATCAAAAAGGGTGATCTAGAATCCCAGTAAGGGGACAGATAAGAACAATATAGCATGGGGTGAGCATAATCATAACATTGGCAAAGGATCATGAACATAAGAGGAAACATAAATATAAGACTTGAAATGTGGCAATGCATAAAAATGAAATATCACGTCTTACTGGTTAACTACCACACATACTTGTGAACAAATATAGCATCTTTTTTACATCATTTTACATTTACTCATGAGATTCATCACTTTACCCAATACATTGGAGCATTGTATAATTTCGGGAGCACACGTCACATCAAAACATTATCATTATCATTCATTACACATAGGAAATATATAAATAATGAACATAAATAAACCATGGAAAGGAATGGGTTATATCTCATAATAACACATTCATAAACTTTGGGTTCCAAAAAGAGAGAGGGAACAACATACTTGATACAAGAACCATCAATCTTGAATGAGAGGTAAAAGGTGAGTTCTTAAAAGAAGAGTTCTTTTGGAAAACATATTTTTTGACATAAACTTCAGTAGAAAACATGTTTATCCAAAAAAAGATAAGATAATTATGAAAAAATGATTTTTAAGGAGTGACCATACCAAATTTGGAGTGAAATAGGGAGAACCAGAAGAAAGAAAATTGGGTTCGAGATTTTCCCCTTACCTTATACCCGAACACTTCTTTCACTTTAATGTCCTATATAATGACATTATATTCATTAATTAGAAACTCCATAACCTTTTTTAAATTAAAAGGTTTTATTTTGGTTTCATTATGTTATTTTATGGGACTTTTGATGAGTTATAGGGTTTAAAAACATTGTTCGGGAATGTTTGTTTTTATGGTTTTCTTGAGTGGTTCACTTGTATCATAAATTGAAGTTCGAGTAGAACATGGGTAAAAATACATAGCTGATATTACATGTTATTAATGATATTACAGGATTTTTAATGATCTTATAATTAATTATGTTATATACCATGTGGATGAATCATTAGATAGGAATTTATTGATGATCGTTTCGGTTAATTTGGGCGGTTTTTCGACCACTACGAACTTGTTTTGTTTACTCATTTAGTAATATGTACATAAGTGAGTTCCAGAACATTAATTACGACATAATAAATATAAAATATTCTGGTTACACCATAAAAATGGTTTAATGACCATATCTAAAGGAATAAATGGGAAAAAAACATGCCGTTCTTGAAGGTGATAGACCAACACCTCATGAACAACGTTTTCTTTTATAAAATAAAAAGAAGTGGAGAATGGGGGTTGGATGATATAATATCACATTAGTATAATAAAATTCCATTATATTTATTATAATGGATTTACCATACCATTTGGACAAATATTGTAAGGGAGAGAATAGGAAAAGAACTTGAAATTGAAAGGGAATTAAAGGAAAAGAAGGAGAGAAACTTCCTCTTGAATCCTCCACTTGAGATCCTCCTTATGGGGCATAATCTTGATCTTTTGATGAGAAAAAAAGATCTTGGATGTTGGGGAGGGGATAGGGTAGATTCTTGGAAATATTTTATACAAGGCTTGAAGCTTGAGAGGTGTGAGGGAATGAAGGAGTGAAGGGTGGTATTTATAGTAGAGGAGAGAGGGGTTTTCTAAAATTCATAAATTTATTATTTCTCCACAAGAAAATAAATAGTGAGTCTTATATGACCAATAATAGTAATTTTATAATTTAATCCCGAATCAAGTGGGATTACAACATCAGAACATCACACATGACACTATAATTAGCTTATTTAGCTTATTTTTGTAAATTACGGTATTTCACTTTTCATAAAAAATTCAAGTATTTCAGAAAAATCCCAAAATTTCACCCTAACCATTTTTCAATTTGTAGAATCAAAATATGAAGTCTATTTTTCAATATTTTCAAAATATAATGAATTTAATATTTAATTAAAATCATAATTTACTTGAAAAATGCAAATTTTAACATTAAAACTGATTTTATAATGCTTTCAAAAATTATTTAGGGTCTTATAAAATTATCTATAAACTATAAGACATAGATTTGTTAATTTATGAACACATTTTAAGAAAATAAAATTTATTTTTAATTAATTAATTAATTATAATTAATTATTTATGACTCACAAAAATACCAAAACGTTTACTATGGTCAAATTTCCACTTTCTAAGATGCCTAAATGTTATTTAATTATTCATGGGTATGGTTACTCTTATTTTGGACAATTTACTATTCATAAGGGTGGTACTACTATTTATAAGGGTAGGTTACTATTCCTAAGGGTATGTTACTATTCACCAAAAATTATTTTTTCTTATTGGACCCCAAAAATCATCTTGAACACAACAGTGTATGTCGGATTTTTGAAATTCCAAACACCGAAGTGACAAACCTATGTTTAAAGGTCACTTAGCACTTAATACTTCATTATGCTGTGTTTTCATTTGATTTTATGACATTTTTATAAGAAGGTAATTTCCATTGAAAAACTTTGGGTTGTTACATTCTCCCCCCCTTAATAAATTTCACCCCCAAAATTTCACTTTACACAAACAGGTGAGGGTACTTCTCCTTCATCACCTCCTCTGGTTCCCAAGAAGCTTCTTCAAACTTATGGTTCCTCCATAACACTTTTACAAGGTGGGTTTTCTTGTTGCGTAGAACCTTATCTCTCCATTATAGAATCTCTATTGGCTTCTCCTCATAAGAGAGATCATCTTGTAGCAGTACCACCTCTAAGTTTAGTACATGTGAGGGATAAGGTATATACTTCCTCAGGGGCGATACATAAAAAAAATCATGAACCAGATCCATATTCGGTGGAAGTGCAAGCCTATAGGGCATTCCTTCTATACGGTCAAGGATTTCAAAGGGGACAATTTACCTTGGGCTTAGCTTCCCTTTCTTTCCAAATCGCATGACTCTCTTCCATGGTGATATTCGAAGGAAGACTTTATCTCCAACATCCAACTCCAAGTCCCTTTGACGGTTGTCAACATAGCTCTTTTGCTGACTCGGAGCAGATTTGATGTGTTTCTGGACGACTTGAACCTTCTCTATCATCTCTTGCACAAGATCGGGTCCAAGTAGCTTTCTTTCTGCAACTTCATCCCAACAGGTTGGAGTTCTACACCGCTTTCCCTACAAAGCTTCATATGGAGCCATCTGAATACTCGAGGGGAATCTACTGTTGTATGAGAACTCAACCAATGGGAGATGCTGATCCCATCCAACTTTTAATTCTAGAGAGCATGCTCTTAGCATATCTTCAAGCGTCTGAATAGTCCTTTCAGATTGGCCATCAGTTTGGGGGTGATAGGACGTCCTGAAATTTAATTCAGTACTCAAATCATGTTGAAGGCTCCTCCAGAATTTAGATGTGAACCTTGGATCACAATCAGAGACAATTCAGAGTGAAACAACATGAATTCTCACAACTTCCTTCACATATATCTTTCCAAGTTGTTCAAGCGAGAGATCTTCCCAAATAGTGATAAAATGGAAAGCCTTGGTGAGTTGATCAACCATAACCCATACTGCATTATTTCCCTTCGACGTCTTCAGGAGACCTGTGAAAACGTCCATAGTAACATTTTCCAATTTCCACATGGGTGTAGGAAAAGGCTGTATCAACCCTTTGGACTTTTTTCACTCTGCATTAACTTGCTAACATACTATGAACCTTGAGATATATTCTGTGATCTCTTTTTTCATGTTATCCCACCAGAAGTGTTCTCGAAGATCACGATACATCTTGGTGCTACCAGGATGGATAGAAAATGTTGAGCTATGTGCATTTTCTAATAGCTCCTTCTTTATCCCAGGTGATGAAGGCACACAAATCCACGTTCCAAACAAATCACACCATCATCATCGATATGGAACTCGTTCATCTTCCCTTTATTTACTGGATTCACCTTATTTTGTATCTCCACATCATCCCTTTGTGATTCCTTAATCTTCTCTTGGATGGATGGTTGCAAAATAATTTGGGAAAGGTATGATGTATCCTCTTCCCTTATGATTTCAAAATTCATCCTTCTCATATCCAAGAAGATATCGTCTTTCTCAATCTGTAACATGGATAGAGTAGAAGGTTCTTTTCTACTTAGTGGATCAGCTACCTTGTTCGCCTTTCCAGGATGATAGTGAATAGAGAAATCATAATCTTTGATTATCTCTGACCATCTCCTTTGATGCATGCTGAGCTCATTTTGTGTAAATATACACTTTAGGGTCTTGTGGTCGGTCTATATGTCACACTTCTCGCCATAAAGGTAGTGCCGCTAGATTTTCGAGGCAAAAATCACGGCTACCAGTTCTAGATAATACGTCAGGTAGTTCTGCTCATAGATATTCAACTATAGTGAGGCGTAGGCTATCACATTATCTTTTTTGCATGAGTACACACCCCAAGCATTTCTTTGAAGCATCTCTGTATATCACAAAAATTTCTCCACTTTTCAGTAGTGTGAGTACAGGTGCAGTGATAAGACTTCTCTTTAGCTCCTTGAAGCTTCCCTCACATTCTTCTATCCAGACATACTTCACCCCTTTCATTTTCAAATTAGTTATTGGGATTGATAATCATGAAAGGTTTCTCAAAAAACATCGGTAGTATCTAGATAATCCTGGAAAACTACGGATTTTGGTGACACTAGAGGGTCTGGGCCATTCCTCAATCGCATTTGTTTTTGAAGGATCCATAGAAATTCCATCACTTATGATCACATGTCCCATGAATGTGAATTTCTCATCCAAAATTCACACTTACTGAACTTGGCATACAAATTCTCTTTTCTCAATGTCGCCAACAGAAGTCTTAGATGTTCTTCATGTTCCTCCTTTCTCTTGGAGTAGATGATAATATCATCAATAAACACTACCTCAAATTTGTGTAGGTAATGTCTAAAGACTCTATTCATCAAATCCATGAATATTTCTGAGGCATTAGTAAATCTGAAGGGAATAACCAGAAACTCATAGTTCCCATACCTGGTACGGAAGGCAGTCTTCTGAGTATCTTCCTTCTTCACCTTTAGATGATGATATCCAGAACGAAGATCCACCTTTAAGAAGTATTGAGCTCCTATTAATTGATCGAAAAAGTCATCAATCCTTGGAAGAGGACACTTTTTCTTTATGGTGATCTTGTTGAGTTCTCGATAATCGATACACAACCGTATTGTTCCATCCTTCTTCCACAAAAAGAGCACTGGCGCACCCCAAGGTGATGTGCTAGGGCTTATGAACCCTTTGTCCAGATCCTCTTGTAGATACTTCTTTAACTCCTCCATTTTGATAGGATCCATCCTATAGGGACACTTTGATATAGGATTAGCTCTAGGTATGAGTTCTATTGAGAACATTAACTCAAGATCCGGGGGAATTCCAGGTAACTCTTAGGGAAATACATCACTGTATTCCCTCATGATGGGCATTTTGGCATGGTTGGTACCATCCTTTGACTCAACCATTTGGGAGAGGTATGATTATTCATAGGGAATCAACACCCACACAATTGAAATATTTTTCAAAGGAGATTCATGATCTTCCTTGCATTTGTAGAGGAGCATGTAATGGTTCTGAATTTGAAAAGATACTTCCTTTTCCCGATAGTTGATATGTGCTCTATATAATGAGATCCAATCCATTCCCATTATTGCATCGAATTCTACCAAGGTAAGTATTATGAGATTCGAAGGAAGAATCTTCCCACATATGCCAACATGAGAATAGTCAAACACTTGGGTTGCAATGATTGCACAACTTGGTGTTTTTACAGACATCTCTACTTCCAGGTTTCGGGGCTTCGATTCTATAGTTCTAGCAAACTTGCATGATATAAAGGAATGTGTAGAACCATAATAAAATAAAACCTTTTAAATTATTGAGTGAATAAGAAGTGTACCTTGTAAGACTTAATTATTGTGCTCCACTTCCACAGTAGTGATGGAAATATCCTTTCCTTCTTCCTTTGGATTTGGTGGCTGTTGACGCTGATTACCCTCGAGAACTCACTGTTTAGTGCACTGGCTTGCATAGTTCCCTAGCTCCCTACAGTTGTAGAATTGAACCATGGGTGGTTCTCTATTTTCTTCAGCTACATTATCCATCCTTTTCATGTATCTTTGACACTCTTTATCATGGGGCCCTTCTTTCCCACACTTGAAGCATTTCCCCATCCCTTTAAGAAAGTTCCCGTGGTGCAACTCCCCACATTTTTGGCATGTGGGTCGTTGTGTTTTCCTCACAACTTGGTCATTAGATCCACCGGCTTGAAACTCCATCTTTAGTTTTTGATCACTATAGCCATGGGATCATTCTCCATACTCCATATCCACTTTGAAAGCACACCAAACAACTTCTTCATAACTCTTAAAGTCTCTAATTGCAAGATCCTTTTGAAGGTGTGGTTTTAATCCACTAAAGAATCTATCAATTTTGATATCATTGTTGATAACGAAACCCTAAGAATACCTTGAAAGCCTTGTGAAATTAGCTTCATAGGATGTGATAGATTATCCTTATTTTTTCTTGAGCTCTATGAATTCTCTCTCTATCTTTGTGCGAAGAGTTCTTGGGAAATACTTGTTAAGAAAAATTATCTTAAAGTCTTCCAATTCCATCTCTTAAATTTCTTCCCTTGGCTTGGTGTTCTTAATCAAATCTCACCACTGATCAGCCTCTCCATCTAGATGATAAATAGGTAGTGTCACCTTATCCTTCTTAGAACAACGAAGAACAGAAAATATCATCTCCATGGAGTTGACCCACTATTCTGCAACTAGTGGATCAGAATATCCACTAATCGTTGGTGTTCGTTTCCACATAAAACATTCGATAGCCAGTTTCTCTATCTTTAGTGAAGGAGGATGTTCCCCGTTATTATGGTTATTGTTCATAACCTAAGATAATAGGGTAAACATCACTATGAAGTTTTGAACTCCACCTCCCAAATCATTGGGGATATCATTTGAGCAATTGTTTCATTGTCCATCGAACGAGTTGTTGGCCTGGTTTCTCCTGGTTCCCACCATTTTCTAAAATAGAAAAGGTTATAACAAAACATAAGTCAACAAGTCATGAATAAATAACTTATTAATTTGCACAATTTATACTAAAATCATAGCATATGGAATCCCTAGGTAAAGCTTCTTGAGTGTGTATCTGTACTTAGTTCCATACTAGAGGTTTTCACTAGGGTTCACTAATCCTAATTCCCAAATTATCTAAACCTTTCCTCTGATACCAACTATAGAAACCCAACCTTTTCTTACATTACTATTACATCATTTTAAAGATAAATAACATAATAGTATTACACATAGAGGATCCAACAGTTTAGTGTCTTGGGAAAACTTGGACTATACATAACAATTACAACATCGAGCATAAATATTTATTCAATTTCCTCTTCACTAGATTCTTACTTTCACTTTACCTCTCCTTAGTACATGCAGTCACATGAGTATATACATCAAAAAGGGTGATATAGAATCCTAGAAAGGGGAAAGATAAAAGAAATATAGCATGGGGTGAGCATAATCATAACATAGGCAAAGGATCATGATCATAAGAGGAAGCATACATATAAGACTAGAAATGTGGTAATGCATAAAAATGAAACATCATGTCTTAGTGGTTAACTACAACACATACTTCTGAACAAAGCTAGAATCTTGTTCACATAATTTCACATTTTCTAATGAGATTCATCACTTTACCCAATTCATTGGGGCGCTGAATAATTATGGGCGCATCCATCACATTCAAACATTCATATTGCGCTATATAATTCCAGGCGCACCTTTCACATCATAAAATTATCATTATCATGCATGCCACATAGAACATATATCAATAATGAATATAAATAACCCAGGAAAAGGAATGAGTTTCATCTCATAAGAACACATTCATATTCTTTAGGTTCCCAAAATAAATTGGGAACAACATACTTGATACAAGAACCATCAACCTTGAATGAGAGGTAAAATGTGAGTTCTTAAAAGAAGAGTTCTTTTGGAAAAAAAATTGTTTGAAATAAACATCATTAGAAAACATGTATATCCCAGAAAAGGTAATATAATGATGAACAAATGATTTTTAAGGAGTGACCATACCAAATTTTGAGTGAAAGAGGGAGAACCCTAAGAAATAAAATGGGGTTCAAGATTTTCCCGTTACCTTATATCTGAACGCTTACTTCACTTTAATGTCATGTATAATGAAATTAAATTCATTAATTAGAAACTCCAGAACCTTTTATAAATTTAAAGGTCTAATTTTGGTTTCATTATGTTATTTTATGGGCCTTTTTATGAGTTATAGGGTTTAAAAACATTGCTCACGACTGTTTGTTTTTACGGTTTTCTTAAGCGGTTCACTTGTATCATAAATTGATGTTCGGTTAGAACATGGGTAAAAATACATAATTTATAATACTTTTTATTAATCATATTAAAGTATTTTTAATGATCTTACAATGAATTATGTTTTATACCATGCAGATGAATCATTAGATAAGAATTTATTGATGATAGTTTGAGTTATTTTGGGCAGTTTTTCGACCACAACGAACTTGTTTTGTTTACTCATTTAGTAATATGTACATAAGTTACTTTAAGAAATTTAATTAGGACATAATAAATATAAAATATTCTGGTTCAAACATAAAAATGGTTTCATGACCAGATATAAAGGTAGAAATGGAAAAATAAAACATGTTTTTCTTTAAGGCGATAGATCAACACCTCACAAACAACATTTTCTTTTATAAAATAAAAAAAAGAGGAGAAAGGGGGTAAGATGATATAATATACCATTAGTATCATAAAATTATAGTATATGTATGATAATAGAGTTACCATACTATTTGTACAAATATAGGTGGGGATAGAATAAGAAAATAACTTGAAACTGAAAGGGAATTAAAGGAAAAGAAGGAGAGAAATTACCTCTTGAATCCACCTCTTGAGATCCTCCTTAAGGGGCCTAATCTTGGTATTTTGATGAGGAAAAAAGATCTTGGAAGTGAGGGAGGGGATAGGGAAGATTCTTGGTCAGAGTTTAGTCAAGGATTAAAGCTTTTAAGGTGTGAAGGAATGAGGGAGTGAAAGGTGGTATTATCTTGGAGGGGAGATGGGTTTTCTTAATATAAAATTCATTAATTTATTATTTATCCAAAAGACAAGGAGTAGTGAGTCTTACATGACCAAGAATAGTAATTTAAAAATATAATCCCGAACCAAGTTAGATTACATCAGCAGAACATCACACATGACTCTATAATTATATTTTTTAGCTTATTTTTGTAAATTACGACATTTCACTATTCATCAAAAAATTCAAGTATTTCAGAAAAATACCAAAATTTCACCCCAACCATTTATCAACATTTAGAATCCAAAAAAGAAGTTCATTTTTCAATAATTTTCTAAATATGATTAATTTAATATTTAATTAAAATCATAATTTACTTGTAAAATACAGTTTTTAAAATTAAAACTGATCTTATAATGCTTTCAAAAATTATGTAGTGTCTTATAAAATTACCTAAAAATTATAAGATATAGATTTGTTAATTTATGAACACATTTTAGGAAAATAAATTTTCTTTTAAATTAATTAATTAATTGTAATTAATTATTTATGACTCATAATAATACCAAAACGTTTACTATGGTCAAATTGTCACTTTCTAAGATACCTAAATTATATTTAATTATTCATTGGTAAGGTTACTCTTATTTTTGATGATTTAAAATTTATAAGGGTCGTACTAATATTTTTAAGGGTAGGATACTATTCATAAGGGCATGTTACTATTCACCAAAAAATATGTTTTTTATTGGACCCCAAACACCATCTTGAACATAACCATGTATGTCGGATTTTCAAAATTCCAAACACATAAGTGACAAACTTATGTTTAAAGGTCACTTAGCACTTAGTAGATCATTATGTTGTGTTTTCATGTGATTTTATGAAATTTTTATAAGAAGGGAATTTCAATTGAAAAACTTTGGGTCGTTACATTCTCCCCCCCTTAAGAAATTTCACCCCCTAAATTTCACTTTACACAAACAGGTGAGGGTACTTCTCCTTCATCGCCTCCTCTAGTTATAAAGTAGCTTCTTCAAACTTATGGTTCCTCCACAAAAATTTGACAAGGTGGGTTGTCTTGCTGCGTATAACCTTATCTCTTTGGTTCAGAATCTCTATTGGTTGCTCCTCATAAGAGATATCATCTTGTAGTTGTACCACCTCTAACTTTAGTACATGTGAGGGATCTGGTACGTACTTCCTCAGGAGTGATACGTGAAAAAAATCATGAACCTGAACCATATTCAGTTAAAGTGCAAGCCTATAGGCCTCGACTTCTATACAGTCAAGGATTTCAAAGGGGACAATGTACCTTGTGCTTAGCTTCCCTTTCTTTCCAAATCGCAAGACTCTCTTCCATGGTGATATTCGAAGGAAGACTTTATCTCCAACGTCAAACTCCAAGTCCCTTCGACAATTATTAGCATAGCTCTTTTGCTGACTCTGAGCAGATTTGATGTGTTTCTAGATGACTTGAACATTCTTTGTCATCTCTTGCACAAGATCGGGTCCAAGTATCTTTCTTTCCCAAACTTCATTCCAATAGGTTGGAGTTCTACATCGCTTTCCGTACAGATCTTCATACGGAGCCATCTGAATACTCGAGTGGAATCTATTGTTGTATGAGAACTCAACCAATGGGAGATGCTGATCGCATCCACCTTTTAATTCTAGAGAGCATGCTCTTAGTATATCTTCAAGCATCTTAATATTCCTTTCAGATTGGCCATCGGTTTGGGGGTGATAAGCCGTGATGAAATTTAATTCAGTACTCAATGCATACAGAATTTAGATGTGAACCTTGGATCACGGTCAGAGACAATTGAGAGTGGAATGCCATGCAGTCTCACCACTTCCTTCACATATATCTTTGCATGTTGTTCAAGAGATATATCTTCCTGAATAGAGAAAAAATGGATAGTCTTGGTGAGTCGATCAACCGCAACCCATATCACATTATTTCCCTTCGACGTCTTTGTAAGACCTGTGACAAATCCATAGTAATATTTTCACATTTCTACATGGGTACAGGCAATGGCTGCATCAACCCTTTGGAATTTTTTTGCTCTGCTTTAACTTTTTGACATACCAAGCACCTTGAGATATATTCCGCGATCTCATTTTTCATGTTATCCCACCAGAAGTGTTCTCGGAGATCACGATACATCTTGGTGATACCAGGATGGATAGAGAATGTTGATCTATGTGCATTGTCCAATAGCTCCTTTATCCTGGGTGATGAAGGCACAAAAATCCGCATTCCAAACCGAATCACAGCATCATCATTGATATAGAACTCGTGTAGATTCCCTTCATTTACCGCATTCACCCTCTTTTGTATCCCCACATCATCGCTTTGTGCTTACTTGATCTTATCTTGGATGGATGGTTGTGAAATCATTTGGGAAAGTTAGGATGTATCCTCTACCCTTATGATTTATAAACTCATCCTTTGCTTATCCAAGAAGATATGGTCTTTCTCAATCTGTAACATGGATAGAGTAGCAGGTTCTTTTCTGCTTAGAACTTTAGTTACCTTGTTCCCCTTTCCAGGATGATAGTGAATGGAGTAATCGTAATCATTGATTAGCTCTAACCATCTTCATTGATGCATATTTAGCTCCTTTTGTGTGAATATATACTTTAGGCTCTTGTGGTCGGTTTATATGTCACACTTCTCACCATAAAGGTAGTGCCTCCAGATTTTCAAGGCAAAAATCACGGCTCCCAGCTCTAGATCATGCATCAGGTAGTTCTGCTCATGGATATTCAACTATAGTGAGTCATATGATATCACATTATCATTTTTCACAAGTACACACCCTAAGACTTTCTTTGAAGTATCAATGTATATCACAAAACTTTCTCCACTTTTAGGTAGTGTGAGTATAGGTGCAGTGATCAGCCTTCTGTTTAGCTCCTTGAATCTTTCCTCACATTATTCCATCCAGAAATACTTTACCCATCTCCTTATTAACTTAGTTAGTGGGCTTGAAAATCTTGATAAGTTTCTCACAAAACTTCGGTAGTACCCATCTAATCCAAGAAAACTACGGATTTCGGTGACACTAGAGGTTCTAGGCCATTCCTCAATTGCCTTTTTTTAAGTATCCATAGAAATTCTATCACTTGTGATCACATGTCCCAAGAACGTGACTTTCTTCATCCAAAAGTCACACTTACGGAACTTGGCATACAACTTCTCCTTTCTCAATGTCGCCAACACAAGTCTAATATGTTCTTCATGTTCCTCCTTGATCTTGGAGTAGATGAGAATATCATTGATAAGCACTACCACAAATTTGTCAAGCTAATGTCTAAAGAATATATTCATCAATTCCATGAAGATTTTAGGGGCATTAGTAAGTCCGAAGGGCATAACTAGAAACTCATAGTGTCCATACCTTGTACGGAAGGTAGTATTCTGAGTATATTCCTTCTTCAACTTTAACTGATGATATCCAGAACGAAGATCCACCTTTGAGAAGTATTGAGATCGTCTTAACTAAAAAAACAAGTCGTAAATACTTTGAATATGATACTTTTTCTTTATAGTAATCTTGTTGAGTTCCTAATAATCGATACACAACCGAATTGTTCCATCCTTCTTCCTCACAAAGAGCACTGTCACACCCCAAGGTGATGCACTAGGGCATACAAACCCTTTTTCCAGATGCTCTGGTAGCTACTTCTTTAACTCCTCTAGTTTGATAGGATCCATCCTATATGGACACTTTAATATAGGAGTAGCTCTGGGTATGAGTTCTATTGAGAACTTTACCTCACGATCTGGGGGAATTCTGAGTAACTCTTCGAAAAATACACCACTGTATTCCCTCACGATGGGCATTTCAGCAAGGTTGGTACCTTCATTTGAATCAACCATTTGGGAGAGGTATGCTTCTTCAAAGGGAATCAACACCCACACCATTGAAGTATTTTTCAAAGGAGATTCATGATATTCCTTTCATTTTTAGAGGATAATGGGATGGTTATGAATTTGAAAAGATATTTCATTTTCCTGATAGTTGATATGTGCTATATATAACAAGAGCCAATCCATTCCCATTATAGCATAGAATTATACCAAGGGAAGTATTACGAGATTCACTGGAAGAATATTCCTACATACTCCAATAGGAGGAGAGTCAAACACTTGGGTGGCAATGATTTCACCACTTAGTGTTTTTATAGAAATCTATACTTCAAGGTTTCAGGGATTTGATTCTATAGTTCTAACAAACTTGCATGATATAAAGGAATGCGTAGAACCCAAATCAAATAATACTTTTTCCATTCTTGAGTGAATAAGAAGTGTACCTTGTACAACTTCATTATTGTGCTCCACTTCTACAGTAGTGATGGCATAATCCTTCCCTTTTTCCTTTGTCTCTGGTGGCTGCTGACACTGATTACCCTCGAGAACTCGTGGTTTAGTGCACTGGCTTGCATAGTGCCCTAGATCACTACAGTTGTAGCATTGAACCATGGGTGGTTATCTCTTTTCTTCAGCTACATTCTTCTTTATTTTCATGTCTTTTTGACACTCTTGAATATGATGTCCATATTTCCCACAATTGAAGCATTTACCTGTCCATTTAAAGTTGTTCCCATGGTTAAACGTCCCACATTTTTTTTCATGTGGATCGTCGAGTTTTCCCCCCACCTTTGTCATTAGATCCACCGACTTGAAACTCCATCTTTCGTTTCATATCACCATAGCCATGGGACCATTCTCCAAACTCAATCTCCACTTTGAGAGAACACCGAAAAACTTCTTCATAACTCCCAATGTCTCGAATTGCAAGAGCCTTTCGAAGGGGTGGTTTTAATCCACTAAAGTATCTATCAATTTTTCTATCATTATTGATAAAAAAACCTGAAGTATACCTTACAAGCCTTCTAAAATTAACTTCATAGGCCATGGAAAATTATCCTTCTTTTTTCATGATCTCTATGAATTTTCTATCCATCTTCATGCGAAGGGTTCTTGGGAAATACTTTTCATGAAACATTATCTTAATGTCTTCCCATTCCATCTCTTCAATTCATTCCCTTGGCTTGGTATTCTAAATCAAATCCCAGCATTGATCAGCCTCTCCATCTAGACGATAAACATCTAGTGTCACCTTCTCCATCTCAAAATAGTGAAGAATAGAAATGATCTACACCATGGAGTTGACCCACTGTTCCCCAACTAGTGGATCAGAAGATCTACTAAACGTCAGTGGTCGTTGTCGCATAAAACATTCGATATCCAGTTGATCTCTCTTTGGGGAAGTAGGATGTCCCCCATTATTATGGTTATTGTCCATAACCTAAGATTATTGGGTAAGCATCACTATGAAGTTTTAAAATCCACCTCTCAAATCATTTGGGAGGTCGTTCAGTCAATCGTTTCATTGGCCCTCACCTGATTTGTTGGCCTGGTTTCTCCTGGTTCCCACCATTTTCTAAAATTGAAAAGGTTAGAACAAAACATAAGTCAACAAGTCATGAATAAATAACTTATTCATTTTAAAAATTTATTCTAAAAGCATAGCATATGAGGTCCCTAGGTAAAGATTCTTATGTGAGTGTTTGTACATATTTTCATACTAGAGGTTTTCTCTAGGGTTCACTAATCTTAATTTCCAAATTAACTAAACCTTTCCTCTAATACCAAATATAGCGAACAATCCTTTTCTTACATTAATATTACATAATTTTAAAGATAAATAACATAATAGTGTTACACATAGAGGATACAATAGTTTAGTGTCTTGGGAAAACTAGGATCATACATAACAATTACAACAACGAGCATAAACATTTATTCAATTTCTTCTTCACTAGATTCTTACTGGCACTTGACATCTCCTTAGTACATGTAGTCACCTGAGGATATGAATTAAAAAGGGTGATCTATTAGTATATTAAGGGGAAAGATAAGAACCATATGGAATGGGGTGATCATAACCATAATATAGGCAAAGGATCATGAACATAAGAGGAAGCATAAATATAAGACTTGAAATGTGGCAATGCATAAAAATGTAACATCATGTCTTAGTGGTTAACTACCAAACATACTTTTGAAAAAATATAGCTTCTTGTTCACATCATTTCACATTTACTCATGAGATTCATCACTTTACCCAATGCATTGGAGCTCTGTATAATTCCGGGTGCACCTGTCACATTCAAACATTCATATAGCGCTATATAATTTCGGGCTCACCCATCACATCATAACGTTATCATTATCATGCATTATACATAGAACATATATCAATAATGACCATAAATAACCCATGTAAAGGAATGTGTTTCATTTCATAAGAACACATTCATAAACTTTGGGTTCCAAAAAGAAAGAGGTAACAACATACTTGATACAAGATTCATCAACCTGAACGAGAGGTAAAAGGTGAGTTCATAAAAGAAGAGTTCTTTTGTAAAACATATTGTTTGACATAAACTTAAGTAGAAAACATGTATATCCCAAAAAGGTAATATAATGATGAAAAAATAATTTTTAAGGAGTGACCATACCAAATTTGGTGTAAAATATGGAGAACCCGAAGAAAGAAAATTGGGTTCGAGATTTTCCCATTACCTTATATCTGAACGCTTACTTCTCTTTAATGTCCTATATAATGACATTATATTCATTAATTATAAACTCCATAACCTTTTATAAATGTAAAGGATTCATTTTGGTTTCATTATGTTATTTTATGGGCCTTCTGATTAGTTATAGGGTTTAAAAACATTGTTCGAGATTGTTTGTTTTTACGGTTTTCTTGAGCGGTTCACTTGTATCATAAATTGAAGTTTGGGTAGAACATGGGTAAACATACAGAACAGATATTAACAGTTATTAATGATATTATAGGAGTTTTAATGATCTTATAATGAATTATGTTATATACCATGGGGATGAATCATTATATAGGAATTTATTGATAATTGTTTGGGTTAATTTGGGCGGTTTCTCGACCACAACGAACTTGTTTTGTTTACTCATTTAGTAATATGTACATAAGTTAGATAAAGAACTTTAATTAGGACATAATACATATAAAATAGTCTTATTCAACCATAAGAATGGTTTCATGACCAGATTTAAAGGTATAAATGGAACTATAAAACATGTCATTCTTGAAGTTGATAGATCAACACCTCACGAACAACGTTTTCTTTTATAAAATAAAAAGAAGAGGATAAAGGGGGTTGGATGATATAATATCCCATTAGTATCGTAAAATTAAATTATATATATGATAATGGAGTTACCATACCATTTGGAAAAATATATGGGGGATAGAATAAGAAAAAAAATTGAAAGTGAAAGGGAATTAAAGGAAATGAAGGAGAGAAATTACATCTTGAATCCTCCTCTTGAGATCCTCCTTAAGGGGCCTAAGCTTAGTATTTTGATGAGAACAGAAGCTCTTGGACCTGGGGGAGGGGATAGGGAAGATTCTTGGGCACATTTTAGAGAAGTCTTGAAGCTTGAGAGGTGTGAGGGAATGAGGGAGTGAAGAGTGGTATTTATAGTGGAGAGCAGAGGGATTTTCTTAATATAAAATTCATTAATTTATTATTTCTCCACAAGAAAAGGAATAATGAATCTTACATGACCAATAATAGTAATTTTATAATTTTAATCCAAACCAAGTGGGCTTACATTAGTAGAACAACACACATGACTCTATAATTAGCTTATTTAACTTATTTTTGTAAATTACAGTATTTCACTATTGATAAAAAATTCAAGTATTTCAGAAAAATCCCAAAATTTCACTCCAACCATTTTTTGATGTTTATAATCCAAAAATGAAGTCCATTTTTCAATAATTTTCTAAATAAGATTAATTTAATATTTATTTAAAATCATAATTTACTTGAAAAATATAGTTTTTAAAAGTAAAACTGATTTTAAAATGCTTTCAAAAATTATGTAGGGTCTTATAAAATTGTCTAAAAACAATAAGACATAGATATTTTAATTTATGAACACATTTTAAGAAAATAAATTTTATTTTAAATTAATTAATTAATTATAATTATTTATTTATGATTCAAAAAAATACCAAAACATTTACTATGGTCAAATTGTCACTTTATAAGATGCCTAAATTTTCTTTAATTATTCATGGGTAAGGTTACTCTTATTTTGGATGATTTAATATTCATAAGGGTCATACTACTATTTATAATGGTAGGTTACTATTCATAAGGGTAGATTACTATTCACCAACAATTATGTTTTTCTTATTGGACCCCAAAAATCATCTTGAACCAAACCGTGTATGTCATATTTTCAAAATTCCAAACACATAAGAGAAAAAATTATGATTAATGGTCACTTAGCACTTAGTAGTTCATTATGTTGTGTTTTCATGTGATTTTATGACATTTTTATAAGAAGGTAATTTCCATTGAAAAACATTGGTTTGTTACATTCTTCCGGCCTTATGAAAATTCACCCTTGAAATTTCACTTTACACAAACAGGTGAGGATACTTCTCCTTCATTGCCTCCTCTAGTTCCCAAGTAGCTTCTTCAAACTTATGGTTCCTCCACAATACTTTGAAAGGTGGGTTGTCTTGTTGCTTAAAACCTTATCTCTTATGTTCAGAATCTCTATTGGCTGCTCCTCATAAGAGAGTTAATCTTCCAACTGTACCACCTCTGAGTTTAGTACATGTGAGGGATGAGGTATATACTTCCTCGGGAGTGATACATGAAAAACATCATGAACCTAAGCCATATTCGGTGGAAGTGAAAACTGATAGTCCAGGGCTCTTATATAGTCAAGGATTTAAAAGGGGCCAATGTACCTTGGGCTTAACATCCCTTTCTTTCCAAATCACATGACTCTCTTCCATAGTGATATTCGAAGGAAGAATTTATCGCTAATGTAGAACTCCAAGTCCCATAGACGGTTGTCAACATAGCTCTTTTTCCGACTCTGAGAAGATTTTATTTTTTTCTGGATGACTTGAACCTTCTCTATCATCTCTTTCATAAGATTGGGTCCAAGTAGATTTCTTTCTCCAACTACAACCCAAAAGGTTGAAGTTCTATATCTTTTTCCGTACAATGCTTCATATGGATCCATCTAGATACTCGAGTGGCATCTATTTTTGTATGAGAACTCAACCAATGAGATATGTTGATCCCATACACCTTTAAATTCAATAGAGAATGCTCTTATCATATCTTAAAGCGTCTGAATAGCCCTTCCATATTGTCTATCGGTTTGGGGGTGATAAGACCTCTTGGAATTTAATTCAGTACTCAAAGCATGTTGAAGGATCCTCCAGAATTTAGATGTGAACCTTGGATCACGGTCAGAGACAATTGAGAGTGGAACACCATGCAGTCTCACCAATTTATTCACATATATATTTGCAAGTTGTTCAAATGAGAGATCTTTCCGAATAGCGATAAAATGGGAAGTATTGGCGAGTCGATCAACCAAAACCCATATCACATTATTTCCCTTCGACGTCTTCGGGAGACCCGTGAAAAATTCCATAGTAACATTTTCCCATTTCCACATGGGTATTGGGAATGGCTACATCAAACCTTTGGACTTTTGTTACTCTGCCTTAACTTGCTGACATACCAACCACCTTAAGATATATTTCACAATCTCCTTTTTAATTTTATCTCACTTGAAGTGTTCTCGGAGATCACGATACATCTTGGTGCTACCAGGATGGATAGAGAATGTTGAGCTATGTGCATTGTCCAAAAGATCTTTCTTTATCCCGAGTGATGAAGGCAGACAAAGATGCATTCCAAACCGAATCACACCATCATCGTCGATATGGAACTCATGAAGCTTCTCTTACTTTACTACATTCACCCTCTTTTGTATCTCCACATCACCCATTTGTGCTTCATTAGTCTTCTCTTAGATGGATTGTTGCACAATCATTTGGGAAAATTATGGTGTATCCTCTGCCCTTAGGATTTCTAAATTCATCCTTCGCATATCCAAGAAGATATGATCTTTCTCAATCCATAACATGGATAGAGTAGTAGGTTCTTCTCTGCTTAGAGCTTCAGCTACCTTGTTCTCCTTCCCAGGATGACAGTGAATAGACCAATAATAATCTTTGATTAGCTCTAACCATCTCCTTTGTTGCATGTTTAGATCCTTTTGTGTGAATATATAATTTAGGCTCTTGTGGTCAGTGTATATGTCACACTTCTCTCCATAAACGTAGTGCCACAAGATTTTCAAGGAAAAAATCATGGCTGCAAGATCTAGATCATGCGTCGGGTAGTTCTGCTCAAATATCTTCAACTACAGCGAGGCGTAGGCAATCACATTATCATTTTTAATGAGTACACACCCCTAGAATTTCTTTGAAGCATCACTGTATATCAAAAAAATTTCTCCACTTTTTGGTAGGGTGAGTACAGGTGCAGTGATCAGCCTTCTCTTTAGCTCCTTGAAGCTTCCCTCACATTCTTCCATCCACACATGCTTTACCCCATTCCTTTTAAACTTAGTTAGTGGGATTGACAATCGTGAGAAGTTTCTGACAAAATGACGGTAGTACCCATATAATCCAAGAAAACTACAGATTTTGGTGACACTAGAGGGTTTGGGAAATTACTCAATTTTCTTTTGTTTTTGAAGGATCCACAAAAATTCCCTCACTTGTGATCAGATGTCCCAATAACATGACTTGGTAAATCAAAAATTCACACTTTTTGAACCTGGTATACAAATTCTCCTTTCTCAATTTCTCCAATACAAGTCTTAGACGTTCTTCATGTTCCTTCTTGATCTTAGAGTAGATGAGAATATTATCAATAAAAACTACCACAAATTTGTCAAGGTAATTTCTAAAGACTCTATTCATCAAATCCATGAAGATTTCATGGGAATTAGTAAGTCTGAAGGTCAAAACCAAAAACTCATAGTGCCCATATCTTGTACAGAAGGCAGTCTTTCAAGTATCTTCCTTCTTCACCTTTAGCTGATGATATCCAGAACGAAGATCAACCTCTGAGAAGTATTGATCTCATCTTAACTGATCAAACAAGTCCTCAATCCTTGGTAGAGGATACTTTTTCTTTATTGGGATCGTGTTGAGATTATGATAATTGATACACAGCTGCATTGTTCCATCCTTCTTCCTCACAAAGAGCACTGGCACACCCGAAGGTGATGCACTAGGGTGTATGAAACATTTGTCCAGATTCTCATGTAGCTAATTCTTTAACTCCTCCAGTTTGATAGGAGCCATCATATATGGACACTTTGATATAGGAGTATCTCTGTGTACGAGTTCTATTGATAAATATACCTCACGATCTAGGGGAATTCTGGGTAACTCTTCAAGAAATACAACATTGTATTCCCTCACAATGGGAATTTAGGCAATGTTGGTACCTTCTTTTGACTCAACCATTTGGGATAGGTATGCTTCTTCATAGGGAATCAACACCCACACCATTGAAGTATTTTCAAAGAAGATTCATGATCATCCTTTCATTTGTAGAGGAGCATGGGATGGTTCTGAATTTGAAAAGATATTTACTTTTACCAAAAAATGATATGTGCTCTATATAATGAGAGCTAATCCATTCCCATTATAGCATCGAATTCTACCAAGGGAAGTATTACAAGATTAGATGGAAGAATCTTCCCACATACGCCAACTGGAGAAGAGTCAAACACTTGGGTTGCAATTATTTCACAACTTGATGTTTTTACAAATATCTCTACTTCAAGGTTTCAAGGCTTCCATTATATAGTTCTATAAAACATTCATGATATAAAGGAATGCATAGAACCAGAATCAAATAATACATTTTCCATTCTTGAGTGAATAAGAAGTGTACCTTATACGACTTCATTATCATGCTCCACTTCCACAGTAGTGATGACATAAGCCTTACCTTTTTTCTTTGGATTTGGTGGTTGTTGATGCTAATTACCCTCGAGAACTCTAGGTTTAGTTCACTAGCTTGCATAGTGCCCTAGCTCCCTACAGTTCTAACATTGAACCATGGGTGGTTCTCTCTTTTCTTCAGCTACATTATCCTTCCTTTTCATGTCTTATCGATGCTCTTAAGAATGGTCTCCTTCTTTCCCACACTTGAAGCATTTCACCATCCCTTTAAGGAAGTTCCCATGGTGCAACTTCCCACATTTTTGGCATGTGGGTCGTTGAGTTTTCCTTCCACCTTTGTCATTAGATCCACCAGCTTGAAAATCCATCTTTCATTTCTTATCACCGTAGCCATCAGACCATTCTCCAAACTCCATCTCCACTTTGAGATCACACCGAACAACTTCTTCATAACTACCAAAGTCTTGAATTGCAAGATCCTTCGATGGTGTGGTTTTAATCCACTGAAGTATCTATTAATTTTTCTATCATTGCTGATAACAAAACCCGAATCATACCTTACAAGCCTTGTGAAATTAACTTTATTGGTTGTGATAGATTATCCTTATTTTTTCTTGATCTCTATGAATTATCTCTACATCTTTGTGTGATGATATATTGGGAAATACTTGTTGAGAAACATTATCTTAAAGTATTCCCATTCCATCTCTTCAATTTTTTCCCTTAGCCTGATGTTCTTAATCAAATCCCACCATTGATCAGACTCTCCATCTAGATGATAAACAGCTACTGTCACCTTCTCCGTCTTAGAATAGTGAAGAAAAAAATATATATTCTCCATGGATTTGACCCACAGTTCCGCAACTAGTGGATTGGAAGATCCACTAAACATCATTGGTCGTTGCCACATAAAACATTTGATAGCCAGTTGCTCTATCTTTGGTGAATAAGGAAGTTACCCATTATTATGGTTATTGTTCAAAACCTAAGATAATTTTGTAATCATCTCTATTAAGGTTTGAACTCCACCTCTCAAATCATTGGGGATGTCATTCGGGCAATCGTTGCATTGGCCCTTGCACGAGTTGTTGGCCAGGTTTCTCTTGGTTCCCACCATTTTCTAAAATATAAAAGGTTATAACAAAACATAAGTAAAAAATTCATGAATAAATAACTTATTCATTTGAAAAATTTATACTTAAATAATAGTATATGGGATACCTAGTTAAATATTCTTCTGTGCGTGTTTGTACTTAGTTTCATACTCGATGTTTTTCTAGGGTTCACTAATCCTAATTCCCAAATTAACTAAACCTTTCCGCTGATTCAAACTATAGCGACCTAGAATTTTCTTATATTAGTATTACATAATTTTAAAAATAAAATACATAATAGTATTACACAGAGAGGATCCAATGGTCTTGTGTCTTGGGAGAACTAGGACCATACATAACAATTACAACATCGAGCATAGATAGTTATTCAATTTCTTCTTCACTAGCTTATTATTGGCACTTGACCTCTCATTAGTACATGTAGTCACATGGGGATATACTTCAAAAAGGGTGACCTATAATCCTATTATGGGGACAAATAAGAACAATATAGCATCGAGTGAGCATAATCAGAACACATGCAATGGATTATGAACATAAGAGGAAGCATAAATATAAGACTTGAAATGTGGCAATGCATAAAAATGAAACATCTTTTCTTAGTTGTTAACTACCACACATACTTGTGAACAAAGATTGAATCTTTTTAGAAATATTTCAAATTTACTCAAGAGATTCATCACTTTACCCAATGCATTGGAGTGCTGTATAATTCCGAGTGCACCCATCACATTCAAACATTCATATTGCGCTCTATAATTCTAGGTGCACCTGTCACATCATAACATTATCATTATCATGCATGATACATAGAAAATATATCAATAATGAACATAACTAACCCATATAAAGGAATTAGTTTCATCTCATAATAACACATTCATATACTTTGGGTTCCCAAAAGAAATAGGGAACAACATACTTGATACAAGAACCATCAACCTTGAATGAGAGGTAAAAGCTAAGTTCTTAAAAGAAGAGTTCTTTTGGAAAACATTTTATTTGAAATAAACTTCAGTAGAAAACATGTATATACCATAAATGGTAATATAATTATGAAACAAATGATTTTCAAGTAGTTACCATACCAAATTTTGAGTGAAATTGGGAGAACCCGGAGAGAGAAAATTGGGTTCAAGATTTTCCCCTTACTTTATATCCGAATGCTTCCTTCAATTTAATGTCCTGTATAATGACATTATATTCATTAATTAGAAACTCAAGAACCTTTTTCAAATGAAAAGGTTTTATTTTGGTTTAATTATGTTATTTTATAGGCCTTTTTATGAGTTATAGGGTTTAAAAACATTATTAAAAAATGTTTATTTTTACGGTTTTCTTGAGCGGTTCACTTGTATATAAATTAAAGTTAGGGTAGAAAATGGGTAAACATATAGAGATGATATTACATATTATTAATTATATTAAAGGAGTTTTAATGATCTTATAATTAATTATTTTATATACCATGTGGATGAATCATTAGATGACAACCTATTGATGATCATTTGGGTTAATTTTGGCGGGTTTTCGACCCCAACGAACTTGTTTTGTTTACTCATTTAGTAATATGTACATAAGTTAGTTCTAGAAATTTAATTAGGACATAATACATATAAAATATTCTGGTGAAACCATAAAAATGGTTTCATGACCATATCTAAAGGTAGAAATTGAAAAATAAAACATGTCATTCTTGAAGGTGATAGATCAACACCTCACGAACAACGTTTTCTTTTATAAAATAAAAAGAATAGGAGAAAGGGGGTTGGATGATATAATATCCCATTAGTATCATAAAAGTATAGTATATGTATGATACTGTAGTTAACATACCATTTGTACAAAGATAGGTGGTGAGAGAATAAGAAAAGAACTTGAAATTGAAAGGGAATTAATGGAAAAGAAGGAGAGAAATTACCTCTTCAATCCTCCACTTGAGATCCTCGTTAAGGGTCCTAAGATTGGTATTTTGATGAGATCATAATAATTTGGAAGTGGGGGAGGGGATAGGGAATATTCTTGGGTAGTTTTTAGACAAGTCTTCAAGCTTGAGAGGAGTGAGGGAATGAGGGAGTGAATGGTGGTATTTTTAGTGGAGGGGAGAGCGGTTTTCTTAATATAAAATTCTTTAATTTATTATTTCTCCACAATACAAGGAATAGTGAGTATTACATGACCAAGAATAGTAATTTTATAATGTAATCCCTAACCAAGTTACCTTACATAAGATGACTCTATAATTAGCTTATTTTCCTTATTTTTGTAAATTACGATATTTCACTATTCATAAGAAATTCAAGTATTTCAGAAAAATCCCAAAATTTCACCCCAACCATTTTTAAATGTGTAGAATCCAAAAATTGAAGTCCATTTTTCAATAATTTTATAAATATTATTAATTTAATATTTAATTAAAATCATAATTTACTTGAAAAATATAGTTTTTAAAACTAAAACTGATTTTATAATGCTTTCCAAAATTATGTAGGGTCTTATAAAATTATTTAAAAACTATAAGACATAGAATTTTTAATTTATGAACACATTTTAAGGAAATAAATTTTCATTTAAATTAATTAATTTTTATAATTAATTATTTATGACTCACAAAAATACCAAAATGTTTACTCTAGTCAAATTGTCACTTTCTAAGATGCCTAAATTTTATTTAATTGTTCATGGATAAGGTTACTCTTATTTTGGACTATTTACTATTCATAAGGCTCGTAATAATATTTATAAGGGTTGGTTATTATTTATATGGGTAGGTTACTATTCACCAAAAATTAAGTTTTTCTTATTGGACCTGAAAAATCATCTTGAACACAACCGTGTATGTAGGATTTTCAAAATTCCAAACACAGAAGTGACAAAATTATTTTTAAAGGTCACTTACCACTTAGTAGTTCATTATTTTGTGTTTTCATGTGATTTTATGACATTTTTATAAGAAGTTAATTTCCATTTAAAAACTTTAGGTCATTACAAATATTGTTAACAATGTTTTTCACATTATAAAAAGACTCAGGGATCTTTACTTTAGGAAATGAATCACACAAAAATTACAATATCATGGACATCATCTTATTTGTAATTCCACATAGGCATTTGAAATGGCACAAATTCAGCAGAAAACAATGTTTTGAATATTTCAAACATCCACTATACAACTCTTTATTTCCATCATCAGCTAAACCATGAAACACATATTTCTGCTTAGTGAAGTTTTCTCTAACATTAGTCTCCACATAATTAAGAGGAGGATCCAATATTATATTACAATATTGATCTTATTGTCCTATAGTCTCAAGAAAATCACTTTTCACATTTCTATTTTTAGCACACTCAACTGGTTGTTCTGATATGTTTTGATATTGATGTTGGCGTTTTTCAATTCTGAATGTATCATTTATAATGTTTTTCATTTCATTTTCCATTTTCAACTAATTTGAGAGCTCATTCTACGGATTGGCATTAGTGATCAACCTTTCTGTAACATTTTATTATCCATGCCAAATCTAATAAAATATTGAGCAAGTAATTGATTCAATATAAAGTGTTCATAAACTTCATCACTCTTCAACAATCTGCTATATTTACATTTCAAACATGGAAATATTATTCTCCCATCAAAAGATCGATTGGAAATTGAAAAATCTAAAAAATCGGACAAACCCTTAGCATAATGGGGTGTGTTCCTTAGTAATGTGTTATAGATTTTATCTATATATATCAAAATGTGCCTACACATTATTAAAATAAAACTAAAACACATAACTATTACTAAATAGGAAATAGATTCATATATACTAGTTGAAAAAAATATTAATATGTTAAATACGGTTTTCCTATATAAATACGGAAGAAGGGATCAAGAATCAATTTTCATGACTCCATGAGTTCAATCACCAAATTTATAAACAATAATATTTATGAAGGGATTAATCATGTAATATAAATTCCTTGAGGTTAAATACCGTGGAACTCTTTGTACATTTTTTTGTCACTTTAAACAATTGAATCCCATTTTGAAATACTAATTAAATTCATTCATGTATATTTTATGAAAGTAATATATACCAAATATTGTGCCTGCACATGGGCCTCATTCTAGTGATAGAGGAGATGAAAATTTAAAATAAAAACTTCCTTAGGAACATTATATTCTATACAAAACTCAATCATCATAGAAAAATGAAATAATAAAAATCCCACACCCATGGTCACCACGACATACCACTGAAAAGGTTTTCATGACTCACCTATAAATGGTCTATCATAGGACTCGATAAAGTCCTCATATTCCCATATTCCATCTATCCAATTTATAAAATTTTCTAAATGATATGATGTCACATTGTAATTCCCCATTCTAGAATCATCACATGAGATGAGGTTTGATATACCTCAAGCATTACAACACATATATAAGTGGCTATAAACTTTTTGAAAGGTACTAATCCATATTCTATGGTGGGAAAATACTTCAAATTAGAGTATAGTATAATGGAAAAATAACCAATACATATACCGCATATCAATGTAAATAGTAAAATAAAAAAAATTATATAATAAATTCCATGAATAATTCATATTGTCACACAAACACTAATCACCCATGGGATGATGAAAAATACAAAATAAACCAAAAAATAAAACACTAGAAATCTAGACCTATATCCATCCTTAGGCCTCAACACACCCTATATAAATATATGCATCAGGCTTTACAATAATTATCCACTACATGTGATGTGATTAGATGAAGTCTAAATATAAGGTATGCATTCACATAGGAGTTCATGTGAATGGTGTGAGAAATACATCTCCAGATGGCCTTACAAGGTGCCCCTAGTATATTCTATCACTTTCATGTATACATGAGGAATATAACAAACATTCCTCACAAGATCATGGTATTTAATGTGAAAACCTAGAAAACAACCATTAATTCTCATTAAATGGAAGGAAAATTATCTTTGAATAATTTTTTACATGTAAGAATAGATAGAACACCAATCGGATTTACATTCTGCTCAGAATGACCATAATAATATTTTTAAAGATATAAAAGTCAATAATAACATTATATAAGGGTTTAAAACCAATAAAGAACATAATATTTTCATGAAATATTATAAAAATGCTTACAAATTAATTTGAGACATATAAGAAAAGACACCACATATATATGAGGGTTAGTTTGCTCTGAATGACCAAAAATGTAGTTTTATGGCTTTAAAATTCGTCAAACATGCAAGTAATGTTTAAAACATATAAAAAGATCATGGATTGATTTTAAATTATTAAACAAATATTTTTTGATAATTTTTAACATGTATTAATTAATGAAACATTAATCGAGTTTTGGTTTATTTAGAATAACCAAAAATGTGTTTTTAAAGATATAAAAGTCTTTAAAAACATGTTTTAGAGGGTCAAATTCTTGAAAATAACTTTGGATTATTTTGAAATATTAGGACAATTATTGGTGAATAAGTTTTGAAATATAAGAATAAAAATCACATCAATCCAAGTTTTGGTTCTCTTTTAATGAATGAAATTGAAAAAATTATTGTTTTATAACTGTAAAATATGATTAAAATGGTCAAAACTAATAAAATGGACATTAATTGATGTGAAATTATAGGGAAAAAATCATTGAATATTTATTAAATGTAAGAATATATAGTACATAAATTTAACATTTAGTGTGATATAAAAGATCACAAGCTCATTTATGAAAATATAAGTTTCTAAAAACATGATTCAAGGGGTAAAAACCTTCAAAATTACATTGTATTATCATGAAATTTAATGAAAATGACAAGTGGTTAATTATTTAAATATAGGAATCGGTTCTCATCCCACTACATTATCTATAAATGTAGGTTTTATCGATCTCATCACACAATGTAACACGACACAACCCTATCATTAGAGGTCCTTAACTAAATAATACTAAATAAAGGTCAACTTATAACACTACCTATCTCTTAGGTAGGTACACAATAAACAAAATTATGTGATAGGGAACTAGAAGACATTCTTAAAATATAACCCTCTACTTGAAGAAAAATGGAACAATATTTGTTCCATAAATAATTTTACATCCCACTTCAATTATGGGAGGTCACATCATGCACACTAACCTATAAACAAAATCTTTAGTGAGGTCACATCAAGAATATGAATCATAGGCAATGAACATTTTAGTCACATAGTTCACCAGCATATCCTAGGGAACTATACAGTCGAGAGCTATCTCCTCATCATAGAAATTTCTGCATCACCCTTTGGGTAATCAATTTAGACTTTCAGAACCATCATGGTTTATGATCTTTGATACAAGCTCACACACTTATATACTTAGTGATTCTGCATCATAAAGTATTATACTAAATAAGATATCAATGTCCATTCCAATATAATTGAATAAACACCACACTCCTAGTCCTGCTACCCATGGACCATCCCAATCCATGTCACTATAAACACCGTGGAATCTAATCTCTTCCATGCTTTATTCGAGTCCGTATCAACTCTAAAAATTTTCATCACATAACATAACATTAATAACTACCTATAAATAATTGTAATTATATATTTACATTAAAAAATAGGCATAAATGATAGAAAACACACAGGGTACTACTATCGCAATGAACACATATCCAACGCCCCTTATATGGTATATAGAGAACTCTTGACACTATACTAGAAACAAAACCTATGATGTAACACCCGTTTAACCATAAATATCATCCAATTTTGGAAAAAAACTGAAAATAAAATTTTTATGTGTTGCCTTCACTTACCACTCGACCTTTGAGGGGCGGCGAGGTGGGGGTCAGGATTGGCGGTGAGGGGCTGCGAGGTGTGGGGAGGTGAGGTGCGGTAAGGCGAGGTGCGACGAGGGATGTTGAAGTGAGGAGAGGTGTGGATAGGCGAGGTGTGGTGAGGGTAAAAGATGGGAAATGATGAGCTAGGTCTTCGGGGAGTCGGCGGGGTGGGGGTGTCCGTGGTGTTGGGGGAGGGGGGAAGTGTCGTGTGTATTATTATTATTATTATTAACCATATATCGGTGGTTTATAAAAAACTACCATGAAATTGTTTAAAAAATATTTATCGGTGGTTTACAAAAGAACCACTAAAAAACCACTGCTAAACACTCAGTTTGTTGTAGTGATATAAAATCAAGATATTAAAAAGTAAGGGTGAAGAAGAAGGATATCCCCGAGACTTCTTTTCGTACAAGGCATAGGCCCTATGAGTTCATAATGATTCCTTTCAGAATCATTATTGCTCTAAAAATCTTCATGGACCTGATGAATAGAGTATTTATAAATTACATCAAAAAATTCCTGTTAGTATTTATATACGATATTCTAATATTCTCTAAAGCTAAGGAAGATAATGAGGAGCATCTAAACACTGTTCTTAAGACCTTGTTAAAGGAGAAGATGTGTGAAAAGTACAACAAGTGGGAGTTCTAGTTGAAAGAAGTATAATTATTAGGGCATACCATCATAAGAAATGAGATATCTATGGATCCTTTTGAGACAGATGAAATTGAGGGATGGATGAGGCCAACATCTATGATGGATATATGTTGCATCCTTGGGTTAGATGGATATTATCTCTGATTTGTGAGAAATTTTTCACAATTTTCAAACCCTTTTACCAAGATAACTCATAAGGGAGTTAAATTTTCTTGGAATGATGAATGTGAAGAAAGATTCATGGAGTTGTAAATGTGGCTTTTTCATTGCTCTTGTGCTCACACTACCCACGAGTAGGGAACTTTTTTAGTTTTTTCACGATGCTTCAAATAAGGTATTGAGATGTTTGTTCATGAACAATGGAAAAGTCATTGCCTAAGACTTAAGGAAGTTGAAAATTCATTAAAAAAACTATCCCACACATGAAATAGAGTTATTAGATATGTTCTTTGGTTAAAAATATGGAAACATTATCTCTTCAGGGAGAAGTGTAAAATATATACGGATCAAAAAAGGCTCAAATATATATTCACATAGAAAGAGTTGAATATGTTACAATGAAGATGGTTAGAGATACTCAAGGATTATGACATCTCAATCCACTACCATCCTGGGAAAGAAAACAAGGTAGAATATGATGTAAGTAGAAAGGAACAATAAATTCTATCATTGGTGAGAATTGAGAAGGATTTGGTCTTCTTAAACTTGAAGAAGATGGAAATAGGAATCATAAAGAAAGGAATGTAATCAATTCTTTCACAAATTATTTCTCAAAAATCTATTTTGGAAATGTTAATGGATGCTAAAAAAGATGATGTGAGAATTAAAAAGAAAGTGGAAACTATAAAAAATGGGAAATCATTAGAGTTTAATGTTAATGAAGAAGGAATTATGAGGTTTGGATTGAGACTGTAACACCCGAGACTTTTATGTTATATAAATCAGAAAAGGAATCTTTTTCTACACAACACTTTCTTGGCTTTCTTTACACGAAATCGCGACCTTCCTCGATAGCTTGCGTCGTACGTAATACCGAGTTTCACTAAACAACGATATCCTATTAAAATATTTTTAAAACTAGACGTTATGAATAGTAACAACCACTTTTTGAAATTTTATAAATTTTATTTTTCAAAATGGACTTCATTTTTGGATTCGGAATATCGAAATTAGCCTAGGGTGAAATTTTGGTATTTTTCTGAAAACTTTCAATTTTTGATGAATAGTGAAACCATTAAGTGGTAGTTAAAAAAACTGATTTTTTCATAAAACTTAATTTTACCGCTTCTGTGAGTGGAATTTCAAAAATCCAAGAGACAAGGTTGATGTCAGTAAGTAAAATGTGGTTCAATGAGATGAAAATAATATTTTGGTGAATAGTAACTTTTTACTTTTTTTTACCACAGTTAAAAGTAAATAAGGTAATTAAGGGTAAAGATGATATTATTATTACCCTAACACATGTCCTAATTCTATTGGATAAGTGTAATTCGACCAAAAACAAACTTAGGAATAAAATATGACCATTTAGGCCCACTTGGATTAGATTAGGACATTTATTATTAATTTATTTAAAGAAGGGTTAAAATAGTTAAAATCAAAGTTTAATAAGTAAATAATTTTTAATATGGGGTTATACATAAGATAAATTCGACTATAAATATTCATTAGAAATATAAAAATATTTCCTACATAATGGTATTTTATTTGTAATTTTTAGACATTAAATAAGTTAATTTATTTATGACACAATGATGATGCATTAATTATCTTATTAATGAAATATTGACATAATTGATGTTATAAACACCAAAATAAATGAAATTTGAGACTTTTTATGAATCCCACTAATTTTCTCGGTTACTATGACATGTTAGTATTGATTTAATTAACTTGGTTTTAACTAATAATTCTGTTATGATTTTCACAAAAATCAATTACTAAATAGTGTCAAAATTGACATATGATAGTTTTTAAAACAAATATTATATTGGTAATTTTTATTTTATTCCTAAAAATCTAAGGATCGGCCAAGTGACTTAGATAAGGTTATATAAATTAATAATAAACAACTTGGGGTTCGTTTGGCTTCTTATAGTAAGTTTATTAACCTTATAGTATAAGAACACAAGAAAACATGGTAAAAGTAAAATTATTTAACTTAATGTTAAATCTAAATGATAAGGTTAAAATAGAAAGCTAAACTTGTCTAAATTCTATTGTATGAGATTATTTCGACCCATCCCCACCTTAGAATCTAAATAAATCAATTTGGATCTATTTAAAACCGAACTTGACTTTATAATAAAATAATATTTTTAGTTATTCCAAAGGTGCCCCTCTCATCCCTTATAAAAGGGCACCTCCTCCCCCTCTTCCTCACACCACTTTGAGCCTTCAATCTCGGCCAAACCCTGCCAATTTATCCTCTCAACTTCCCTGGAGACATCCTAGAGGTTCTGGTCTTCTTCAAAGACCAATTTTAGTTCCCTAAAAGAAGGTCTCAAAGAAGCACTTCAAAGAAGAGGTAATGTCCGTTACCGATTCTTTCATCTTTATTTCTTCTTCCACTTTTTCTTCTTTAGTTGTTTCATTATGAAGTAATAACATCAGTATCACTCATATAGTGATATGTTATTATAAGTATGAAACAACCCTATTTCACTATCTATCCATCCTACAGAAAAAGAAATCACCGCGCGTGCGTACGTACGGAATACCGTCTCCACGCCGTGGTGTAATCTATTTTCCACCACCACCTTACTTGGATGGGTATAATGGTGTAAATAATGACTATATATAACTATTATAAAGTTATATTGATTCTTAAATAGTATAAATATACTCCAATACAATTCCACGATCATAGGAACGATATCATCACTCGTGCGTACGTACGGAATACCGTCTCCACGATGTGATGCGACTCGTTATACATGATATTCATTTCATAATGATTATATAAATGAATTGAATGAATGAATATGATATATATTACACTAATAACATTCTGGAAATGAGGTATCTATAACCTAAAGAGAAGAATAAGAATTTATTCGACAAAACACGCATAGGAACAAAAAGTTATATACACCAGAATAACAAGTAGCAATGAAATATTACTACTAAGAAGCTAAGAATATGACCATATATGATATCATAAAAATAAGTATGATTCTGGAATAAGTCAATAACATTATTTAAATCATTATACTGGAGGTTCAGACACTTACAAAGCAAGTCGGACCTAAGGTAAGGGAAATATCACAATCTCATTTTTATCCGAGATTGTTTATTCGTAAGTATTTACTGGTGTGTATTTTATCATCCACATCCATGTTTCATAAATATGTAATATTATTTCCATCCACCTACAATTGTTTAAATCCATTTTTACCCTTCGGTGAGTTTTTAGTAAAATAAATGAAAGGAATCTTTTGTCGTTTTTCGAACGAGGTACTTTTTGACTTTTCCGACAAAAGTACGAAGAATGTTTTTTTAACTTATACGACATGAATGGATTTTTAAAACATTATTTCCAAGAAGCTTCCTTTACAAGTTTTCAAGTTTATTTTTAATCAACTTCTTTTAGTTTATGATTATACGACATGTTAAGAAAGGAAAAGTGTTTTTGAAGCAGAAATGATATTTTCCTCAAGAATGGTGTTCAAGTGTCTTATCAAAATTATTTTCCATCTAAAATAATAAAGGGTTCTGTTTTATCCCTATTATTACATTGATTTGATTATGTTGTGATGGAAATATTTTTATGAATTCCTTTATCCTATATGAATTGTTTTATGATGTCATGATGTTTAAGATTCCCATTTTTATTACATGGGTTATGCAAAGATGTATGGTTTATGATTTTGTGGCACACATAAGAATGGTATCATTATGAGATGGGTGGGACCTATATCTACCTCCAATGCATTGGGTAAATATTTTATATCTCATGAGATAGACATGGCTGGAATGGTAGGTTATACCGGTTCAGTGAAACAGGACTGAAACGAGGGTGACTCGGTTCAGAAAGGGACTTTGTCCACTAAGATAGTCTTGGAAATGAGTCTTGACTAACAAGAAATGATTCTCTATGATTATGTGTGTATGCCACATAGTTTCATGTTTTAAGTTATGATTATTGTGATTACATTTCACTGCCATGATTTATCGCATGTTATGAAATTATGATCTCTTTTGCAGGTTAAGAATTCCAAAAGTTATGTGCTTGTGTATACGATGTGATTGATATTTATTTTGTTTACCCTTACTGAGAATTTGAGCTCACCATTTTGTATGTTTTCTTTCCCCAGGTCAGGAAGAAGGTTATTAAGTAGGATATGATGAAATAAGTGGGAGGCAAAGTTGATGCTTTATGAACCAGTTGTTTATGTTTCCCAGTTTCTAAAGACACTATACCTATACGGTCCTTTTGTGGTTTTTGTTATATGTTGTAATAAGTATGATTCAATTTTGAAGTATTAACAATGTATGTAAAGTATGGGTCGTTATAGTTGGTATCAGAGGAAAGGTATAGTCAACCTTTGGAAACTAGGATGTGAAAGCCTTAGTAAGAACCCTAAGGATAAGTCTAAGAATAGAACACAATATTAGTGTTTTAGAAATGGCCATGAATAACCTAGGATAAGACCTTAAGTGTGATATTTTATTCTTGAGTATATGGTTTTCCTATTATAATTAGTGTTTCTCACACTATTCTTCTTGGTTTTAGTCAATGGCTGGAACCCGAAGGAATCGTGTTAATGCGGAATGCGACGGGCAATGCAATGATTGTCCCACTGAGCAACCAAACGTTATGGGAGTTGGAATGAAAAATCTTGTAGCCATGCTCACGCAACTTTCTCAAGCTATGAATCCTGCAGGACTTCCAAACGAGCAAAGGAAGGAGCAACATTCTGTTGAATCCTTCATGAGGCAGCGTCCACCTTCTTTCAGCGGGTCTACTGATCCATTAGTTGCTGAACAATGGATTATTACTACTGAAAAGATATTTTCAGTTCTTTAATGTTCCGAACCTGATAAAGTCATCCTAGCAGTGTATCATTTGGAAGGAGATGCTGATCAATGGTGGAATCTTATTAAGAATACGAGGAAAAGGGATGAAATTGAGTCCATGGAATGGGACGAGTTCAAGAACTTATTTTTCAATAAGTACTTCCCTCGTATTCTCTGAACAAAGATGGAGAAAGAGTTTCTTGAACTGAAGCAAAAGGATGATGAATCTGTCGGTACCTATGAAGCAAATTTTACAAGACTTGCAAGGTACGCTTCTGGTATTATTATCCAAACTGAGAGTAAGATCGATCGATTATTTATTGGCTTAAAACCAAGTCTTCGAAGGGCGTTAGCCATAAGGGACTTCAATAGCTACGAGGAAATCGTTCGATGTTCTCTCAAAGTCGAGATGGAGATTGGAGTAACCCATCAGTCATATGGGTTTGATAAGAAGAGGAAAATGGAATTCAAAGGAAAATCTAAAGAGCCCACTGAAAAGAAGATGAGCTTTCCCTTATGCTCAAAGTGTGGAAAGAAACATGGAGGGAGTTGTCTTAAAGGGACAAGTAAATGTTTCAAATGTGGAAAGGAAGGTCATCGGGCATTTGAATGCCGCGATGATGGGAAGAAGATGTCTAATGATGCAAACAAAGGAAGGGATACACAGAATGAACCTACTACACTTCAATGTTTCAAGTGCAAGGAGATGGGGCATTATGCCAATAAATGCCCTAATCCAAGGGTTGATGATGATGGTCGACGTCAACAAACTCTTAAGGCTAAAGACAAGGGAAAGTCACATTCAATTTCTATCAGCGATGTGGAGTACAATAACGATGTGGTGAAAGGTACACTTACCATCCAATCTAAAGTACAAATGTTTTATTTGATTCTGGATCCACCCACTCTTTTATTTCTGAACAATTTTTTAAGGGTATCACCGTATTACCTCAACAATTAGATGTTGAGTTAGCTGTGACAACACCTAATGGCACAACAGTCACATCAAAAGATTATAATTCTTCTCCGATCGAAGTTTGTGGTAAAGTGCTTCCTGCAAATCTTGTGATCCTTCCTATAGTGTAATTTTATGTGATTCTTGGAATGGATTGGATTTCTTTATATGGAGCTCATATCAATTGCCAAATAAGTGAAGTCACATTTCATATTCCAGATCAATCTATGATCGTCTATCAATTCAAGGATGAACATAACCTTCCAGTGGAAATTTCTTCCATCTTATGGGTCTTGATTCCACTAAATGAAGGTTATTTATCTCAAATGGTTGGTGAGAAACTAACGATTAAGAATATGCCCATTGTACGAGAGTTTGATGATGTCTTTCCAGAGGAATTACCAGGTCTTCCACCAAATCGTGAAGTTGAGTTTTCAATAGAACTCGTACCGGGTGCTTTGCCTATTTCAAAGACACCATATAGAATGGCCCCAATTGAGTTGCAGGAATTGAAGAAGCAACTCCAAGAGAATCTTGATAAGGGATTCATATTCCCTAGTGTGTCACCTTGGGGAGCACCTGTTCTATTTTTTAAGAAGAAAGATGGATCAATGAGACTCTGCATTGATTATAGAGAACTTAACAAGATCACTATCAAGAACAAATATCCTCTCCCACGCATTGATGACTTATTTGACCAACTACGCAGAGCTCAATACTTTTCCAAGATTGATCTTCGTTCAGGGTATCATCAATTAAGGGTCAAAAGGGAGGATATACCAAATACGGCTTTCCGTACAAGGTATGGACACTATGAATTTATAGTGATGCCATTTGGTCTTACTAATGCCCCTGCTATCTTCATGGATCTGATGAATAGAGTCTTTAGAGACTATCTTGATCAATTTGTGGTAGTCTTTATAGATGATATTCTTGTCTATTCAAAGAGAAAGGAAGAACATGAAGATCACTTGAGAATTATATTGAAGACCCTGAGAAAGGAGAAGCTTTATGCTAAATTTACCAAGTGTGAATTTTGGCTTCGAAAAGTTGCATTTTTGGGTCACATAATCTCAAAAGAGGGGATATCAGTGGATCCAGCAAAAATAGAGGTTATCGAAAGATGGTCGAGACCAACAACAGTAAGTGAGATCCGAAGTTTTCTTGGTTTGGCTGGATATTATCGACGTTTTTTGAAAAAAATTTCACGTTTATCTAATCCACTCACCAAGTTGACTTGGAAAGGAGTTAAGTTTGTCTGGACGGAGGAATGTGAAGAGAATTTTAAGGAGTTGAAAAGAAGGTTATCCAGTGCACCTGTTCTCACACTGCCTTGTAGTGGAGAAAGGTTTGTGATCTACAGTGATGCATCCAAGAAGGGATTGGGGTGTGTTCTTATGAAAAATGATATGGTGATAGATTATGCCTCACGACAGTTGAAAATCCATGAGCAAAATTACCCAACACATGATTTGGAGTTAGCTGCGGTAATCTTTGCATTAAAGATTTGGAGGCATTACCTTTATGGTGAAAGGTGTGATATTTATACTGATCATAAAAGTTTAAAGTATATTTTCACACAAAAGGAGCTGAATATGCGTCAAAGAAGATGGTTGGAGCTGATTAAGGATTATGACTGCTCAATACATTACCACCCTAGGAAAGCAAACAAGGTGGCAGATGCATTAAGTCGACAAGACCATGCTAGTTTATCCATGATGAGGATCACAAAAGATCTAATATTTATGGATTTACAAAGGATGGATCTTGGAATTATAAGGGAAGGGGAAAAATATTATCTTTCTCAAATGAATTTTCAACCATCTATACATGTGAAGATTAAAGAGGCACAGAAAGAAGACGTCGAGTTACAAAAAAAGGTAAGAAATGTTCCGGAATTCAACCTTGATTGTGATGGGATAATAAAGTTCAAGAATCGGGTTTGTGTTCCTCCCATCCCCGAATTAAAGAAGGATCTGCTGGATGAGGCTCATAGTTCTTCATTATCTATTCATCCTGGAAGCATGAAGATGTATAGGGACCTGAAAGAGTACTTCTGGTGGGATGGCATGAAAAGAGATGTCGCTGAATATGTCTCTCGATGCTTGGTTTGTCAACAAGTTAAAGCTGAGAGACAGAAGTCTAAGGGGATGTTACAACCATTACCCATACCCGAATGGAAATGGGAAAACATCACTATGGACTTTGTCACAGGACTTCCTAAAACATCCAAAGGTAATAATGCTATTTGGGTCATAGTTGATCGTCTTACAAAGTTTGCACACTTCATTGCTATTAGAGAGGATTTATCTCTAGATAAGCTTGCCAGGATATATGTAAAGGAAGTGATAAGATTGCATGGAGTACCAATTTCTATTATATCTGATCGGGATCCGAAATTTACCTCAATGTTCTGGAGAAGTCTTCAGCATACTCTGGATACAGAGTTGAGTTTCAGCACTGCTTATCATCCTCAGACAGACGGTCAGTCTGAGAGAACAATTCAAACCCTAGAAGATATGTTGAGAGCTTGCTCTATGGATTTCAAAGGAGGTTGGGATCAACACCTACCTTTGGTGGAATTTTCTTATAATAATAGCTTTCACTCCAGTATTCAGATGGCTCCTTATGAAGCTCTCTATAGAAAGAAATGCAGGACTCCAACTTGCTGGGATGAAGTTGGGGAAAGAAAGCTATTAGGACCTGATCTCGTTGATGAAATGGAAGAAAAGGCCAGATCTATTCAACAACACATAAGAGCAGCTCATAGTCGACAGAAAAGTTATGTTGACAACCGAAGAAAAGACATAGAGTTTGAAGTGGGTAATAAAGTGTTCTTACGAATATCGCCCTGGAAGAGGGTTATGAGATTTGGAAAGAAGGGGAAGTTGAGCCCTAGATATATCGGTCCTTTCGAAATACTAGATCGTGTTGGGAAGGTAGCTTACCGATTGGCGCTTCCACCGAATCTCTCTCAAGTTCACGATGTGTTCCATGTATCTCTCATGAGAAAGTACATACCTGATCCTTCACATGTACTCAGCTCAGAAGTTGTACCGCTGGAGCAAGATCTTTCTTATGAAGAACAGCCGATAGAGATTCTGGATCGTAGCGAAAAAGTCCTACGAAACAAGACCACTCGATTGGTGAAAGTTTTATGGAGGAACCACCAATTAGAAGAAGCTACATGGGAGCTTGAGGCTATGATGAGGGTGAGGTATCCTCATCTGTTTGTTACAAAGTGATGAATTTTGAGGGCGAAATTCATTTTAAGGGGGGTAGAATGTAACACCCGAGACTTTTATGTTATATAAATCAGCAAAGGAATATTTTTCTACACAACACTTGCTTGGATTTCTTTACACGAAATCGCAACCTTCCTCGATAGCTTGCGTCGTACGCAATACCGAGTTTCACTAAACAACGATATACTATTAAAATATTATTAAAACTAGCCGTTATGAATAGTAACAACCACTTTTTGAAATTTTATAAATTTTATTTTTCAAAATGGACTTCATTTTTGGATTCGGAATATCGAAATTAGCCTAGGGTGAAATTTTGGTATTTTTCTGAAAACTTTCAATTTTTGATGAATAGTGAAACCACTAAGTGGTGGTTAAAAAAACTGAATTTTTCATAAAACTTAATTTTACCGCTTCTGTGAGTGGAATTTAAAAAATCCAAGAGACACGGTTGATGTCAGTAAGTAAAATGTGGTTCAATGAGATGAAAATAATCTTTTTGGTGAATAATAACTTTTTACTTTTTTTTACCACGGTTAAAAGTAAATAAGGTAATTAAGGGTAAATATGATATTATTATTACCCTAACACATGTCCTAATTCTATTGGATAAGTGTAATTCAACCAAAAACAAACTTAGGAATAAAATATGACCATTTAGGCCCACTTGGATTAGATTAGGACATTTATTATTAATTTATTTAAAGAAGGGTTAAAATAGTTAAAATCAAAGTTTAATAAGTAAATAATTTTTAATATGGAGTTATGCATAAGATAAATTCGACTATAAATATTAATTAGAAAGATAAAAAGATTTCCTACGTAATAGTATTTTATTTGTAATTTTTAGACATTAAATAGTTTAATTTAATTATGACACAATGATGATGCAGTAATTATCTTATTAATGAAATATTGACATAATTGATGTTATAAACACCAAAATAAATGAAATTTGAGACTTTTTATGAATCCCACTAATTTTCTAGGTTAATATGACATGTTAGTATTGATTTAATTAACTTTTTGCGAACTAATAATTCTGTTATGATTTTCACAAAAATCAATTACTAAATAGTGTCAAAATGGAAATAAAATAGTTTTTAAAACAAATATTATATTGGTAATTGTTATTTTATTCCTAAAAATCTAAGGTTCGTCCAAATGACTTAGATAAGGTTATATATATTAATAATAAACAACTTGGGGTTCGTTTGGCTGCTTATAGTAAGTTTATTAACCTTATAGTATAAGAACACATGAAGACATGGTAAAAGTAAAATTATTTAACTTAATGTTAAATCTAAATGATAAGGTTAAAATAGGAACCTAAACTTGTCTAAATTCTATTTTATGAGAGGATTTCGACCCATCCCCACCTTAGAATCGAAATAAATCAATTTGGAGCTATTTAAAACCGAACTTGACTTTATAATAAAATAATATTTTTAGTTATTCCAAAGGTGCCCCTCTCATCCCTTATAAAAGGGCACCTCCTCCCCCTCTTCCTCACACCACTTTGAGCCTTCAAGCTCGTCCAAACCCTGCCACTTTCTCCTCTCCACTTCCCTAGAGACATCCTAGAGGTTCTGGTCTTCTTCAAAGACCAATTTTAGTGCCCTAAAAGAAGGTCTCAAAGAAGCACTTCAAAGAAGAGGTAATGTCCGTTACCGATTCTTTCATCTTTATTTCTTCTTCCACTTTTTCTTATTTAGTTGTTTCATTATAAAGTAATAACATCAGTATCTCTCATATACTGATATGTTATTATAAGTATGAAACAACCCTATTTCACCATCTATCCATCCTACGGAAAAAGAAATCACCGCGCGTGCGTACGTACGGAATACCGTCTCCACGCCGTGGTGTAATCTATTTTCCACCACCACCTTACTTGGATGGGTATAATGGTGTAAATAATGACTATATATAACTATTATAAATTGATATTGATTCTAAAATAGTATAAATATACTCCAATACAATTCCACGATCATAGGAACGATATCATCACTCGTGCGTACGTACGGAATACCGTCTCCACGATGTGATTCGACTCGTTCTACATGATCTTCATTTCATAATGATTATATAAATTAATTGAATGAATGAATATGATATATATTACAATAATACCATTCTGGAAATGAGGTATCTATAACCTAAAAAAAAAATAATTTATTCGACAAAACACGCATAAGAATAAAAAGTTATAAACACCCGAATAACAAGTAGCAATGAAATATTACTACTAAGAAGCTAAGAATATGACCATATATGATATCATAAAAATAAGTATGATTATGGAATAAGTCAATAACATTATTTAAATCATTATACATGAGGTTCGGACACTTACAAATCAAGTCGGGCCTAAGGTAAGGGAAATATCACAATCTCATTTTTATCCGAGATTGTTTATTCGTAAGTATTTACTAGGGTGTATTTTATCATCCACATCCATGTTTCATAAATATTTAATATTATTTCCATCCACCTACAATTTTTTAAATCCATTTTTACCCTTCGGTGAGTTTTTAGTAAAAGAAATGAAAGGAATCTTTTGTCGTTTTTCGAACGAGGTACTTTTTGACTTTTCTGACAAAAGTACGAAGAATGTTTTTTTAACTTATACGACATGAATGGATTTTTAAAACATTATTTCCAAGAAGCTTCCTTTACAAGTTTTCAATTTTATTTTTAATCAACTTCTTTTAGTTTATGATTATACGACATGTTAAGAAAGGAAAAGTGTTTTTGAAGCAGAAAGGATATTTTCCTCAAGAATGGAGTTCAAGTGTCTTATGAAAATTATTTTCCATATAAAACAATAAAGGGTTATGTTTTATCCCTATTATTACATTGATTTGATTATGTTGTGATGGAAATATTTTTATGAATTCCTTTATCCAATATGAATTGTTTTATGATGTCATGATGTTTAAGATTCCCATTTTTATTACATGGGTTATGCAAAGATGTATGGTTTATGATTTTGTGGCACACATAAGAATGGTATCATTATGAGATGGGTGGGACCTATATCTCCCTCCAATGAATTGGGTAAAGATTTTATATCTCATGAGATAGACATGGCTGGAACGGTAGGTTATACCGGTTCAGTGAAACAGGACTGAAACGAGGGTGACTCGGTTCAGAAAGGGACTTTGTCCACTAAGATAGTCTTGGCAATGAGTCTTGACTAACAAGAAATGATTCTCTATGATTATGTGTGTATGCCAAAAAGTTTCATGTTTTAAGTTATTATTATTGTGATTACATTTCACTGCCATGATTTATCCCATTTTATGAAATTATGATCTCTTTTGCAGGTTAAGATTTCCAAAAGTTATGTGCTTGTGTATACGATGTGATTGATATTTCTTTTGTTTACCCTTACTGAGCATTTGAGCTCACCCTTTGTATGTTTTCTTTCCCCAGGTTAGGAAGAAGGTTATTAAGTAGGATATGCCAAAAAGGGACTCTAGATATGATGAAATAAGTGGGAGGCAAAGTTGATGCTTTATGAACCAGTTGTTTATGTTTCCCAGTTTCTAAAGACACTATACCTATAAGGTCCTTTCGTGGTTTTTGTTATATGTTGTAATAAGTATGCGTCAATTTTGAAGTATTAACAATGTATGTAAAGTATGGGTCGTTATAGAGACTATGTGTTTAATTAAATTCTGAGTTAAAGAATGAAATTTTGGATGATGCGCATAGTTCTACTTTCTCCATTCACCCAAGAAACAAAAAGATGTACCAAGATCTCTTAGAGCACTATTAGTTGGATAATATGAAGAAAGAGATCACTAAATATACATCAAAGTGCCTTGTATGTTAGCAAGTGAAGGCAGGAAAGAAAGAGTCTAAGGGGATGATTCAACCATTACCCATACCAACATGGAAATGGGAAAAATCACCATGGAATTTGTCACCAGACATTTGAAGACATACAAAGGAAACAATGCTATCTGGGTTTTTGTGAATTATCTTACCAAGATGACATACTTAATTGAGATTTGAGAGTATTTCTCACTAGATAAACTAGAACAGATATACATCAGAGAAGTGGTAAGGTTGCATGGAGTACCACTATCGATTATTTCCAACTGAGATCCAAGATTCACCTACAAGTTTTGTAAAAGTATCCATCATGTTGAAAACGTGGAGTTGAATTTCAGTATGGCTTATCACCCTCAAACTGATGGCCAATCTGACCAGACTGTCCAAACACTTGAGGACATGTTGGGATATTTCTCAATGGAATTCAAAGGTGGATGGGGCGAACATATTCCTTTTACGGAGTTCTCTTACAACAATAGATTCTATTCGAGCATCCAAGTGACCCCTTTATGGGAAGAGGTTCATAAATATGACATGTTGGGTTGATGTTTGGAAATGGAAACATATAGGTCTATAAATGGTCAAAGAAATGGTGGAGAAGGTTAAGACCATCCAACAACACATCAAAGCTACTCAGTGTCAAAAAAAGTGTTATTCTAAAAATATTGTATGTGACCTAGAGTTCAATGTTAGAGACATGGTATTCATCTGCATATCTCCATGGAAGAGATTGATGAGATCTGGGAATAAAGAGAAATATTAGTCCAAGTTATATCCTCCCTTTTGAGATCCTTGATCACATCAGAGTAGTGGATTATCAAATAGTGCTCCCACCAAAACTATCTCAAGTACATGATGTATTCCTTGTATCCCCCATAAGGAATTAAATATAAAACCCATAACATGTACTCAATCCATAGGTGGTACCATTAGAGAATGACCTTTATTATTTGGAAAATTCGATGAAGATCTTAGATCCTAGAGAAAAAGTTCTATGAAATAAGTTAATTCCTGTCAGTAAGGTATTATGAAAAAAAACAAGTTTGAATAAGGAATGTGGGAACCAAAGGTGGTGATGAAGCAGAGTTAACCCCATATTTTTTAGTGTGGGTAAAGGAAATTTCTAGGGAGAAATGTTTTAAGGGGGGGGGGGGGGGGAGGTTGTAAAGACCAAACTATTATAAATAAAATTCCCCTTTTGATTTAATAGATATAGAAAACATATGATCTTATTATATTATTTTTTATCCAATTGGATTTAAATGACTATTAAGTATCATTACTATTGATAATATAGCCTTTGAATAGTTATCACATGGATAGTTTAAATATAGGGTTACAAAAAATCCTTTTGGCACGAAAAACGAAGTGATGACCTCATCCAGTAGAAATGTACCCTATGAATCCCATTTATCAGAGCTTCTTAGGGAGATTGTATTTATATGATTTTCCTCAAACCAAACCCAATTTGAGATCCAAAAACTTAAGCATGAGAGAAATCATTTATGGGATAATTTCAAGCTCATCAAGATCATGACCCCAACCATGTTCACTAAACGACCCCAAGAAATCCCCACCATCGCACCCCCTTACTCTTAGGTATTATGATAGTGTAATAAAACAATATGTATCAAGACAATAATAATAGGGATATGATTTTTTTAATATAATAATGAACATATTTTCATCCTATTATTGTTACATTGAAAACGTTTTTTAAAGCACAAATAGTATATTTGGTTAAGATTCAAATTCAATTAAGAAATATATTTTGATAAGTTAATCAATTCTTGAAATAAATAATATTTTAATAAAATATTATTATTAATTTTTTTATAAAATATAAATTTCGATTAATTTTTATGAATTCAAATGTAATTTTTATTAGGGTTCAGAAACTATTATTGTAAAAAACACCTGTCATTTTAAATAAATGTCAGTTTATGTTTTAAAAGTTAAAATTAACATTTTTAGAAGATTATTTATATAAAATAAATATTTTTTTGTAATCAGGATGTCAAAATTATCCAATGTTGAATTTTTCATAATATTCTGAGATAATCAAATTTTTGTGTAAAAATTAAATACTGTATAAATATACAATGTGTTTTATGACATCATAATGACCCAATTATGAAGTAAAAAAGTACAATAAAATATATATTAGGATAAATATATGTTTTATCTTTAAAAGTATGATATTTTATGTTTATTTTATTTATTTTTTAAATCCATTATGAATCCTCCGGGACATATAATATATTTTATGATTTTAAATTCATTTCTTTAAGAGAGTGACTCACCTCCACATTGGAAAGGGAAATATTTTAATAATTTTTTCCCTTGGACTTATAAAAATAATTTAAAACAATTCCCTTTGGAAGAAACCATGAAAAAAAAACAATGGGGTTGTTTGTGGGTTTTAATATTTTATTATGAACTATAGAAAACCAAAATAATAATGCAATCCCCCTCCTTTACTATAGAAACCAACCCAAGATACCATTTTTCTTCAAAAAAACTCCTTGAATATTATCCAAACTCTTATATATACTCCCTATAATCATGAAAATGCACCCCAAAGCCACCAAGAAGCCACTCTTAAGCATTTTTGGTCACACATCCAAGTAAGGGATTTCTCCATTCTAATTTCAATTCAAGCACTTCTTTTATATTATACTTCTTAAATTACATGTTCATATGTTGGGATATGATTTTAAATGATTACCTTACTTTCCATTTGATGTATAAATGATTATATATTCCTTTCACTCTCATTAATCCCCCTGATGATCCTTTATGTACACCCGCTACCATGCCGAAATTTCATAAGGGTTATTTCATTAATTATCTTTACCACAGTTTCTTTAACTTGTTATGCCATTTAATTTTCAATTACTAATGATGGGGTATGTTTTCTCACATCCTCTTTACTTTAAATTTTATTTATAAATTTTTAGATCTTCCATTCACTCTCATTAACCCTGTACTACCCCAACCCCAAAATCTAGGAGTTAGTGCATTATTTTAATACATTGGCATGATTACAAGGAATCATGTCCCGAAGGACCGATCAATGTAGTAGTATTGGAAACAAGATATATACATAAGTTCAACATTACAAGTTGAAAAGAAAAATAACACTAATTTATTCCATTAAAAACATCCAAGCTTCCAAGATTATTTTTGCAAGTCACTCAAAACTAACTTCTTCATATCCTAGGAAAATGAAACATGAGAAAGGGGTGATGTCAAATGACCAGTCAGACTAAGCAATATAGAGGAAGATAACCTAAACATTATCCATAGTGAATAATTAGAATCACATTCCTTTAAACATAATAAACACAAACACTTTATGGCAGGAATATGAGCTGAGTAAATAATGACATAATAAAACATAGTCATGGGTATTCTACTAGTCGAATAACCACCGGAAATATCAATAGCTAATCTCATAATGATGGAATGCATAATTCCAGACAACATAACCACATAGTAAAGAAATCTTTCCAAGACTACAAATAAGATTTTGTCAAGTCCATGTGCCAAGACACTAGTTTGTCTCATGAAACCTACCGATGCATCGAGGAGATATAGCAGGCTCCACCCATCACTTACTAAGCCCAATGCATTCCTCATATGAAAAGGAATGAACCTAACATAAAAAATCATATTAAACTAGCATATGAAATGCAAATACTTTAACGATAAACCATGATTGGTATAAAAATAGCACACCCACAGTCAAACATAACTCCTTCAATACAATATAGAAGATTTTATTATCATAAATTAACCACAATCGATAATAATGAAAGATATTGACATATATTAAAATAATCATCAAATATATTTGAGAGAAGTATCCCCCTTTTTCTTGAAAACATTAAAAAGTATCACTATTTATCAAGAAGATGTTTAAAATAGATTTTTGAATCAAAGTATCACATAGAAATTTGATACTTTTAAAGGGAATTTTAATTTTAAAATATTAATTTCCATATAAATAAATCATTAAAACCATTTTTAAAACATGGACATTAATGAGAAATATTTAGAAGAATAAATCTTTAAAACATTTAAAATGATATTTTAGTTAGAGTTCCTAACCAAATGAGAGACACTTGAATACACATAATTGAGGTAATCAAAACATTATAATATCATGAGAATAAAGGGATTAATGATATACTAATTCAAACAAAAGTATGTACACTAAATAAATGTGAATTGGTACATAACAACAAAGAGGACTCAATGGAATGTAAGTTGAGATGAAATACCTTACAAATACCATATCCTTAGGTTAAGGATAAATAAAAGACATAATTATGTGTGAAAAATATAAATACACTCAATATTATTAGATATTTGGTGTAAATAAATCAGAGGGAATTCACATATTTTCTTGTAAATACAACACCAATTACTAGGATGTTTAACTCAATGAATGAGAATTGAGTTAAGATTACTCTTACCAATTTCATATCAATGACTTGAGAAATTATCAATGGAGTGATTATGTGTATCAAAAGTATATCCACACAAAGGGGAGTGGAAATTACTATATAAATAATAAATATTGATTACACACATAATCTTGGAGTAAAATAATCAATGAAGTATTTGTAAAACCTAATGAGTAGAAATTGAAATTTGAAATTCCCTTATCGATTTGGTAACTTACGAAACATACACTCCATGAAATAAGGATCATACCATGAAGATGTAAATACCCATAAATTAAATTATATTACACCAAGAATAAAATCATGGGCAGTACATACACCACACAAAAGGAAATAGTGGATAATATAGCATGAATCTCACGAGAATAAAAAGTGAGATGAAAAATCCTTACCACGTTGTAATCAATCAAGTTGTATGAAAAAAAGTTAATAACAACCAAATGAATCATAGAATAACATTAATATAAAGGTAATCATGATAATATATATCAAATTTCAGTACAGAATACAGAAAATTCAATAAATAAGTGGCGAACAATGGAAATCTCATGAAATTAAGAGTGAGATAAGAAACCCCTTACCTCAAGTCCGACTTGTCTTGTATGTTCCTTGTTATTCCTGAATAATAAACTTTAGTTAATTTATAATAGATTAAGAACCTTTTTACAGTTTATTATTCCTTTTATATAACTTATTACCTTTCTATAACAATTAGTTAATTATTTTAGTTCATATTGGATATTTTATCGATGTTCGGAACTTGAGTAAAAAATGAACTAGTTATAATTACAATTTTTCCATGAGGTCGAAATTCCATTATATCCAGAATGATATACATGATTTAGATATCATATATATATTTTATATCAAGTATATATATATATATATATATCTATTTATAACAGTAAATAACATTTGGAGATAAGAAATGAAATGTACCATTCATGGAGACGGTAAGCCGTACACATGCATGAACTCTAATTTCATTTCTATTTTGTATTTTAATGGAATTAAAAAATAATGATAAATAGGTATATTATAATTCAAGTATAATATAATTAATTCCATCCTTTTTATGTCCCACATAAGGCATTAATGATTCATGTCATTTTGAGGGGGCGGTAGTCCACACTTCCTCAAATGAAATTATCGTGTTTTACCCATAATGGAAACCATAAAATAATGATATAAATGGAAAATACAGAACCATAAAGAAAACATAAACATAATATATATATATCATATATAAATACAGTGCCATATTAATGTCCACCTTAAGAGTCGGTAGAAGATAATCTAACAATCATTGTTTCGTGAGGCGTTTGTTTTCCATCCAGAGAAACAGTATGTTCTTCACCCATTATATGGAGGTGTGTGTAAGTTTACTTAGAATCCTTCTCATAAAAACAACCTAGTATATTTAGTATACTGGTGTTGTTATAAAATAATTTAATAAAAAGTGTTTATGGGGTTGGAGAAGTAAAATAAAACAAAATAAAACAAAATAAAACAAAAGAATTTAAGAGAAAGTGTTACCTTTAATTTGGGTAACTTCTTTTGGTTTGAACCAAAAGGACTTATTGAAGTTCCTTATTCCTAAAGTGAGGCTTCTATGAGGAATAGGGGGATCTTGAGAGATTATTTTGGCAGGGTTTGGATGAGCCAAATGGCTTGATAGGTGTGTGGAATTGGTTAGAAGTGGTGTCCTTTTATAAGGAGGGGGAGGGGCTCTTTAGGAAAGTGTGAAAATATTATTTTATTATATAGTGATATTCAGTTTCTAAAGGTCAAAAACTAATTAGAGTCTAAGATAAGTTGACTCATAGTGGAAATAAAATCATCCAATAATAATTGGACAAGTTGTAGATATTATTTTAATATTAATAATCATATTTATTTAAATCATTTATTAATGAGGTAAATACTACATCATTATTGTGTCATACATTATTTAATTTATTTAATGTCTAAAAATCATAAAAAATTACCATAATTTAGGAAATTGTTTTATATTTCCAATGATTATTTATAGTCGAAAATATGACTTATATAACCACATGTAAAAATTGATATACTAAACGATATTTGTTAATGTCAATTTTGTCTTTACATTAAGTTAATTAAAATAAAGTGTCATTATCACTCCTAAGTGGCTCCATGGGGTCCCAAAATTTACCCAAGGATTCTCATGGTTGGACATGAATCATCCAATAAGGTTAGGACAAGTGTTAAGGTAATTTTCTATTATTATAATAATATTTTTACCTTGAATTACCTTATTTACCTTTAATCGCGGTAAATAAAAGTCAAAAGTTACTATTCAACACAAATTATTTTCATTTTATTGAACCAAATTTTACTCACTAAGAAAAACCATGTATCTCGGATTTTTGAAATTCAATTCACAGAAGTGGTAAAATTTCATTTAAATGAAAAAGTCGGATTTTTAACTACTACTTAGTCGTTTCACTATTGATCAAAAATTGAAGTTTTTCAGAAAAAAACCCAAAATTCAGCCTAAGCTATATTTGATTTTATAAATTCATAAAAGATGTCTATTTTACCAAATTAAAAACATAGAATTTTGATTAATTAATTTAAAATTAACTCTCATTGTCAAAACAAATTGCGTGTTTTTAAGAAACAATAACTCTCAATAGATTGACACTTGTTTATGTATAATTTCAAAGTAAAATTAATTCCAATGACCAACATTGGATTAAAGGATAAAAATATAATCTAATTACACTTCAAAAAAAAAATTTAAAATATAATCTAACAATATAAATGAATTAGATTAAAAGGCAGTCTTGAATTAAAATACAGTATTGCTCACTATTCATAGAAAAATGAATATTATTAGAAAAATACCAAAATTTCATCCAAAGTAAATTTTGATGTCCCTATTCTAAAGAATAATTTTATTTTGTCAAAATTAATATGAAAAAGGGTCAAATATTGGATTTAAAAAGGGTTCTCCATTAAAAGGTGGTAAAATTGATTTTTTTTAAAATACATTTTTTATCTGAAAAAATTGATTTGTTCTTATAATATGTCTAAGAAACATATAATACAAATGTTAAAATTATATGGAGTATATAAAATTCAAAATCCAGTTAATACTATTCATAACCGCATTTTAACGGTTAGTTTGATAAGTCGTGGTGCGCTCGAACTCGGTGTTACGTGTAGCGCAAGCTATTGAATTTAACCAAAATAACTTACTATGAAATCTTGGGGTGTTACATTCTCCCCTACTTCAATAAATTACGTCCTCGCAATTTGAAATTGTTCTTTGAAAATAAAAGGTTAAAAATAGAAAAATACCTTTTTGGAAAACACACATCGGAAATTAGGTTAATAAAGTTTAGTCTTAATAAGAGGGAAAATGAGATGAAAAAGTCACCACCAAATTATGATCTCGATTATGAGAACATTGGTGGAAATTAGAGACACATAATTGGAGAAAAACATAAATATATATAGGGAGTGATTGAGGTCACCAATCAAAAACAAGTGTAAAATTGAGGGCCTCAAATCCATCAATCTATGACGATTTAAAATATAATCTCTTCAACAAAACATAAAGCATTAGGATAAAAAAATTTGGTTTTAAAACTACATCCCTAAAGATTAATAATTAATTTATTTATAGAATAAGAAAAACAAAAATATACTTGACAAGTATAGTTTCATCCTTTATCTAATTCTTACTTACCACAAACTCATCTTTCACTCCCAATGATGAGTATTAAAGAAGACTTGGTCACACCTGAAGCGCTAGAATCAACTTATAGAGAATCATATAATCCACAATGGATGAACTATATATTTCCATTTTATTTAGAGATTAACCAAAACCAAAATGGTTAGTAAAAGATCAGATGATCCCCATAAATGATAATACATTAGAGAAAGAAATACTAATATTAATTTCTAAAATTAAACCAACAATACCCAAAGTTCAATAAATACCATTCAATAAAAAAATTTCCATAAAATCTTTCAATATAATCCGAACTAATATTGAAACCCAAAACTCAAAAGAATATCTTACGTAGTCTTCCACATTAAATTGTATCTCCAAATAATATTGACTACTCTTGAAGTCACATACATAAAATTAATTAACCTAATCACATATTTTCTATGATAGGTTAATCATTTCCATAAATAACCCAAATCACTATAAATCCAAAATAAAAACATAGGTAAAAAACCCCTCTACTACTCTTCAAATGAAATCCTATAGTATTCTATTTTCCTTAGGCATATAGTATTCCCAATAGAGCAAACATCTTCCAAAATAACATTTATCACTTAATCACCAACTCATTTTCCTAAACTAAGTATATCGATTTGATAAGACATAAGATCCCAAATCAACTTATTATTGATCAAAAAAATCATTTAACTAAAAATAATTAGCCACACTAACCTGGGACTTCACGTAGTCCAGTGGTATGTGATAAATCCCAATAACACTATGGTTGTGGGTTTTATTCCCATAGCTTTGTCTGACGCGACGGGTTGTCACACGGTCTTCTTGTTATATTTTTTCAAAAACTATATAATTTTATAATATTCCCAAAAATGAGATAGATTCCTCAAAATAACTATAACATAATTTTATCACAAATGTTATCTCATACCTCACATTTTTATTCCAAAATTTAATATCATGTATTTTCCTCAAACTCAATGATCATATAAAACCAAATTGTTATTTATAACTATATCTATAAGAGAAAAGATAATTCTTCCTCAAATATCATTTTAACAAAACAAACTACAGGGTTACAATTACAAGAGAAAATTCTTACAAAGTAATCCCATCAACAAAGAGAAATAATACTTTTTAAACATTTCTCCATCCATTTATTTGTATATAAATTCTTCCTTGACTAAGAGGATATCCTATAGAATAGGGAATTCACTCGAGTAATGGCCAGGTCCCCTACTAGTGTAATTGGTACCTGGAAGTATCAAGAAAAACTATCTAGAAAATAATAATGAATTTTTATATCTAATTTTTATAGTATTTTATCGATGAATGAGATAGGGAAGTGGCCTTTCTGAGTAAATTGATTTAGTTTTTTGTAATATATACACACTCTATATATGTTTTTCACACTCATGGGGATCAGTTCACTATGTTAAATTTTATAGTGGTTAGACTGGTTTTCTTTGGAAAAAATGGATGTTAAAGGCCCAATGTGAATCATATATTGGGTAAATGATGTCAACCACTAGTAGTTTTTCTATATATTTATTAACAATCTCTATGATGGTGGGATTAAGTCTTATTTTTGGTTGTCTAACTATTCAAGATTCACTTTATAAAATGATATTATAAGAGTTGAATTTGGGGTTGATTTTAGGTGTATCACGTAAACTCCATCCTATGGCATGAACATTTATTTGTAGATGGTCAATTAGAGTTTGTTCTTGGGAATTTGATAGGTTATTAGTAATAATAATTAGTAATTTACTTTCTTCCATAAGGTAAGAATACTTAAAATCATTGGTAATGGTTTTAACTCTAGACTTGGGGTTGTTCAAGGGATGAAATTGAGTTTAGGTTCCCTACTTATGATTCTCATACCTCTTGTATCATTTTATATTATTTTAGTAAATCATTGAAAAAATTAGATGTAAAAACTTCTTCTCACAAGAAATTAGGATTCTCATATTTTTGGGTATTGGTATTTTCAAAAGAAAAAATCTCTCTTAATGATAATAATTCATGAAACATACATGAATCTTCAATCAAGTATATACCCTATTCCGGAAATTTAACATTATGTGAATGAATTCTTGATAGATTCTTCATTCCAACAAGTATGTTGAAGTGTACTATATTATCTACAAGTTCCATTGTAAGTGTACCTTAATGTTAATTGATGATGGTTTTTTATCTTTAGGAATGACTCCTCCAAAATGATGGGTGAGTGTCCTGGAGATATATCCTCTTCCATGGTAAGGACATAAAATTTTGATGAAAAACTCAATCCTCTAACTCCCATGAGTACATATTATATAACTCCTTTTAAAAAAACTTCAGATCTATTTTATAAATATACCACCATTCATGTAAGATTCAATTCTATGATTTGTGAGGATTAAAATACTAAGTGAGGAATAACATTTATTGAATTACCCATATCATATATTGAATCAAAAAAAAATCAAAGAGAAAATAGTATAGGGAATAGAGAATGTCCTTGGATGTTGAATTTTTTTTGGTATTGTCTGTGTGATCATTTCTATGAAGTAACTTAACAAGTTGATTCATTAATTTCTATCCAGGTGATTTCTTTTCATACAAAACTACTTAAGAGTATTTTTTACATTTTTTGGATGACCTGTAGTAGTGGGATATTTATTCCAAATTTCAGGTAGCTTTCCGGAATTTCCTATTGAAATCACTCCTCTTAACCCTTATTTGACTCAAATAAAGTATAATGGAATGGTGCTTGGATGTTCTTTTTTTCCATTTTTGTTTTTACAAAAGTGTTTATGGAATTTATTTTTTGAACCTACTTCTTGTTTCTTCATTGTTCTGGTCACCTTTATTTTGATGGATGGGTTGAGCTTCAGAAGGATTCTCAAAATCATCATAATCAATTTTTTTATGTGGATGGATCTCTTTTCTACATATTATTGTAACAATTTTCACAAATTCTATGGGATTCAAAACTGTTTGCATTGGAATTTGTTTTTATTCTTGGTCAGAATTTCCATAAGGCTATCAATAATATTGTCTATTTTTTACCATTTTCTTTAGTTCTTAAATATATGTTCCTTGGTGGTTTATATGAGAACTTATTGAGATTTTTCATATAGTTTCTAATGGCACAAATATTTTTAGGATTTTTATAATGGTGGGGGGTTATGATATTTCTTTTGCTGGAATAGAGGTTTATTTTTTTATTGATCAGAATATAAGTTCATGGCCTAATTTTTATGTAATTTACTTATATGAAAGTCTTCCATGAAACTTTCAGATTCCTATAATTTAAGACATTTTTCAATTTAATGATTGGTAGAGGAGCATAAAACAAATACATGGGGTCAGCCCTATTTTCCATTTTCATATTTCAAAATTATTTGTATCAGTAAACTGCTCATTTCCTTTAGTGTTTCTTCAAGTAAGGGTGATGAAGAATCATAATTCCTTACCTCGTGGATTCCTCTAGTGCATATACCTCTAGTGTAGAATTTTTGTGAGTTATATTCAATATTCTCAATCCAAACTCTAGAATACACTAGTTACTTTTCAATCAATGCTTCTCTAGATGAGGAATTGAAAAGATTTTGATCATTATTGAGTATGACTTGTTAGAAGAAAATGAGGAAGTGGTGTGCCTCCACAGTCTGATGCCAGTAGCTGGAACAAAGTTTCTTAAACCTCTCCTAGAACTCATAGAGTGTTTCTCTGGTCAATTGAAGAATATGATAGATCTCTTTCCTCATCACCATGTTTTTGGATGGAGGGAAGAATATCTATTTAAAGAACCCTTTGAGATCCACAAATTAATTTAATTCTCATAGTTATAGGCTGTACAACCATTCCTTTGCAATTCCATCTAGGGAAAATACGAATTCCCTCCAGTGGGCTTGTTCCTCTATGAATCCTCAAGTTCTAAAACTAAATCATACATATAGAAACCCATTATTTTCATACATAGATATGATGTCTTTTTAGATAAATATTTATTACATTACACAAACACATTCCAAAGGATCCTAAAGCTATAATTCCTTTGGAAACATGGAAACATAAATAACTGGTTCTTAAAACATCTTCATAATCTCCCACTTATTTCATCATAACTATCACAATTTTATAAAAATCATACTTAAAACCGTTATCATATCACGAGGAAATGAAACATAAGAAAATGGTGAGCTCAGATGCATAATAAGGGTAAAAAAATAGATATCAAAGATTTCATAAGCATAACATGAGAATAGGGTCATAATAACATGAACATAACAATTGAATATTAAATTTTATATATCCAAAATCATAATCTTGATTCATGAAACAAATCTTGATAGTTCATAAGACATAAATCATAAAGGAACATAATCTACATGAGCGTAACATTGGAATAAGACATGGAATCATGGAATATACATAAGAATACAAAATAATTTCCTTAATAGTCAAGGATCTTTGAAAATTCTATCATAGTGGACTGTGTTAACTCCACAAACCATTGTAGTAGTCAAAGTTCACTCCCAAGACTATCATAGTATACAATGTCCCTTTCTGAACTGGGTCCACTCCCCATTCCATCCCTATTTATCTCATGAGATATCATTCTTTATCCAATGATTTAGAGAGAGGTATAGGTCCCACCCATCAAATAATTAAATTAATATATATGTGTTCCACATGAATATAAATCATATTAGAACCCATGGAAATAAATGCGTTTCAAAAACATTTCATCAGAGAATAACCTAGGGAAAAGAAACAAGCTTCATAAACACCAAGACATCATAAACACAAACCAACTAGATAAATAATGAGGATGGTATCCTTTAATTATATGCCCATTAAATCATAATTAACATCAAATAATGTTATCTTATATAGAAAATTATTTTGAAAGATGACTTTAAATAATTTTTGTGTAAAATATCCTTTCCATTCTGAAATCATTTTTTAAAAAAGTGAAATTATAAAGGAAAAAAATTTTCTTCTAAAATAAAATTTTATGATTATAAAGGATTATTAAAATCTTTAAGGAATAATGATGGAATGAAAATATTCTCATGTTGTATAAGTTTTAAAAATACACCCCTCACTATTTTTTTCAAAAAATTCACAAAGAATATCATTTAGAAAATGAAAAAAAATTACATTAAAAACATTAAATAAAAATTAAAACATGGTTAAAAATTATTTAAAAATATTAATTTTTTTAAAATATGGACATGGAATATAAATATTTCCTTGTGGATACTTAAACATAAACAATCTCAAAGAATTATGAGATTGTGAAATAAACCCTTATCACAAGTATCCCCTTTCATTGATCAAATGAAAACCTCCTATATAATAAATATGTATATATTATATATAATTTTACTTAACCATATATATCAAATTTATTATTTATTTATAACATATCATCACCCATTTATTAGTTATTTTTTTAAATCAGTATTCTGGGTGATAATTACTTCATTTTCCAAGAATATTTCAGTTCAGAATCCCAATCCTTATACATTGATTATGGTCCCATCATTTCCAAAATTTTAATCATTTTATAATCATAATATATATTCATTAAATTCATATTTATTAATTTTCATATAAATTATAGGGATAAAAATGAATTACACCACTCTTAGTGACAGTAGTTCATATGTACACATGAACATTGTTTCCATTTATTATTCTAATGGAATAAAAGAATGGTAAATAATAATACACAATTATAGAATAATTATTATGTTATATATATATATATATCATATATATTCATAAAATTCATCCTTATTACCATTCATATGAAATAAAAATTAAAAACAAATCACATCGCATTGGGGAGATGGTAGTTCTTACGTACGCATGAGCGACGTTATCATATCCCAAAAGATTAGATAATAAGAAGTTATACATGATATTATCATTATAGAAGTTTAATTATCTCATAAATATCATATATAAACATTTAAACCATCATAATTCCTATCCATAAAATATGGTGATGAAAAATTAATTGTATTGCTATGTGGATATGGTAATCCAGACATACACATGGGCGATACATTCACTTATTATTTGATAGGAAAGAGGGTGTATAAAGGTGATTTCATAATCATAATAACTTTTAATCATATTTATAATATTGAAGTTATTTTTTATAATGAATATTATAGATTTATAGTAGGTAAGGAAGGGTAGAAAAATAAATTGATTGATTATAGTGATTATTTATTCTTCGAAACGATTCATTTAGATCTTCTCTAAAGGGATCTAGGGTTAGTCTTTTGAGAAGACCAGTATATCAACCCAAATTTTTATGAATAGATATTATATATTTCTAGATGAATATTCATTACATTACACAAACACATGCATTAGGATTGTAAAGTTTTAGAGCCTTTGGAAACTTGAAAACATAAAAAAATGGTTAATAAAATATATACATCATCTCCCACTTATTTCTTCATAACTAACACATTTTTTACATATCATACTTAATACCATTATGCATATCCTAGATAATAGAAACATACGAAATGGGTGTGCTCAAGTTCTCAGTAATGGTAAAAAAGAGAGATATCAATGATTATATAAGAATAATACAAGCATAAGGGAATAACAACATGAACATAACATTTGAATATTATATAATGCATATCAAAAATCATAATCTAGATTCATGAAATAAATATTAACAATTCGTAATACATGAATCATAAAGTAACATGAGGTATGAGAGACTGACATTGGAGTAATACATGGAATTGTGGCATATACATAAGCATAGAAAATCATTTTATTGGTATTCAAAGCTCTTAGGTAAGACTATCATAGTGTAATGGGTTTACTCCCAAACCCTTTGTAGTAGTCAAGTTTCACTCCCAAGACTATCATGGTGGAAAATGTCCCTTAACGAATTGGGTTCACTCCCCATTCTAGCTTTATTTATCTCATGAGACATCATTATTTACCAAATTAATTAGTGGTAGATAAAGGTATCACCCATCACATAATGAAAAAAATAAATTTTTATACCACAAGAACATGAATTATATCATAACCCATGAAAAGAAATGGGTTTCATAAACATTTCATCATAGCATAACTTGTGGAAAAGAAATAAGTTTCATAAACATTATTCCATAATAACCATAAACCAAGAATAGAAAGAATATAGATGGTATACTTGGATAATATCTCCAATAAAAAATAAGTAAAATAATATAATGTTATATTATATGGATTTTTTTTATAGATCACTTGAAATAAATCTTAAAGAAACTATCCTATCTATTTTAAAATCATTTTAAAAAAATGAAATTCTATAGGAAAAAAATTTTATTTGAAAATAACCTTATAAGATTGTAAAGTAATCTCCACATCATTAATTTATCATTATGGTGGGAAAATAATATCATGTTTTATATGTTTAAAATAACATCTCATTTGAATTTGTTTTCAGAAAATTCATATAGAACCATGTTTAGAAAAAAGAAAAAAAATCCCATTAAAACTATTTTTTTTAAAAGTAAAACATGGATAAAAATGATTTTAATCAACATTAAAAACATTTTTTAACTTTTTTTGAAAGCATGTACATAGAAGATAAATATTCTTCAGTGCAGAATTAAACATAAAGAATCTCAAATAATGTTGAGATTGTCAAATGAACCCTTACCTCAAGTCACCCATTTCATTGTTCATATTAAAAACACATGTATCATAAAAATGGATTTATTATAAATTTATTCCATAAAAATATATCAATCATAAATTTTTTTATTTATTTATAACATCTTATCCAACATTTATTAATTTTTTTTTATTAAAATCACTATTCTGGTAGATAACTACTTTGTTTTCCAAGAATGTTTCGGTTTGGTAGTCCCAGTTCTTATACGTTGGTCTTGGTCCCATAATTTCCACAATTTTAATATTGGTATAATAATAATATATATTTATTATATAAATATTTAAAATCATTCATAACAATTAGATATAGAAAAATAAATTACACCATCCATGGAGATGATAAGATGTACGTACGCATAAACATCGTTTCCATTATTGATCCAATGGGATGAAATAAAGGTAAATCGTAATAAAACTTTATCGATTAATTATTATTTAATATATATATATATCATATATATTCATTAAATTCATCTATATTTCCATCCATGTGAAATATAAATGAAAAATTAATCACATCACATCGTGGTGATGGTAGTCCATACGTACGCATGAGCGATGTTATCGTTTCCCAAAGGACTGGATGATAAGAATATAGACATGATATTATCATTAAAAAATTATAATTATTTCATAAATATCATATATAAATATTAAACCCATAATAATTATTTTCCATAAAATATCGTGATGAAAAATTAACTGTATCGCTAAGTGGAGATGGTAAGGAATTTATACGCATGAGTGATACATTTACTTCTTATTTGATAGGGAAGAGGGTGTATAATAGTGTTTTCATAATCATAATATCATTTAATAATATTTAGTATACTTAATTTATTAATTTATAATTAATATCCTAGATTTATAATAGGAAAATAAGATTTGAAAAATAAAGTGATTGGTTAGAGAGATTACCACTTCTTTTAAACGACTCCTTTAGATATCTTATAAAGTGATATAGGGTTGGTATTTTGATAAGATAATAATATATATAATATTGATATGGAAGTGTATAAAATAATTTTTAGAGGTTTTTTAATATATAATGAAAAAATTGGTGTAATGAAGTGAATGAATAAGTTCCCTTATATATTTGTGGTGAGAGTCACTTTTGGAATTTCTCAAAAAGATTAAAATATAATAAGACTATTCTAGATCCAAATGCTTGAAAATGGACCATAAATGCACATTTTATTACATTTAAGACCATATATTATCCTCAATTATTATTTAATATTTTCTTTTTATTTTTAAATAATCTAATAATATATTAATTCCATAAAATATTATCAATGTCAATTTTGAAACTATTCATTACTTTGGATTAAAAAACATTTGGAAAAAAATTAAAACTCAAAAAACTATTTAATTACATCCTATAATGTCATGGAAATATAGATAATTCATGTATCATATTATGTTTCCCAAATTATGTTACTTTTAATATTTTAAATATCATTAATTTTATTTTTCTATTAATTGAATAATTATTGCATCAACATTGTGTAAGTATTTGAGGTAATTATTTAATTACTAAATATTATAAATAAATTAACACAATTAATATAATATCATTAGGCACATAATTACTATTAATTTTTATCCATAACTAATTTTGACCCTATGTGAACACATAAATTATATTTAAATCCAAGAGAGTGACACTTTGTCACTTCTTTTGGTTTAAATAATATATATAAGCCATTTTTATGGACAAGTGTGCATTAAATAACTTTTTTATAAAATTATGTGTTAATGGTATAATTTAATTCATCTAATAATAATTCTAATGAATAATTATGGCCTTATCACTTAGTTTTAACTTAGATTATCCTCATTTAATCTTTACCGTGGTGATAAATTTTACCATGGTTACTATTCATATTAACCAAAAATAAAAGGGTTATGATTACCAGATTTGATCCTCATGATTATAAAAATTTAATTACTTTTATCTAATTAAGTACCAATAAATGTAATAATCAAATTTTAAATTAAGTGTACAAAAAGTAGTAAAAATGATTTTTTGGAAAAATGCATTTTTAGGCATAAAATTGGATTTATTATTATGTTATTCACAGAAAAATATTTATTGTTTGTTTAAAAAATTTGATCAAGTAAATAAAATATATATTTAATTAAAATAATTCACCAATAGGTATTAATATATTGATATAAAATTCATTCTACTCTTAAAGTAAACGTTTTAATAAAAACATCACTTTTATTTTAATTTTTCTTGTTTTTTTAGTTCTAATCATGAATATATTTTATGAATTTATAGACTATATATTTTGATAATTTAGCTATTATTATTCCTACCTACCGATCCAATGTCTAGGTGATAAAGGTAATATAATATCTTAATAATGTTACACGGTTCTTATAAACCGATTGTTACATGAAACACAAGCTATCAAAGAAATCAAATTATTTAAAGAGAAATATTTCATAAAAATAATAGGGTGTTACATTCTACCACATTTAAATGAATTCCAACCTAAAATTTTTTAACTTATATATAAACATATAAATATTCCTTTACCTCATCATATCCTTAAGTTCCCACATAGCTTCCACAAATTAGTGGTTTCACCACAAAACTTTAAATAGGTGAGTTTTATTATTTTGTAGAAATTTATCTCTATGATCCATCATCTCAACCGATTATTATTCATAAGAGATATCTTACTCTATTTGTATGACCATTGAGTTTAGTACATGTGAAGGACCAGGTATGTACTTACTCAATAGAGATATAAAGAACACATTATGAAATTGAGAGAGATTCAGTGTAAGTTCCAATAGATAAGATACCATCCCAATATGATTAGGAATTTCAAAGGGATTGATATACCTTGGAATTATCTTGAACTTATTTCCAAATCACATCACTCTCTTCCAGGTAGATATTCTTAGGAATACGTTATCACCCACTTCAAACTCAATATTTTTTTATGATTGTTAGCATAAATATTTTTTCAAATATGAGCTCCTCTTAAGTGTTGTTGAATAGATGTAACATTCTCTACCATCTCCTCATATAGATTAGTTCACAATAAAATTATTTGTCTAACTTAATTCTAGCATGTTGGACTTCTACAATTCTTACAATATAATGATTCATAAGGAGCCATATTAATGCTGGTGTGAAAGATATTGTCATAAGAAAATTATACCAAAGGAAGGAATTGATCCCAAAACCTTTGAAATCCATATATAAAGCTCTCAAAATTTATTCTAGAGTTTGAATGGTCTGCTCGATTCGACCATCTGTTTGAGGATGATAAGTAGTGGTGAAACTTAAATCTATATCTAGAGCCTTGTAAATAATTCACCAGAACTATGAGGTAAAACTTAGATCATGATATGATATAATACAATGGGGTACTCCATGAAATTTTACCACTTCCTTAATATATATTTTGGAATGATGATCAAGAGATAAATATTCTCTCATAGAAATGAAGTGTGCTGACTGCATAAGGTGATCGACTATAACCTATATATAATTATGTCATTTAGATGTTTTGGGGAGTCTAATGACAATATCCATAGGGTTCTTTTCCCATTTACATTCAGGTATAGTTAATGGTTGTAACATACCCTTAGGCATTTGTCTCTTAGCCTTAACTTTCTAACAAGACAAGAACTGAGAAACATACTTTTCAATATTTCTCTTCATTTCATCCCACCAAAAATACTCTTTCAGGTCTCTATACATATTTTTACTTCTAAGATGAATAGAGAATGATGAAATATGATCCTCATCCAATAATTAATTCTTCAAATATGGTATGGGTGAGACACATATATAGTTATTTAACCTTATTATTCCATCACAATCAAGGTTGAACCTAGTAACATTTCTCACCTTATTTCATAGCTCTAAATCTTTATTCCATTTCTCTTTAATAATCACTTGGATAGATGGTTGAACATTCATTTGAGATTGATAATATGTATCCCCTTATCTTAATATTTCATGATCCATTATTTGTAAACACATAAATATTGGATCTTTTGTGATCCTTATCACAGATAAGAAAGCATGATCCTTTTAACTCAAAGCATCTTCCACTTTGTTCACTTTCCCAGGGTTATAATGTATTGAGCATTCATAATATTTAATCATATATAACCATATTATTTGGTTCATGTTCATTTATTTTTGAGTGAAAATATACTTTAAACTTTTGTTATCAATATATATGTCACAACTCTATACATGGAGATAATTTCTCAATGTATTTAATTCAATAAATTTCCACAGATAACACCAAATCATCATTTGAATAATTTTTATCATGGGACTTTATTTGGAATGAGGCATAAGCAATCACCATATCATTTTTCATGTGAATACATCCCAATCCCTTCTTTGATGCATCACTAAAGATAAAAACCTTTCTCCACTATAGGGTATTGTGATCACATGTGCATTGACCAACCTTCTTTTTATATCCTTGAAATTCTATTAAATTTCTCCATCCATATAAACATAACTGAGTAAACTTGGTGAGTAGATTAGAAAATCATGAGAAATATTTCAAAAAACATTACTAATATCCATCAGACCCAATAAATATATGGATTTCAATTAAGACGGTTGATCTAGACCATTTATCAATAACTCATGTCTTTGAAGGATCTACTGATATACCCTCATGAGAGATTATATGACTAAAAAATGAAACTTTTTTAATTAAAAAATCACACCTGGAATTTTTTTCATAAATATTCTCCTTCCTCTGGGTCTTCAGCACAATCATTAAGTGATATTTATAATCTTCCTTATAATTTGAATATATAATAATTTCATCTATAAATACTACCACAAACAGATCAAGATATTCTCTAAATATTCTATTCATTAATTCCATGAAGATAGAATGAGAATTAATAAGACAAAAAACATCACTATAAATTCATAGTATCCATAGCTTGTATGAAATGTCATCTTGCATATATACATCTTCTTGAACCTCAGTTGATGAAATCCCAAATGAAGATTAATATTTATAAATTATTTAAATCCACAGAGTTGATAAAATAAGTCATGAAAATGGGGGAAAAATACTTTTTTCTTGATTGTAATTTTGTTAAGCTCCCAATAATAAATGAGAAAACATATTGAACCATCTTTATTCTTAACAAATAGAATAGTTGCACCCTAAGGTGATTCATTAGAGAATATGAATCCATTATTAAGATAATCCTAGATTTTATTATTCACTTTCTACAACTCAATTAGGTCAATTATATAAGGAGTCTTTAAAATAAGAAAATAACCATGTATGAGTTATATTGAGAAATCAACTTCACGAGTAAGTCGAAGACGTAGAAATTCTTTATAAATGAAATAAAAAATTTCTATATAATAGGTTTATGCTTAATTTTGAGTTTCCCCCATACTATATGAGATATATAAACTTCATGTATATGAATTATGTCCCATAATAAGGAAGTAATTTTCATTGTAATTTCATATTTATAACTACATAGATAAATGATTATAGGTCCATTCAGAATATGAAATGTGAATTTCCTTCCTCAAAAATTAATATGGTCTCTATATAGAGAATGGAAATAAATTCCAAGAATCACATAAAATTCAACTAAAGGGATAATCACAAGATTTACAGGAATCAATTTCCGAAAAATTTCAATCTTAGAAGAACTATAAACATTAGATGCATCTGTTATTCCATTAGGAGTTATCATAGAAAATTTAATATCTAATTGTTGATGTGATATGCTGATACCCTTACAAATTTATTTATAAATAAATGAGTTTTTGGATCTAGAATCAAATAAGACATTAGATATTCTAGAGTGGATGATAAGTGTACCTTTTAACACATCATTCTTGTAATCCACTTCGGCAGTCGTGATCATAAGAAATTTCCCTTTATATTAGTTTTTAAGATGTTCTTGATGATGATCATAAAAACACTTTAGATGCATGCACTTATTTTCATAATGCTTACAATCCTTGAATTTGTAACATCAGATCATGGGTGTTTCATTCTCTGTATCATTTTGTCTATTCACATCATTAGCTAACATTTTACCATCACTTCAACATCTGATTCCCAATAACCTTACTTTTCACACTTGTAACATTTACCAGTCCCCTTAAGAAAATTTTCTCTATGTTTACTTCCACAGTTTGAGAATTAATAAATGATTATATTATTTTCTAGATGTTATTTATAATTTCCTTTGAATTCCATTTTCCTTTTCTTATCAAAACCATGAGATTGATGGATAACTCCAATCTCTATCTCCACTTTAAGAGAACATCAAAAAAATTGTAAGTATTGAAGTATCTTATAGCTAATTCCATTAAAAGACTTATTTTATAGAAACCAAATAATAAATAAATTTTACATTCAGGGATGATAATTAAACCAGATGAATACCTTTTAAACCATGAAAAAATATTCTCATAGTTACCAATGGATTTATCATCCTTTTATTTCAAATCAAGAAATTCCTTCTCCATTTTTATACATAGAATATGAGAGAAGCAAGTTTGGAGGAATATACCCTTAAGATCATACCATTCGATGGATTCAATTTATTCTTATTAACTCATATTCTTGATAAGATTCCATGGTTGATCTTCTTCAGATTCCAAATGATAAATATATAGGAAAAATATTTCATGTATCGAGCATTAAAAAATAAAATATATTTTCTCAGTGGTGTTGATATATTTATCATCAAATAGTAAATCATAAAATCCACTAAAATAAAGTTGATGTTACCTCATGAATGATTCAATAATACATTTTCACTCCTTTGATCATTTTGAAACTCAGAATTATTTTTAACCTAATAATTTTGTGTGATCATAACAGTAAGATTATTCCTTCTAGTTTATATAACATTAGACTAATAAGTAGGAAAATCATTTCATTGTCTATCGCATTCAATATTAAAATGATTCCTTTGGGTCCCATCCATTGACTAAAACAAAAAATCATAATGTGAGAGACAATAATCATAGTGTAAAACCACACAATCTTGAAATATCATTTCTTTTATGTTTAAATCAGGACAAATTATTTTATAAAACCTTAGGTTTAACATATTTTATTCATAATCGTTATCAAAACTTGTGGACTTTATCCTATATTTGGACTTATCCCTATTTCTTCTCATTCTAGTTAAAAAGGTTAACTATACCTATCCTCTGATACCAACTATAGAAACCTAATATTTTCACACATAGATATTACATGTTCTTATATGAATATTAATTACATTACATAGACACATGCATGTGGATCATAAAGGTATAGTGACTTTGAAAACATGGAAATATAAACAACCAATTCATAAAATATCTATATCATCTCTCACTAATTTTTTTGTAACTATCACAATATTTTACATATCATACTTAATACCATTCTCCATATTCTAGGAAAGTAAACAAAAATAAAATGGTGATCTAAGATGCTCAGTAAGGGAAAAAAAGGGAGATATAAATGATTAAATAGGTATAATAAGAGAATAATTAATGATAACATGATAATAACATCTTGAATATCATACCCTTCATATATAAAGTTATAATATTGAGTCATGAAATAAATCTTGATAGTTTGTAAGACATGAATCAAAGAGGAACATGATCCATGAGAGAGTAACATTTTCATAATACATGGAATTGTGGCATACAAATAAGAATATAAAATAATTTCCATAGTAGTCAAGTCTCTTTACCAAGACAATTATAACGGAATGGGTTTACTCCCCAATCCAACATAGTAGTTAAGGTTCACTCCCAAGATGATCATGGTGGACAATTTTCCTTACTGAATTGGGTTCACTCCCCATTCCAGCCCGATTTATCTCATGAGATATCATTATTTACCCAATTAATTTGAGGGAGATATAGGTCCCAACCATTATATAAGGAAAACCATACATATGTGTGACACAAGATCATAAATCATATCATAACCCATGAAAATAAATGGGTATCATAAATATTTCATCATATAATAACCCGTGGAAAAGAAACATGTTTCATTAACATATTGTCATTTTAAATATTAACCAACCAGAGAAATAATGAAGATGGTATCCTTGGATAATATCCCCAGAAAAGCATATGTATGATCAAATAATGTAATCTTAAATGGAAAATGATTTTTAGAGATCACTTAAAATAATTAATGATGAAAATATCCTATCCATTTTGAAATCATTTTTTAAAAAAACCACGCAATTATAAAGGAAAAAAATTTCTTTGAAAATAACCTTGTAAAATTTTAAATTAATCTTCAAATAATTAAGGTGGAATGATTGTGAGAAAATATTCTCAAGCTATATAAGTTTTAAAAAAATATTCCTTTCATCTTTTTATCAGAAAAGTCACAAAGAACCGCGTATTGAAAATGAAAAAAAATTACATTAAAACTATTTTTAAAAATTAAAAAATGGTTAATTTTTTTTAAACAATATTAAATACATTTTTTGAAAACATTTACATAGAAGATAAATATCCCCTAGATTAGACTTAAACATAAACAATCCCAAATAATGATGAGATTTTGAAATAAACCCTTACCTCAAGTCTCCCCTTTCCTTTTTTTCATGTTAAAACCTCATATATAATAAATATTGATTTTTTATACATATACTATGTAACCATATATCTATATTACCATGTATTATTTATTTATAACATCTTATCACATGTTTATTAATAATTTGGTATGAAAATCAATGTTCTGAGTGATAACTACTTTGTTTTCCAATCATGTTTTAGTTTGATAGTCATAGTCCTTATACATTGATCATGGTTATGAATTTTACATAATGTTAACAATTTTATAATAATCATATATATTCATTAAATACATATTTAAAATCATTCATAATAATTAGATATAGAAAAATTAATTACACCATTCATGGAGTTGGTAGACTGTATGTGCGCATGAACGCTGTTTCCATTCTTCATATGATGGAATGAAATAAATTTAAATAATAAATCACCTTTATAAAATCATTATTACATCATATATATCATATATATTCACAAAATTCATCTTCATTACCATCCATGTGAAATATAAATGATAAAATGAATCACATCACATCATTGGGATGGTAGTCCATATGTATGCACGGGAGATGTTATCATTTCCCCAAAAGATAGGATGATGAGAATTTATACATGATATTATCATTAAATAAGTATAATTATTTCATAAATATCATATATAAACATTAAAACCATCATAATTCACATCCATAAAAATATGTTGATGAAAAATGAATTGTATCGCTACGTGGAGATGGTAAGTCATACGTACGCATGAGTGATACATTCACTTCTTGTTTAATGGGAAAAGGGTGTAGAATGGTGTTTTAATAAGAATAATAATAATATCATTTCCCCATATTTAGAATACTGAATTTATTATTTTATTATGAAAATAATATATTTATAGTAGGAAAATAAGAGTTGAAAAATAAAGTGATTTGTTAGAGAAATTACTACTTCTTAGAAACGACTCATCTAGATCTCCTCTAAAGGGTTCTATGGTTGGTATTTTGAGAATTCCATAACATATAGAATGTGTCTAGGGAAGTGTATAAAATAATTTTTCAAATAATGTTAGATCTAAAATACTCAAAGTGGTGTAAGAAAGTGAAGGAGGGAGTTCATATTTATAATTGAGGTGAGAGGAACTTTTGGAATTTATCAAAATATTAAAATATAATAATACCATTCTAGATAAAAATTATTAAAAATGTCCCATAAATGAAAAATAGATACAAGTTTCAACTATATATTATCCCCTTTTTTCTATTTTAATTATTTTATGTTTTTTAAATAATTTAATAAAATATGAATCCCATAAAATATCATTATTTTCAATTTGAATACTACTCATTACTTTGAATTTTAAAACTTCAATTCTATAAGTAAAATTCAAAAAAATATTTTATTATATCATAAAAATTTTAGGGTCATGTAGATATTTTTTTATCACCTTAGATATCGAAATTATATTGCTTTTAATATTTTTAATATAATTTATTTGTTTTTTCTGTTAATCGAATAAGTATTGTATTAGTGTTGTGTAAGTATTTAAGGTAGTTATTTAAATCCTATAAATTAAAATCAATTATAATAATAAATATAGTTTCATTAGTCACAAAATTATTATTAATATTCATTAATAATAAATTTGTTTCTCTATATAAACACATATATGATTTTAAAAACTAAGAGGGTGACATTTTTTCACATCATTTTGTTTAAAAAATATATAAGTCATTTTCATGGAAATGTATCCATTAAAAAAATAATTTTAATAACTTAGGTGTTAGGGGTCGAATTTAATTCATCTAATAAGAATTATTATGAATACCTATGGCATTATCACTTAGTTTTAACCTAGATTAACCTGATTTACCATTTACCAAGGTGATAAATTTTACCACTCTTACTATTCATATAGATAAAAAATAAAAGTGGATTAATTACCAAATTTTATCCTCATGATTATAAATATTTAATTAAATTTATATAATTAATTACCTATTAATGGATGGAATTAATTTTAATGTAATTTCACATAATGTGATAAAAACAACTTTTTAGAAAAAATAGAGTTTAATAATAAAGATGGATTTATTATTATCCTTTGCTTAGAAAAATATTTTTTTAATGTTTAAAACATTTTATCAAGTATAAAATATTAAAATTTGAGTAAAATAATTAATCAATAATTATTAATATATTGATAAAAAATTCATTGTATGCTCAAAATAATTTTTTAAGAAAAAAATAATTTTTATTTTAAAATATTTTTTTTCTATTTCTATTTATAATCATTAATTTATTATATAAATGTATAGAAAATATATTTATTTATAGTTAAGTTATTAATGTTAAGTCAATAAGGTTTTCCTTATGATTTTTCCTATCCTTCATACTTGGGGAAGATTGTTAAGTCAATAAGGTATCCTTATGACTTTACCATTCCTTCTTATTTTGAAAATCACAAACAACTTATTTTAAGGAAAAACATATTCTACCACTTGTTTTACTTCCTTAAAGAAAATTTCCTTCCCCAGGGAAATTTACCCTTACCAAGATTTCATTGTTCATACCAATATTTTTCCTAAATGTAAAATCCAGTTTGTAACTAAAAACCTCAGAATCTTATAATTACCTAGATATGAAGCATTCTGTTTTAGAATCCAAATTCTCGGAATTCTGGTTATGAACTCTTCTAAGTTCTAACTCAGAATTCTGAATCAGAATTCTGGTTATGAACTCTTCTGAGTTCTGACTCCTACTTCTGAATCATAATTATGGTTACGAACTCTTCTGAGTTCTGAATCCGAATTCTGAATCAGAATTCTGGTTACGAACTCTTCTGAGTTCTAACTCCAAATTCTGAATACGAATTCTGGATACAAACTCTTCAAAGTTTTAACTCTGAATTCTGAATACTAATTCTAGATATGAACTTCTCTAAGTTCTGAATCCGAGTTATCTAAATTCAGACTCTGAACACCTATGAGTTTTGACTCTGAATTCTCATGAACTCCGACTCCAAACTTTGTAAGTTCAGGTTCTGAATTCTTGTGAATCCAGATTTTGAATTTCCTTAAAATTAAGACTATATAATTATATAGAATTCAGGTTCTGAATTCCTATAAAAAATAATCCAAATATCTTTGTATTATAGACTCTGAATTCAATTTTTGGTTAGAATCCAAACTTTCATTTACTTACATTCCAAATATCAGATTTTAGTTATACTTACACTTGTTCTATTATAAAATGATGTCGTGCTTTTAGTTATCAACTAGCCATTGTTAGAGTGAAACATATATTGGTCCCTCTGAAATTCAAGGAAGAATATGACCATTGGAGGAGGGAGCCGACCGTTGGAGTTGTTCCTATAAATAGGAGCTCATTTGAAAGAGATATAAACAACACAACAAAACTTTGACAACTGTGCTTAGATGCTGTTGAAGTGATTTCTAGAGAGAGAGTCTCTTATAAACTCGCAATATTCTTATATAAAGTTTTAATGGCTTTTTCAAACTTTTCTTTGTGACGATTTGTTTTGTGCGACTCCGATTGTTGTTGTGTACAATCGAGGGCTTCCAGGGATAGGAAGACAGAGGTGCCGACTACCTGATAATTGAGCACTTGCAGGGATAGCAAGACAGACTCCGATCTTCATATCTAGGGATTACCCTGGTGTGGGTAAGACAAACATTCATGAAAGTATAAATCATGGGAACTTTATCCAAGGTTGTTGGATACCCTTCTCTTTTGGTCAAAAGATTTACTACTTGTTACATGTTTTGTTTCAAGTTTTCCACTGCATTTGTATTGTTGAGGAAAGTATAACTTTCTTATACTTCCTTATACTTGTACACTATTTTAGTTATATTCTATACTCTTTAAGGTATAATCTTAGTTGTTGTAATGTTTTGTTAGGTTTCATTTCTGGAATCACTTTTCTGGAATCATGTACGTTATTATAACTTAGAGGTGTTGTGAATTTTGGTTATGCAAAATTTCCTTATGGATTTTTTAAAGTATACAATTCACCCCATCCCCCTCTTGTATTTGAGCATATCATATTTACATAGTCTATAATACATTTGGTATTATACCGTATATCATACTCACATACCATCTCACAATTGGTATTAAAGGATGGGTTCAATCTGAATTAATTTCACGATTAGATTCAGAAGAGAATTCTCAGAATTGAACTTCCAGATTCATTTTTTTTGGAATCTATTTTTCAGAATCACATAGTTCAGATTAAATTATTTCATAGAGATATAATATCTAGTTCATTGATTAGGATATTTTCTCTCATACTACTAACATGTTTTTGTGCCAAAAATTATCTTAAGGATGACAGGTTTAAATGTTGGTTCTATTGATAATCTAAATCCCACCAGACCTCTAGTTTTCTATGGAAATTATTATGAGTACCAGAGAGTTAGGATGAAGACTTTCGTTATCAATACTGAAGTTGATAACTATAAAATGCTAACCAGAGATTATAAGATTCCATATAAGTAATTGAGAACCTTTACGAATTAGGAGAAATTAGAATATCAAGAAAACATTAAAGTCAGAAATACTTTGTTATGTTCCATGACTAGGAACATCTATAGTCAAATATCATTTTGTGAAGCTGAAAACAGTATCTAGAAGAAACTTGAAGTTACACATTTCGGTACATCTAAATTCATAGAGACAATAAGAGCTATGTTGAGAGATGAATACCATATCTTTAACTTGCCTTATGGAGAACCTATAAGCAATGTACAACAAAGGTTTATGACTATCGTTAATAGCTTACAATATATGGGAGAAAAAGGTTTGGATGATGAGGATCTTGTAGACCAGATCATAGATATCATGCCAAATGAATGGGAGTCCAAGAGGACAGCTATTGATGAGAACAAGAAAGTCACTTATATTTCCTTAGATGAGTTGTTTGGAACTATTCTTCAGTATGAAACCAGAATGAAGAGAGATGCTGAAAATGTTAAGAAGAAGAATGGGAATAGAGGAGTTTCTTTTACAACCACTTCTAAACATATGAAATCCAAGACCCCAGAAAGAATAACTAGATCCATGACAAAGAAATTTATTATTCAGTCAAAATCGAGTGACACAAAAAAGTCTGAGAAGGAATTAGCTAATCTTTCTCGAAGAATGAACAAGATTATAGTTCAAAAGAACCATTAGAATAAGTACAAGAAGAAATAATACAGAGATAAGAAAGATGGAGAAGTTACGTGTTATGAATTTAAAAGAACAGGTCATATCAGACCTGATTTTCCTTTGTTGAAAAAGAAGGAAAAGAAGTAAAGGAATTTAGAGAGGAACAAGAAGAAGTTCTATCGATCAAAGCATAAGAAAATCCTTAAATCTAATGATACTTGGAGTGCTAGATGTGGAGACTCTTCAGAAAATGAATCTTCTGAATAGGATTCATCTATACAAAAGAATATGGGATTCATTGCTACTACTTTTTTCCCCAATACATGATTTATGGCCAAGGTATGCTCTGCCGAGTCTTTAAAAAATTTATCTCTTGATAAGAATTATTATTCCTAAAATAGTACTTCTAATGAAGATACTTCATCCTCAGAAAATGAAGAAATACCTTTATATTAAGAAGTTTCTAGATTTTCCAAGTTACTTGAAGTGAGAAATTGTAAAATTTATAAGAAATTAGACAAGGAAAATACTAGGGAAGAAATTCTTACAAAAGAGATTTCAGATCTTTCTAGAGATCTTAGAAATAAAGAAGAGATTTTAGGAAAACTTTCTAAAGACCTTGAGAAAGAAAATTCTATTAAGGAATAACTTTATAAAGATATCAAGAATTATATTTTAGAGATAAAAGTTTTTGAGGAAAAATCCAACTCTAAGGAAATGATTCCTGAGGATAGGAATTTAGTCATCAAACTGAAATCTGAAATATTTTCTCTTAAGAAGCTTCTTGTAAAATTTACCTCTAGGAAGGAAAATTTTGACAAGGTGTATTCTCAAATTAAACCTCAAGGAAACACTATTGGAGTAGGTTATACTCACCAAAAACTGGTTTTCAAAAACAACTATTTTGTTCCTTCAGGAGCACCTTTTTTCACTAAATGTCAAAGTGGTGGGCATTGGAAGAAAAGTTTCTCCTTGAATAAAGTTTAATATCTTGGGTTTCATACAGCTTATTTTTCTAAACAAATGTGGATACCCAAAAAATTTTTGTCTAACAATTCCGAATCCAAGAAAGTTTAGATTCCGAAACTCTAACTTTTTCTTATTTTTAGGAAAATAGGGAAAGTACCAACAACAACATGTGGTACATGGATATTGGATGTTCACGGCATATGACTGGTAAAAAAAATTATTTTGAAAAGATTATCAAGATGAAAGGAGTAAAAGTAACTTTCGGAGATAATTCTTAGGGAGAAATTATTAGTATAGGTAACATTTTTCTTCATGGAAAAACTTTAATTTCAAATGTTTTATTTATTAAGGGTCTTAATCACAACCTTATTAGCATAAGAAAATTATGTGTTGAAGGATACCTTGTGAATTTTAGGAATGACAAGTTCTTAGTACACAATTCCAAGGAAGACTTCATTCTTTCTGCCCATAGGCAAGAGAATGTTTACATGCTAAACTTAGAAGAACTTAGGAGCCAAGATTTACCTTTCCTTAGTGAAATGGAAGATCATTCATAGTTATGGCATAGAAGGTTAGGACACTATAACCTTAGGAACTTATGAAAACTTTCTAAGAAAAGATTAGTTAAGGATCTACTGGAGCTTATATTTCATTCTTCAATAGTTTGTGACCCTTTTCAATATATAAAGCAACATAAATCAAGTTTTAAATCAGTCGGTGAAGTCTCAACTACTGATGCATTACAGCTGGTGCATATGCATGTTTTTGGTCCAAAAAAAACTGGAAGCATTGGAGGTAAGTACTATGTATTTTTCTTGGTTGATGATTACACTAGATTTACGTGGGTATATTTTATAGCAAAGAAGTCTGAAGCCTTCTCTTATTTCAAATGTTTTAGAGCCCAAGTGAAAAATGAGAAAAACCTTCCATTGAAAACTATTCATAGTGATCATGGTGGAGTTAATATTCTATTGCCAAACACTTTTGGGATGAAGCTGTAAGTACTGTTTGTTATACTATAAATTGAGTTTTGATTAGACCTTTTCATAATAAAACTCTTTATGAGTTATGGAATTGTAGAAAACCAAGCCTTTACTACTTTAAGGTTTTTTGGTTGAAAGGTATTCATTCTGAATACTAAAGATAATCTACATAAATTCTCACCAAAATCTGATGAAGGAATTTTCTTAGGCTACTGCACAACTTCTAAGTAATATAGAGTTTTCAACAAAAACACTTGTACTGTCAAAGAGACAATACATGTCAAATTTGATGAAACTAATCCTTTTCTTTTTAAACAACCCCAACCTACATCCTTGGATGTGTTTTCAAAAACTGATTATCAACCGTTGATAGAAGATCCTTCTGATAAGGAAAATGTTCAAGAATATACTCCTGAAACATTTACCCTAGAAGATTTCCTACCCTATGTGGATGAACAGGTTTTACAAAACCCAAATCAGTTGTTTGTAAAGTATCATCCCAGTGATAGTATCATTGGTGATCTTAATGAACCTGTAAGGACTAGAAGTTCCATAAGAAATAAAGTAGAACATATAGCATTCCTTTTACAATTATAACCAAAAATCACTGATGAAGCTTTAGGTTATAATGACTGGATTAAATTTATGCAAGAAGAACTAAATTAATTCGAAAGGAATAAAGTCTGGACCTTGTTTGAAAGACCTAAAAAAACATTTGTTATTGGAGTAAAATGGGTCTTCAGAAATAAGCATGATGAAAATGGATTCATTTTTAGAAATAAAGATAGATTAGTTGCTAAAGGCTATAATCAACAAGAAGGAATAGACTATGACGAAACCTATGCTCCAATAGCTAGATGTGAATCTATTCGTATTTTACGTGCCTTTACAGCATTATTCAATTTCAAACTTTTTCAAATGGATGTGAAATGTGCTTTCCTAAATGGTTATGTTAAAGAGGAAGTTTTTGTTGAACAACCTCCTAGCATTGAAGATACAAAACATCCTGATCATGTTTTTAGACTTACCAAAGCTCTGTATGGCCTTAAACAAGCACCTAGAGCTTGGTATGATAGACTTAAATGATTTTTTCTTCAAAATAACTATTTCAAGGGAAATGTAGATCCAACCCTTTTTTATAAAGAATGATAAGAAAAATGTTTTGATTGTTCAAATATATTTTGACAACATTATATTTGGTTCAACTCAGCAATCCTTAACTGATTCCTTTTCAGATCTAATGAAATATGAGTTTGAAATGAGTATGATGGGTGAGTTAACATTTTTCCTTGGTTTTCAAATTTCTCAAAAACCAGAAGGAATCTATATATCCCAACATAATTATATTAAATATCTTCTTAAAAAGTATGGATATGACAACACTAAAAGTATAAGTACTCATTTTGGTACCTCAAACACACTTGATCTTAAGGAAGCTGGGAAACCAGTAGATCAAACAAATTTTAGAGGTATGATAGGAAGTTTACTTTACTTGACAACCAGTCATCCAGACTTAATGTTTTTAGTATTCTTATGTATAAGATATCAATCAAATCCTAAGGATTATCATTTAAAGGCATTAAAGTGAATTTTTCTCTACTTAAAGGGAACCGTGGATTTAGGACTATTTTATACTTCTAGAAATTATTTTGTTTTAAAATCTTTTTCGGATGCCGAATTTGGTGGAAGTAGAATGGATAGAAAGAGTACATACATAACTTATCATTTCTTAGGAGATTCAATTGTTTCTTGGTATTTTAAGAAGAATCACTTTGTAGCACTTTCCACTGCTGAAGCTGAATATGTAGCAGCTGGAAGTTGTTGTGCTCAAGTGTTGTGGATGCAATACACACTCACAGACTATGGCTTGAGTTTTACTAAGACTCAAATTTTGTGTGATAATACATGTGCCATTTACCTTAGTAAAAACCCTACACATCACTCTTGTGCAAAGCACATAGATATTAGGCATCACTTTCTTAGGGATCACACTCAAAAAGGATATATCATTGTTCAATTTATCAGAACACAAGATCAACTTGCTTATATTTTCAAAAAATATTTACCCCCCAATAGATTTGAATACATTAAACAGAAGTTAGGAATGATAATCATAAGGTAATCTTCCTTGATTAACTTCCTGTTCAACTAATCTCCTTACAGTAATAAACTCCTTTTCAAAGGGGGGTACATTTGTTAATTTTTAATAATGAAAATTTTCGTAGTTAGTTTTTCAAAAAATTTCATAATAAAAATTTTCCTGGTTATTTTTTCAATTTTTGCGTATTAAAAATTTTCATAGTGAGTCTTTAAAAATTTTTGTAATGAAAATTTTCTTAGTTAGTTTTTCAAATTTTTCATAATAAAAATTTTCGTAGTGAGTCTTTCGAAATTTTCGTAATTAAATTTTTTTTAGTTAGTTTTTTAAATTTTTCATAATAAAAATTTTCGTAGTGAGTCTTTCAAAATTTTTATAATGAAAATTTTCGTAGTTAGTTTTTCAAATTTTTCATAATAAAAATTTTCGTAGTGAGTTTTTCAAAATTTTTGTAATGAAAATTTTTGTAGTCATTTTTTCAAATTTTTCGTAATGAAAATATTCGTATTTAATTTTCAAAACTTTCGTAATGATGATTTTCGTATTGAAATATTCACAATGAAGATTTTCATAATGAAATTTTCATAAAGAATTTTTCGTACTCGAAATTTTCGTAATGTAATTTTGGTACTCAATTTTTTTTCAGTAAAAATTTCGACCTTAAATTTCTCGTAATAATTTTTTTGTAGTCAAATTTGTTATAATCTAAAGTTATTCAAGAAAAATTTCACCTATTATGAATAATCTTCCCGACAATATGAAAGGTTTGATTCTTTCGTAAGTTTTCACAATTATCTTTTACTTAATGGTAGTTTCTTTTGTTTTTAAAATTTCTCATATTCTAGTTTCCTTAAATCCGAATGTTTTCTTTTAAAAAAACCTCAAAAGATCGGATCTAACCAATTTTTCCTTGCGGCTATTATTTCAACCGTCAGATCAGATCAGAAGAATTCTCAGCCATTAGATTCAGATGGGAAGTTCAACTATCGCTTAAACACCTATAAAAAGGGGACCCTTGTTGGTTTTCCCACATCGGTTTTCAAAGCATTTTCATGTCAAAGCTCTTCCCAACATCAAAAGCCCTTTCTAGATTTTCATATTCTTCAAGTCCGAATGTCTGCTGAAATTACTTCTCAAGAGATGTATTCAGTTAAGCCGATTTCAGAGTGGAAAATTTACAGGGAGATGTTGGTACATCCAGACTTCTTTAATAAGCATGACTCTATTATCTCCATGAATATCAGACTTAATGGATGGGAGATTGTGTCCATTTCAAAGATAGGATCTCAGGATGTAGTGTATCTGGATTTACTGATAGAGTTTTATGAGTCAGCTTGTTTCTTTAAGGAAGATGGTAGGGAAAAGTTTTCTTTTAAAATTTATGGAAAGACTTATGCACTCTCTTACACCAAGGCTGCGAGCTTGGTGGGGATTTCCTATGAAGGGGAAGCTGAGTTCTGTTCACACAAACTGCCAGAGGTTCAGGGAAGCTTCGTAAAGGAAAAAGCTATGGCATGTCTTGGACTTAAAGATGTCAAGACCGTAAAGATTTTATATCTGACTACCAACAATCGGATCCTACAGCTATGGGTTCAGGGTCTTATTTTTCCAAGGGTGATAAGGACACCCTTAAGAAAAGTGACATGTAAATCTTGGATTTTTTTCATAAATCTAAGGAAGGAGAACCTAATGAAGAACATCCTCATTATGATAGAGAACATCAAGAATGGGAATATGAGAGCTTGTATTATTATGTATCATGCCCTACTTTCCAAGATGATAGTTCGGTGTCTTGAATCATTCAAGATCCCCTGCAGTTCCAAGCTGAGGAATTGTAAAGTTATTATAATTAGTGATGATACCCTCAAGAGGATAAAAGTGGGATTTTCCAAAGATTTATGAGAGTTTTATGATATTCCAGTAGAAGACAATAAGTCATTCCAGAAAATGATGAAAAAGATGAACCATCAAAGAAAGTTGGAAAGAAAATAATGTTGAAGGAAGTGGAACTAGAAGACAAAAATCCTAAATCTAAGGAATTACAATCCTAACCTCCTAAACCAATGATGCAGAAGGCCTACCCTGATGAAGTCGTAGAAAAATGGAGGGAGGATAAGAAGAATAGAAAAGTAGGGGAGCCATAGTTTGTTTTGGATCCTTCTAAGGCTAAGGCCTTGAAAGAATAAACTACTAAAAAGATTGAGAAGGAAGCCAAAGATAAGAATCTCAAGAAGAAGTTGTCTGAGGTAGAGATATATCAATCCATTTTGAGGGATACTGAAATTGTATCCGAGAATATCCCGATGCTGAAGTCCTTTCTGGTGGAACCATTACTTGAGACTCCGGGTAAGAGTTTTATGACTCCAGAAATACCACAAGAGAAGATTGTAGAAGAGAAGAATACTGCAGAAGAAGTACAAGAATCTGAGAGCCGTGGTGGCTCTGATGATGTGATTAAGAAAGTTGAAGAGTATCATGAAAAGGAAAGTGTTTCAGAAAATTTTTCACTCTGGACTTCTCAAGATTGATCTTCAAAACTGGATACACCTGGAGATGATGATAAGGGTGAAGAGGAATTAAACAAATTATCTAAGGAATAGAGTCACAATCATCACTTCATACACCCAGAAGACATTGAGGCAGGAGCTAAAAAAGAGAAAATTGATGAAGATAAGATTTTGCAGTTATCTGGAAGCGAGCACGAGTCTACATATGAAGAGGCTATTCCGAAAATCAAAAAAGGGAAACAAGTGGTTGTTGATACCCCAACCAAAGATATTTTGAGGAAGAAAGAAGTTGGAGGATCCTCTAATAGGAAGCTACTAGATCTAGAGGAAAAACCCATCTCTAAGAAAAATGTCTGATTCAGAGTCATCAACTTTAGGACATGATTTTGTTATTAAATCCCTGAAAAATCTAGTGGACACCATTCCGATCATTCCAAAAATTGATTCTGGATGTCAGATGCTTCAGCACAACATGAATAAAAAATCAGACTCTATATCCATGGTGATGGATAAATGTGTTAAGATTGAAGCCGAACACAATAATTTCTTTATCAATTATGAAGCCCACAGAAAATCTTGCAAGAAAATGACCAGATGGTCGAAGAACATCGTTGAAGATTTGAAAGATCTTGATCAATTTCAAGAAGATGTCAAGGAAGCTTTTGATACTGAAGACACCAAAATCAAGGATCTTACAAACAGTTTTCAGGAAAAGATGAATCTTGATCAAAATTCTCGAATTCAGGATGTCAAAGATCTGAATGGGAAGTTGATCTTTGTTTCCCAAAGTTTGAAAATAGATAGGGATATCTAGACCGAGATAGAAGAAAATTTTGTGAAGAAAGATGACTTGTTGAAGGCTCAGGAAGAGGCCCTGAAGGCTCAAGAGGATAGGATCATAGCCTTGGAAAAGCAAGTAGAGGAGGATCACAAAGAGCTGAAAAAGTTGAAGACAATTGTGAAGAAGCTGATGCCTAAGAAAAAAGAAGCAAAATAGACACAAATCCTATATTTTGTTGTATTTTTTTCTTGTACTAATTATTTCAATTATAATGAAATTGTGGTTGTTCGTTTTGTTTGGATGTCTATAATAATATTTTAGGTACTGTATTTTTTTCCATTCCCTCAAACTCTTTTTGAAAATCACAAAGGAGGAGAAGGAAAAATAATTCTAAAGGGGAGAAGGAAAAATAATTCTAAGTATAATAAGATATATCCCTAAGTAAGGGGGAGTTTATTTAAGGGGGAGTGATTATTACAAATATTTCCATACCAAAGATAATGAAAATCCCATTCCGGAAATCTGGAATACGATCATTAGAGTTCCAAATCCTAAGGGGGAGTTAGTCATATTCATCTTTGACCATGTAAAAAGGGAGATAAGTTTTATTTTCTAAGTCAAGAAAAGTTTTGATAAGTCCTTATATTCTTTTTCGTAAGGATGCTTGTGCTTTCCAAAAAGGGGGAGATTATTGAGTCAATAAGGTTTTCCTTATGACTTTTCCATTCCTTTATACTTCGGTAGATTGTTAAGTCCATGTGGTATCCTTATGACTTTACCATTCCTTACTGTTTTGAAAATCACAAACACCTTATTTTAAGGCAAAACTCATTCTACCCCTTGATTTACTTCCTTAAAGAAAACTTTGTTCCCCAAGGAAATTTACCCTTACCAATATTTCATTGTTCATACTATTATTTTTCCTAAATGTAAAATTCGGTGTGTAACTAAAAACCCCAGAATCTTATAATTACCTAGATATGAAGCATTCTTCTTTAGAGTCAGAATTCTCAAAATCTTGGTTATGAACTCTTCTGAGTTCTGACTCCAAATTCTGAATCAGAATTCGGGTTACAAACTCTTCTGAGTTCTGACTCCGAATTCGGAATAAGAATTCTGGTTACAATGTCTTCTGAGTTCTGACTCCGAATTCTGAATCATAATTCTGGTTACGAACTCTTCTGAGTTCTAAATTTGAATTTTTAATACGAAATTTGGATATGAACTCTTCAAAGTTCTAACTCCGAATTCTGAATACAAATTCTAGATATGAACTTCTCTGAGTTTTGACTCCGAGTTCTCTGAATTCAGACTCCAAACTCCTTTGAGTTCTGACTCTGAATTCTCATGAACTCCGACTCCGAACTTTGTAAGTTCAGGTTCTGAATTCTTGTGAATCCAGATTCCAAATTTCCTTAAAATTCAGACTCTAGAATTCTATAGAATTCAGGTTCCGAATTCCTATAAAATAGAATCTGAATATCTTTGTATTATAGACTCCGAATTAAATTTTTAGTTAGACTCCGAACATTCATTTACTTACATTCTGAATATCAGATTTTAGTTATACATACACTTGTTCTATTATAAAACGATTTCGTGACTTTAGTTATCAAATAACTGTTTTTTGAGTGACACGTATACAGGTCCATCCGAAACTCAAGGAAGAATATGACCATTGGAGGAGGGAGCCGACTGTTGGAGCAGTGCCTATAAATAGGAGCTCATTTGAAAGAGCTCGAAATAACACAACACAACTTTGACAACTGTGCTTACATACTGTTGAAGTGATTTATAGAGAGAGAGGCTACTATAAACTCTCAAGCTTCGTGTAGAAAGTTTGAACAACTTGTCCAAACTTTACTTCATGCAGATTTTCGTCGTGCGACATCGATTGTTGCTGTGTACAATTGAGGGCTTCCGGGGATAGGAAGACAGAGGTGCTGACTACCTGATAGTTGAGGGATTGCAGGGATAGAAAGACATACTATGATCTTCGTATCAAGGGCTACCCTGGTGTGGGTAAGATAGAATTTCTTGAAAGTATAAATCAACAGACCTTTATTCAAGGTTTTTGGATACCCTTCTCTTTGGGTTAAAAGATTTACTACTTGTTACATATTTTGTTTCAAGTTTTCCATTGCCTTTGTATTATTGAGGAAAGTATAACATTCTTAAACTTTTGCTCTGCTTTAGTTAGATTCTATATGCTTTAAGGTAGAATCTTAGTTGTTGTAAACTTTTGTTAAGTTTCTTTTTTGGAATCACTTTTCCGGAATCAACCAAGTTATTAGAACTTATAGGTGTTGTGAATTTTGGTTATGGAAAATTTCCTTAGGGATTTTTTTAAAGTATACAATTCACCCCCCCCTCTTGTATTTGAGCATCTCATCTTTACATATTCAATCCTACATTTGGTATTATAAAGTATATCATACTCACATAACATCTCAAAATTAATATTCATACCAACCAATATAATACATAGGACATAAAGGAAACATAAAATATAAAAATGTTACATAGTTCGTTTAAATTCATTGTTGTGTGAAAGATAAGATTTTGAGGAAATGTAATTATTTATAGTGATTTATTTGATACAAATCTTAGGGTTTTAAAACCAGAAAATCTACAATTTGTATAGGGAAGTGGAGAAAAGAATTTGGTAGATTATGGTCGACTTATAAGGCTCAAAGTGGTGTAAGGAAGTGTTGAATGAATTCCGATTTTTTAATTGAGTTAAGGGGAAATTTTGGAATTTCATAAAATATTAAAATATAAAAAGACTATTCTAGAAAAAAATTCTTCCAAATGGGATATCAATACACATAGGATGAAATTTTATACCAAATATTATCAAATTTTTTCATATTTAATATGTTTACAATTTTTAAATAATTTAATAAAATATTATTCTCATGAAATATCATTATTTTAAATTTTAATACTATTCATTACCTTGACTTTAAAAACATCCATAAAACAAGTAAAATTCAAAAAAACTATTTTATTATATGTTAAAAGTTTCATGGTCATCTATATAATTCATGGATCACCTTAAATGTATCAAATTATGTTACTTTTAAAATTTTAAATATCATTTATTTGATTTTTATGTTAATTAAATAATTATTGCATCAGCATTGTGTAAGTATTTAAGCTAATTATTTAATACCTAAAAATTATAAATAAATTACCAGATTAAACATAAATTTATTAGTAACAAATTTAATTTTAAATATTCATTCATAATAAAATTTTCTTCTATGCGAACACATAAATGATATTTAAAACTAAGAGAGTTCCATTATGTCACTTCCTCCAGTTTAAATAATATATAAATTATTTTCCTGGAAATGTGTTCATTAAATAACTCAATGTAGAACCTTATGTGTTAAGCGTAAAATTTAATTCATCTAATAATAATTAATTTGAATAATTATGTCTTATCACTTAGTTTTAACATAGATTAACCCAATTTTTCCATTTATCGTTGTGATAAACTTTACCATGATTTCTGCTCATATTGACTAAAAATAAAATACACCTAATAAAAATATTTATCCTACTAATTATTAATATTTAATTAATTTTACCTAATAAAATACCTATAAATGAGAAAAAATATTATTTAAAAGTAAGTGTGTAAAATGCGACAAAAATGAATTTTTAGGAAAAATACATTTTTATCCATAAAACATGATTTATTATTATCCTATGATTGGAAAAATATTTTTTCAGATGTTTAAAACATTTGATAAATTAAATAATATTTATATTCCATTATAATTATTCCCCAATAAGGATTAATATATTGATATGAATTTAATTATACTCTGAAAACAATTTTTTATGAAAAACATCACTTTTATTTCAAAGAAATTTTTTTGTTTATAATTCTAATAATGAATTTATTTTATAAATGTATAGAACATATATTTTTCATAATTTAGTGATTACTATTAAAACTACCAATCTAATGAATAAGAGATAAAGGACACATAATATATTAGTAATGTTATGTGGTTTGTTTAAACTCGTTGGTGCATGCAACACAATCTATCAAATAAATAAAATATTTAAGGAGAAATATTTCATAAAAATATCAGGGTGTTACATTATACCACCCTTAAAATGAATTTTTTCTTTGAAATTCATCACTCAGATATAAATATATGAGGATAACTCTGCCTCATCAAATCCTTAGGTTCCTATATAGCTTTCTCAACATGTTGGTTTCACCAAAAAACATTAACTAGGCAAGTGATCTTGTTTTATAGAACTTTATATCTACAACACAGAATCTCTATTAGTTTTTCTTCATAAAAAAAATCTTGATACAACATTAAGACCTATTATATTATTACATGTGAAGGATTTGGTATGTATATCATTAATAGATATACATGGAAAAAATAATGAACTTAATAGTGATTCGGTGGAAGCACAAATTGATAAGATACAGTCCTGATACAATCAAGAATTTAAAAAGGAATGACATACTTAGGGCATAAATTTACATTATTTCCAAATATAATCACTCTCTTATAATAATATATTTATTGGAATACCTTATATCCCACTTAAAGCTCTATATATTTCCAATGATTTTCATCATAACATTTTTATCAACTTTGAGATGCTCTTATGTGTTCTTGAATGGATATAACATTATCTACCATATTCTCAGCTATATTAGGTCCCAATATCTTTCTTTATCTAAATTTATTCAATCATATTGGAGTTCTTCACTTCTTACCATACATGGATTCATAAAGATCCATCTAAATTCTCGTGTGAACGATATTGTTATAAGAAAATTCAAAAAAATGAGGTTTTGATCCCAATCACCTTTGAGACCCATAGATAAATCTCAAAACATGTCTTAGAGATTTTTAATGGTCCTCTTAGACTGACCATATATCTATGGATGATAAGTAGTTAAAAAATATAAATCTATATCCAGAGCTAGCTAAACACTTCTCTAAAACTTCGAGGTAAGCCTCAGATCGTGATCAATTATAATGGAAAGTGGTACTCCATGCAATTTTACCACTTAATTAATATATATTTTGGAAATATGACCAAGAGATAAATATTAACTAATATAAATTAAATGTGTTGACTTCATAAGGTGATCAACTATAATCCATATATCATTATGGAATTTAGTTTTTTTTGGGGAGTCTCACAACAAAATGCATGGTGATATTTTACCATTTCCATTCAAGTATGGTTAATGGTTGTAACATCTCCCAATACTTATTTTTCACAACCAAAATTTTTTGAAAAACCATTTATCAAAAAACATACTTTGTAATATATCTCTTCATCATCCCACCAAAAATAATCTTTTTTCTCTCTGTAAATAGTTTTTACTTCGAGGATGAATAGATAATGATGAAATATGAGCCGCATAAAACAAATCCTTTTTCAAATGTGGTATGGGTGGGATAAATACATGGTTTTTGAACCTTATTATTCTATAACAATCATGTTTAAACACAGGAAGAAATTTCACCTTCTTCTGTATCTCTATATATGACTTTTGTGACTCTTTAATATTTAGTTGGATAGATGGTTGGACATTCATTTGAGCCAAATAATAATTCCACCCTTCTATTAGGATATTTAGATCCATCCTTTGTAAATCCATAAATATTATATCTTTTTTATCCTTATCCAAGATAATTTATCATGATCCTTTCAGATTAAATCATATTCTGCCTTGTTCAATTTCTCAAGGTGGTAATGTATTGAGTAGTAATAATCTTTAATCACCTCTAACCATCTTCTTTGGTGCCTATTGAACTCTTTTTTGAGTGAAAATATACATTAAAATTTTATTATCATTATATATTTAACACCATTATCCATACAGATAATGCCTCCATGTCTTTAATTAAAAATTTTCTATATCTAACTCAAAATCACGAGTTGGATAATTTTTCTTATGGACCATTGGTTAGTATGAGGCATAAGCTATCACCCTATCATTTTTCATGATAACACATCCCAATCAATTATTTGATAAATCACTAAATATAAAAAACATGTCTCTACTATAAGGTAGTGTGAGAATGGGTGAAATAACCAACCTTCTTTTAATCTCACTGAAATTCTCTTTACATTCCTCCATCCATGTGAACTTAACTATGTTCCAAGTCAACTTGGTGATTTAATTAAACAATTATAATAAATATTTCACAAAACATTGATAATATCCTTTCCAACCTTGATAAATATGGATTTTATTCACTATTGTTAGTCTGGGACATTTCTCAAAAACTATTTTTTTGAAGGATCTACATATATACCTTCACTTGAGATTATATGACCCAAAAATGAAACTCTCTAAAGCAAAAATTTACACTTGGTAAAATTTTCATAAATATTATCCTTCCTTAGGGTCTTCATCACAATACTCGAGTTATATTCATGATATTCCTTGTCTTTTGAATATAAAATAATATTGTCTATAAGTACTACCAAAACTAATCAATATAGTCTCCATGACTCTATTATTTAAGTCTATGGAGATAGAGGGGGAATTTTTAAAACCAAAAAGCATCACTATAAATTTATAGTTCCCATACCATGTATGAAATTATATCTTGTGTACATCCTCCTTCTTGACCCTAAAATAATGATATATAGAATGAAGATCAATATTGGAAAAGTATTTAGCTCATTGTAGTTGATCAAATAAGTCCTCGATAAAGGGGAGAGGATAGTAGTTCTTGATTATAATTTTGTTAAGATCATAAGAATCAATGAAAAGACACATTGAACCATATTTTTTTTAAATAGAATAGGTGAAACCCAAAGTGACACATTAGGGAATATGAATCCATTATAGATATTCTATTTGAGTTCATTCTTCAATTCTAGCAACTCAATTGTGTTCATTATATAAGGAGTATTTGAAATAATCATAACATCAGGCATGAGTTCTATTGAAAACTCAACATCAAGATATAGTGGTATAATTATAAATTATTTGGTAAATACATCATCAAATCCCATAAAATAGGTGTATCCTTAATGTTGAGTTTATCCCCAACCATATGAGATTGATAACCTTTATGTATAAGATATAAGACCCTAGGATGGAATCAAATTTGATTGGAAGTTCATATCCATCCTTGCATAGATAAAGGATTATAGATTTATTTGGAATATGAAATGTGAGTTCCATTCCTTGGAAATTAATATGTGCTCAATATAGATAAATCCAATTAAATTCAATAATCACATTGAATTCAACTAAGGGGAGAATAACAAGATTTTTAGGAATCACTTCCCCACAAAAATAAATTAGAGAAGAACTATAAACTTAATATGTGACCATTTAGCCATTAAGAGTTTTTACAACTAACTAAACATCTAATTTTTTAGGTGATACAGTGATACCCTTAGAAATTTATTTTGAAATAAAAAAGTGGGTGGATCCAAAATCAAATAAGACATTAACTATTCCATAGTGGATGATAAGTGTACGTTTCACCACGTCATTCTCATAATCCACTTCAGAAGTCATGATCACATGAGATTTCATTTTTTCTTAGGATTTAATAGTTTGTTGAATATGATCATAAAAATACTTCAGATTCATGCATTTATTGGAATAATTCCCATACTCCTTGAATATGTAACATTGGATCATGGGTAGTGTATTATATGGAGCTATTTCTCATTTCAAATAATTAGGAAACTTTTTCCCATCACTTTGATAATAAATTTCTTGATGAACTTCCCTTCCACACATAAAAAATTTACCAGTATCCTTAAAGAAATTTCCTCTATGTTTCCTTCTAAACTTTGAGCATAATGGAAATCTCATCTTCTTTTATACATAGTTTTTATAATTGACTTGGAATTTCAATTTTCTTTTCTTATCAAAACCATTATATTTATAGGTAACACCAATATATATCTCCACCTTATGTTCACATAGAAAAAACTATTCATAGGTATTGAAGTCACTTATAGATATTTTCTTTTAGAGACTTTATCTTAGGATACCAAATAATAAATCAATTTAACTTTCAGGGATTATAATTAAACCAGAGTCATACCTTGAAATCATTGTAAATTTTTTTTCATAGGTACCAATTGATTTGTTATCCTTTTGCTTTAGAATAAGAAATTCCTTCTCTATCATTGTATGTAGAATATGAGGGTAGTAATGTTTGAAGAATATCACATTAAACTCATCCCATTCAATGGATTAAATTTCCTCTTCTTACCTAGTATTCCTGATAAGATTACATCATTGATCTACTTCACCTTCCAGAAAATAAATAGTTAGGAATTTTTTTCATGTCCCTAGAATTAAAGAATTAAAAATATTTTCTAAATGATATTGATCCATTTCTCAACTACTAGTGGATCAAAAGATCCACCAAAAGTAGGTGGATGTTTCCTTGTGAATTATTCAACAGTATATTGTTCCCTCCACTAATCATTTGGAATCTCACCATGATTCATAGCCTAAGAATGTTGTGTGAGGATAAAAATAAGATTCTACACGACAGATCTCATAACATTCACCTACTTAGGAGGAAAATCATTTCATTTGTCATCACATTTAGTATTAACATGATTCCTTCATGTTCTATCCATTGACTAAAACCAAAAATCATAGTGTGAGAGATAATAATCATAGGGTAAAACTACATAATCATGAAAAATATATTATATGATCTATAAATTGAGAAACATTACTTTATGAAACCTTAGGTTTAACATAGGCCATTCATAATAATTATCAAAAAATTAGGATTTTATCCCATATTTATACTTATGCCTAAAGTTTTCTCATCCAGGGTTCTAAAGGTTAACTAATCCTATACTTTGATACCAACTATAGGAACCTAGGATTTTCATACATAGATATTACATCTTTTTATATGAATATTCATTAAATTACACAAACACATGCCTTAGGATCATAAAGGTATAGTGCCTTTAGAAACTTGGACACATAAAAAATTGGTCCATAAAACATATACATAATCTTCCACTTATTTATTCATAATTAAAGACCTTTTTGAAATATCATACTTAGTACAGTTTTTCATATCCTGGGGAAAGGAAACATAAGAAAGAGATGAGATCGGATGCTCAATAAGGGTAGAAAGGGATATATATATATATATGATTAATTAATCCAAATATTAGAATAAAGGAATAATAAAATGAACATAAAATTTGAATATTGTCCCCTGCATATCAAAAATCATAATCTTGGGTCACGAAATAAATCTTAACAGTTCATAAGACATGAATCAGAAAAGAACATGAGCTAAGAGAGAGTAACATTGGAATAAGGCATGAAAATATGGCATAAAAATAAGTATAAAAAATCATTTACTTAATAGTGAGGGATATTTTCCAAGACTATGATAGTGGAATGGGTTCACTAACCAAACCATCATTGTATTCAAGGTTCACTCATAAGACTATCATGGTGGATAATGTCCCTTGATGAACTAGGTTCACTCCCCATTACAGCCATTTTTATCTCATGAGATATCATTATTTAACTAATTAATTAGATGGAGATATTGGTCACACCCATAACATAATTAAAACCATACATATGTGTTTCACAAGAAGATAAATCATATCAAACCAAACATGAAAGGAAATGGGTTTCTTAAACATTTCATCATAGCATAAGCCATGTAAAAGAAATTGGTTTCATAAAAATCACACCATCATAAAAATAAATCAACTAGAGAAAGAATGAGGATGGTATACATGGATCATATCCCTAGTAATAATAAGTAACATAAAATAATTTTATCATAGATGGAAAATGATTTTGAAATATCAATTAAAATAATTCTTAACGAAAATATCCTTTCCATTTGGAATTTTTTTATTAAAAAGCCACACAATTTTAAGGGAAAAAATTTATTTTAAAAGAAACTTGTAATATTTTAAAGTAATCTTCAAATCATTAATTCATCATGAAATTTTCAAAATTATCTCATTTCATATATGTAAAAAAACATTCCTTCTGTATTTTTTTCATAAAATTCACAAAGAACCTCATTTAGAAAAGAAGAAAAAATTCCTTTCAAACCATTTTTGAAATAGTAAAACATGGGTAAAAAAGATTTGAAAAAATATTAAAAAAAATTTTGAATTTTTTTTAGAAAAAATGGGCATTTTAAGATAAATAATCACTAATGCAGACTTAAACATAAAAAATCCCAAATAATGATGAGATTGTGAAATAAGCCCTTACATTAGGTCTCCCCTTTTCTTGTTAACATTCAAACATCCTATATAGTAAGTAAGGATTTATTATACATGTATTAAATGACCATATATATACCATGTATTATTTATTTATAAAATATTATCACCCTTTTAGTAATAATATTTTGTTAAAATTACTATTCTGGGTGATTACTGCTTCATTTTCTAAGCATGTTTTAGTTTGGTAGTCCCAGTACTTATACATTGATCATGGTACCATAATTTTCATAATTTTAATCATGGTATAATAAAAATATATATTCATTATATAAATACTTATAATATTTCATAAAAATTATATATAGAATAAGTAATTACACCATTCATGGATAGGGTAGACCGTATGTACGCAAGAATATTGTTTCCATTTATTCATCCAATGGAATGAAAGAAAGGTAAATTATAATAAAAATTGTAAGAATAATTATTAATTTATATTTATAATATATATTAACAAAATTCATATTTATTATCATCCATGTAAAATATAAATGAAAAATGAATCTCAGCAATCATGGTAATGGTAGTCTATACATACCCACGAGTGACATTATCATTTCCCAAAAGATTGTATTACAAGAATGTTGATTTGATATTATCATTAAATAAGTATAATTATATCATAAATATCATATATAAACATTAAAATCATCATAATTACAATAAATAAAATATGGTGATGAAAAAAGAATTATATTTGTATGTGGAGATGGTAAGTTGTACGTACACATACGAGATGCATTCATTTCTTATTTGATGGAAACGAGGTTGTAAAATGATGTTTTAAAAATAATAATAACATTTCATAATACTTATGATACTAAATTTATTATTTTATGATTAATATAATATATTTATAGGAGGAAAAGAATATTAGAAAAATAAAATGACCAGTTTGAGTGATTATCTTATCTTAAAAAAAATATCCTTTAAATAGATCTAGTGTTGGTCTTTTGAGAAGACCAGAACATCTAGAATGTGGAGAGAGAAGCAAAAAAAAAAAAGAATTCGGAAGAGTAATGATGATCTAGAAGGATCAATGTGTTTTAATGAAGTGATGGAGGAAGGTCCCTTTTATAATTGAGGTGACGGTCTCCTTTGGAATTTCTCAAAAGATTAAAATATAATAAGATTACTGTAGAGAAAAATTTATTCAAATGGATTATAAATGAAAAGGATATTCTATTTTAGATTATATATCATTAAATTTGTGACTATTTAATATTTTTATGATTTTCAAATAATTTAATAAAATATTAATCCCATAAAATATTACTAATGTCGACTTTGATACTGATCAATACTTTTACTTTAAAAATATCAAGGTAATAAGTAAAATTAAAAAAAACTATATTATTATTTCCTAAAAATGTCATGGAAATCAATATAATTATTTAACCACCTTAAATATATCAAATTATGTTACTTTTAAAATTTTTAATTTCATTTATTTGATTTTTCTGTTAATTTAATACTTACTACATCACTGTTGTGTATGTATTTAAGGTAATTATTTAATTACTAAAAATTATAAATAAATTAACATAATGGATATATTTTTATTAGGAACAAAATTTCTATTAATATTCATTCATAACTAATTTGTATCCCCATGTAAACATATAAATGATATTTTAAACTAAGAGGGTGACATTTTTTCACTTCATTTCATATAAATAATATATAAGTCATTTTCAAGGAAATTTATATTAAATAAATAAATATATAAAATTAGGTGGTAAGGCTAAAATATAATTCATAAAATAATAATTTGGATGAATAAATATGGCCTTATATCTTAGTTTTAATCCATATTAAACTCATTTACCATTTATTGGGGTGATAAATTTTACCATGGGTACTATTCATATTAACCAAAAATTAAAGGAGCCTAATCACCAAATTTGATCCTACTAATTATAGAAAAGTAATTAATTTTATCTAATTAAATTCCTATAAATTGAAGAAATTAATTTTAAATTAATTTTGCAAAATGTGACAGAAACTGCTTTTTAGGAAAAATACATTTTTAGGCATAAAACTGGATTTATTGTTATCCTATGCTTAGAAAAATACATTGTGAATGTTCAAGAAAATTTATAAAGTAAATAATATATAAATTTACTTAAAATTATTCCACAATAGTGTAGTTCCCCTGGACAAATTGACCATTGAGAGCGGGAGGGGGTAATCAGTGGTTTAATTTTTACAAATTCTTTCTTTGGAATTCAACCTCGGGAACTTGTTAAGGTTCTCGATCCACTAAGTGATATCTCATAGTCTCACTTCATATGAAAAAATAAAAAGAGATTATAAAACACAAAATATTTATAAGGTTCATCATAAATATTTACTCCATGTGGTGTTTTTTAATCTTTCCAACATGGATTCTCCACTATATAAGAAGTTGATTACAATGAACAAGACATCAACAGGTTATACATCCCAGTAGTTGATCCACTAGTTGATTTTGGTTCTAAACCCCAGGAACCAACTATTCTAACTTGGTTTGTTAGAAACCCCTCTATCTTCTCTTCTCCCTCTTCTAGACTACTTTGACACCCCAACCTTAGGTCTCTTCAGCAACTGGTTAAACACCCTAGTCACAAGATCCATATTCTCAATGTTGTTGATCCACAAATAACATGATATTCGTTTTCTTCTTGTTTATTATACAACACTTCAAATAGATATTCCTCCCTGAGTGTAATGGATTTGTTTCACTTGTGTAAAAATTAAATACCTTCAACAACTTCTTGGAGTAAGTCTATTGGTCTTGAAACTTATTTACACCTGATCTTGAATGATTTGGTTCTTCTCAGATTATTGAATTCTCATACCCAACTATATTCTCCTACAATTATATTCTTGATTCAGTCTCTTAAATTTCTAATATTAAGTGAATGATCATATATTCCTCAGTCAAATGATTAGGTAATAATTCTTCCTTATTTAGATGAATTACTGACATTAGTTAATGTGTGGAAGTGATGTACACAATTTCATCAGTATTATTTTATGAAAGATTAAACTCCCAAACCTTAGAATAATCCTTCTTCTAAATCTGAACTCAAATATTTCATGAAATCATGAGTATTAAATGTACCTATCAATAATGTTATGTTGGAATTAATTTTCCCCATTGAATATACTTCCAACATTATATTAAGTTATTCCAATGTATATAAAATGATCATATCATAGAATATGTTATAAGTTTCATACTATTGGTTCAATATCTTGACTCTTAGAAAACTGATTCACTCATCGTATAATACTTCAACTTTTTATTCATTGTATATTCATAAAATAGTATTCTAAATTTTTCCTATGATCATGAAATTATCATAGTATAGAATAGATGATAATTCACATATTGTTGGACCCCTTGATGCTTAGAAAACTAATTCTCACCTTGTATGGTAATTCAATTTTCTATTCAATTTATATTATTCAAATAGTATTGTTAATTTTTCCTATTATTATGAAATGATAATAGAAACATATATGATAATTTACATATTGTCGAACCACTTCCTTGATGCTTAGAAAACCGATGCTTCAAAATGCCTTTAATTATTTATCAAGTACAAAGAACTCTATTTATGAAATTATAGAAATGTTTAATTCTCATAACACTTCACCCACATATAACTTATCATATAACCTCACAACTTATCATATCAATTTTATTATAATAAAAATTCTCTTAGAATAATAATATGCTTATCATATCACTTTATCATAGCACTTCACATAGCATAACACTTCACTCAGAATAACACTTTAGCATAACACTTCACATTGCATATCACATCACTTAGCATATAAATTTAGAATAGAAATTTACTTAGCATATAATTCTCTTAGACTATCACTTCTCATGGAATATCACTTTATTAGTGAAATTCAATTAGTATAACAATTCACTTATCATATCACATTATCATAGAACTTCACATAGAATAACACTTTAGCATATAAATTCACTTAGAATAGAAATTCAAAAATCAAAGCACTTTAGTATTGAACTTTATCATATAACTTATCATAGAATAATAATTCTCTTAGCATATAATTTTAGCATAGAATAAAACATTATCATATCACTTCACAAATCATAACAATTCTCTTAGCATAACATCCTAGTATAACAAAGAACTTTAGAATAGAACTTTATCATAGCACTTCACATAGAATATAAATTCTATTAGCATATAATTTTATCATAGCATATAACTTTAGCATATAACTTTAACACAGAACTTCACAGAGCATATAAATTATCTTATTATATTATTTTAGCATAGCATACCACTTTATCATAGTATAGAAATTATATTATCATATCATTTTATCCTTCACTAAAATCTCAAATTTATTTGTGAAACTCAAATGGAGAAAACTAATAGCTTTATCTCTCGATAAAAACTTCTAAAAAATTATTGATTACAATCAGTGAGAGTTAGACATGTATTTATAGTAAATAAATAAGCAGTTATTGCATGATAACCCCAAAAAATATGGTCAATTTTTCAATTGCTTATGATGATGAAAATTATTAACCTCCATATGAAAATGACTTTCCCTCCACATACTACATGTACAATAAGGAATTATTGAAAACTACTCTAATTAGTATGGAGAAGTTTGCATACTGCTTCCTCAAAATTCCGCATGGAATATTTTCATGGAAGCAAACTGCATGTTCTATTTATTTCCATATAGTATTCTTATGAACTATTTGTTGCACATATATTATACTAAATTTATCTAATGAACATAACATGAATATTTCATAGAATATATGTATAGTACAATATTCTGGCTTCAGCTTATTGATATTTAGCATACTATGCATGGGATTCCCAATTTTATTTTATGAACATGCTTTTCTTTTCCAACGAAAATACCTAAAATATTATGATAAATTGTATCTATACATATCACATGAATATATCATAACATATATTTCAAATAGAATATCGTGGCTTCACTTTTTTGATTTTTATCATACTATTCATGGGCATCCCAATTGTGTTCTATGAACCTACATTTCTTTTCCACTAAAATTATTTAGAATAGCATGATAAATTAATTTAATGCACATCACATGAATATAACATAGAATATATGTATTAAACCATATTATTGGAAAAAAATTATTGAAACATTTTGAACTATTTTATTTTTATCTACAGACTGAAAACCCTAATTTTCATGGAAGTCGTGTTTGCAAAATCAACTTCGTAAACTATTCTTATAGTTTACAGAAATTCTTACTTGGCTAAATTCCATAATTTCATCGAGCTTGGGATGATTCTATATGGAACCTAACTTCTCACTTAATCATTAATCATGAAAACCCATAATCAATACCTCATAAAAATATTTTTATATTACATGGAATTCAAATAAAATTCTCATGAAAATTAATATTTTATTGACCCTTAATAATCTTCCATGTTGAAAACAATGTTTCACTTTTTACACAAGTTCTTTAACATTAAGATTAGTTCAAAAACATCAAAATTATCCAAGGATAATTTTGAAACCATGAAATCCAATTCCATTAGATGAATTCATAATAATTCTCTAAGAATCACCACTTTATCTATAACATCCCGATTCTGGAATCCACCCAGAGGCACCCCGTACCCGGTTGGTCACATGGCCTCAAGAACATTTCCCCAAACCCCAGAGGCTTCCGACTAGTAGCGAGGACCTTGGGTGTGATAGTGGGGAAACTATGCCCTCATTGGAAAAGTACACAGTGGAAGTAAACAATGTAGAAAATAGAAAAAACAGTAAATATCCAACAACAATAAACAACGGAAGACTAAAACATTAAACAGCTGGAGCACACATGTATATGTGAAATGATGCACGATACAAATGTCTAGGAAAGCACCCAAACAAGTCACAATGATGAATACAATACTAAACCAAAGTACAAAGAAAAGTAAACAGATAAGTAACTCCTCAGCATCACAAGCCTCGGTTTGGTCCCATGCTCTCCTGCTCTAAAGAAAACAAGTACTAGAAGTTGAAGGGCGATTTCCCTTGTATATACCTACAATAACATAGTATATTTGGGCCCAAAAGCATGACCCAAAGAGGGTGTGAGAATAAATCCCAGTAGGAAACCGCCTGAAGATCTGTGCCTAACAGTCAGTGAGTATATGGCAGGTAATAGTATAGTAAGCAGTAAACAGTAATAGTAAACAATAGGCAGTAAGCAATAGCAGGATGATATACAAAAATAATCAAACAATAGAACAACAAGCAGCAGAGAATCAAACAACTAACCACAACATGAAACCCTCTGGGAAGTACACGCAGCCAACCCCTCTGGTCCTAACCAAGAAGTAACAACAACCCTCTAGGCAGTGCACTCAGCCTAACCCCTTTGGTTTGGTCATACGAAATTATAAGAATCTCTGGGGAAGCTCGCTCGGCCAATTCCCCTTATAGTCTAGGGTAGTCTGGGAATCTTTGAAGAAGATCACCTGTTCTAACCCTCTTATTTCCCCAAGGTCTAGAAACTCTCTGAGGAAGCGCACTCGGTCAATTCCTCCTATAGTGTCAGGTCTATGACAGGCTCTCTAAGGAAGCTCTCTTAGTAAATTACTTCTCTAGCCTGGAAAGGTTTTAAAGAAATAAAAACAAGGTAGAGAATCTCTGAGGAAGCTCACTCGGTTGACCCTCCTGTATTCTATCATATCCAAGACTCTCTGGGAAGCTCAATCGGTCTATCCCATGTATTCTATAATGTCTAAGACTCTCTAAGAAATCTCACTCAGTCTATCCCCATCGTCTATAATATTAATGACTCTCTGGGAAGCTCACTCGGTGTATCCCTTTTAGTCTATAGCACTAGGTTCTCACGATCCTGTATGAGACAGTGCATAATAATGCTATAAGGCCCAAGTACACCTACAGAGCTACTTGGCTAACCATTCTACAACAAAACAAGTATTTCCAAACTCTCATTCCATCCTACAGTCACAAGGCCTGGAAAATAGGTATAAATTCCAAAGGCTAATAAGACCCAAAGGTCGTAACAAGAACAAGGCATGGAAAAAACATCCAAGCATAACAATTATACACAAACATGATCAAATTACCTCTACACAGGCATACAAGCATGGCAGGAGAACAACAGAGGCAAAATGATAAACATGCAATACCCCATTCATGGGTATTGGTGTGATTTTCACATAAGACTTAAAGAATTATAAAGGTAAGGTAAAAACCACCTACCTTCATCATAGGATATCTATATACTTGAACCATGAGGCTTGATTCTCCTTAGAACAGCGTAGATCTATGAAAACGCACAAAACTCTCAACCCATGATATCTTGAGAAAGAGGGAGAATTGGAAAACAAAGCTCTAGGAGAAGGAAGAGATTACCGTTGTGGTTCCAACGCAATCGACGATGATCGATTTGGAGAACGGACGGAGGAACGGGGGATCAGAGAAGTTCTACGGTCGTACGGGTTCTCTCAGATGAAGAACCTAAAGAAGAAGCGAGTTCTGTCCGTCAGGCATAACCCCAGTCCATTTAATGAAAAAAAGAAAGTACATGGCGCGTACTTCTGGAGTATACAGCATGTACTAGGCCTTTCTATACTCTGCTTTAAGTGGCCTCCACATCGCCCCTACACACCGTGTGTGTGGCCCGGACACGGCCAGCACATAGCCTGGCGCGACATTAAAGTAAACGACTTTTACTTATAACGTACACGGCGTGTACTTCGAAAATTTCCAGATTTTCCTCTTTTCCTTAAAAATGACCAGAAAATGAAAAACATACCTGAAACGAAGATCCGGGTTCTTACAAACTTCCCCCCTCGAAGAAACTCGTCCTCGAATTTCCCTAGCGAGGCGTAGAAGAAGAAACCCCGAACAGCTCTGGCCAATACGATCGTGCATCGGCCTCCCTCTCCCAGGTCTCATCCTGTACTAACCTGTGATGCCATAACACCTATACCAGAAGAATAGACTGGCCACAGAGAACCTTCGTACTGTGACTGAAAATACGGATAGGGTGCTCCTCAAATGACACATCTGCTTCAAGCTCAACCTCCTCGGGTTGAAAGACATGAGACAGGTCTAAGAAGTAACGTCGGAGCTGAGAAACGTAGAAGAAATCGTGCATAGACCAGTACCTCTGAGGTAACTACAACCGATAGGAAACCGACCCAACTCTCTCCAACACCTCAAACGGCCCGACGTATTGCGGTGAAAGCTTACCCTATCTCTGAATCCTCTTGTGTCCCAACCTCGGTACAACATGCAGGAAAATCTGATCTCCGACCTTGAACTCCAGAGGTCATCTCCGATGATCAGCATAAGACTTCTGTTGAGACCGTGCTGTAGCCATCCTTTTCCGAATCAACTCTATCTACTCTGTGGTCTCCTGAACAAGACGAGGTCCCAGCAAAGCTGCCTCTCCTACCTCCAGCCAGCATAAAGGTGATCGGCATAGCCTACAGTACAAAGCCTCGTAAAGTGCCATTTGAATAGTCACCTGAAAACTGTTGTTATAGGAAATCTCCACAAGAGGAATATGCTTCTCCGAAGAACCGCCAAATTCTAGAATGCAAGCTCGGAGCATATCCTCAAGCACCTGAATTGTACGCTCGGACCAACCATCTTTCTAGGGATGGTATGCTATACTCAAAAGTACCCGTGTACCCAAAGCCTTATGGAGCCCCTTCCAGAACCGAGAAGTAAAACTCGCATCCCTGTCTGAAACAATGGAGCGTGGAACTCCATGCAGACGTACAATCTCTCGGATGTACAACCAGCCAGCTCATCAATGCCGAAGGACTCCTTGGTCGGAAATAAATGAGCAGCCTTCGTAAGCATGTCGATGAAAACCCAAACAACATCACTCCCTCAAGGTGACCTCGGTAACCCGGTCACGAAGTCCATCGTGACATCATTCCCCTTCCACTCAGGGATGGGTAACTACTATAAAATCCATGCTGGTCTCTGATTATACGCTTTCACTTGCTGACAAGTAGAACATCTCATGACGAACCCACCAACATCCCTCTTCATACCTGGCCACCAATACTGGTGGTGTAGATCATGACACATTTTGGTGACGCCAGGATGAACTTCCTAAATTGAAGAATTAAATTCCCACATCATCTCCTCGCGTATGTTTATTGGAACCCATACGCATCACTAGAAACACAAGATCTCATCCTCTCCCATTGTCCATCCAGGAATAGGATCCTCTCTTGACACACTCTCCCGCAGGACTGGGCCTTCTTAGTTTGATAACTGCCTCATCCGTACCCGATCGATCAGAGTAGAGGTAACAGCTACAGATGAAAGAAAAGTCTACCCCTGTTTGTCGTGCACCTCCAAATGCATCTCAGAGAATAGAGCCATAAGCTGCCACTCACTACTGGACTCCTGAACTTCCTGAATCTGAGTTCTCCTGCTCAACGCATCAGCTACTGCGTTGCCCTGTCCCAGCGTATAGGAAAGCTCAAAGTCGAAGTACTGAAGATACTCGACCCACCTGCAAAATATCAGATTCAGATCATGCTGGGTGAATATATACTTGAGACTCTTGTGGTCAGTGAAAACCACAATGTTCTCTCCCAGAAGGTAATGTCTCTAACAACATAAGGCACGAACAATAGTTTCCAAATCCAGATCGTGTGTTGGGTAGTTCCTCTCGTGTGGCCTCAACTGCCGAGACCCGTATGCAACGACTCTATCTCCCGACATAAGAATATCTACCAATACGACACCTGAAGAATCATAGTAGACTGTATAGCTCTTGCCCATCTCTGGAAAGACTAGTATCAGTGCCGATTTCAATCTCCCTTTCATCTTCTGAAAGGCTGACTCACAGGAATCTGACCATAAGAACTTCGCACCTTTTTTAATCAGACCAATCAACGGTACTGCAAGGTGTGAAAAGTCCTGTATGAAACGCCTGTAGTATCCATCCAGCCCTAGAAAAATCCACACCTCAAAGACATTCCTTGGCTACTCCCAGGAAACTACAGCTCTCACTTTCTCTGGGTCCACGGATATTCCTTCCTCTGAGATAACGTGACCCAAGAAGTGAATCTGATCCATCCAAAAGTGACATTTCAAGAGATTAGCATATATCTGATGCTCTCTCAGTGTACTCAGAACGATCTCAAGATGGGTAGCATGGTCGTGTTGATTGTGAGAGTACACCCAGATGTCATCCACGAAAACCACCACGAAGGAATCCAAGTATGGATGGAACACTCAGTTCCTTAGTGCAATAAAAACTTCTGGCGCATTCGTGAGACCGAATGGCATGACTGTATACTCGTATAGACCATACCTTCTCCTGAAGGCTATAAGAGTTATATCTGAGGCTATAACGCACAAACAATGATAAATGGACCTCAAATTGATCTTAGATTACACCCGGTATCCTCAAAGTTGATCAAATAATCATTGATCCTCAGCAATGGATATCAGTTCTTGACCGTCAACTAGTTCAGCTTCTGATAATCCACGCAAAGCCTAAGGGTGCCGTATTCCTTCTTCACAAATAGGACAGACGAACCCCAAGGAGAAGTACTGTGTCGGATTAAACCCTTTGCTTGCAACTCCTCCAACTGCTTCTTGAGCTCCTGAAACTCAGGTGTAGCCATCCTATAAGGAGGAATGGACACCGGTTCCGCTCCTGGAACAAGCTCAATAGAAAAGTAAACCTCACGCTCTGGAGGCAGACCTGAAAAGTCCTCTGTAAAGACATCCCTGAAACGATCCACCACTGGAGGAAAGTCCAACTGCGAAGTCCCTTGGTCATCTAGATAAAGACTGGAAATCTGGGATGTATCTCTTCCTAGCCCATGATGTTCTGATCCAGCTCTACCCGCCTGAACATCCCACTCGCCTCTATGAAGGAAAGATCCACCCTCTGGTGATATAAAACTCATCCTGCGACGATAACAATCGACGACTGCCTAGAAGGGAACTAACCAGTCCATACCGAGAATGACATCATAGCATGTCATCTCTAGGACATGAAGGTCCCATAAGAAGTAACACCCTGAAACCTCAAGAGGTCACTCTCTGCACTGATGTACTCTAGATGTCCTCATTCCCAACGGTGTATCAAGAGTTAACATGTCGACAGATGAAAAGATACAGAGCCCAAGGCTCTCCACAACAACAATAGAGATAAAACTATCCGAAGCACCAGTATCAAAAAGGGCTGAAGATAAAACTGAGGCTACTGAGATTGTACCTCACACTGTAGAAGGGCTGGGATCCTGCTCCAGATGGGTCTGCTCCATGACGAATTTCTATCATGTAACACGGACCTACGCCCCTAACTGACCACTCTGAGCTGATCCACTATGCTTTAGCTAATAACCTGGTGACTGACCACCATGGCCGCGACCTCCACCTCTGCCCAAATGACAGGAATAACTCTAGTTCCCAGACTGGTGAAAAACTGACGATACATCTCCTGAATGTGGGGTCATAGAAGAACCCCTACCACCAGCTGTAGGAGAGAAGATCTAACAAAAAACACTGAATATGGACCATCTTGCCGCAAGATCGGCACTCCATCGGGTCTCTCTGGCACTGAGGCCTAGTATTCCCACTCCTACCGCACTGGTAGCATACTTCCTGGCAACCCGAAGATGCATTCTGCCAACCCTGATATCCTCGAGCAAACTCCCTGCGACGCTTCCTGCTATCAGTATGAGGAACACTGACTCTGGATGTCGAACCACCCTAGCTCACTGCTCCAAAATCTCTCAGATTGGGCTCAGTGATCATCACCTAGTTGAAGATAGAGGAGGTCGAAGTCAGCTTGAAGATATTCACATGGGAACAGATCTCCTACCAGAGACCATCCTCAAAATTCCTAGCAAGGAACAACTCATCACCTGCTGGAATCGGCGTGAAGCACTCCAGCTTGGTAAAATGAGATGAGTACTCCATAACAGAAAGAGTACCCTGCTCGAGACTCATAAAATTCCGGGCACGATCGGCCCTCAAGGTCTCAGGGTATAAGAATTCGTAGAAGATGCGTCGAAAATCATCACAATTCATACACTACTTGCGCACTGACTATGAGATCATCTCCCACCACCTCTTGGCGGTGTCCTGGAGCATATAAGTATCCAGATTTACCCTTTTCTCAAGAGGAATCTCTAGGTGCTCAAAGATCATCAGTATGGACTCTAACCACGACTCTGCATCCTGGGGTCCTCCATCCCTTGAGAAAGTAGGAGGATGCTGCTTCTGGAAAACCCGCGTCAACTCAGCCATCGACGGGGTAGGAGGCGGCGCTCCCTAAAAGGTATGCATCAACATCAGAAAGTCCTCCCTGAACTACACATCGGCGCCTGCAATGGGTATAACTACTGGTGCCAAGGCTGGAACAACAGGAGGATCTGTAGGAGGATCTGCAGGAGATCCCTGATCGGCCATATCCGGTGTCTGGTCACTGTCTGGAAGCTGACGAACAACCAGAGGATGTCTCGGAGGCATAGCTCTGAAAGGTCAAAAGCACACCTTAGATCAGGACCATCAAAGATAGATATTCTATCAAGCATGAATAACAACAGCATGCATAATCTGCACAATTTCTATCACAACAACACGAAATCTCTAATTCACCCTAAATGGCATGGCAAGAATGCATGCCATGTGATTTCTAACAAGTGCCTATATGATTCATGAGATGGAATACCCTTATCTCATCGGGTTGCGATAGAACTAGAACCGCAATAGCAGCAATAATAATAACACAAGGCATGTGAATCACTCTAGGTGAAATCTTATAAACCGTAAAATCTCAAAACCAGAAAACTGCAATAAACGAGGTAGATTGGATTTCCCCTATATGCGGGTTAGCTACTCCCAGGTACAACTTATTACGAAGTACCAAATCTGTCCTATTCCTGGCTAAAGTATCCAAACAATAAATCAAGAGAAAATAATTCCTCTAATTTCACTTTGTAACATCCCGGTTCCAGAAGCCACCCAGAGGCACCCCGTACCCGGTTGGTCACATAGCCTCAAGAGCATTTCCCCAAATGCCAGAGGCTGCCGACTAGCAGCGAGGACCTTGGGTGTGATAGTGGGGAAACTATTCCCTCATTGGAAGAGTACACAGCGGAAGTAAACAAAGAATACAATAGCGGAAATAGTAAATAACCAACAACAATAAACAACGGAAGACTAAAACAATAAACAGTTGGAGCACACATGTATATGTGAAATGATGCATGATATATATGTCTAAGAAAGTGGCCAAACAAGTCACAATGCTGAATATAATACTAAAAAAAAGTAAAAATAAAAGTAAACAGATAAGCAACTCCTCAACATCGCAAGCCTCCACATGGTCCCATGCTCTTTTACTCTAAAGCAATCAAGTACTAGAAGTCGAAGGGCACTTTCCCTTGTCTATACCTGCAACAACATAGTCTGTTTGGGCCCAAAATCATGACCCAAATAGGGTGTGAGACTAAATCCTAGTAGGCAACCACCCGAAGATCTGTGCCTAAGAGTCAGTGAGTATATGGTAGGTAATAGTACAGTAAGCAGTAAATAGTAACAGTAAATAGCAGGCAGTAAACATTAAGCAGTAGCAGGATGATATACAACAGTAATCAAACCACAGAACAACAAGCAGCAGAAAAGCAAAGAGCTAACCACAACAAGAACCCCTATGGGAAGTACTCGTAGCCAACCCCTTTGGTCCTAACCAAGAAGTACCAACAAGCATCTGGGCAGTGCACTCAGCCTAACCCCTATGGTTTGGTCATACGAAATTATAAGACTCTCTAGGGAAGATCGCTTGGTAAATTCCTCTTATAGTCTAGGGTAGTCAGGGATTCTCTGAGGAAGATCACACGGTCTAACACTCTTATATCCCCAAGGTCTAGAAACTTTCAGAGGAAGCTCACTCGGTCAATTCCTCCTATAGTCTCAGGTCTATCACAAACTCTCTACGGAAGCTCGCTCAGTCAATTCCTTCTCTAGCCTGGGAAGGTTTTAAAGAAAGACAAACAAGGTAAAGACTCTCTGAGGAAGATCACTCGGTCTACCCTCATGTAGTCTATAATATCCAAGACTCTTTGTGAATCTCACTCAGTCTATCCCCTGTAGTCTATAATGTCTAAGACTCTCCGAGGAAGATCACTCGGTCTATCCCCGTAGTCTATAATATTGAAGACTCTCTGGGAAGTTCACTCGGTCTATCCCTTTTAGTCTATAGCACCCGGTTCTCACGGTCCTATGCCAGAAAGTTCATAATAATTCTATAAGGCCCAAGTACACCTACAGAGCTACTTGGCAAACCATTCTACAACAAAACAAGTATGTCCAAACTATTATTCCATCCTACAATCATAAGGCATGGAAAACAGGTATTACTACCAAAGGCTAACAAGACCCAAATGTTTTAATAAGAAAAAGGCATGGTAAAAACATCTAAGCATAGAAATTATCCCGAAACATGATCAAATTACCTCTATACAGGCATACAAGCATGGAAGGAAAACAACAGAGGAAAAATGGTAAACACGCAATACCCCGTTCAAGGGTATTGGTGGGATTTTCACATAAAACTCAAAGAATTATAAAATTAATCCACAAACCACCTACCTTGATCCTAGGAGATTAATATACTTGAACCATGAGGCTCGATTCTCCTTAGAATGACGCAGATCTATAAAAACACAAAAAACGCCCAACCCACGATATCTTGAGAAAGAGGGAGAATTGGAAAACAAAGCTCTAGGAGAAGGAAGAGCTTACCTCTAAAGTTCCAACTCAATCGACAACAGTCGATTCAGAGAGCGGACAATGGAATGGGGGCTCGGCGAAGTTCTGCGGCTGTATGGGTTCTCTCGGACAAAGAACCTGAAGAAGAAGTGAGTTTTGTCTGTCAGGCACGAACCCAGTCCGTTTAATGAAAAAAATTACATAGCGTGTACTAGGCCTTCTGTAATCTGCTTTAAGCAGCCTCCACATCACCCCTACACACCGTGTGTGTTTTCCAGACATGGCCAACACACGGCCTGGCGCGACATCAAATTCCATAGTGTGTACTTCGAAAATTTCCAGATTTTCATCTTTTCCTAAAAAATGACCAGAAAAGGAAAAAAATACCTGAAATGAAGATCCGAGTTCTTAAAAACATCCCCCCTTAAAGAAATTCTTCCCCGAATTTCCCTAACACGGCGTAGGAGAAGAAACCCCGAACAGCTCTGGCCACTGCGATCGTACATCGGCCTCCCTCTCCTAGGTCTCGTCCTGTACTCGTCCGTGCTACCATAGCACCCATAGTGGAGGAACAGACTGGCCACGGAGAACCATCATACTGCGATCGACAATCCGGATAGGGTGCTCTTCAAAGGATGCATCCGCTTCAAGCTCAACCTCCTCAGGTTGTAATACATGAGGTAGTTATGAAAAGTAACGTGGTAGCTGAGAAACGTGGAAGACATCGTGCATAACCCAGTACCTCTGAGGTAACTGTAACTGATAGGCAATCGGCCCAACTCTCTACAAAACCTAAAACGGCCTGACGTATCACGGTGAAAGCTTACCCTGCCTCTGAATCCTCTTGTGTCCCAACCTCGGTGAAACATGCAGGAAAACCTGATCTCCGACCTCGAACTCCAGAGGGTGTCTCTGCTGATCAACATACGACTTCTGTCGAGACTGTGTTGTAGCCATTCTCTTCTGAATCAACTATATCTTCTCTGAGGTCTCCTAAACATGATGAGGTCCCATCAAAGCTGCCTCTTTTGCCTCAAGCCAACATAAAGGTGATCGGCATGGCCTACCGTACAAAGCCTCGTAAGGAACCATATGAATAGTCACCTGAAAACTATTGTTATAGGCAAAATCCACAAGAGAAATATGATTCTCCCAAGAACTGCCAAAGTCTAGAATGAAATCTCAGAGCATATCCTCAAGAACTTGATTTGTACGCTTGGACTGGCCATCTGTCTGGGGATGGTATACTATACTCAAAATTACCTATGTACCCAAAGCCTTCTGAAGCCCCTGCCAGAACTGAGAAGTAAAACGTGCATCCCTGTCTGAAACAATGGAGTGTGGAAATCCATGAAGATGTACTATCTCTCGGATGTTCAACCACCCCATCTCATCAACACTAAAGGTCTCCCTGATCGGAAAGAAGTGAGCAAACTTCGTAAGCCTGTCAACGACAACCCAAAAAACATCACTCCCTCGAGGTGACCTCGGTAACCCGGTCATGAAGTCCATCACGACATCGTTCCACTTACACTCAGGGATTCATAACTACTGTAAAATCCCTACTGGTCGTTGATGCTCCACTTTAACCTGATGACAAGTAGAACATCTCATGACGAACCCAGCAACATCCCTCTTCATACCTGGCCACCAGTACTGGCAGTGTAGATCACGATACATTTTGGTGACGCCAGGATGAACTGCCCAAACTAAAGAATGAAAATCCCGCATCAGCTCCTCGTGTATGTATACTGGAACCCATAAACATCCCTGGAAACTCAAGATCTCATACTAACCCACTATCCATCCAGGAAGAGGATCCTCTCTTGACACACTCTCCCGCAGGACTAGTCCTTCTGAGTCTGATAACTGCCTCATCTGTACCCGATCGAGCAGAGTAGAGGTAGCAACTACATATGAAATAAAAGTCTTCCCTTGTATGTTGTGAACCTCCAAATGCATCTCAAGGAATAGAGACATAAGATGGAAGTAACTTTTGGCCTTATGAACTGCCTGAATATGAGTTCTCCTTCTCAACGCATCAACTACTGCATTGCCCTTTCCCGACGTATAGGCAAGCTCAAAGTCGAAGGATTGAAGATACTGGACCCACCTACACTGTCTCAGATTCAGATCACACTTGGTGAAGATATAATTGAGACTCTTGTGGTTAGTGAAAACCACAAAGTGATCTCCCAGAAGGTAATGTCTCCAACAACATAAGGCACGAACAACAGCTGCCAACTCTAGATCGTGCATCGGGTAGTTCCTCTCATGTGGCCTCAACTGCCAAGACCCGTACGCAATGAATCGATCTCCCTGCATAATCAAAACTCCAAATCCATCACCTGAAGCATCATAGTATACTTTATAGCTCTTTCCTTGATCTGGAAAGACTAGTATCGGTGCTTATGTCAATCACCCTTTCAGCTCTTAAAAGGCTGACTCAAAGGAATCTGACCATAAGAACATCGCACCTTTCTTGGTTAGACCTGTCAGCGGTGCTGAAAGGTGTGAAAAGTACTATATGAAACTCTTGTAGTATCCAGCCAACCCTAGAAAACTCCACACCTCAAATAAATTCCTCGGCTGCTCCCAAGAAACTACAACTCTCACTTTCTCTGGGTCCACGGATATTCCTGCCTCCAAGATAACGTGACCCAAGAAGTGAATCTGATCCATCCAAAAGTGGAATTTTTAGAACTTAGCATATAACTGATGCTCTATCAGTGTACTCAGAATGATCTCAATATGGGTAGCATGGTCATGTCGAGTGTGAGAGTACACTAAGATGTCGTCCATGAAAACCACCATGAAGGAATCCAAGTATGGATGTAACACTCGGTCCATAAGTGCCATAAAAACTATTGGCGCATTCATGAGACCGAATGGAATGACTGTATACTCGTATAGAAAATACCTTTGAAGACTGTAAGAGGCATATCTAATGGTCTAATTCACAACTGATGATAACCGGACCTCAAATCAATCTTCGAGAACACCCGGGCTCCTTGAAGTTGATCAAAGAGGTCATCGATCCTCAGCAAGGGATATCGGTTCTTGACCGTCAACTGGTTCAGCTTTAGATAATCCACGCAAAGCGTAAGGGTGCCATATGCCTTCTTCACAAATAGGACATGCGGACCCCAATGAGAAGTACTAGGCCAGATGAATCCCTATGCTTGCAACTCTCCCAAATGCTTCTTGAGCTCCTACAACTCAGGTGTAGCCATCCTATAAGGTGAATGGACACCGGTGCCACTCCTGGAACGAGCTCAATAGAAAATTCTACCTCACACACCAGAGGAAAACCTAAAAATTCCTCTGGAAAGACATCCCTGAAAGGATCCACCACTGGAGGAAAGTCTAACTGTGAAGTCCCCTGGTCATCCAGATAAAGACTGGCAATATGGGTTGTAACTCCTCCTAGCTCATGATGCTCTAGTCCAGCTCTACCTGCCTGGACATCCCACTCAACTCTATGAAGGAAAGATCCGCACTCTGGTGATACGAAACTCACCCTGTGGAGATAACAATCGACGAATGCCTGGAAGGGAACTAACCAGTCCATACTGAGAATGACATCATAGCCTCTCATCTCTAGGACATAAAGGTCCCATAAGAAGTAACAACCTGAAACCTCAAGAGGGCACTCTCTGCACTGACGTATGCTAGATGTCCTCGTTCCTAATGGTGTATCAAGAGTTAACATGTCGGCATATGAAAATATATAGAGCCCAAGGCTCTACACAACAGAAATAGAGATAAAACTTTGCAAAGCACCAGTATTGAAAAGGGTTGAAGATAAAACTGAGGCTACTGGGATCGTACCTCGAACTATAGAAGGGATGGGATCCTGCTCCTAATGGGTCTACTCCATGGTGGAAGTATGACCTATACCGCGGCCCTGCACCCCTAGCTGACCAGTCTGAGCTGATCCACTCTGCTGTCACTAATAACCTGGTGACTGACCACCACGGTCGCGACCTCCACCTCGGCCCGAACGGCCGGAAGAACTCCAGTTCCCAGACTGGTGAGAAAATGGTGATACATCTCCTGAACACGGGGTCATAGAAGAACCCCTACCACCAGCTCTAAGCGAGAAGATATGACAAAAATACTGATGATGGCCCATATTGCCACAAGATCGGCACTCCATCGGGTCCCTCTGGCATTGACGCCTAGTATGACCACTCCTACTACACTGGTAGCATACTACCTGGATGCCTGAAGATGCATTCTTCCTACCCTGATCTCCTCGAGCAGACTCCCTACGATGCTTCCTACTATCAATATGAGGAACACCGACTCTGGATGTCGAACCAACCTGGCTCACTGCTCTAGAATCTCTTAGATTGCGCTCAGTGATCAGCTCCTGGTTGATGATAGAGGAGATCAAAGTCAACCTGAATATATTCACCTGGGAACAGATGTCCTGCCTAAGACCGTCCTAAAACTTCCTAGCAAGGAACAACTCATCACTTGTTGGAATTGGCGTGAAGCACTACAGATAAGTAAAACAAGACGAGTACTCCATAACAGAAAGATTACCCTACTCGAGACTCATAAACTACCAGGCACAATTAGCCCTAAAGGTCTTCGGGTAGAAGAAGTCATAGAAGATGCCTCAAAACTCCTCCCAAGTCTTACACTACTAGCACCCTGACTATGAGATCACCTACCACAACCTCTTGGTAGTTTTCCGGAGCATATAAGTAGCCAGCTTTATCCTTTTCTCCAGATGTATCTCCAAGTGATCAAAGATCGTCAGCATGGACTCTAACCACGACTCTGCAGCCTGGGGTCCTCCATGACCTGAGAAACTAGGATGATACTGCTGCTGAAAAACCCGCGTCAACTTAGCCATCGACGGGGCAGGAGTTGGCACTCCCTGAAAGGTATGAATCATCCTCAGGAAGTCATCCCTGAACTGCACATCGACGCCTACAATGAGTATAACTGCTGGTGCCAAGGCTGGAATAGTAGGAGGATCTATAGGAGATCCCTGATCGGCCATATCCGGTGTCTGGTCACCATCTGGAAGCAGACAAAAAATTGGAGGACGTCTCAGAGTCATATATCTGAAAGGTCAAAAGCAATCCTTATATCAGGATCATCAAAGATAGAGATTCTATCAAGCATCTATCACAACAGCATGCATAATCTACACAACGTCTATCATAACAACATATAATCTCTAATACACCCTAGATGGCATGGAAAGAATGCATGGCATGTGATTTCTAACAAGTTCCTATATGATGCCTGAGATGGCATACCCTCATCTCATCGGGTTGCGAAAGAAATAGAACCACAATAGCAGTAATAATAACAACACAAGGCATGTGAATCACTCTAGGTGAAATCATATCAACCCTAAAATCTCAAAACCAGAAAACTACAATAAACGAGGTAGATTGGCTTTCCCCTATATGCGGGTTAGCTACTCCCAGGCACAACTTATTACCAAGGACTGAATCCATCCTATTTCTAGCTAAAGGCTCCAAACAATAAATCAAGAGAAAATAATTCCTCTGATACAACTTTGTAACATCCCAGTTCCGGAAGCCACCCAGAGGTGCCCTATACCTGGTTGGTCACATGGCCTCAAGCGCATTTCCCCAAATGCCAGAGGCTGCCGACTAGCAGCGAGGACCTTGGGTGTGATAGTGGGGAAACTATTCCCTCATTGTAAGAGTACACAATGGAAGTAAACAAAGCAGACAATAACATAAACAGTAAATATCCAACAACAACAAACAGCAGAAGACTAAAAAAATAAATAGCTGGAGCACACATGTATATGTGAAATGATGCAAGATACATATGTCTAGAAAAGAAGACAAATAAGTAATAATGCTGAATAAAATACTAAACCAAAGTACACAGAAAAATAAACAGATCAACAACTCCTCAGTATCGTAAGCCACGACTAGGTCCCATGCTCTCTTGCTCCAAATAAATCAAGTACCAGAAGTCGAAGGTCTCTTTCCCTTGTCTATACCTACAAAAACATAGTCTGTTTGGGCCCAAAAGCATGAACCAAACAGGGTGTGAGACTAAATCCCAGTAGGAAACCACCCGAATATCTGTGCCTAACAGTCAGTGAGTATATGGCCATTAATAGTATAGTAAGTAGTAAACAGTAACAATAAATAGCAGGAAGTAAATAGTCAATAGTAGCAGGATGATATACAACAGTAATCAAACCACAGAACAACTAGCTATAGAGAAGCAAACAAATAACCACAACAGGAACCCCTCTGGGAAGTACTCGCAGCCAACCCCTCTAGTCCTAACCATGAATTACCAACAACCCTCTGGGCAGTGCACTCAGCCTAACCCCTCTAGTTTGGTCATTTGAAATTATAAGACTCTCTAGGGAAGATCACTCAGTCAATTCCCCTTATAGTCTAGGGTGTTTAGGGAATCTCTGAGGTAGATCACGCGATCTAACCCTCTAATAGCCCTAAGGTCTAGAAACTCTCTAAAGAAGCGAACTCGGTTAATTCCTCCTATAGTCTCAGGTCTATCACAGACTCTCTAAGTAAGATCGCTCAGTCAATTCCTTCTCTAGCCTGGAAAGGTTTTAAAGAAATACAAACAAGGAAAAGACTCTCTAAGGAAGCTCACTCGGTTTACCCTACTGTAGTCTATAATATCCTAGACTCTCTAGGAAGCTCACTTGGTCTATCCCCTATATTATATAATGTCTATGACTCTCTGAGGAAGCTCACTCGATCTATCCCCATAGTCTATAATATTCAAGACTCTCTGGGAAGCTCACTGGGTCTATCCCTTTTATTCTATAGCACCAGGTTCTCATGGTCCTGTGCCAGACAGTGCATAATAATTCTATAAGGCCCAATTACACCTACAAAGATACTTGACTAACCATTCTACAACAAAACAAGTATGTCCAAACTATCATTCCATCCTACAATCACAAGTCATGGAAAACATGTATAACTGCCAAAGGATAACAAGACCCAAAGGTTGTAACAAGAACAAGGCATGGGAAAAACATCCAAGCATAGCAATTATCCAAAAACATGATAAAATTACCTCTACAAAGGCATACAAGAATGGCCGGAAAACAACAGAGGAAAAACGGTAAATACGCAATACCCTGTTCATGGGTATTGGTGGGATTTGCACATAAAACTCAAAGACTTCTAAATGGAAGGCACAACCCACCTACCTTGATCCTAGGAGATCAATATACTTGAACCACGAGGATTTATTCTCCTTAAAACGACATAGATCTATGAAAACGCACAAAACAATCAACCCATGATATCTTGAGAAAGAGGGAGAATTGGAAAATAAAGCTCTATGAGAAGGAAGAGCTTACCGCCGCGGTTCCAATGCAATAGACAATGGTCGATTTGGAGAACAGACAGAGGCACAGGGGCTCTGAGAAGTTCTGCGGCCATACGGGTTCTCTCGGACGATGAACATGAAGAAGAAGCGAGTTATATCCGTCAGCGTGACCCTAGTCCATTTAATGAAAAAAAAAGAAAGTACACGGTGTGTACTTAGGGAGTACACGACGTGTACTAGGCCTTTCCATACTCCGCTTTAAGCGGCCTCCACATCTCCCCTACACACCGTGTGTGTGGCCCGGACACGGCCAACACACAGCCTGGAGGGGCATTAAATTACATGGTGTGTACTTATAAAGTACAATACGTGTACTTCGAAAATTTCCAGATTTTCCTCTTTTCCTCAAAAATGACCAGAAAAGGAAAAACATACCTGAAACAAAGATCCGGGTTCTTACATTATCCACAAAAAATATCAAATTATTGAAAAAATGCAATCAAGGCTCAACAATATCCTCTATTGTGTTATGCTTTCAATATCCGCACATATCACAATTCAATATATAGTGCTAAATTTTCTTCCCCTTATTTAAATTCAATATGAAAAGGGAAAATAGGGTCTTCTCAACTCATTTATATTCTCAAAATAATGATAATCTCTATTATATAAAAATTTGAAGATAACTTCTAAGAGAGGAATGATGTCACATGGTTTCATTAGCAGGTAGCCTTTATTTAATCAAATTTAAGTCAATGCGGGATTACCCAGTGTATAAAACAAAAGAGATAAAACAAAGTATGAAGAAGAAATCCATAAATACCATGTATGTAAAATAATTATTAGAAATTATCTATTCTCATTAAAGGGATTTGAAATAATCAAACTCATCAATAAAATTCTAAATCCAAAACACATTTCCATAGAAACATTAGAAAGTTCAAGTGGAAAAGATATATATATCTTTTGACTTATCTTGACACCAATAAACCACTCACCCTTAATTGATATGATTAATAAAATTAAGAGCAAGAGATGAAAGTGTGATTTTAATACTTTATCTTCCAAATTTATAAATCTATTTGAAAGTAACAAATTACTTAGGTTGTGAAGATTTAATAGCTTCATCTCATCAATTACCCTCTTAAGGGATGATTCGGTCTCCTTAAATTACCAAAATTTTAGTAAAAAATAATTTATATATATGAGGGAATAATGTGGGACATTCTTGCTCATCAAGAGTAACATTCATGCTGAGTGTTCTCTCTCAACCTTGTCCATTATTTTCTCCCAATATCAATCTTTCCTTTGTGTGAGGTATCCATTTCCATTGTATTCATTTGAGTATGTGAGGTCTCTAGTGATTTTATTTTAATTTTAAACTGCTCTCATTGATTAGGTAGGATATCCATATAGTTTTGTGGAGCATGTACAAATTTTTAACAAATTACACACAGGTCACTATCTTTGTGTGGAATTGCATTTTTCACCACAATTTCTACATACATTTCCTTTACTTTATCTTAAAAACTTTTTACAACTACCTCTAGCTTAAAAACTTTTACATGAATAACCACTATTTTTTATTAGACTCTTCCCTTTATTAGAACATGGGATATCTCTTGGTAGTCTTTTCATGCATTTATCAACATAGTGAACCTTTTATTTACATGTTACACTAACTTATTTTAGGCCATTATATCTATTTTTTCATGGCAGATTTGTTGAATTTATAGTCACATCATTATTTATTTGAGAGTATGTTCTCATTTGTTCACCATAACTCCCTCTTGATTCATGTTGTTTTCTAGAAATGACGAGTTATACTAGAAATAGTAGGCTTTTTTCATATGTTTCATAGAACCAGAAAAAACCATTGATCCAAGATCTTCCACCTTGATATGTATTCTATCTATACACCTATTTTTATTTTACTTCTTTAAATTAAGGATTATTTTCCTAGGAGGTAGTTATTTTCTTGACTCATTTATTTCTCCCTTTGATATAGGAGAGTTTCTCTCATTGTTCTTCTTGTTGATAGTTTGTTTGATAGTCTTATTTTTTCACATCTCAAGACTAACTTGTCACCCTATTTTCTTACCTAAAATACCTTTTTGTGACATTCTCATCACATCATTATCTGATTTGATAATGATAGGTACATACCATTACTCATCACAATAATGACCACTTCTATTTTAGTATTCACAAAAATCATAAAAGAAATAAATTATTTTCTTTATAGAGAGATTCAATTTCTATGAATTTTTCTTCTCTGATGTATGTGTTATATTTTCTTTATCTTTTATCTGCATAAATGAAGGACTTATGTGGTTTAAATGAATTTTCATATTATTCCAACATTCTAAAACATCATGCCCCAAATTCCAAAAACACCAAAAATAGCCAATGAACCTTATTATGTTCTTTTATAGTGTAACCCATTTATTTTCAAAAAATTATAAACTATGATTCTTTTGAGTGGCCCCACCACTGTTTGGGAAATTTTTTGGGGAACAACTATTCATGATTCTTTTTATATTCACTCTTGACGAGGTGGATTTAACAAAATATTTCACCATCCATACTTTCCCAGAGTTTAGTTTAAAGCATATATCAGTACATGAAATATCATTAGTATATAAAATAGTTTCTTGGTTATGGGATACCTTTTTCTTGTAAGATTATACCATTTAATTAGAACATGATATCATATTCTTTATGGAATCATGATCCTAAATACAATGTTTAGTGGAAGCATGTCTTATTTTATTTATTTGGGGAGTTCTAGCTTATGATGATTCTTGATTATTTTAGTATCACCTCTTTCTCTAAACACTTCATGTTGAGGTAATTATTCTCATCATAAACTGAAGTCATCTTGGCTTCCCAATCCCCCTTTTACTTCTTCATTTGTTCTTAATGAGTGACTCTTGATTCTAGAAACGAACGATCAATATCATTTAATTTTTTATCTCTATCTCCTAATTGATAAATTTTAATAACCATAGAAAAATTGTGTAATTTTTCAAATACATGGAATTTTTATACAAATAAAATCTCAAATAATAATTTCTCATAGACACCTCTTTGTAATATTTCAATAGTTTCAACATATATTTCATTAAAAAGAGAAATTATTTCATCATTTGAATTAAAAAGTTTCTTGAGAGTGTGGTATATCACAAAACATTTAGCCAATGCAACTTCATTAACATTATCATATTCTTCCATTTATAACTTTTCATCCTGAAGACCCTTGACACAATAAAAAATATTTTTATGAATTATTTAGGAACATTCTTCAAATTTTCTTTGAATTTCAAAATTATATCACTAAGTGATCCATAATAATCACAAACTGAATAGGATTTATTAGGGGTATAAAAATAAAAATAATCACTTCACCATATACCATTTTGATTAGATCCACTTAGAAGCATCTCTATCTATACTAAAATATTCTTATTAAACATTATTTAAGGTATCATATTTCTATTCTTTAGAGTCTTGGAAGAAATTTCTAGATTAGTACCCTTAGGAGTAACTTTTTTTCTCCATTTGAGGTAGCTCACTCATTTCATGAAATCTTCACTTTAAAAAAATCACATGGATCTTTAGAGGTAACCTTCAATCTACTACCAATTAAACTGACTTAGGTCAGGTTGACCACTAAGAGGGGGGGGGGGGTAAATTAATGCTGTTCTTCTTAAAAATTATTTATTTATAGTTCATTCTATTAAAATTGTTAAGGTTCTAGATCCACTCAGTAATATCTCACAACCTCACTTTGTATGTAGAAATAATAAACGATAGAACAACACAAGATATTTACAAGGTTGACAAAAATACATACTCCTTTCCATGCTAGTTAATCCCACCAACATAGATTCTACACAATATAATAATTTGATTACAATGAATAAGGTATAAACTGGTCATATGCCCCAATAATATATCATTTATTTTATCTTGGTTCTACACCCAAATAACCAACTCTTATGCCTTGTTCAGTTAGACAACCCAAACATCTTCTCTTATACTTATTATATATTAGTTAAATACCCCAACCTCGATCCTCATAAATAAGTAGTTTGAAACCCCAATAAAAAGCTATGTTTCTCAATGTTGTTGGTCCACAAATAGCAAGATCTTTGTTTGCTTTTGGCTGCTTCTATAACACTTGAAATAGATCTTCCTACATGAGTGTACCATATTTGTTTCAATTGTGTAAAACATAAATATCTTCAATATATTATTTAAGAAAGGATTTCGTCTTGAATATTTTTTCACAAAATAATTTGAAAGATCTATTTCTTCTCAGATTACTAAATTATTAGACTTGACTATTTTATCCTGCAGGTATATTATAGATTTAGTCTCTTCAAGTTATGATCTTTATTGAATGATTAGATATTACTCACTTAAATTATAAAGTAATAATTTTTCCTTTTTAAAATAAAGTCCTGAATTTAATTAATGAGTGCAAGTGATGCACATAATTTATTAAATATTATTTTTTGTAAGATTAAACTTCAAAATCTCATAATAATCCTTCTTTTAAATCTCAACTCAAATACTTCATCCAATCATGAGTATTGTGTGTACTTCTAAATAATTTATGTATAATTTATTTTCATCCCCACTGAATATACTTCAAATATTTATCTAAATTGTTTCTATGTATATCAAATGATCATATCATATCATATATGATAATTTTCATACTATTGGAATACTTTATTGATGATTTTAAATCCAATTCTCACATCTTATATCACTTAACTTTTCTATTCACTTTATATTCTTTAAAAAAAATTCTAAATTTTTCCTATTCTCATGAAATGATCATATCATATAATATATGATAAGTCACATAATATTTCAATTGATTGATTCTTAGTAAACTGATGCTCATGTCATATAACACTTCAATTTTTTATTCACTACATATTCTTAAAATAGTATTCTAAATTATTCCTATTTTTTATAAAATGATCATAGAATAGAATATATGATAAGTCTCATACCTTTAGACTAATTCCTTGTTTCTTAGAAAATTGATACTTAAAAATGAATTTAATTATTTTTCAAGTACACTTAACTCTCTTTATGCAATTAAAAAAATGTGCAATTCACATAGCACTTCACCTATATAGCACTTAGAATAAAACTTCACCACTTATCATATCAATTTTATTAACATAACACTTTTCTTTGAAATTTTTATTTTCTTAGCATACCACATTAGCATAGAACATCACATAGAATGTAACTTCACTTAGAATAGAACTTTAGTATCACACTTTTCACAACATAGAACTTCACTTAAAATACCAATTTATTATAGAAATTCACTTAGCATATAAATTCACTTATCATTTTACTTTATCATAAAACTTTGCATAGAATAACACTTTAGCATAGAAATTAACTTAGCATAATAATACACTTTTCATAATATTTCACTTAGCCTAGAACTTTATCATAACACTTTGCATAGCATAAAACTTTATCAATGAAATTCACTTAACACAATAATTTATCATAGAACTTTATCATAACACTTTTCATATCATAGAAATTATCTTGGAATATAATTTTATCACATAATAACACTTCAATATAGAACTTCCCATAAAATATAAATTCTCTTAGAATAACATCTTATCATAGCACAACACTGTAGAGAAGAACGTTATCACCTCACTTCACATAGCATAAATAACCTCTTAGTATAGAATTTTAACATATCATAACACTTTAACATAGAACTTTAACATAAAAATTCACATAGTATAAAAAATATCTTAGTATATAATTATAGCATAGCATAATACTTTATCATAACATATAAATTCTCTTAGTATTACATTGTATCCTTCGCTAAAAGAAGAAATTTCTTTGCAGAACTCAAATGGATCAAACTAATAGCTTCTTATCTGGATAAAAACTTCTCCCAAATTCTTAATTACAATTAGTGAGAGTTAGCCTTGTATTTATAGGCAATAAATAAGAAATGGAGGCACTATAACCCCACAAAATTTGGTTAACCATTCAATTTTTTATGATGATGAAAATAATTCACCTTTCTCCTCAAATAAATTCACCTCTGTATACTAAATGTACAACATGAAATTATTTCAAACTCCTCTTATGAGTATGCATACATTTTCACACTATTTCCTCAAAATTCTACATGGATTTTTTTCATGGAAGAAAACTGCATGTTCTCTTTATTTCTATATAGTAAAATTCTCGACTATATATTACACATATAATATGCTAAATTATTCCAATGAAAATCAAATAAATATAGCATAACATATATGTAAGATACCATATTGTGGACTCACATTATTGATGTTTAGAGTACTGTGCATGGGCATCCCAATTGTGTTCTATGAACCTAATTTTATTTTCTACTGAATGTACCTCAAATAGATTGCTAAATTTTTTCTATGAAAGTCATAAGAATATAGTATATAATATATTTCAAATAGAATACCATGGGTTCAATTTATTATTGTTTAGAATAATATTCATTGGATTCTAAATTGTGTTCTATGAACCCACTTTTACTAAATGTACCTCAAATAGTATGATTAATTGTTTCTTTGAACATCACATTAATATAGAATATCACATATGTCTTAAAGAAAAATATTGGTTCAAATGTTTTATGCTTTGAATACTATTTTATTTTTATCTAGAAACTATAAACCCTCATTTTAATGGAATCCACATTCACAATATAAACTTTGTAAACTATTCTTACAGTTTCTAGAAATCCATACTTATATAATTTCAATAATTCCATCGAGATTTGGATAATCTCATATGAAACCTAACTTCACACAAAATCATTCATCCTAAAAACATATCATCAATACCTTATAAAAAATCTTGGGATATTACATCACCTTCAAATAAAACATGCATAAAAATGAATATTTTTACAAAATTCAGAAATATTGTATATTGAAAAAATGTGTCACTTTTGACACAAGTTCATGAGATTTAAGATTAGTTAAAAAATAATCATAATTATCCACGGAAAATTGTCTAAACATGACATCCAATGCCATTAGATGAATCCATAAAAATTATCCAAGCATCACCACTTTATCCACCAACACATATTAACTTATTAAAAAATAATTAAATCAAGTCTCAATAAACATGGATTAATATATTGATATATAATTCATTATATTATTAAAATATTTTTTTAGGAAAAAAATAATTTTTGTAAAAATATATTTTAATTCTATTTATGAATTTACTTTATAAATATATAGACCATATATTTTTTCATAATCTGGTTATTACTATTTATACATACTATTCTAATGGCTAGGCGATAAATGAAATATAATATTTTAATAATGTTATGTGGTTCAATTAAACTTGATGGTGCATGAAACACAAGATATCAAAGAAATCAAATTATTTAAATAGAAATATTTAATAAAAATATTAGGGTGTTACAATACATGAGTGAATTATTGAATATTCATGTTTGAGTATTCATCTATAAGACCACATAATTTAAGAATAATTTGAATCATGTTAATGCATAATTCAAAATCATTTTCCAAGGAATGGATAACTAGTTGTTTTTTTAGTGAACTGCAGTGTGCAGAGATCACTAGGAGTTTGGTTGGGATTTCTAGACATTATATCTGGTTTATAGTATACACTGAGAGTGTCACTTTAATATGAGAGGATTATTTATTCAAAATATGTTTAAAATTTTTCTTTTCTTAATTTCATTAGTGTTTATTAAATTTCAAGATAAAATTCAATTAAATTTTTAGTTCAAATATGAGTCATTCAAATTATTATTTATTATTTTTTTTGTGTTTTTAGGCAATTCATCTCCAAAAATGGTGGAAATTTTGACACACACCTATTTTGGGGTGTGATAAAACAATTTTTTAATTACCTATTATAGTATAGAAACTAACCTTGGGATTTTCCTAAATAGGATTTCACACAAAATAGTTTTTTCTATTTTAATTATTTTGAGGAAAATTTGATTTTAACTAACTTTTAGAAATTTTAAATTTTAAAAATAAGTTTAAATTGATTTATTCAAAATAATTTATGAAATATGGTGATCATAATAGGTTTAGATAAAAATAGTGATATGCTATCATTAATTCTAATTTTTACCAATTTTACTTCTACTGGATGGTTAGAGAGAGTTTCCTTTTTTATTCATCTCTCCCCCTTGGATAGATAGTGATGGTAAGGGCATTCCTAACCAAGTATCAATTTTTATTCTCTCCTTCCTTTTTTTCATGGCCTTTTAATTGGTTAATTTGATAAATTAATTCAATTAAAACATTGGAACTGTTATTCCCAAATTAACAACAATCCACATCACAATTCCTCACACATGCTCGCGATTGTTGAACACTCACAAAAAACCCTAATATGTTCTATAGAAAACAAATAGGAATTGGGTGGAGAAAGATATGGATCCTAAACCAAGGTAATTGAAATAAAAGTAATCTTACCCTTGAATAGATGCAATCAGAAGTAAAAGCAAAATAAACAATCAAAACAAATTATAAGAAGGGAAAAATATTATTCTATTAAATGTTGAAACTCTAACATAACATTGGGTAAATACCACCCCTTTACCAATCACTAATAATAAATATAACTCCATATATGGGGAAGTCGAGTTGATTTGGAAGAGGGTAGACATCAGAGAATGAAGAAAATAATAGAAATGAAAAGAAATGAAATAATGTTATAGTAGGACATCATAAAAATATAATATTCTTTGACAGATCTTCTCTGAAATTCCCCATTTTCCTCTTATTTATTGGAATATATCACACTTGAGGTTCTATAAATGGAGTAATAAAATCATTCTTGGTCAATCCCGGGGTTTCATGGGTGTCACAGATTATAAATGAGAGGTGTCGATCATAAATTATCTTAAAAAATACTATTTATATGTCATTACTGAGGGTTTCACATCATGAATAAAATTCATGATGTGTAATGTGTGGGGCTATACCTTTTATTTAGAAAATATTTCACATCATGAATAGTGGATTCATGGTGTGTAATGTACAAGGCTATAAAATTTCATGGATTATTTCACAACATGTATTCCTTCAAGTTACATATCATGAATAACTTAAAAAATGTGTAATGTTTTTTCCATATCGTTTCACTCTGAATCAAATTTGTTCTTCATTTTTGAGATTGGGAGTTGGTCTTTGATTTTTTCTTGTATTTTCTTCATCATCAACCTAACTTCAAAAATCATATGTTATGCATTATGGCTCACTATTTTCATCTATTATTTTGTTTAATTTTCATAAAACTCCTTATACCACCACAATACATAAATTAATTTTAATACTGGTAGAATTAATTAATTAAATTTCATAAAAATTGTGTTTTAAATTAAAATAAACATAAAACATATGACTATCACTAATCCTAAAAAAGAAACTAAACCCCACTCTAACAACATCTGAGGAAAACTAATAATAACATGCATATATTCTACATCACTTACATACTCTAAACATTAAAACTCATAAATAAATACACAATCCTAGAACCCAAGTGTTTAGTTCCATTAGAGATTACCTATATAAAAGTTTTATTACTCGTTATTGCTTCAACTTATCCAAAAAAATTCCTCAAAAAAATACTTCATTCAAAGAATAATATTACATATAATTCCCTAGGGAAATGAAAAAAGTAGAAAGTGTGAGGTCAAATAATCAGTAGTGAAAGATGTTCCACCTGTAATTTTCTTAATTATGTTTCATATTTTATTCTTATAATGTGATAATTTTTATCTTGTATTGAAACATTTTATCTCAATAAAATGAATTGTGGATTGTTTTAGTTTAGTGTTTAATGTGAAATAATATATACACTAAATTATTTAATGAAAGGAAAAATAAATTCTAAAATCATGGAGTGTTACATCCTACCATGATTAAAATATTTTTCCCCTAAAAATTTTATTACTCAGATAAAAAATGTGGGTAGTTTTGTCTCATTACATCTTCAGGTTCTTTTATAGATTCATCAAACTTATGAATTCACCACAGAACCTTGACCATGTATATTGTCTTGTTTTATAATACTTAATCTCTTTGATCCAAGATCTCCCCCGTTTTTTCATTAAATACTGGTGATACTCCAATTTCACACCATTTTATTTTAGTACATGTGATGGATCTGGTAATTAATTCCTCAAAAGTGATACATGGGACATATAATATACCTAGGAGAGGTATGGTGAGAGTGATAATAGATGAGATAAGTTTTCCACTCAATCAAGAATATCAAAGGGACCATTGTATATAGATCTCAACTTTCCCTTCCTCCTAAATATCCTAACCTCTTCTAAGGAGATATCAAAAAGAATACATTGTCACCAACTTAAAACTCTAGATCTCATCAATGATTATCCACATAGATATTATTTAAGCTTTACACTAATTTGATATGTTATTGAATGGTTTCAAGCCTTTGTATAATTTATTTAACAAGATTATGTCCAAAATGATTCATCTCTCCAACTTCATTATAATATGTTATAGTTCTGTATCTATTCCAATATAACATCTCAAGTTGATCGTGTGAGAAATCCTATTGAATATTAATGACGTGTGTCAAATTTTTAAGAAGATACACCATGAACTAGATAGAACTATTCCTATTATAAGTATTAATAATGATGATGATGAAATCCATAGTTGTGTTCCCCCATTTCATACTGTTATAGGTAATGGTTTCATTATCCAATTAGATTTATGATGTCCAGCCTTTATATGTTGGACTACCAAGTATTGATATACATACTAATGAATCTCTCTCTTAATGTTGTCCCACCAAAAGTTTTTTTAGGATCTCTATACATCTTTGTGATTCCTAGGTGAATTGAGATGGATTAACTATGTGAATCAACCAAAAGACCCTTATTTAGTTCTCGTATGAACAAGAAGCGTATTTAAGTTCCAAATATTATAACTCCATCTCTATGAAAGGAGATATCCATAATATTTTTTTCCTTCTTTTATTTCTCTATATCACCTTTTGGGACTCCTTTATCTTCATATAGATGGTTGGTTGAGAAATAATTTGGTAACTATAGTATTTCATACCTTCCTTTATAATTTCTATATCCATCCTTTGAATATACATAGTGTTTGGGTCCCATTAAATCCGTATCAAGGATATGGTTACATAATCCTTTATACTCATAGCATCATCCAATTTGTTTTCCTTTCCAGGATGGCAATCTATTTTGAAATCATAGTCTTTTATTAACATAATGATCTCATTTGGAACATGTTTAACTCCTTCTATATGAATATGTACTTTAAGATCTTTTTATTAGTATACATATATATACATATATATATATACACACATATATATATATACATATATATATATACACATATATATATATATATATACATATCAGAATTTTAACTATACAAAAAAATCATTGTTGTTATCTCTAGATCATGAGTTGGATAATTCTAAACATGTGTCTTTAATTCACATGAAGCATAACATATTACCTTTTCATATTTCATAAGGACACTTCCCAAATTTTTTTTAAAGTATCGATGTATTTCACAGACCCTTCTCCACTGTAGGGTAGTGTGAGTAAAATTTCATTGGATGAACTCTTATTAAACTCCTTGGAGTTGTTCTCACATTCTTATATCCAAAGTAACTCAACTATATTCCACATTAACTTAGTTAAATTATTTGAAAATTGTGATAATTTTATCATAAAATGTTGACAGTGCTTAGCTAGTCTAAGAAAAATATGTATCACTATCATAATGGTTGTTTTAGACCACTCTTCAATCACCTCTTTATTTGAATAATCCATAGATATACCATTTGTTGTGATTACATTACCCAAGAGGAATACTTTTTTGTATCTAGAATTCACACATTCAAAAATTAGCGTATAATTTCTTCTTTCGTAAGTTATTTAGAACAATCCACAAATTGTATTCATGTTCTTCTTTAATCATGGAACATATGAGGATATTAACCATAAATATTACTAAATATTTATCAAGGAAATATCTAAATACTCCATTCATCATATCCATGATGATTTTAGGGGAATTTGTAAGTTTGAAAGGAATCACTATGTATTTATTATGTCCATATCTTGTGTGGAAAGATGTATTGGGTATGTATCTATATAACCTTAACTAAGGGTATCAAAATTAAATATCCACCTTCAATATGTATTGAAATCTTCTAAGTTGATCAAATAAATCATCAATAATTGGTAAAGTATACTTGTTCTTGATCATGATTTTGTTATGTTCATGATAATAAGTGAAAATTTGTTTTGATCCATAAATTTTATTGAATGATAGGACTGGTGCAACCCATGGTGAAGCACTTGGGCATATATATTATGTAACCAATCTATTTTTTCATGTAACTATTTGGAATATTTTAAAGAATATTTTCATAATTAGGTGTAGAGTTAGGTGCAGAGTCAGTGTGGGATTTCAAGGCCCGTAGAGCCTTAGTATTGATATATTAATAATATTAAATATATTATGTCAGATGCACCCATGTTTAGAAATCATGAAATATCTCCAGAATGGTGACCCATATGGCCAAAATATAACCACCATTAAATCTAGAATATGGTTTTACCCTAAGTGTGGTATAATCATTTTCTATATCAGGTGTTTCATTTAAGTGTAGTCACAGGTGGAATAATAGATGAATAAATTAATTAAATAATTTATTGTATATTAAATGGTTGTAACATAATTATCCTCTATTTAAGTATGGATATGGCCAAATAATAGGGTTATACACATCACCCTAGATACTAGAGGTGAGGAGTGTTGAGGAAAGCATTGGAGGATGATGATGGGATTGAAGGATGAAAATTGTAATACCATGAGGATTATCATCATCAAGGGAGTTCATGGATCTCACCAATGATAATAATGAAAAATATTTCTTTATTATAAATTGATATGATATCAAGGTTGGAAATTTTATTTTATTGGTTTAATCTACGTTCTTTTTTTCTTAATGAAGAACATGAATTAATTATTTTAGAAATTATTTTGTGGACCTTTTTTGTTGGTTTATCATTGGTTACTTTTAATTACTAGAATTAGAAATTGTTTGATTCTTTATTATAATCACCATTATTCAAATTATCCATCAATTTAATAAGTCCAACCCAAACAATGTCCAAAATCCATTTCTCACATTTTTGTTTAATTCATTTTCTTCCTTTATTCTTCAAACATTCTTCACTGATATTTCAGTTGATTAGTGGTTCAACTATACTTGGGAACTTATCATTGGGAAATTGATATTTGGTAAAAATAATCATTATTTTGGGTTTGTATTCTGGATTTAAGAGATGATATATGTTTTATTATGATGTTAGAGGTATGATGGTGGTTCAGGTGATAGATTTTTCATGAGATGATCTGTGTGCATGCTTCAAGATGGAAACAATGAATGTTTTCCATCAAATGAGTGGTTATATTATAGGAATTGTTATGGATAAATTTTTTACAACCTCATATCTAAGAATTATGGTGGAATTGGTGGTTTAATTGATGGTTGTGGTGGTGCAGAAAAATACGCATGAGAGATCTGGGATTTTTGTGAAATACTGATCTACATGGTGTGTAGTTTGGAAGAACACATTTCATGTGGAACCCCTTCCATGGTGGTTAGGGTTTACACATAAAGATAAATATTACAAGCTATGTGACATATTCATGTGTCCCATAATTTGAAAACCATACATGTACCCTTGGGTATATGGGTAGGAACATGGAAATTGTACATGGTCATGACTAGAGAACATAGGAACGAGCTGGATTTCACAACAATAGACTTGGGTAGTACCAAACATAGTAGAATATGTTTTTTGTACACTATACATGTTGTGTACGCCTTACAGGGTAGGTTATAGACCTTTATACCCCCAGTATAATTTCATTATTAGTAAGGGTTCATTCACTTGGACTGTCCCTAAGAGGGTACAATGTGGTATCCTGTCCCCAGGATAAGATGGATGATTGCCTCCATGGGTTAGTTCTGTATAGAGTCAGATCTCCCTTCATGTGTCTCAAGGTGTGATCCTCTATGATTCTTCCAAAATTTGGGCTAGGTATCCCATTTCTGACATCCAGGTCATTCAATCCCCTTCATATTTGGTTTTTTCCAAATAGGGTTAGGTATCCCCCATTAGACTTGGGTGCGATCCCCAACATGGCTATCAATATCATATGAGTTCCAGTGCATAATTATATATATAATAGACCGATGAGTGTGACCAATTAGATGAGTTTCATCAGTGTTAGTGAGAATCGATAGGTGATTTACCTTGGATGAATGCGACCTTTAAGCCATAGGGGGAATCATAAGATGGAAGTGTGTTAGTGACCTTACTTTGAGAATTAATGTCTATGAGAATATATTGGTTTTTTTCTTTAATTTCTATTGAATAATATTTTTTGTTTTTGATTTTACTCTCTTTAATCATTTATTCAGTGATTTCAGGGTGTCTTACTTGGTATTTTTATACTCAAACCTTATTGGGATCTTCCCTTACATGTCGTGTCTTATGCAGATGATATGAATTTCGATGGAGTATTAGGATGACCAAGATAAGATGGATCTTAGTTGTTCTAGATAGACCATAGATGGGTCTAAGAGTTTCATCTTTACAACATTCCTATTTTTTGTTAGTAGGTTTGAATCTTTTTTGCAGTTATGGTGGGACAATATTCATCCATTTTTTTAATAATTTTTTTCATACTCTGATGTTGGATTAATTATGATTCATTTATATATGATATAATATGTTTATATTTTCCAGATTTTTCTAGTGTATGGATATGTATGATCATAGGTTGAATCACCAAGTAGGACCACTTCCTAGCTATTCAAGTGTGGGGTTCAATGGAGAGTTTGGGACACCAGTATATGCAAGAGATAGTTTGGATTCATAGAGTTCCTTCAACGATCATTTTATACCATGATGTACACTTTAAATTACAATTATAGAGAGGATTATTGGAGGCATTTGGGACTTAGTTTCAGTTTAACATGGTGTTCCACCCCTAGATAGATGACTAGATAAAGAATAATCTTCCTATTTCGGAGGACATGATTTAGGTTTTTTAAGTTGGATTTTGGACTTAGCTGGGAGGATCATCTATCATTGTCGAGTTTAAATAAAAAATAGAAAATATTCCACCATCAGTATGAAACCACTTGAGTCCTTGTATGGGAAACCCTAAACTTCACCACTGTATTGGTCAGAGCTAAGGAAGATAACTCTTATGGGACTAGAGTTTGTGAGACAAATGGTAGTGAAGGTGAAAATCATTCCAAATAAGATTAGGACTACTCAGAGTAATCATAAGTCCTATGTAGACCAGCGATGGAGGAATTTGGAGTTCGATGAGGGATATCACATATTCCTAAATTTATTTCCTTAATGAGGATTTAAAAGACTTCTCCAAGGTGAAAATATATCTATACGATTCATTGGCCATTTCTATGTACAACATGAGGTTGGTAAGGTGGAATACCACTTAGCCTTACCAATGAAGTTAGATACAGTGCATGATGTTTTCCACATGTCATAAATGAGGAGAAATGTACATAACCCATCACATGTTATCGACTGGGATGAGTTATACATTGAGGTTAGAGATAAATTATTAGAGTAATTTGTGCCCATTAAAAATTAGTAGGAGAAGATACTTCATGTATTCATGATTACATTGGTGTGTATTAGTTGGATTAATCAGAATCTTTAGAAGGCCACCTAAGAGATTGAGACCCATATGTGAGGTCAATACCTTAATTATAAGCACAGAGTTTGGTATGGAGTGGGTGTAGGATCTCGATGCCCATAAAGAATCAATTTGATATATTTAAAATATTAAATATAGTATTTCATGATGTTGGGTCTTGAAAATTACACATGAAAGAAGAAGATAATTCCCTAAATTTGGGAAAGGGTAGAAATAAAACATGGAAGAATATTTGAAGAAAATTTTAAAAGGGGAGAGACCATGAAGGATGTATTGATTCCAGGAAGTAAAAAATTCTTCATGGACTACCACTCTGAATGGTGTGCCACCTTTTTCATGAAGCTCTTCATGAAAAAAATAGTTCACAGGAGGAGGTGGTGCCACTGATTCCCATGAATGAAACCATATTTGTTCTTGTAGCCAGGCAGTAATTTCATCCCCCATGAACGACTATCCATGCAAAATAAATAGTTCATTGGACAAGGCGGTACCACCGACACCTGTGAACAAATAAAATTTGGTTGTAGTGATTGGCGGTGATTTCTACACTTAAAAATGATGACCTGCCTCCATGAATAAACACTCACTACTAACTAATTCATTCATAGTCCAAGTCGTTCTCCTTGGGATCCCACATAAGAATCCCTATGGCCCACTGTAGATGAATTTCCACGCCGGTATTCGGTCCCTCTTCTCTATTATAAAAAACCCCATGATAGGCTAAAAGAAAGATCGAAATGAAGAGAGTCAATGGAGATGAGTGACAAGGATACACAAAAGTAGTGCCTATAATATGAATAGAGAGAGATCCATCTATTCCCAATAGGTAAAAGTCTTCATCATAGTAGTAAGTAGGAAATAATAAATCATCTAGCTATCTATGAACTCAAAACACATTTGCGGACACCATTCCATGGGGAATAAATGGTTGGACCATTTATGAACAAGAATCACAAATAGTTAAAATGCTATATGGGATAAACCCTTCCCCACATAGAAAACTCTACAAAGGAGGAACTCATCCCCACATAGAAACACGCTATGTAGATGGAACCTGTCCCCACATAGCAACGTGATACGTTTGAAAAACCCAGGTGTGTGAAGCACAAAGATACAAAGATGGTTCCCTTAGCCACATAGCAACATGGCACACAAAGGGAACCCCATATCGCTTAAGAACCAGATATGTGGAATAGGGAATCCTAGGGGCTTCTACTCTCTACCTCTAATCACTCCATTCTATCATATCATGAGGTCCCATATTATCCCATCCATGAATTAGAATAATGGAATTAGGACAAGGCCTCTTCTAAAGACACCTAAAATGTATGATCATATCATTGGGCACATCAGTGGGTCCTCTCAGGTATACATACCCATTGTAAGCAAAGTCATGTGTGTAATCTCCACAATAATGTGGACCCTTGGAATTTCTTCTAGTTTACATTACCATGGTAATGAGGGTTCCAACCATAGAATTATCATGTGAAACTCCCCGTTTCAGGTGGTAAGGGAAAGGATCCCAATTTCCATTACCTTTGTTAGGGAATGATATCATTTCACTCAGAACCAATTTTAGGGAATCCCACTTAGAAAAATCCCCTAGCACTTATTGTGAGAGGATCCACCTTTTCTCCTCTTAGCCTTATCTCAGGATATATCCAGATGGATCACCAGATGTGACTATCCTAGTTACCATAATAAAAGAGGATAAATTCACACTAAAATCCCTCTCTATCTCCCTTAGATATTTAACACATCATCCACCAACAGACAAAGGGGATCATGTGATATTTAGATCTATTATTCCTCTTTTTTCTCACACTGAGAATGACTCATGCTGGATTAGAGTTTAGTAAAAATCATGAAATACACGTGTTCCCAAACACTCAAATGGGACACTTCCATGAGTTATCCCCACATAAAAGTCTCTACAGATAGATTCCATTCATAATCCTCAACCAAATCCTAAAATGGGATGCTTCCATGCGTAATCCCAAAATCAAATTCTCCACTAGCAGTTTCCATGCGTAAGCCCCAACCAAACCCTCAAATGACCTTCTTTCATGCATAATCCCCACATCAAATGCTCCATAGGTAGCTTCCATACATAATCCCCAACCATATTCACAATGGTTCACTTCCATGCGTAATCCCCACATCAAATATTCCATGACAAACTTCCATGCATAAGCCGCAACCTCTACTAAAATGGGTCACTTCTATGAGTAAGACCCAACCTATACTAAAACGGGCCACTTCAATGCATAATACCCAACCACATGGGTATCCCTCTAAGTGTATTCCCCAATCCAATCATGTCTTCTTAGATGGGCTGCTTCCATGTGTAATCTCTAAGTATATGGGCGTCCTCTATAGGTTTAAACCCCAAACATACCAAACTACAAGGGATTTGATTCCCAACTAATTGGTTTACATAGTAAACCTATATGAGGTCCAAACCCGATTCCCAAGTTCACCCTAATGTTCTCCGGGCCACATTCCTAATAGGGTAATATATACCTGGGATATTGTGTATCTTCCAGGCCCCTCAGGCCACCTCATCATAAGTCGCACACCAAAATTTGACTAAAAAACTTTTTCCTAGATGTCCTTAATGCATGAATTTAAAATACATTTTAGGTCCTTATCATGTGGACATAAAAGGATATGTTCCCTATTATGTGAAACTAATCTACATGGGTTATGATTCCTTTTACAAGGATACATAAGAAGCCCCATATATGGGTTTGATACTGACATCAAAAAAACTTATATCTCCTTAGATGATAAAAAACTCCAATGCTCTTCACCAAGAGGCTTAATACCAATGCTGTCTTAATAAAAGACCAACGAATCTATGATCCCTATGAAAAAAGGGGACCATTTATGGATAACCTTAGATACATACAAATACCTCTATTTATGGAGAACCTCTAATACATACATATGATTCTGATCCCATGATTATTCATAATGGATCATTAATTCAGGGCGATCCATGTATACATACTTGGTAATACAAAAAGGATTAAAAAACATATCTTAAATCGATAAAAGAGTCCCAAAATAAGCCTAAATTCTCCCTAGAAGGGTGTGATGAGCCTGAATTCCCTTACTCTGACCAATGTGAGTCTTTAAGTGTCATTGGAAAAGTTTCCCAATGAATGAATTCCTTTGGAAAGTAGGTCCATGATTCATCAAGGATCTAAGAGTCGTTGTTAATTTTTGGATCCATGAATAAAACTTGATGAAGACCATTCAAAAACTCTGAACCCTAATTCAGTGATTTCACACCATTTTACCCCTGTAATCAGTCAGTCAGTGCAAACAAACATCATCAGAAATGAAATGGTGAATCCGATATGCATCCTTAACAAAGGTGGAAGTGTTGTCCTATGTTAGGACACATTCACATCCAAAATGGAAGAGTTCCAAATGAGAACATCAATTACATATGTTCTCATGAGATGCAACTTTGATGAGGTTTTGTTTTTTGTATTTTTCACATGTATTTTAGGCACTCTTTAGAGATATCTTAAATCCAATGGCATCTCACCAACTTTCAAAAACACACAAGTCAACCACTACACTAGCAAATTCCTCAACCAAATAGAGGATTCCATCACCCACCCAGTGTCTTTAACAGTGGGTTTCAAATAAAATAGATAGGTATTAACACTAGAATTGTTCTATCCCCACCCTAGAGAAAGCTAGACAGGCCCTCCAGTCCATGAAGCCACACTATCTATATACCCAATAACGGTCAGTGGCCTAGAACCAGATGGAACCACTTGCCATCTCCAAATGTTTCGAGATCCTATACATGGAACACGATAATGAGTTCCTCCCTTACCTTATGGAGTCTAATGAAGTCTTCACCAATTACTTCATCCTAGTAGTATAGGGGTCCCACCCAAGGGCCCCTGATGGAAATTGTCATCACCAACTACATGTATCCCAAAATCCTCACCATGAAGATGAAGCCACCCCACGAGCCCCAGTTGAAGCCATGTCGACCCAGGTCCCTATAGTGTCTCAAAAAGTGTAGCAATCAGAAAATTAGAAACAGTCCATCGTCAAAATTTCTATTTAATAATCTTTTCATGTAAATACAATGACACATGATAGGAAAATATATATTTCTTTACCCTCTCATGAAGACCTTCAGTCAAATATAATTGATAACTATTAGAATACTTATATTATTTCTACTACATATGAACCTCATAATCCAAACACAATGGGACCCAACCATGAGTAGATGAAAATCCATATTCAAAAAATATGAGGCCTATCAGTAAGAAATGAAAAAAAACCACAAGCATAACGAAATTCCCACACGTGAAAATGAAGCTTGGCATAAAAGTCGGGTGGAAAATTACCGACAAATGCATAATCCCAGCTAATGCATATGAAGTATTCCATTCAAATATGATAAAAACCAACTATGAGTATAGGAAAATCCCTATTAATGAAAATGAATCCCACGAATCAAATATGGTGGAAACCAACTATGAGAAGAGGAAAATCCCTACTAATTCATATGAAGCCTGTTAGTCAAATATGATGGAAAATGATAAGACACAAATTTATGTTCAGAAGTATGAAGACTACAAGTCAAATATGGTGGAAAATTATGAACAGAAGAAAATACATGCCCATCCATATCAAGACCTCCAGTAAAATATGGTGGAAAATCACATTAAGATAAAATTTTTCAAGAACTCATATCAATACCATTAGTCAAATACAATGGAAACCAATGATTATACTAAAATTCATTCTCATCCATATCAATCCCTCCATATATATATGGTGGAAATCAGAGAAATTAGTTTGTATATCCCAGCTGTAAATCAGTTACAGACTCATGTCTACTCCCCCACATAGGAGAACTATCAGTACCTACTTCAAGGAAATGGAGGATCGAAGCAGGCACACATTCCTACTTTGACACCCGAATGGGAATATATTATTGTTCCCACCAAGGATGCATCTCAACACATTTTATCAATGATGGAATATCATACATCAATTGCTGACCATGTCTTACACACTTGAAAAGACATAATCACATCCACGATGATGACAAGGAGTTGGGATCATAACCCCACCTCCCTATGTGGGATGACTCATCTACACAATAAGGTGGTCACTAAGGACTATACATGCATCCCTTCTCCCTTATAGGAGGGTCTTCAGAAATATCCCATAATTAATAGACAATAGGATCAGACAAAAATACCCATTCTAACTGGGGGAAACCATTTGACTTTGGTGGGATCTCTTATGAAGTAATATATCCCTACCAAAATCCTAGAAGCTTACTGGCATATCGCAGTAGAACCATGGGAGAAACATGAACATGAACTCGTATATGAAGGACCTTACCTACAATAAGAGGCCCCATTATCTATTAAGAGAGATCCTAAAAAGAAATTATGCCAAATGCAACTAGAAAATGAATAGCATATTCGAAACCATGCTCTGTAAGTAGATTGAGTTCAAGAGGCCATTAGACAACTATACATGATGGCGCATGATCCTTCTGAACCATTACCAAAATTGGACGTAGCATTTGTGAAGGTCCTCCCCACAACATTATTACTTGCATCTCTGGAGTTCCTCCCTAAATCATCTTCCATGAAGGCTTCATTTATGGAAAAACTGATCAATCATGAGATATTACCTTCTAATGAGCATCATGGTATCCCTCCTCATGGCTAGAAGATCAAATAGTAAGAAGGTACTTCCCCCTTATTGTTTTAAACCCTGAAGGTCCTCCCCATGGTATATGCTATATAAATTCTCCCTAGAGTCCGATACCAAGATGTAATGGTAGTCCTCATGATTATGGAATTCACTATGAAGGCCTTCCACATAGTGATGCCTTATTTCAACAAGAAGGTACTCTCTTTTATTTTTTCATCCCTAAAGGTCCTCCTCATGGTATATTCCTCAGAAAAAAACCCAACAATTATACATCGAGCTATGATGGTATACCTCGCCATGATGACATGTGCTGCCAAGGTCCTCCCCCCAATGACATCTTATTTCAGCAAGAAGGTCCTCCCATTGGTGTTGTCCACCCCAAAGGTCCTCCCTATGGTATAATATGTAGAAATGATTCATGCAGTCAGACCTAGAGATATGATGGTATTCCTCACTATGATGGCATGCACTATGAAGGTCCTCCATATAGTGATATTTTATTTCAGCAAGAAGGACCTCCCATTACTACAATCTTCCTAGAAGGTCCTCCCCAGGGTATACTCTATAGAAATTCCATCTATAGTAGGAAATAAATATGTGATGGTAGTACTCTCTATTATGGAATGTTCTTTGAATTTTCTCTTCATAGTGACATAATATTTTAGAAATAAAGTCATCCCCTTACTGCTGCCCGCCCTGACAGTCCTCACTAGGGTATATGCTATAGAAATTCTCCATAAAATCAGAAATCAAGATGTAATTGTAGACCTATCCATTATGGAATGTGTAGTAAAGGTCCTCCCTACAATAAAATCTCATGTCGGAAAGAAGGTCCTCCCCTTTCCAATTCAAATATGAGGAAGCCCTCATATTCTGAGTCACTTAGGAAGATGGGTCTAGACACATTAGAGTCCCTATCGATAAAAAATGACATCCTTTATCAACCAATAGATATCATGGGACAAAAATCATCCTTTAATCCACCCATGGACCATTCACATACCAAAAATACCCCTACTAGCCCCGATACTTGTGAAAAAATTATCAAGAAGTTCCCATGTTAGGTTGATCAAGTAGAGGCATCTCTAGTAGAAGAACAAAAGGATATGTTACTTGGGAGAAGATAATTGGTCTGGGATGATATACCCATTGTGTTTTGGATCTTAGATACTTATCAGTTAGACATTCCAAATTAATTTTCATAATAATACACACACAATATCCTTATAAATCTTGGGACAACCTTCGCCACCTAAAGCACAAACTCTTTCCTTAAAATGGGTATGTAGACTATAATAAAATATTGGGAGAGATTAATCATCAAATTAACTTGGAAGACCTTCTATATTCATGATGAGAATAATCATAGAACTGATAGAATTATCTTTAATTGGAACACCTCAATATATTGTATAAATTTATCTGTCGTAGATGCCCCACATGTTCATATCCAAGGATGCAGGAACATGGATCTTTTCATTTAACCTCACACCCCATTCAGTAGAACCCACTAGAAATGATATCCTTTAATTTAATTATTCCAAGGAGAATATCAATAAGAACTCTTGATCAAGAAAAGAAGCACACTCAATAAGAATCATCCCTGAATTACTCTAAAAAGCTCCAAGCCTGATGACATCAATCCAACAAAAAAATCTTGATCCATGAAACTGAGAACATTCAATATAATTCTCACTTAAGATAAGACAATCATCAAGAATCAATAATATCCTCAAAGGAAAAAAATTTGTATGGATCCATCATCATATCCATTTCACACTTGAACAAAGATGCACGAGATAAAGAGGTCGGTGACAATAGAAATAGCCACCATAGTACAGGATCAACCCCAACCCATAGATATGTTGTAATTTTTAACACAAAATGCCACCACAAGACCAAAAAAATATGGAATGGGGAACAAAAACAAGAGAATGGGATTAACCCCATCCCTACAGGGTGGGGTAATTTTTACCTCAAACACCCTCTTGAAGAAAATCATTCTTTTACATTTTAGGAGGATGGAAAGCAGGGAGGTTTCTAGTTCATCCTCTCTTGTGACCCATTTCCACCAAAGGGGAGTCATACGACCAGACTTTGTAGAGGTTCCCTTCAAGTCACCCTTCACTAAGAAGCTCGAATATGATCCCAGAAAGGGAGAGGTCCAGCAAAGGATGAAAAAAACATTCATACTTTTCATAAGACGGTATGATGCCCATAATTCATTACGCATCATTGAACATAAAGGGTGTCAATATTGTAGGAGAAACCAAAATGATGTGAATAAACAAGATAAATAAGGGGATGGTTCCATCTGGGATGCAATCCACACCGAGATTGACGGTGTGCATACCTGAAACTAGATAATCACCCAAACTTTGGGTGCTCCCTCAATCAATCCCATTATACCTCCTCAGTGAAACTCTACTAAAATTAAAAACAAAGCAATGGTCATATACGAACAACCTCCTCCTCTCGATGAGGATGATCTTACTATGCTCAAAGCAATATTCACTTGATAAGAGGAATATATGAAATAGGATAGTAAAATTAACATTGAGTTTCTATGACATAGCATTTGTATTGAATATTTTCCCCATGAAGTACCTCAATGTACACTTATAGTAGGTTTACCCTAGTTAAAGGGGTTTATACTGGAAATTGAATTTGGGTCTGGACATCCACCCAAAATGAAATATAGACCATCGATATACCTAGACCCAATCATGGGTGGATATCAAGATTTTACTCCCTTAAAGATACAAACAGAATAGGTTCATCCCAACCCTCAAAAGATGTCCTTGGAAGGATATCAACCTCAAATAATGGCTGACCCAGCATGTCAGATCTTTCTAATTGTTGCACCAGTCCAAGATCTAGTTTAAAAAAACACTCATCTAGGGATTATCAACACCATCGATTCGTTGAAAGATCTATTGGAAGCCATGGAGGAGAAACATGCACCATTACACCTGGAACAGAAACCTAACACCAAATGGGTGAGAGACACCTCACTCCCGCCAAATATTGAGAGTCCTACATTTTTTATATTCAATATATCAGGTAACATAGAACAACATATGACCCACTATTCATAGAATTTTGATCACATGATGGGAACTCCTAAGCAACAAGAATCAGTGAAACTCATATTCTTTATGTGGACCCTATAAGGGATATCCTTCTTACGGTACACTGTTTTTCCAGATCAATTGATAATAAGGTGGGAAGATCTCCATTGGAAATTATTCTTACAGTTTAGATCAATGATGAAAAATAAAACAATCATTGACCTCTCAAATTACAAAAAATGATAAAATGATAGTGTCTCATATTGCATTTCCAAATGGAATGGGTTGACATACTCTCAGAACCGACGACTTCCCCAAGAGGATATGCTAACTATCTGAATAGATAAACTTTACAATGAGCTGCAAAACCCACTCATCCTGGTGAAATATACTAGTGGGTTATGATATTTCTTTTCCATTTCTAAATTAATGGAAGAATCTATACAATTTACTAGGATCAAGTCTCGTATAATTCCACTAGTCCCAGGTAAAAGAGTGGGAAAGGCTGAGGTGGAATCAGTCACACTTAAGCTAGTCTCTGTGCTTGCTCCACATCTGAAGCCTACACCATATCATGTAGTTCCCCTAGTAATAAAAAAAATCCCCCTTAATAAGATGATTGGAGAGGAACCGGGAAGAATCAATTCAAGGAATGACATAACAAAGTTTACACATTCTGAGATGATCAAGTCCATGGTTATTTTATAGTCACTATGGAAAATTATCTATTATTCCTACTAGATCCCAAGAGGTTCAACCAAGTAGGTATTAATGACAGGACATATTATTGAAATTTTCCTCAGATATTGGTACACACCATCTAGGAATTCTTTGTTTTCAAATACGTCATATAGAAAATGGTGGATTCTGGGTAAGTAAAGCTACAAAGACCACTAGTACAAGTGGTGTATGTTTCCACTAATTCAATTCAGGAAGGAGGATAGTGGAACGAATTTGTTAGTATAATGGAACAAAATTTTTATTGTTGGAAGACTTGGAATAAAATTAACTGAGCTCATGGAACTCTCTAATCATAGTTGAAACAAAAAACTATTCCCCATACAGCTTCCTCTATAGTATGACCAAAGTCATAATCCCCAAAAACCTCCAAAGTCCAGGATTTAAAAAAAATTATCAGAAAGGAAATGAGTAAGTACATGAGGATGCAATTTTATAAAGGCCCAAGTTATCCTTGAGACATTTAGATTTTAATCCTTTAGATCTAAAACAATGGGCCCCACCCTGGTAAATAGCCCCACTAGAAGCAGTTACCCAGACAAATTCATCATCAAACAAGAAGTTAATCATTGGATCCATTAATGTCATTAAATTAATGGATCCCTTATCTAATGATGGGTATATATATGAACCTGATTTCCCCATAAAAAATCAGGGAACTAGAGAGATAGGTCGCATGAGTTGAGGATACCAGGGAATACGGAACCGTGATAATAGTCTGACTTCTTGCTACACCCCTACTTGGTCTATCAAAGTTACAGAAACTCATAAAATATCCCTTCAATTGGTCTAATAGGAATAGGAACCCCCTTATACCATTTAGATTTGAAACTGACCCTATAATTCTAGAATATCAATCCAAATAGGAATAGATGTCAAATCAGCCTTAGCGGCACAACCTAACCCACTAAAGACAGGAGCACCTCAAAATCTTGTCTCAATGACTAATCCATATACATAAAATAATAAAGAACCTAAAGTGTTAATAAAAGATCATACCCAAATTTGGAAGAAAAGTACTTTAGTTAAAAATTATGAAATTATAAAAGAGTTTTCCTTAGTACTATCCAAATTAGCGATCCTGGATAGCTCAAATTTTTAAAAAGACCTCAGGGAAGCACTGATAGAGGCTTTTCTAAGCCCCTAGTAGTTTAAATCCAAAGTGACCAGTATCAAGGTCTATCGAACATATCCTGACCCTACAGAATGTCATATGATTATCTCCTTCATAGATCAATATGAAGATGTAATTATACAGGGAAAAATTAGACCCTTGTATGTTCCCAACATGATAAATAGTGTCGATGTTAGAAAATTCATAATTGATATTGGATTTGGAGTTAATGTCATTCCCATACATACACTTTGTCGGATGGGACGCAATGAAGATAACATAACACCTTATTCCATTACACTATAGGGATATGACCAAAGTGAGAAGAATAAATTGGGCCAAATCAAGCCTCAAACATAGTTTGGAGACCTTGTATCTTACTCAAAATTTCGAGTGGTTCAGTATAATAAGACCTTCAACGTCCTTCTAGGAAGGCCCTGGTTTCATCAACAAGCAACAATCCCCTCACCCTACCATCAATGCATCAAGTACTTCAGTAATGTACAAATTGGGACATTACATGTTGATAAAGCCCCATTTGAATCCTTTGAGTCACATTATATCAATACATGAGTCTATAAAGAGAAAGGGAAACAACCCATGGTTGATGGTGTTGATTGGGTCACCACCTAAATGGTCTGGGAATGATCCTGACTGACTTATGTAAATAAATCGACGAATAATATGTGTTACCCATCAATCATATTGAGAACATGAATCCAAATTCAAACGCATATTCAGTGGTCTTCATGATTTCATCCATGACTATTGAGTCTAGTAGTGTTGAAAAGTTTCCTAACTCCCTATATATTGGTGAAATCTCAGATGAAAATGCCCTCATTCCATCCCCAGAGCTCTAGGAAGTTCATGCCTCTCTAGGTGAGGATGAAGAGGTTGCCTCATCACTAAAAAAGGATTGAGGCACTTCTTATCCATCCCTCACTCCATTTTCTCCAGAGTTTTAGGGAAATACCACACTGATAGGTGGGTCATAGGATGTCACTCCATATTTCAAATATCAAGATATTGAATCTTATCCTGACTCTAGAGAACAGATCCCAAGTCTTTCTTCCCCAATAGAACAAGATGATGAAGATGAAAAGGAGGAAGAAGAAGAGGAGGAGGCCCTTAGGGAGGGACCTATAGTATTTGAGGATGGAATCTCTACCACCATTGTTGAACTCAGATAAATAAATTTGGGTACATAAGAATACCCATAACCCACCTTGATCAATGCATCCGTGTCTTCTGAAGAAAAAAATTTATGTACCTTATTTCTGAAGTAGCATCAAGATGTGTTCAATTGAAACTGCACAGAAATATCATGCCTCAATCCTGGGGTGACCACTCAACACCTTGGACTACCAGAGGACCATTGTTGCTATAAACAGATAGCTAGAAGGATACACCTGACACATCCTACAAAAATTGCGGTTAATATTGATAATATCATCATAGAAACAATTATTTTGGAGTTCCAATATCCTAAATGGCTATCCAATATCATCTTTTTCAGGAAGAATAAATGGAAAATAAGTGTCTACATTGATTTCATAGACCTGAACTGGCTCTACCAAAAGGATGATTTCCCAGTCCTGATCACAGAACTTCTGATCAATGCAATGGGAAGATATTGAGCCCTCCCCTTCATGGATGGATATTTATGATACAATGAAATATTGACGGACCAGGAATATGAAGAAGCCACCACCTTCAGGATCCCATATAGAGGTTTTTTTATATCAGGTAATTAACTTTGGCTTGAAGAATGTCGATGCTACATACCAATACTCCATGCATTGCATCTAAAAACTGTTCCTCATATTTTTTATTGAATTATATGTTGATGACCTATTGGTTAAATATCAATAATTTTATAACCACATGGTAGAACTAGAAACAATCATCAATAAGCTACAAAAACACTTCATGAATATGAACCCCTTGAAATGTGCTTTCGGAATTACCTTCAAGAAATTTTTTTCCTTCATTGAATGAAATAATGGCATCTAAGTCAACCCTGAGAAGAAAAATGATATAATTTCCATGTCAAAAACTCAAAACCTCACATATTTTAGAGGAATTTTAGGGCACTTAGACAACATTCAGTGCTTCATAGACAACCTTTTGGGAAAATGTATGCACTTTACCAGGTTGATAAAAAATTGGGTAATGTATTAGTAGACTGAATATTTTCAGGAACCATTTTATAGTCTCAAGAAATATCTTTTGAGCCTATATGTGTTGATACCTCCACTAGAAGGAAGGATAATTATTTTGTATGTGGAAACCTTAGAGAGATCAATGGGTTTCTTCATTATGCATAAAAAGGACACTCGTAGTGAAAAAAACCTCTACTACTTTAGCTGAACCATGATCGATATCAAGACTCGTTATTCTGATATCAAGAAGAGCTATCTGGTGAAAATATTTGTAGTCCAGAAACATAGGCACTACCTGCAGCATCACGAGGTCCATTTATTCTCTCAAAATGACCCACTCAAATACATTATAAGTCATCAGATGTTTACTATATTTCTATCATAGTGGGTTCTCATCCTTGAGAAGTTTGACATTCAATTCATTCCTCAGAAATAAATCAAAATCTATGAATTATTAGATTTTCTAGAGGAGAAACCCTCTGTATAAATGACTCTATTGGACATTGAACTACCCAATGCAGAGGTTTTCTCTATTCAAGATGGGCCCCATATATAGGAAATATATTTTTTATGGTGCATCTGTAAGTCCGAAATAGAAGAGTATGGAGGACCCTAGGGTCAAAAATGTTGGGTTGGGAGTCGTGATCAACTTCCCAGAAAAAAAGTCTTACCTTACTCCTTCCTACTGTCTGAAGGACATGCAAATAATGAAGCTATCAGGCTCTCATTTGTAGGGATAGAGATGGTACTTCTGGTTCAATTCAATCACTTGAATATAAAAGGTGATTCATAACTGGTCAATAAGAATATAAATAGGGATTATGACATCAAAAATGAAGAGTTAATCCCCCTTCAATACCATGTTTGAGTACTAATGGAGGAATTCCATTTGGAACCATCATTGACTCACATCCCACGATCATAAAATTCCCAATTCGATATAGTGGGAAATGCAGCCACATCTCTAGAAGATCCAGAGTGATATAAAATAGTCATCATCATTGCACATCATCAGATGGTCTAATTTTTTGTTCAAACCAATACAGAATATATCACTATGATAAGCCCCATCCCCAAACCATATGGTCCTACTACTGAATAGATGACACCCATTATAGACTATTTTTAAAAGGGATAACTCCCACTAGAAAAAATTGTGAGAGAGTGAATATAAAGATGAGAAATTAACTTTGTTCTGTATGATGAAACATATCACCAAATGGTCATATTTAAAAGTATCCTTGATAGGGTCCTTCTCAGGTGAATTAATGTAGAAGATACTGCTACTATCATGAAGGAAGTACACACTATAGCCTAAGGATCTCAACAGTCAGGACTCATGCTTTCCCACAACATTTGAAGGTTTGGGTACTACTAGAACACTTTAATATAGGACTACACTAAATTCACCAAAAAAGTTTCATTCTTTCTATGTTCTTTCTAACTTCATTCACCAACCCCCAGAATTACTTCACATAGACACATACTCCAGGCCATTTTCCTTATTGGGAATGGATGTCATGGGAAAATATCCACCCACTACAGCCAAGTAGTTCAAGTACATTCTTACTGAAATTGACTTCTTCTCCAACTTTTCTGAAGCTATACCCCTTAAAGAAGTCAGGTCAAGGAACATTTGCTTCGTTGGAAAATCCAACATTATCACAAGATTTGGGGTCCCTTATCCAATAATGATGGAACATGGAACCATTTTTTATTATATTTAATTTAAGAATCTATATGAAGAGTATGACACCGAGTATAATCGTTCATCCCACTACAATGTAGTGGCTAACCGATAGATATAGGCCTTCAATATGACCCTATCAAATAAACCCCAGAATATGGTGGATAAGGGTTAAATGTCTTAGAATAAAAATCTCATACACGCCTTGTGGGATTAACATACCACAACACGCCATGCCTTATAGGATACCACAAACTCATTAGTATATGGGATAGAGTAAGTATTTCACATCAAGGTTCAATTGAACTCCCTCTTCATTTCCATCTGCGATAAAATATCCATGGATGGGTAATCCCAAAAATGGATGGATGAATTAGAGTGACTGGATGAGAAAAGATTTCATACCTTTTATAATTTGTAACTCCACCCAAACTAGATCGCGTGATCCTTTAACTAAAAGGATCACATTGATATTTCCTCAAAGGATAGATATTGTTGGTCTTCAAGACACCTATGATATCCTGAAAGAAACCTATGAAGTTGGAACTAAAATGGGAGGGACCTTACACCATACATGTGGTCTACTCCAATGGATCTTATTCTATGATTTTTATAGATGAACAACTTACCACAACTCTAAAAAATTCAAGGTTCTCGAAAAATTATTTCAAGTAATCACATGAAAATTTTTCTCGATCACTTGATAATAAACTCCATGATGAATCATCCTAGTTTCATGATATTAAACTACATAACACCTATCATCCTTACCATATGACGTTAAACTATGTATCTAAGTCCAAGAATCATGACTTAAAACTATGTTCAAGCCTATTGTAATAGTTTGGTGTGGAATTGGGCCTCTTAGGCCCTCACTAACATCAGTTTTTTCACTCCTCCATGCCATAAATGCCCATTTTAGGAAGACTCTTTCCCTGGGTATGAACCCCATGACCTTAAAATGGAAACCCATGTTCAACAATCATGACTAAAAATTGTATGAGAGCCTCCTCAAGAATGTGTATGTGGTGTGTGAGCCATCTTATTCCTTGTTCACACCAAGTTTTTTATGCCACCACATCATGCATATCCCTTTTGGAGTGATTACCCCTTTTTCTTGAACACTATGACCTTAAACTTGGGGTAATAATCTTGATCGCATGATAATAAACTACTTGATACATGTTCCCAAGTTACAAGACATCAAACTGCATAGTCATTATTTATCACATGAACGTAAAAATAACAACACCGTTATCCATATCGTAGGAAAATAAACTACATGACATCAACATCTTCACTGCATAACATTAAACTACACATGAATCATTGTTTTAATAAATGAATCATTGCACATGAGCTAGATATCTATGGGAGAAAGATGAAATTTCCCTATTCCCACATGGGATTCATATCCACATAAGGAGTATCTTTATCAAGAACTATATGTGGCTTGATTCCAATCATCATAATATATATAGTGACATCTGGACCCAATGTCCTAGGCCGAGCTTTGAAAAATGGTAGAAATGCTCCATCTTCATATGGGTCAGACCTACTTGGAGAATTCCCTCCTTTCATAAGATGATTGTCTTATTATCCTCTGTCCTCAAGGCCTCTTTTCACTTTGGGATTATGTTTCTAACTGGTCTACAAAATCATCCTTCCAATAACTACAAAACCAAATTATCTAGATTTCATGATGTTAAACTACATGTTAAACCATCCATATCATATGATAATAAACTACATGAAACCAATACCCTCACTATATAATGTTAAACTACATAGCACCATAATGTTCTTACTTGAGAGGACATTTCACCTGACATTAGTTATATACCATGCTATATTCAAGAACTACGTGTGGCTTCATTCTTGCCTACATAGAATATGTACTGACTCTTGGATTCTATATCCTAGTCCATCCACCAAAAGATTAAAAAATTCCCCCTCTCTACGTATGGTTCAGACCTACATAGGGATCTTTTCATTAAGAACTATGTGTATATTGATTCTCAAACTATGGGATACTTAGTAATACCCAGACCTCATGTCCTCTGCCTAGCTATAAAATAGATGAAATGAACCCTCCCCTACATAAAAAAAATATCAATACCGGGGACTCCAAACTAGGTCCTATTGACATGTCCATTTCATGAAAAATGCCTCCTCCCTATACATGAGTCAGATCTATGAAAGGAAGTTCATAAAGAACTATGTGTGGCTTGATTAATTTCATCAAAAGATATGTAGTGACATCCTGACCCTTTTCCATGGGCCCAACCATGAAAAATAGAAAAAATTCCCCCTCTACATATGGTTCAGAACTGCATAGAGTATTTCCATAAAGAAAAACATGTGGATTGATTCCTATCATCACACGATACAAAGTGATGCCTAAACCTATTGTGTTAGGCCCATCTACAAATATACCTCCCTCCATAATATGACTGTCTCTCTAGCCTCTGACCTCAAGGAATCTTTTCACTTCAAGATTATATTTCTCACTAGTCTATGGAATCATCTTTACCATAACTACAAGACTCAATATTCTAAATTCTATGAAGTTAAACTGAATGGTACACTATCCATGTTGCAATATAATAAGATGAACGACACCAATATCATTTCTATATGACATTAAACTACACATCACCATAATTGTTCTCACTTGAGAGCACATTTCCCCTGAAATCGGTCATCTACCACACCATATTCAAGAACTACATGCATCTTGATTCTTGCATGCATAGCATATGTAGTGATGCCTAGATTCTACATCCTGATTCAGTAACCTAAAGAGTAAAAAAAACTCCCCCTCCTATGTATGGGTGATACCTACATTAGGATATTTTCAATAATAAATATATGTGGCTTGATTCTCATTTTATAAGATACATAGTGACACTAAGACCTCATGTCCTAGGCCTAGCCATGAAATAAAAGAAATGAACCCTCCACTACATAAAAACCAAATCAGTACAGGGGTCTCTAAATCAGTTCCTCTTGATAATACCATTTCAAAAAGAATTTCCCATCCCTATATATGAGTCAGATCTTGGCAAGGAAGCACATCAAGAACTATGTGTGGATTTATTCCTACCCACTCTATATATTTAGTGACATCAGGATCTCTGGTTATGGGTCCAATAACAACATTCCCCCACTTTTATGTTGGATCAACCTCATCCACACCACATGGCATTAAAATATATGGGATCCTACAACTACATGTGAGTTTATTACTACCCACACAATATATATAGTGATTCCTAGATCTCTAATCCTGAGTCCAATGCAATAATCAAACAATCAATGGGAAAACGTTCCCCCTCCATATACGAATTAGACTCATGTATAAATTTTACGTTTAGAAATACGTGTGGTTTTTTTCCTATCATTACATGATACATATTGATTCTCAGATCACTAATCCTGAGTCTATCCACAATGAAGGCTAAAAATTCCCTCCTCCCTATATATAGGTCTAATCTGCATATGGGGGTTTTAAAGAACTATGTATGGCTTGAATCTTGTTTTGACAAGATATGTTGTGATTCCCGAATTCTCCATCCTATTCCGACCGCCAAAAATGAAAAATATCCCCATTATTTGTTACATCGCCTTTATGTGGGGGAATAAACACCAACTGCCCTTTGTTTCCCACATCAATCACAAGTCATGTGGGATAACTAGTTTAAAAGGGGGATTCCCCACATGATCTAGGAATATTAATCTACATTAGATAGTCCTGATAACAAGACCTTAAAAGTCACACCATGTGTTTCCTCTTCACGACAGAGAAAATATGTCCTTATCGCATGATGTTCTCAAGAACTACGTGTGGCTTGGTTCTCATTTTTATGAGATACATAGTGACGACTAGAATTCATGTTATAGTCTCATACACAGGTAACAAAATGTCCCCATCTTCTCTGTATGAATAAAGATCTTTGTAGGAGATCTCAAATTTGGTTTCATAATTCCAGAATCAATTAAGGAAACAGAAATGACCCCCCTACATATGATTTGGATATATGTTAGGAATTTCAAACTCCATGGATAATCATATTCTGAATGTTTCTGAAATACCGAGGAAAATTCCTTCCATTCATCATAATATGTTCCCAGAGTGATTTCAGATCTTCACCATCTTCGTTTGGCCATTGAAGATGGGAGGGTTCAGTGTACTGAGGAGACAATTGTTTGAATATGCATAATATTCAATAGTTGGCTCTACATAATTTGTCAACAAAAAAGACATTCAAACCAAAGGAAAAATCCTCCCCATGAGAATATATTTTAATCTCTATAACACCCAATGACATTTCCCCAATATCATTTCTCCAGATACAATAATCTCAAGAATCATGGTTTAAACTTTCTTCTCCCTCTCATACGAGGAATGCCAGAACATCCTGAGCCGACAAGACTTCTATTAATCATTGTTTTTATGATATATGGTCCTAGTTATATGACCAAAACTATAAGAACTCATGACATCCTCGTCCCATGATGTTAAACGGCATGGTTGATATTTTATTCACATGACACTAAACTGAATGATTCCCAATAACTATATATGAATTGATTCTAATTTTAGTGAGATATGTAGTAATTCTTGGATCCAAAATATCAGTTCTATACATGATATAAAAATGTCTCCTTTTTTCCTACACATGGGACAGACTTGCACAAGATATTTCTAACATTGAAACTGCATAATACAAGAACTAAGTATAACTTGATTCTTGATTTGAGGAGATATATAGCAACACATGGATCCTATATCCCAGTCCATACATAAAAAAAATCCCCACTATCCTATACCTAATATATATCTACATTGGATAGTCTAATATGATCCTCACCCCATTCATGGGCTTGTATTCAAAAAAATTCACCCTTCCTTATGCATGGGTCAGAACTGCATGGGAAAACCTTACCATAAGTATGTACGGATTGATTCTCATCCTAAAGAGATATGTAGTGATGTCTTAACTTCACATCTCAAACCCAACCATATCAAAAAAAAAATCCTTTTTACATATGGGTTTGACATGCGTAAGGAAAAATTTCTACCCATTCCCAAAAAATCTCAACATAAAATCCTCCACTCATATTCAGGAATTCCTCTTTTGAAAACCAAAATATGTTTCTAGAAAGGTATGAATCCCCATAAACCACCTTGGCCATCAAGAAGGTAGGATCAGTGTCCTAAGGACCCTTTTTCTAGACTATGCACAATATGTCTCTATTGGATCATCAAAATTCACCCATGAAAAAGGGCCTCCAACCAAAGTAAAATTTGTCTTTAGAAGAGGATTTTCCTATCTCTATATACCGCAATAATTTTTACATCCCACACCACTCCTCGGATTTCAAAACTCATCAGATTATATCTTACAACCTCCCCCACCCCCTTCATGCCTACAGATGATAGAAAATTCATGGATAGATCACTATGAATTGGGAAAATTATTTCTCCTTTGGTCAAGGCTAAGTGACCTTAAACCATATCCCTCAAACATCTTTTATGTAAGAAATTAAACTTAATGGTCCTTATTCAAGTTTCATGAAATTAAACTACACCATACTCTGACCCACCATTATACAATCCAAATACATGTAGGAGTGGTTTCTCATTCATCACTAGTGCTGATATAGACACCCTAACCTTTTTCAAACATCATTCCCTTGAAAATTCTCCCTTCATGGTCTTGAGAAATCATATTTTCACAAATTACTTGGCCATCATAAATAGAGGTTTAGTTTCTAATGGAAACATTTGTTTGACTATGCATAATATTCCCTAGTTGGCTCTGCATAAGTCTCTCATGGAAAAGGCCATCAACCAAAGGTAAATTCGTACCTAGGAGTGGCTTTTACTACATCCATATGCCCTAAAAACATCATGGTAGAAACCATTCTTATGTTTACCCCTCATGTACTTTCCCCATTTCAAACCACAGATTCAGAAATCAAAAAACCATGGTCAACAAAAAAAACCCCATTCATGTATGAAAAATATTGGGACATTCCTAGCTAGTAATCACTATTGGGTCCCTCAAATCATAATTTAATGTCAATACAATGAGTCCTAAAAATCAGTTGCATTAGTTTAGTTTTTTATTACTCTAAAATACCCATGCAAAGAGATAGAAAACTCACCAGATGGAAAACCCACAAAGGTAACCCTGGAAAAAAGTCAATTTTTGGATGATTAAACCCATATTTAACATGGTTTCAGAAAAATTGAGAAATGAAAAGAAAAGGATACACAAAACTTGTTAGGTCAAAACCTCTCAAAAGGTAGCTTAAGAAAAATTCATTTCATGCATGATAATCCCACACCATAGTTAACTTAGAAAAAAATTAGGATGCTAAAAAAATTCAAAAAGTTGTAGGGTTTGTCATGTAAACCTATTAACAACTGAACTATTCCCACTATGTCCCTTGGATCAGGAAAAAATTAGATAATTGTCCAATAATTCAGTCAAAATAGGATATGTTCTTCATCAAAATCACCTTCTCTTCATCTTTATTAGAGAAAATTATGATGGGGGTATTTTTTGGGTCCTGAAAATTCCACATGCAAGAAGAAGATAATTCCATGAATTTTAAAAAGGGAAGAAATTAAACACAGAAGAATATTGAAAAAAAGGGTCAAAGGGGTGAGACTATAAAGAAATACAGATTCTGTGAAGTATAAATTACTTTGTTGATTGTTGCTCCACATTGAGTTCCACCATTTTCACAAAGCACCCTATACACAAAATAGTTCTTGGGTGGAGGTAGTGCCACTGGAGACTGTGAATGAAACTACATTCATTTACAGGACCAAGAAGTTATTTCTTCCCCCATTAATGACTATCCACAAGAACTAAATATTTCACAGGATGAGGCAGTACTTCTGGTGTTCATGAACGAAGAGAATCCATTTATAGGGATGATTAGTGATATATGTCCCTCCAGTTTATGGAAGCCTTTGCAAATTACTTCTCCATACTAACTAAGTCATTTCTAGGATGGGGAATTCTCATTGGGCTCCCACAAAAAATCCCCATGGACCACCATGGATGACCATCTATGCCAGTATATGGTACCTCTGCTCTTCTATAAAAATTCCCTAAGGGGGACTGAAATAAAGGACAAACTGAAGAGAGTATAAGGAGATAAACAACTAGGATGCACAAAAACCAAAGCCGCTGAGATTGATTGAGAGAGATCCATCAATTACCAGTAGGTAAAAATCCGCCGCAGAACAGTAAGGAGAAAATAATAAAAAATTTAGACATTTGAAAACTCAAAATTCCTTTTAGGACACCATTATACGGGGCATAAATGGATGGTTCCTTTTTAGAAAAGTATCCTGCATACCAAAATGATATTCATTCAGAATCCTTCCCTGTATAGAAAAATGCTACATGGAAAGAACTCAGCCCCACGTTGCAACACACTACGTGGATAGAACTTGACCACATGTAGCAACATGCTATGTGGGTAAAACCTAGGTCCATGTAGCACAATGCTACATGAATAGTACCCTCACCCATGTGGAAACATGCCACATAGAGGGAACCCCATCCCGCCTAAGAACCTGCTGTGTGGAATGGGTAATCTTTGGTATTTCTAATCTCTACCTCTGATCACTCCCTCTCATCATATCATGAGGTCCCATATTGTCCCTTCCACGAACCGGTCTAATGAAATCAGGAAAATGCCTCTTTCGAAGGCACCCAACATGTATGATCAAATCATTAGTCACTTTAGTGTGTCCTCCCAGGTCTACATACCTATGGTCAGCAGAGCCACAATTGTAACATCCTTAATAAGTTGGACCCTTAGAATGTATTCAAGTTTACATTCCCATTGTAATGAGGGTTCAGACCTTGGAGTGATCACATAAACCTCCCCATTTTTGGTGGAGAGGGTAAGGATCAACCTTGACTTTCCCTTTGATAGGGAATGAGATGCTCCCCCCCCCCCCAAAAAAACCAATTTTAGGGCATCCCTCATGGAGTAATCTCCTAGACTTTATTTTTAGATGTGAAAATTGTTCTCCTCTTAACCTTATACTGGGACATAGATAGATGGATCAACAGAAGTGACTATCCCGGTTACCAGAATAAAAGAGGTTATCAGAGCACTCAAATATGTCTCCCTCTCCCTTTGGGATTCATCACTTCATCCACCAGTGGATAATCAGGATCATGTGATCTTCAGATCTACGGATTCCTCTTGTTTCTCACATCGAGCATGACTCACAATGGCTTAGAGGTTAGTGAATATCAAGACATTTTCATGATCCCAAACCCTCAAATGGCCCACTTCCATGCATAATCCCCACATAAAATGCTCTATGGAAAAATTCCATGTGTAATCCCCAACCTGTAACACCCAAAGCATCTACGGTACGATTCTCTTTGAATAATATAGTAGCGTGTGTTATACGCAACTTCGGGTTCTAACACACCGCGACCAATCAAAGTAGCCATTATGAATAGTAATACCCACTTTTTGAAATTTTATAAATTTTATCTTTCAAAATGGACTTCATATTTGGATTCGGAATATCAAAATTATCATAGGGTGAATTTTTGGTGTTTTTCTAAAAACTTTCAATTTTTGATGAATAGTGAAAAAACACTGAGTTATTGTTTAAAAACAAATTTTTATTTAAATAATAATTTATTTAATTTAAATTTAATTAAGGTAAAAATAGATAAATAACACCTATATAAGTTCAATGTAATTCATTGGAGTTAGTTTAGAATAATTTTAGATATATAAAAAATTTATTGAACTTTTCACTGTCTTTTACCCACCTCCTAGGAGAATTTGGAAATTTACATAAAACTTAATATTACGGCTTTTGTGAGTAGAATTTCAAAAATCCAAGAGACAGGGTTAATATCAAGGAGTAAAATTTGGTTCAATAAGATAAAAATAATTTTTGGTGAATAGTAACTTTTTTACTTTTATTTACCACGATAAGAAGTAAATAGGGTAATTAAGGGTAAAAATGATATTAATATTACCCTAACACATGTCCTAATTCTATTTTACAAGTGTATATCGATCAAAAACAACCTTAGGAATAAAATATTATCATTTAGGTCCACTTAGATTTGATTAGGACATTTATTATTATTTAATTCAAAGAAGAGTTAAAAGAGTTAAAATCAAAGTTTAATTATTAAACATTTTTAATATAGGTTTATACATAAGATAAATTCGATTATAAATATTCATCAGAAATATAAAATGATTTCCTACATAATTATATTATATTTTTAATTTTTAGGCATTAAATAATTTAATTTAGTTATGACACAATGATGATGCAGTAATTACCTTATTAGTGAAATATTAAATTAATTGATATTATAAATACCCAAATAAATATAATTTTATACTTTTAATGAATTCTACAAATTTCATAGATTAATATGAAATTTTAGAGTTGATTAAATGAATTAGTTTCGAAGTAATCATGCTGTTATGAGTTTAAAAAAAATCAAATTCCAAATAGTGTCAAAATTGACATAAAAGAGTTTTTAAAACAAATATTATATTATTAATTCATATTCTATTACTAAATATCTAAGGTCAGGAAAAAAAACTTTTATCATGATAGGTGTATCCTTAATGGACCAATTTTGGGTAGATTGTATGTATATAGTATGTTTATTAACTATATAATATAAAAATACAAAGTGACATGGTAAGTGTCAAACTAATTAACTAAGAGTTAAAACTAAACAATAAGGTTAATATAATGACCCAAAACTATCTAAAATCTATTGGTTGAAAGGATTTCGACCCCTACCCACCTTAGAATTTGAATAATCCACTTTGGAGCCATTAGAAACCGAATATGAATTTATTATAAAATAATACTTTAAGTTTTTCCTAAAGAGCCCCTCACCCCTTTTATAAAAGGGCACTCCCCCTTCTCATTAATTCACACCTTCAAAGCCAGTTCGCTCGGCCAACCTCTACTGAAATATCCTCCCAACTTCCCTCACTTCAACCTAGAGGCCTTAGTTTGAACAGAAAGGCAACTTAAGGATCCCTTTTGATCAAATCAAAAGAAAGGACCCGAAGAAGAGGTAACGTCTTAACCACCCTCTTTAAAGTTCCGTTCTTCTTCAACTTCTTCTTTCCTTGTTATTTCCATTATAAAATAATAAATCCAGTATCTTATATATACTGTGATGTTATTATAAATATGGAACAAACAAATTCATTATTCTATCGATCCCTTGAATGAAATTTCACCATACGTGCGTACGTACATCCTACCGTCTCCACGTTGTGGTGTAATTGTTATTCAATATATTATTATTTAGATGGGTGTAATAATGATGTATACTTCATGTAAGTAATAAATATAACATGATAATGATTCTATCTATACTATATACCATCCAATTATATATTATTTTAATATCAAAAGAATGATATTGTTGCTCATGCGTACGAACGGATTACCGTCTCCACGAACACGATGAGATTCATTCCTCATCGTATCCATTCAAGACTAAATTTCATTGGATGATTAAAAATAATATTTAAGGACTTGATATCATTCTGTATATGAATAAGATACAACCTATCCATAAAAAATATGGATTACTTAAGAAAACAAAAAAAGAAAAATGAATCCATTAACACCCTAAATGACTATAATACTAAGATGTTATTAACAAATAAATTTTAAAGATCATATATGATATCATATCAATATATATGATTCTTGTAGAATTTAATAACAATTATTTCACCATTATATAGGAGGTTAACCAACCCTCAACCAAGGAAAGTACAAGGTAAGGGTTATTTCACAATCTCTTCATTATCCGAGGGTGTTTATACGTAATTATCTATTGGGACCTATTTATCACCCACATCCAAGTTTCTTTAAAGTGTATTTCAAAAAATTATTACCATTTTACAGAATATTGGTTAAAGTCATTTATACACTTGTTTGACTTTTTATAAGAAGTTTATAAAGGAATCTTTCCGTTGTTTTCCAAACAAGGTCCTTTTTAAACTTTTCGACAGAATTAAGGTAAGAATGTTTTTTTCAACTTATTCGGAGGGTGCGGCTATTTTCTACCGTTATAAAATCTTCAAATCTTCCATTAAAATATTATAATAATATTTTCAAATTAAATGTTTTATTTTATAATTATGTGACTTTTAAATGATTTAAAAAAAGAGATATTTCTCTCAAATAGTTTTGATTTCATCTATGTCAACATCCTTTGATGGATTTTAAGATTATTTGAAGTTGATTTATTATGATACAAAACATCCATATTGTATTGAAGTTTTTGTGATATTTTTGACTGTGGATGTGTTATTTTTATACCATTCATGGTTTATGGAGAAAGTATTGACATTTCAGTTGCATGTTTTAATACGAATGTTTATGTTATGTTTAAACCTGTTCATATGAGGAATGCATTGGACTTAATAAGTGACGGGTGGAGCCCGCTATAGCTCCTCGATGCATCTGTAGGTATCATGAGAAAAACTAGCGTCTTGGAACGAGTCCTTGACAAAATATTATTTGTAGTCTTGGCACGAGGCCTTTGCTACGTGGTTATGATAGTCTGAGATTATGCATTCCGTCATTATGAAAGTGGTTATTGATATTTAATGTGATTATTAGACTAGTAGAATATCCATGTGAATAAGTAAATGGAATTATTTCATTTTATCTTTTCTATATTATGATGAAGTTTAAGTTTAAAAGGATTTTATTTTAGTTATACATTTCCTTAAATGTTTATGTTTATTTATGAAAGTTTCCGCTATATTGTTATCCTTACTGAGCATATGAGCTCACCCCTTCCAATGTTTTATTTTTCCCAGGATGTGAAGAAGTAATTTATGAAAGACCTGCAGGGATAGTATGTGAGGATATGAGTGTGGACTATGGAGACTATGTTGTTGTAGTTTTCATTTTTATGATGTAATGTAAGACCTATGAATATATCAAGTGTTTCGAAGGCTACTAAACCAATCAGTATTTCGAGATTTGATCCTTCTTGTGATCATGAAAATGGTATGTAATAATTCAATGACTCTGTGTAACTGGGGTCAGGGCGTTACAGTTGGTATCAGAGGAAAGTTAGTACAAACCTTGGAAGCTAGATTTAGATAAACTCTGATTAGATCACATAGACCTATGATGGACTTTGAGGATTAGTATAAAAGAACTTCCTAGAATTTTGGTATTATAGATATTTTGTGAGATTTATGAGCAATAAATCTTAGTCTGGATATGAGCAGGTAGAGGCGGCTCTGGCACAGATGTATCTAGGGGTAAAATCCGAAAACACCGCTTTGATCTAGACTCGAACGGGAACTCGTGCACGACAACGGGCCTTGCTGCACTCTTGGTTACGACACTCCCGGGGGATATGCTTAGGATAATTATCATCTTCTTTAAGAACCATTATGAAGGGTTTATGAGTATATACTTCCTCAATGGAAACATTATTATTATTATGGATTATATCCATAAACTGTTAAATTTATGTTAAGTGTTTTTCAAGTATGGAATTATTTATTTTGATTCATAAATTGATCTAGTTTATGCCATTCTTTAGAAACGACGCCTAGTAGAAGGAATGAAAACTGTATCAATGCACGCACTCCATGTAGTGATTTCCCTCCTTCTCAAGATAATTATAGTGGAGCTGGTAATGAAACTTGTGCTGATCAGCTAATCACCATACTGGGACAACTCACTCAGGTTATGAATAATAACCTTACCTGTATGGAGCACCCTGATCCGCAGCATGGAGGATCAATGTTAGATCGCTTAATGAGGCAACAACCACTAACATTCAAAGAGATTAAAAATCCCTTGGTAGCTGAGCAAAGGATAAATTCTTTAGAGAAATATTCCATGCCTTGGGGAATAGTGAAAGGGAAAAAGTTATCATGGCAGTTTACCGCCTCACTGGAGATGTTGATCAATGGTGGTCATTGATAAAAAACACAAAGGAAGATGACAAAGAATCAGATATGGAATGTAGGGAGTTCAAAGAGATATTCTTAGAAAAATACTTTCCTCGAGACCATCGAGCAGATATGGAAAGGAAATTTCTGAGTCTGAGGTAGAAAGAAGATGAGAATGTCGCAAAGTATGAGGCTATCTTTACAAGGTTAGCGAGGTATGCTGAAGATTATATACGTAACCCATGAAGTAATATTGATCATTTATTTGATGGTTTAAAACCATTTATCCATCGAGCATTAGTCTTAGAAACCTTCTCGTCGTACGTAGATATTGTCTCGTGTGCTATGAAGACAGAAAAGGAATTTTCAAGGTCTTATGACTTTAAAGCAAAGAAAGATAAGAAGAGATCTGCTGATCAATCTGGAAATGGAAATAAGGGGAAGAAGGGAAAAGTTGAAAATCCATCCTGTAGTAGATGTGGGAAGAAACACCCTGGTACTTGCCTAAAAGGAATGGGAGTCTGTTACAAGTGTGGTGAAAAAAGGCCACCAAGCTCAGGATTTCAAGGGAAAGAGAGTTGCTGTCAATGTGGAATTCTATAATTGTAGAGAGATGGGAAATTATGAAAATGAATGTCCTAAGAATCAGGATAACTTGCCTCAGAAAAGGACAAGGGATCAAGTCTGTGCTTATGACATCACTACTGCTGAGTTAGAAGCCTCGAAGGATGTGGTGGCAGGTAATTTAATGGTTTCCTCAAGTTTAGCAAATTCTTTATTTGATTTTGGATCATCGCATTGTTTAATATCTTCCCAGTTTTCTAAGAAAATTAGATATTTCCAATTTGATTTAACAAGAGAGTTGTCAGTCAAAACCCCTAAGGGAGGTATCATTGCTACAAAGTTCTATGGATCCGTTCCCATTAGGGAATATAAATGTTATTTATCTGCTGATCTCATCATCATACCCATGAATGAATTCGATATAATCCTCAGTATGGATTGGATTTCGGACCATGATGTGAAGATTTATTATAAGAAGAAGGAGGATACTATTTTTGATGATGATGATAAGGAACACCTTATCTTTAGAGCAGAATCGTCACCACCTAATTCTTATCTAGATCCACCCCCAGCAGATCAACTAAATTCAATTATCGGGGAGGAAGAGAATGAAATAACTGTTGGTGAGGAATGGAATGTTCAAATAGAGGATGTACCTATTGTGAAAGAATATGTAGATGTGTTTCCGGAAGATTTACCTGGACATCCTCCAGAACGAGAAGTTTAGTTTTCCATTGATTTAATTCCTGGATCAAGGCCTATCTCGAAGACCCCTTATAGAATGGCCACTCAGGAATTAGTTGAACAAAAGAAACAACTAGAGGAATTGAGTAATAAGGGATTTATTCTCCCTAGTCTTTCTCCATGGGTATCCCCTGTTCTTTTTGTTAAAAAGAAAGATGGATCTATGAGGTTATGTATCGACTACAGGGAGATCAATGCTATAACAATAAAGAAAAAGTATCCCCTACCTCGCATTGATGATTTATTTGACCAACTTCATGGAGCTCAATACTTTTCAAAGATTGAACTTTGATCAGGATTCCATCAGTTGTGTGTGAAAAAGGAATACATTCCTAAGACAACATTTTGAACAAGGTACGGGCATTACGACTTTACAGTAATGCCTTTTGGGATGACTAATGCACCCTCTGTATTCATGGATCTAATGAATAGAGTTTTCAAAGAATATCTTGATGAATATGTAGTGGTATTTATTGATGATATATTTCTATACTCCAAAATCTACAAATATCATGTAAATCACTTACGCATTATATTGAAGACTCTGAGAAGACATGAATTATATGGGAAGTTTAGCAAGTGTGAATTCGGGCTTCAAGAGATTTCTTTTCTTGGCCATATTGTCTCTAAGGATGGAATATCAGTTGATCCTTTTAAGACCAAGTCAATCCAAGAATGTCCAGCACCAACGAGTATAACTGAGGTACACAGTTTTATTGGTTTAACAGGTTATTATAGAGGTTTTTTCGAGAATTTTTCCCAATTGGCTAACCCATTAACGAAGATCACACGTAAAGGGGTTAAATTTGTCTGGACAAAAGAGTGTGAAGAATGTTTTGAAGAAATATAAAGAAGATTAGTCAATGATTCTATATCGACTCTACCATCGGGGGATGATGGGTTCGTTATTTATAGTGATGCATCAATGAAAGGACTTGGTTGTGTCCTTATACAAAATGATAGAGTTATTTCTTATGCATCACAATAACTGAAAATTAAGGAGAAAACTATCCTACTCATGATCTTGAGTTACCTGCTGTAATCATTATTTTGAAGATATGGAGACATTATCTCTATCATGAGAAATGTGAGATTTATACTGATCACAAGAGTTTGAAGTATATTTCCTAACAGAAAGAACTCAACATGAGGCAAAGGATATGGCTTGAACTACTCAAGGATTATGATTGCACGATACACTACCACCCGAGGAAGGAAAATAAGGTGGAAGATGCTTTAGCTGAAAGGATCAAGGAGTTTTGAACGTGATGAGAATTGAAAGGGATCCTATTTTCATGGATCTAGTGAAGATGGATATGGGAATCACCATGGAAGGTGAAACATAAATGTCTTTTAAAATGGTTTCCAAACCATCATTACTAGAAAGGATAAAGAGTTCTCAGACCGGTGATGAAGGGTTACAAAGGAAGATTAAAGCTGTGAATGATGGGAGATTGAGTGACTTTGTGTATGAAGATGGAATTTTGAAATTTGGGAGGAGACTTTGTGTTACTGATATACCTGATTTAAAAAGAGAATTGTTAGACGATTATCATAGTTCCAATTTCTCTATACACCCTGGGGGTACCAGAATGTATAGAGATTTGAAGGAACATTTTTGGTGGGACAACATGAAGAGGGAGATTGCTGATTTTGTGTCAAGATGTATGGTTTGTCGACAAGTGAAATCTCAGAAACAACATGGAGAATTCATAAAACCTCTTCCCATACCTGAGTGGAAATGGGACAATATTATGAAGGAATTTGTAATGGGGCTACCAAAGACTCCAAGAAGGAATGATGCAATATGGGTTATTATTGATCAACTTACCAAGACAACAAATTTTCTTGCTATAAGAGAAGATCTACCACTGGAACGTCTAGCAAGACTATATATTAATGAAGTTGTGAGAATTCATGGAGTACCACTATCAATTGTTTCTGATCATGATCCTCGTTTTACTTCATGATTCTGGAAGATTTTTCAGAAGGCCTTGGATACTGAAATTCATTTGAGAACTGCCTACCACCCTCAAACAAATGGACAATCAGAACAAACTATTAAAACCTTATAAGACATGTTGAAATCATGCTCACTTTACTTTTAGGGTATGTGGGATCAATATTTACCACTGGTAAAATTTTCCTATAACAATAGTTTCCATTCAAGTATTCAGATGGTACCATATGAAGCGTTGTACAGAAAGAGATGTCGCACACCAAACTGTTGGGATGATGTTGGTGAAAGAAAACTTGTTGGCCCGGAACTAGTGGAGGAAACGATGGAAAAGGTAAAGGTAATCCAAAACCACATCAAAGCAGCTCAAAGTAGGAAGAAGATCTATGCCGATAATCTAAGGAAGGTTTGGAATTTCCTGTAGGAGATCATGTTTTCTTGAAGGTATCTCCATTGAAGGGAGTCATACGTTTCGGTAAGAAAGGTAAATTGAGTCCCAGGTACATCGGACCTTTCGAAATTCTGGAACGAATTGGGGTTGTAGCATACCGTTTGGCAATGCCTCCAAATCTTTCCAAAGTTCACGACGTGTTCCACGTATCACTATTGAGAAAATACATGTCTGACCCAACGCATGTACTCACCGATGAAGAATTAAAACCGGAACCCGATCTGTCTTATTGCGAAGAACACGTCATGATTCTTGATACGAGAGAAGAAGTGCTCAGAAACCAGACGACTCGTCTGGTAAAATTTCTATGGAGAAACTATAAGATAGAAGAGGCAAAGTGGGAACCTGAGGAACTTATGACGAAGAATCACCCGAGTCTTTTTATGCATTAATATTCTAGAAATTTCAAGGACGAAATTATTTTATGGAGGGGAGAATGTAACACCCCAAGCTTCTATGGTACGATTCTCTTTGAATAATACATTAGTGTGTGTTGCACACAACTTCAGGTTCTTACACACCACAACCAATCAAAGTAGCTGTTATGAATAGTAATACCCAATTTTTGAAATTTTATAAATTTTATCTTTCAAAATGGACTTCATATTTGGATTCGGAATATCGAAATTATCCTTGGGTGAAATTTAGGTATTTTTTTAAAAACATTCAATTTTTGATGAATAGTGAAAAAATACTGAGTTATTGTTTAAAAATAAATTTTTATTTAAATAATTATTTATTTTATTTAAATTTAATTAAGTTAAAAATAGATAAATAAAACCTATATAAGTTCAATGTAATTCATTGGAGTTAGTTTAGAATAATTTTAGATATATAAAATTTTTATTGAACTTTTCACCGCCTTTTACACACCTCCTAGGAGAATTTGGAAATTTACATAAAACATGATTTTATGACTTCTGTGAGTGGAATTTTGAAAATCTGAGAGAAACAGTTAATATCAAGGAGTAAAATGTGGTTCAATAAGATAAAAATAATTTTTGGTGAATAGTAACGTTTTACTTTTATTTACCACGGTAAAAAGTAAATAGGGTAATTAAGGGTAAAATGATATTAATATTACCCTAACACTTGTCCTAATTCTATTAGACAAGTGTATCTCGACCAAAAACAACTTTAGGAATAAAATATTATCATTTAGGTCCACTTGTATTAGATTAGGACATTTATTATTATTTAATTCAAAGAAGAGTTAAAAGAGTTAAAATCAATGTTTAATTACTAAAACATTTTTAATATAGGGTTATACGTAAGATAAATTCGATTATAAATATTCATTAGAAATGTAAAAATATTTCCTACATAATTATATATTATTTATAATTTTTATACATTAAATAATTTTATTTAGTTATGACACAATGATGATGCAGTAATTACCATATTAGTGAAATATTAAAATAATTGATATTATAAATACCCAAATAAATAAAATTTGAGACTTTTAATGAATTCCACGAATTTAATAGATTAATATGACATGTTAGAGTTGATTGAATGAATTAGGTTCGAAGTAATCATGCTGTTATGATTTTCAAAAAAAAATCAAATTCCAAATAGTGTCAAAATTGACATAAAAGAGTTTTTAAAACATATATTATATTATTAATTCATATTCTATTCCTAAAAATTTAAGGTTCGGACAAAGGACTTTTATCATGATTAGTGTATAATTAATGGACCACTTTGGGGTCTCTTAGATGTATATAGTAAGTTTATTAACTATATATTATAAAAATACAAAGTGACATGGTAAGTGTCAAACTAATTAACTAAGAGTTAAAACTTAATGATAAGGTTAATATAATAACCCAAACCTATCCAAAATATATTGGTTGAAATGATTTAGACCCATCCCCACCTTAGACTTTGAATAATTCTTTTTGGAGGCATTATAAACCAAATATGAATTGATTATAAAATAATACTTTAAGTTTTTCCTAAATAGCCCCTCACCCCTCTAATAAAAGGGAACTCCCCCTTCTCATTAATTCACACCTTCAAAGCCATTTGGATCGGCCAAAATCTACTCAAATATACTCCCAACTTCCCCCACATCAACCTAGAGTCCTTATTTTGATCAGAAAGAAAACCCAAAGAGCCCTTTTGATCAAATCAAAAGGAAGAACCCGAAGAAGAGGTAACGTCTTAACCACCCTCTTTAAAGTTCCTTTCTTCTTCAACTTCTTCGTTCCTTGTTATTTCCATTATAAAATAATAACTACAGTATCTTATATATACCTCGATTTTATTATAAATATGGAACGAAAAAATTAATTATTCTATCCATCCTTTGAATGACATGTTACCATATGTTCGTACGTACGACCTACCGTCTCCACGTTGTGGTGTAATTGTTATTCAATATATTATTATTTAGATGGGCATAATAATGATGTATAATTCATGTAGATAATAAATATAACATGATAATGATTCTGTATATATGATATACCATCCAATTATATATTATTTTAATATCAAAAGAAAGATATTGTCGCTCGTGCGTACGTACGGATTACCGTCTCCACAGACGCGATGAGATTCATTCCCCATCGTATCCATTCAAGACTAAATTTTATTGGCTGATTAAAAATAATATTTAATGACTTGATATAATTCTGGATATGAATAAGATAGAACCTATCCATAACAAACATGGCTGACGTAACAAAACAGACAAAGGAAAATGAATCCATTAACACCTGAAATGACGATAATACTAAGATGTTATTAACAAATCAATGTTAAAAGATCATATATGATATCATATCAATGTATATGATTCTTTTATAATTTAATAAAAATTATTTCACCATTATACAGGAGGTTAACCAACCATCGACCAAGGAAAGTACAAGGTAAGAGTTATTTCAGAATCTCTTCATTATCCGAGGTTGTTTATATGTAATTATCTACTGGGACCTATTTATCATCCACATCCATGTTTCTTAAAAGTGTATTTCAAAAATTTATTACTATTTTAAAAAATATGGGTTAAATTCATTTATACCCTTGTTTGACTTTTTATAAGAAGTTTATAAAGGAATCTTTCCGTCATTTTCCAAACAAGGTCCTTTTTAACCTTTTTGACAGAATTAAGGTAACAATGTTTTTTTAACTTATACGGTGGGTGAGACTATTTTCTGCCGTTATGAAATCTTCAAAGCTTCCCTTACAAGCTTATAAGAATATTTTCAATGTAAATGTTTTATTTTATAATTATTTGACTTTTAAATGATTCAAAAAAAAAGAGATATTTCTCTCAAATAGTTTTGATTTCATCTATGTCAACATCCTTTGAAGGGTTTTAAGCTTATTTGAAGTTGATTTATTATGATACAAAACTTCCATATTTTATTGAAGTTTTTGTGATATTTTTGACTCTGGATGTGTTATTTTTATACAATTCATGGTTTATGGAGAAAGTATTGACATTTCGTATGCCTGTTTTTATACGAATGTTTATGTTATGTTTAAACCTATTCATATGAGGAATGCATTTGACTTAATAAGTGATGGGTGGAGGACGCTATAGCTCCTCGATGCATCGGTAGGTCTCATGAGACAAACTAGTGTCTTGGAACGAGGTCTTGACAAAATATTATTTTTAGTCTTGGCATGAGGCCTTGGCTACGCGGTTATGATAGTCTGGCATTATGCATTCCGTCATTATGAAAGTGGTTATTGATATTGCATGTGATTATTCAACTAGTAGAATATCAATGTGAATAAGTAAATAGAATTATTTCATTTTATCTTTTCCATATTATGATGAAGTTCAAGTTTAAAAGTCTTTTTTTAGTAATACATTTCCTTAAATGTTTATGTTTATTTATGAATGTTTCTGCTATATTGTTATCCTTACTGAGCATCTGAGCTCATCCCTTTCAATGTTTTATTTTTCCCAGGATGTGAAGAAATAATTTATGAATGACCTGCAGAGATAGTATGTGGGATTATGAGTGTGGCCTATGGAGACTATGTTGTTGTAGTTTTCATTTTTATGATGTAATGTAAGACTTATAAATATATCTAGTGTTTCCAAGGCTACTAAACCAATTGGTCTTTCGAGATTTGATCCTTCTTGTGATCATGCCAATGTTATGTAATAATGAACTGACTCTGGGTAACTGGGGTCGGGGCATTAAAATTGGTATCAAAGGAAGTTTAGTACAAACCTTGGAAGCTAGATCTAGATAAACATTGATTATATCACATAGACCTAAGATGGACTTTGAGGATTAGTACAGAAGAACTTCCTAGAATTTTGGTATTGTAGAGATTTTGTGAGGTTTCCGAGCAATACATCCCTGTCTAGATACGAGTAGGTAGAGGCAGCTCTGGTACAGATGTACCTAAGGGTAAAACCTGAAAACACCACTTTGATCTAGACTCGAACGGGAACTGGTGCATGACAGCGGGCTTTGCTGTACTCTTGGTTACGAAACTCCCGGGGGATATGCTAAGGATAATTCTCATTTTCTTTATGAACCATTATGAAGGGTTTATGAGTATATACTTCCTCAATGGAAACATTATTATGATTATGGATTATATCCATAAACTGTTCAATTTATGTTGAGTGTTTTGCAAGTATGGAATTATGTATTTTGATTCATAAACTGATCTAGTTTATGCTATTGTTTAGAAATGGCTCCTAGTGGGAGGAATGGAAACCGTATCAATGCATGCAATCCATGTAGGGATTTCCCTCCTACACAAGATAAATATAGTGGAGCTGGTGATGCAACTAGTTCTGATTAGCTAATCACCATACTAGGACAACTCACTTAGGTTATGAATAATAACCTTACCCGTATGGGGCACCCTGATCCGCAGCGTGGAGTATCAATGTTAGATCTCTTCATGAGGCAACAACCACTAACATTAAATGGGAGTAAAAATCCCTTGGTATCTAAGAAATGGATAAATTCTTTAGAGAAAATATTCCATGCCTTGGGGAGTAGTGAAAGGGAAAAAGTTATCATGACAGTTTACTGCCTCACTGGAGATGCTGATCAATGGTGGTCATTGATAAAAAACATGAAGAAAGATGATGAAGTATTAGATATGGAATGTATGGAGTTCAAAGAGCTATTATTAGAAAAATTCTTTCCTCGAGACCATCGAGAAAATATGAAAAGACAATTTCTGAGTCTGAGGCAGAAAGAAGATGAGAATGACGCAAAGTATGAGGCTAACTTTACAAGGTTAGTGAGGTATGCTGCAGATTATATACATAACCCAAGAAGTAATATTGATCATTTCTCTGATGGGTTAAAACCATTTCTCCGTCTAGCATTAGTCTCACAAACCTTCTCATCTTACGTAGATATTGTCTCGTGTGATATAAAGACAGAAAATGAATTCTCTAGGTCTTAAGACTTTAAAGCAATGAAAGAGAAGAAGATATCTGCTGTTCAACCTGGAAATGGAAATAAGGGGAAGAAGGGAAAATTTGAAAATCCATCCTGCAGTAGTTGTGGGAAGAAACACCCCGGTACTTGCCTAAAAGGAATGGGAGTCTGTTACAAGTGTGGTGAAAAAGGCCACGAAGCTCATGATTTCAAGGGAAAGAGAGTTGAAGTCAATGTGGAATGCTATAATTGTAGAGATATGGGACATTATGAAAATTAATTTCCTAAGCGTCAGGGGAACTTGCCTAAGAAAAGGCCAAGGGAACAAGGCCAAGCTTATGCTATCACTACTGTTGAGGTAGAAGCTCTGAAAGACGTGGTGGTAGGTAATTTAATGGTTTCCTCAAGTTTAGAAAATGCTTTATTTGATTTTGGATGATCGCATTGTTTCATATCATTTCAGTTTGCTAAGAAAATTAGATATTTATAATTTGATTTAACAAGAGAGTTTTCAGTCAAAACCCCTAAGGGAAGTATCATTGCTACAAAGTTATGTGGATCCGTTCCCATTAGGGAATATAAATTTTCTTTATCTGCTGATCTCATCGTCATACCCATGACTGAATTTGATATAATCCTCGGTATGGATTGTCTTTCAGACCATGATGCGATGATTTATTGTAAGAAGAAGGAGGTTACGATTTTTGATGATGATGATAAGGAACACCTTATCTTTAGAGAAGAATCATCACCACCTAATTCTTATCTAGATCCACCCCCAGTAGATTGACTAAATTCAATTATCAGGGAGGAAGAGAATGAAATAACTATGGGTGAGGAAAGGAATGTTCAAATAGAGGATGTAACTATTGTGAAAGAATATGTAGATGTGTTTCTGGATGATTTACCTAGTCATCCTCTAGAATGAGAAGTTGAGTTTTCCATTGATTTAATTCCTAGATCAAGTCCTATATTGAAGACCCCTTATAGAATGGCCACTGTGGAATTAGTTGAACTAAAGAAAAAACTAGAGGAATTTAGTAATAAGGGATTTATTCTTCCTAGTGTTTCTATATGGGGAGCCCCTGTTCTTTTTGTTAAAAAGAGAGATGGATCTATGAGGTTATGTATCGACTACAGGAAGATCAATGCTATAAAAATAAAGAACAAGTATCCCCTACCTTGAATTGATTATTTATTTGACCAACTACATGGAGATCAATATTTTTCAAAGATTGACCTTCGTTCAGGATACCATCAGTTGTGTGTGAAGAAGGAAGACATTCCGAAGATAGAATTTCGAAAAAGGTACGGGCATTACGAGTTTACAGTAATGCCTTTTGGGCTAACTAATGCACCCTATGTATTCATGGATCTAATGAAAAGAGTTTTCAAAGAATATCTTGATGACTATGTAGTGGTATTTATTGATGATATCTTGGTATACTCCAAAAGCTACAAATATCATGAAAATCACTTGCGCATTATATTGAAGACTCTGAGAAGACATGAATTATATTGGAAGTTTAGAAAGTGTGAATTCTGGCTTCAAGAGATTTCTTTTCTTGGCCATATTGTCTCTAAGTATGGAATCTCTATTGATCCTTCTAAGAGCAAGGCGAGCCAAGAATGGCCAACATCAATGAGTATAACTGAGGTACACAGTTTTATTGGTTTAGCAGGTTATTATCGACATTTCGTCTAGAATTTTCCCCGATTGGAAAACCCATTAACGAAGCTCACACGTAAAGGGTTTAAATTTGTATGGGAAAAAGAGTGTGAAGAATGTTTTGAAGAACTATAGAGAATATTATTCAATGCTCCTATATTGACTCTACCATTGGGGAATGATGGGTTTTTTATTTATAATGATGCATCAATGAAAGGACTTGGTTGTTTGCTTATGAATAATGATAGAGTTATTTCTTATGCATCACGACAGCTGAGAATTCATGAGAAAAACTATCCTACTCATGATCTTGAGTTAGCTGTTGTAATATTTTCTTTGAAGATATGGAGACATTATCTCTATGGTGAGAAATGTGAGATTTATACTGGTCACAAGAGTGTAATGTATATTTTTTCACAGAAAGAACTCAACATGAGGCAAAGGAGATGTCTTGAACTACTCAAGGATTATTATTGCACGATACACTACCACTTGGGGAAGGAAAATAAGGTGGCATATGCTTTGAGCAGAAAGGATCATGGAGTATTGAACGTGATGAGAATTTAAAGGGATCCTATTTTCATGGATCTAGTGAAGATGGATATGGGAATCACCATGGAAGGTGAAACATCAATGTTTTTTAAATCGTTTCCAAACCATCTTTACTAGAAAGGATAAAGAGTTCTCAGACCGGTGATGAAGGGTTAAAAATGAATATTAAAGCTGTTAATGATGGGAGATTGAGTGACTTTGTGTATGAATATGGAATTTTTAAATTTGGGAGGAGAATTTGTGTTCCCGATATACCTGATTTAAAAAGAGGATTGTTAGACGATGCTCATAGTTCCAATTTCTCTATACACCCTGGGAGCACCAAAATGTATAGATATTTGAAGGAACATTTTTGGTGGGACAACATGAAGAGGGAGATTGCTGATTTTGTGTCATGATGTATGGTTTTTCAACAAGTGAAAGCTAGAAGGCAACAACCTGGAGGAGTCATGCAACCTCTTCCCATACCTGAGTTGAAATGGGATAATATTATGATGGACTTTGTCATGGGGCTACCAAAGACTCCAAGAAGGAACGACACAATATGGGTTATTATTGATCACCTTACCAAGACAACACATTTTCATTCTATAATAGAAGATCTACCACTGGAATGTCTAGCAAGACTATATATTAATGAAGTTGTGAGACTTCATGGAGTACCCCTATCAATTGTTTCTGATCGTGATCCTTGTTTTACTTCAACATTCTAGAAGAGTCTTCAGAAGGCCTTGGATACTGATCTTCATTTGAGCACTGCCTACCACCCTCAAATAGATGGACAATCAAAACAGACTATTCAAACCTTAGAAGACATGTTGATATCATGCTCACTTGACTTTCAGGGTATGTGGGATCAATATTTACCACTGGTAGAATTTTCCTATAACAATAGTTTCCATTCAAGTATTAGTATGGAACCATATGAAGCATTGTACGGAAATAGATGTCTCACACCAACCTGTTAGGATGATTTTGGTGAAATAAAACTTGTTGGACCGGAACTAGTGGAGGAAACGCTGGAAAAGGTAAAGGTAATCCAAAACCACATCAAAGCAGCTCAAAGTAGGCAGAAGAGATATGCTGATAATCGAAGGAAGGATTTGGAATTTCATGTAGGAGATCATGTTTTCTTAAAGGTATCTCCATGGAAGGGAGTCATACGTTTTGGTAAGAAAGGTAAATTGAGTCCCAGGAACATCGAACCATTTGAAATTATGGAACGAATTGGGGCTGTAACATACCGTTTGGCAACGCCGCCAAATCTCTCCAAAGTTCACGATATGTTCCATGTATCATTGTGGAGAAAATACATTTCTGACCCAACGCATGTACTCACCTATAAGGAATTAGAACTGGAACCCGATCTATCTTATTGCGAAGATCCCGTCAGGATTCTTGATACGAGAGAACAAGTACCGAGAAACCGGACGACTCGTCTGGTAAAAGTTCTATGGAGAAACCATAAGATGGAAGAGGCAACGTGGGAACCCGAGGAACTTATGATGAAGAATCACCCAAGTCTTTTTATGCAGTAATATTCTAGAAATTTTGAGGATGAAATTATTTTAAGGAGGGAAGAATGTAACACCCCAAGCTTCTACAGTACGATTCTCTTTGAATAATACAGTAGCGCGTGTTGTACGCAACTTCGAGTTCTAACACACCGCGACCAATCAAAGTAGCCGTTATGAATAGTAATACCCACTTTCTGAAATTTTATAAATTTTATCTTTCAAAATGGAATTCATATTTTGATTCGGAATATCGAAATAATCCTAGGGTGAAATTTTGGTATTTTTCTGAAAACTTTCAATTTTTGATGAATAGTGAAAAAACACTGAGTTATTGTTTAAAAACGAATTTTTATTTAAATAATTATTTATTTTATTTAAATTTAATTGAGGTCAAAATAGATAAATAACAACTATATAAATTCAATGTAATTCATTGGAGTTAGTTTAGAATAATTTTAGATATATAAAAATTTTATTGAACTTTTCACCGTCTTTTACCCACCTCCTAGGAGAATTTGGAAATTTACATAAAACTTAATTTTACGTCTTTTGTGAGTGGAATTTCGAAAATACGAGAGACACAGTTAATATCAAGGAGTAAAATGTGGTTCAATAAGATAAAAATAATTTTGTTGAATAGTATCTTTTTACTTTTATTTACCACGGTAAAAAAATAAATAGGGTAATTAAGGGTAAAAATGATATTTATATTATCCTAACACATGTACTAAATCTATTTGAAAAGTGTATCTCGACCCAAAACAACCTTAAGAATAAAATATTATCATTTAGGTCCACTTGGATTAAATTAGGACATTTATTATTATTTAATTCAAAGAAGAGTTAAAAGAGTTCAAATCAAAGTTTAATTACTAAAACATTTTTAATATAGGGTTATACATAAGATAAATTCGATTATAAATATTCATCAGAAATCTAAAAATATTTCCTATATAATTATATTTTATTTATAATTTTTAGACATTAAATTATTTAATTTAGTTATGACACAATGATGATGCACTAATTACCTTATTAGTGAAATATTAAAATAATTGATATTATAAATACCCAAATAAATATAATTTTAGACTTTTAATGAATTCCAAGAATTTCATAGATTAATATGAAATGTTAGAGTTGATTAAATGAATTAGTTTAGAAGTAATCATTCTGTTATGATTTTCAAAAAAATCAAATTCCAAATAGTGTCAAAATTGACATAAAAGAGTTTTTAAAACAAATATTATATTATTAATTCATATTCTATTCCTAAAAATATAAGTGTCAGCCAAAGGACTTGTATAATGATAGGTGTATCATTAATTTACCACTTTGGGGTCTCTTGGATGTATATAGTAAGTTTATTAACTATATAATATAAAAATACAAAGTGACATGGTAAGTGTCAAACTAATTAACTAAGAGTGAAAACTAAAAGATAAGGTTAAAATAATGACCCAAACCTGTCTAAAATCTATTGTTTGAAAGGATTTAGACCCATACACACATTATAATTTGAATAATAATTTTTTTAGCCATTAGAAACTGAATATGAATTGATTATAAAATAATACTTTATGTTTTTTTAAAGATCCCCCCACCCCTCTAATAAAAGGGCCCTCCTCCTTCTCATGAATTTACACCTTCAAATCCATTTGGATCGGCCACCCACTACTCAAATATCCTCCCAACTTCCCCCACGTCAATCTAGAGGCCTTATTTTGATCATAAAGCCAACCTAGGGAGCCCTTTTGATCAAATCAAAAGGAAGAACCTGAAGAAGAGGTAACGTCTTAACCACCCTCTTTAAAGTTCCTTTCTTCTTCAACTTCTTCCTTCCGTGTTATTTCCATTATAAAATAATAACTCCAGTATCTTATATATACTATGATGTTATTATAAATATGGATCAAAAAAATTCATTATTCTATCCATCCCTTGAATGACATGTCACCATACGTGCGTACGTACGACCTACCGTCTCCACGTTGTGGTGTAATTGTTATTCAATATATTATTATTTAGATGGGTGTAATAATGATGTATAATTCATGTAAATAATAAATATAACATGATAATGATTCTGTCTATATGATATACCATCCAATTATATATTATTTTAATATCAAAAGAATGATATTGTCGCTCGTGCGTACGTACGGATTACCGTCTCCACGGACACGATGAGATTCATTCCCCATCGTATCCATTCACGACTAAATTTTATTGGATGATTAAAAATAATATTTAAGGAATTGATATCATTATGGATATGAATAAGATACAACCCATCCATAACAAACCTGGATTACCTAACAAAACATACAACGGAAAATGAATCCATTAACACCCGAAACGACGATAATACTAAGATGTTATTAACAAATCAATGTTAAAAGATCATATATGATATCATATCAATGTATATGATTCTTTTATAATTTAATAACAATTATTTCACCATTATACAGGAGGTTAACCAACCCTCGACCAAGGAAAGTACAAGGTAAGGGTTATTTCACAATCTCTTCATCATCCGAGGTTGTTTGTACGTAATTATCTACTGGGACCTATTTATCATCCACATCCATGTTTCTTAAAAGTGTATTTCAAAACATTCTTACTATTTTATAGAATATCGTTTATAGTCATTTATACCCTTGTTTTACTTTTTATAAGAAGTTTATAAAGGAATATTTCTGTCATTTTCCAAACAAGGTCCTTTTTAACCTTTTCGACAGAATTAAGGTAAAAATGTTTTTTTAACTTATACGGTAGGTGCGGCTGTTTTCCGCCATTATAAAATCATCAAAGCTTCCATTACAAGATTATAAGAATATTTTCAAAGTAAATGTTTTATTTTATAATTATGTGACTTTTAAATGATTTCAAAAAAAGAGATATATTTCTCTCAAATAGTTTTGATTTCATCAATATCAACATCCTTTGATGGATTTTAAGCTTATTTGAAGTTGATTTATTATGATAAAAAACTTCCATATTATATTGAAGTTTTTGTGATATGTTTTACTGTGGATGTGTTATTTTTATACCATTCATGGTTTATAGAGAAAGTATTGACATTTCGTATGCTAGTTTTAATACAAATGTTTATGTGATGTTTAAACCTGTTCATATGAGGAATGAATTGAACTTAATAAGTGATGGGTGGAGCCCTCTATAGCTCTTTGATGCATCGGTAGGTCTCATGAGACAAACTAGTGTCTTGGAATGAGGCCTTGACAAAATATTATTTGTAGTCTTGGCACGAGGCCTTGTCTATGTGGTTATGATAGTCTGGAATTATGCATTCCGTCATTATGAAAGTGGTTATTGATATTGCATGTGATTATTAGACTAGTAGAATATTCATATGAATAAGTAAATATCATTATTTCATTTTATCTTTTCCATGTTATGCTGAAGTTCAAGTTTAAAAGGCTTTTTTTAGTAATACATTTCCTTAAATGTTTATGTTTATTTATGAATGTTTCCGCTATATTGTTATCCTCACTGAACATCTGAGCTCAGCCCTTTAAATGTTTTAGTTTTCCTAGGATGTGAAGAAATAATTTATGAATGACCTGAAGGGATAGTATATGGGGATATTAGTGTGGACTATGGAGACTATGTTGTTGTAGTTTTCATTTTTATGATGTAATGTAAGAATTATGAATATATCTAGTATTTACAAAGCTACTAAACCAATCGGTATTTCGAGATTTGATCCTTCTTATGATCATGGCAATGTTATGTAATAATGCACCGACTCTGGGTAACTGGGGTCGAGGCGTTATAACTGGTATTAAAGGAAGTTTAGTACAGACCTTGGAAGCTAGATTTAGATAAACTCTGATTAGAGCACATAGACCTAATATGGACTTGGAGGATTAATATAGAATAATTTCTTAGAATTTTTCTGTTGTAGAGATTTTGTGAGTTTTCCGAGAAATAAATCCCTGTCTGGATACGAACAAGTAGAGGCGGATCTGGCACAGATGTACCTAGGGGTAAAACCTGAAAACACCGCTTTGAGCTAGACTCGAATGGGAACTGGTGTACGACATCGGGCCTTGCTTCACTCTTGGTTACGACACTCTCGGGGGATATTCTTAGGATAATTCTCATTTTCTTTGCAAACCATTATGAAGGGTTTATGATTATATACTTTCTCAATGGAAACATTATTATGATTATGGATTATATCCATAAACTGTTCATTTTATGTTAAGTTTTTTGCAAGTATGGAATTATGTATTTTGATTCATAAACTGATCTAGTTTATGCCATTGTTTATAAATGGTGCCTAGTGGAAGTAACGGAAACCATATCAATGCACGCACTCCATGTAGGGATTTCCCTCCTGCTCAAGATAATTATAGTGGAGCTGGTGATGCAACTTGTGTTGATCAGCTAATCACCATATTGGGACAACTCACTCAGGTTATGAATAATAACCTTACCCGTATGGAGCACCCTGATCCGCAGCGTGGAGGATCAATGTTAGATCTATTAATGAGGAAAAAACCACCAACATTCAATGGGAGTACAAATCCCTGGGTAGCTGAGAAATGGATAAATTCTTTATAGAAAATATTCCATGCCTTGGGGAGTAGTGAAAGGGAAAAAGTTATCATGGTAGTTTACCGCCTCACTGGAGATGCTGATCAATGGTGGTCATTGATAAAAAACACAAAGGAAGATGATGAAGTATCACATATGGAATGGAGGGAGTTCAATGAGCTATTCTTAGAAAAATACATTCTTCGATACCATCGAGCAGATATGGAAATACAATTTCTGAGTCTGAGGAAGAAAGAAGATGAGAATGTCGCAAAGTATGAGGCTAACATTACAAGGTTAGAGAGGTATGCTGCAGATTATATACGTAACCCAAGAAGTAATATTGATCGTTTCATTGATGGGTTAAAACCATTTCTCCGTCGAGCATTAGTCTCAAAAACCTTCTTATCATACGTAGATATTGTCTCGTGTGCTATCAAGACACAAAAGGAATTCTATAGGTCTTATGACTTTAAAGAAAAGAAAGAGAAGAAGAGATCTGCTGATCAATCAAGAAATGGAAATAAGGGGAAGAAAGGAAAAGTTGAAAATCCAAACTGCAGTAGATGTGGGAAGAAACACCCCGGTACTTGCCTAAAATGAATGGGAGTCTGTTACAGGTGTGGTGAAAAAGGCCACCAAGCTCATGATTTCAAGGGAAAGAGAGTTGCTATCAATATGGAATGCTATAACTGTAGAGAGATGGGATATTATACAAATGAATGTCCTTAGAGTCATGGTAACTTGCCTCAAAAAAGGCCAAGGGATCAAGGCCAAGCTTATGTTATCACTACTGCTGAGGTAGAAGCTCTGAAAGACGTGGTGGCATGTAATTTAATGGTTTACTCAAGTTTAGAAAATGCTTTATTTGATTCTGGATCATTGAATTGTTTCATATCTTCCCAGTTTTATAATAAAATTAGATATTTACAATTTGATTTAACAAGAGAGTTGTCAGTAAAAAAACCTAAGGGAAGTATCATTGCTACAATGTTCTGTGGATCTGTTCCCATTAGGGCACATAAATGTACTTTTTCTGTTGATCTCATTGTCATACCCATGACTGAATTTGATATAATCCTCGGTATGGATTGGATTTCGGACCATGATGCGAATATTTATTGTAAGAAGAAGGAGGTTACAATTTTTGATAATGTTGATAAGGAACACCTTATCTTTAGAGAACAATCATCACCACCTAATTCTTATCTAGATCCACCCCCAGTAGCTCAACTAAATTCAATTATCAGGGAGGAAGAGAATTAAATAACTATGGGTGAGGAAAGGAATGTTCAAATAGAGGATGCACCTATGGTGAAAGAATATGTAGATGTGTTTCCGGAAGATTTACCTAGACATCCTCTAGAATGAGAAGTTGAGTTTTCCATTGATTTAATTCCTGGATCCAGGCCTATATTGAAGACCCCTTATAGAATGGCCATTGTGGAATTAGTTGAACTAAATAAACAATTAGAGGAATTGAGTAATAAGGGATTTATTCTCCCTAGTGTTTCTCCATGGGGATCCCCTATTCTTTTTTTTAAAAAGAAAGATGGATCTGTGAGGTTATGTATCGACTACTGGGAGATCAATGCTATAAAAATAAAGAACAAGTATCCCCTACCTCGCATTGATGATTTATTTGACCAACTGTATGGAGCTCAATACTTTTCAAATATTGACCTTCGATCAGGATACCATCAGTTGTGTGTGAATAAGGAAGAAATTCCGAAGACAACATTTTGAACAAGGTATGGGCATTACGAGTTTATAGTAATGCCTTTTGGGATGACTAATGCACCCTCTGTATTCATGGATCTAATGAATAGATTTTTCAAAGAATATCTTGAGGAAATTTTAGTTGTATTTATTGATGATATCTTGGTATACTCCAAAAGCTACAAAGATCATGAAAATCACTTGCGCGTTATATTTAAGACTCTGAGAAGACATGAATTATATGGGAAGTTTAGCAAGTGTGAATTCTGGCTTCAAGTGATTCTTTTTCTTGGACATATTGTCTCTAAGGATGAAATCTCTATTGATCCTTCTAAGACCAAGACAATACAAGAATGTCAAGCACCAACGAGTATAACCGAGGTACGTAGTTTTATTGGTTTAGCAGGTTATTCTCGATGTTTCGTCCAGAATTTTTCCCGATTGGCTAACCCATTAACGAAGCTCACATGTAAAGGGGTTAAAATTTTCAGGACAAAAGAGTGTGAAGAATGTTTCTAATAACTGAAGAGAATATTAGTCAATTCTCCTATATTGACTCTACCATCGGGGAATGATGGGTTCGTTATTTATAGTGATGCATAAGTGAAAGGACTTGGTTGTGTCCTTATGCATAATGATAGAGTTATTGCTTTTTCATCACAATAGCTGAAAATTCATGAGAAAAACTATCCTACTGATGATCTTGAGTTAGTTGCTATAATAATTGCTTTGAAGATATGGAGACATTTTCTCTATGGTGAGAAATGTGATATTTATACTGATCACAAGAGTTTGAATTATATTTTCTCACAGAATGAACTCAACATGAGGAAAAGGAGATGTCTTGAACTACTCAAGGATTATGATTGCACGATACACTACCACCCGAGGAAGGCAAATAAGGTGGCAGATGCTTTGATCAGAAAGGATCATGGAGTTTTGAACTTGATGATAATTGAAAGGGATCCTATTTTCATGGATCTAGTGAAGATGGATATGGGAATCACCATGTAAGGTGAAACATCAATGCTTTTTTCAAATGGTTGCCAAACCATCTTTACTAGAAAGTATAAAGAGTTCTCAGACCAGTGATGAAGATTTACAAAAGAAGATTAAAGTTGTGAATGATGGGATATTGAGTGACATTATGTATGAAGATGGAATTTTGAAATTTGGGTGGAGACTTTGTGTTCCCGATATACCTGATTTAAAAAGAGAATTGTTTGACGATGCTCATAGTTTTAATTTCCCTACACACCCTGGGAGCACCAAAATGTATATAGATTTGAAGGAACATTTTTGGTGGGACAACATGAAGAGGGAGATTTCTGATTTTGTGTCAAGATGTACGGTTTTTCAATAAGTGAAAGCTAGAAGGCAACTACCTGGAGGAGTCATGCAACCTCTTCCCATACCTCAGTGGAAATGGGACAATATTACGATGGAATTTGTCATGGGGCTACCAAATAATCCAAGAAGGAACAATTAAATATGGGTTATTGTTGATCATCTTACCAAGACATCACATTTTCTTACTATAAGAGAAGATCTACCACTGGAACTTCTAGCAGGACTATATATTAATGAAGTTATGAGACTTCATGGAGTACCCCTATCAATTGTTTCTGATTGTGATCCCCTTTTTACATCAAGATTCTAGAAGAGTCTTCAGAAGGCCTTGGATACTGAACTTCATTTGAGCACTGCCTACCACCCTCAAACATATGGACAATCAGAATGGACTATTTAAACATTAGAAGACATGTTGAGATCATGCTCACATGACTTTCAGGGTATGTGGGATCAATATTTACCACTGGTAGAAGTTTTCTATAACAATAGTTTCCATTCAAGTATTCAGATGGAACCATATGAAGCATTGTACGGAAAGAGATGTCTCACACCAACCTGTTGGGATGATGTTGGTGAAAGAAAACTTTTTGGCCTGGAACTAGTGGAGGGAATGATGGAAAAGGTAAAGGTAATCCAAAACCACATGAAAGCAGCTCAAAGTAGGCAGAATAGCTATGCCGATAATTGAAGGAAGGATTTGGAATTTCATGTAGGAGATCATGTTTTCGTGAAGTTATCTCCATGGAAGGGTGTCATACATTTTGGTAATAAAGGTAAATTGAGTCTCAGGTACATCAGACCTTTCGAAATTCTGGAAGGAATTGCGGCTGTAGCATACCGTTTGGCAATGCCGCCAAATCTCTCCAAAGTTCACGATGTGTTCCATGTATCACTGTTGCGAAAATACATGCCTGACCAAACACATGTACTCCCCTATAAGGAATTAGAACTGGAACCCAATCTGTCTTATTGCGAAGAGCCCACCAGGATTCTTGATACGAGAGAACAAGTACTGAGAAACCGGACGACTCGTCTAGTAAAAGTTCTATTAAGAAACCATAAGATGGAAGAGGCAACGTGGGAACCCGAGGAACTTATAATGAAGAATCACCAGAGTCTTTTTATGCAGTAATATTCTAGAAATTTCGTGGACGAAATTATTTGAAGGTGGGGATAATGTAACACCCCAAGATTCTACGGTACGATTCTCTTTGAATAATACAATAGCGTGAGTTGTACACAACTTCAGGTTCTAAAACACCGCGACCAATCAAAGTAGCTGTTATGAATAGTAATACCCACTTTTTGAAATTTTATAAATTTTATCTTTCAAAATTTACTTCATATTTGGATTCGGAATATCAAAATTAGCCTAGGGTGAATTTTTGGTATTTTTCTGAAAACATTCAATTTTTGATGAATAGTAAAAAAACACTGAGTTATTGTTTACAAACAAAATTTTATTTAAATAATTATTTATTTTATTTAAATTTTAAAAAGTTCAAAATAGATAAATAATACCTATATAAGTTCAATTTAATTCATTGGAGTTTGTTTAGAATAATTTTAGATAGATAAAATTTTTATTGAACTTTCTCCGTCTTTTACCCACCTCCTAGGAGAATTTTGAAATTTACATAAAACTTAATTTTACGGCTTCTGTGAGTGGAAT